>JAWNNM010002259.1:1200000-1800000 GCA_035044965.1 Lordiphosa andalusiaca
CTTTCCGATTGTTGCTATGCGCTTCAGTATAGATAATTGACTCCACAGAGCATATAAAAAGCATGGTTCATTCTGGGATGAAATTCAATGGCAACTTTTAAAGATCTATTAATCCTACGAAAGCTATAATTTTGCATTTTTTCGATGCATCTTCTCAGCAGCCTTGTCTAAAGAACTGTATCCGTTTGATCTTGATCTGATGATCTGTTATATATGTTTGGGAATGTATCTCTTTGGGTCTGGATCTGTTGGAAATCAAATGGATAATGACTAAGGATGAGTCAAGGGTAAATTACACTCCACTCATGCAGGGCTCTAGTAAAGGGTATACATAGGCATAGATTTTCAAATTTTCAAATTTAAGAACAAAAGCAACCTTTACTTGAGAGCATCCAACAACATGTGTCCATGTTAGATGCTCTCAGGTAAAGGTCGCTTTCGCATCTGCTTGTTCAATATCTTAAGTAAATTTTGTAACCCTTTCTTAGCCCATTTCCCAGCGAGCTGTTAACTCAAAAACTTTTCCCCTCTCACATACTTAAGGCAAAACTTAATTATCTGCTTGTTTCTTCCGTATTTGGTGTGAGTTTTTGCCATGCTTTTCGTGACATTTTTGCATGTGTGCCTGTAAATGCAAAACTTTTCCCTCGCTTGAAGCCATTTCCTCCACTCCGTCTTACCATACTTATCACACATACAAATCCATGGTGCATTAAACTTGGAAGTCAGAACGAAAAATATTATACTAAAGCGACGAGAGGACTCCGGGAAAGGATCCTCGCCGATGTCAGCCACCTATGCGGCTCTGGTTGTGCCTTCGGCCGCACTAGATAAATCAACACGACACTTTAAAGTCAATAGCTGCGAGTAATGGGGAGCAACATTCACAATCCATATGATTTAAATTCAATGTCTTATTGTTTCTTGTTAAAAGGGGGAAGCTGGCGGTGGAAAATAAGCATATATAGGGTTGCGGATTGCCTGGGGCAACAAAAACAAAAAACAACAAAAGACACTAGAGAAAACCAATGGCAGCCATCCTGAAATGTTTAAGTGCAGAGGGATTTAGGGGCGGAATTGATATTTTTGGACAAGGATATGGCTATTTTTAGTCACGATTCAGTTTTTAAATACGCAATGTGTTTCATTTTTCGCCTCGGCACTTTGAGAGCGGCTTGTGTGATTAAGTTGCAACGGGGCAGCTTTTGAGCAATACCCCGCCCCGTCCCCCCAACCAAATACTCCTGGCAAGTGCGTCAGGGATTTGGCTGTGTGGTGGTGCAATCAAATCCCGGCGTAGCGTCAAAGGCTTTCCAACAATTTGCAAGCGTTAAATAATATTACCTCACCCAATTAGACTGAGATTTATGTGTGGTGGTGGTGGTGGAGGAGTAGTTCCTGCTTTCGCCTGGATACAATGTTATCAATTTCTATATAATTTTCGTATTTCCCGGAACACCCTCGGCCATATTGTCCGCTTTACCTTATCGCTACGCAAATATTTGTTGCATACTTGTGGGGGCCTCTGAAATGTGGAACCGTCTCTGTCGAACTGTGATATGATACATCAATTTATTTGAATTATTATCGTCACACCTCGTTACAGCTTTAATTAAACTTTCATTGACACTTATCGAACGATATTTCTGATTTGACAGCTTGCTGACGCTTTCCAGATTACTGATAAATTAGACCCAAAAACCCACTCGCGGAATTTTGCACACTTTTGGTGAAATCTTTCCTTTCCTCGAAACACAAAATATAGAAAATGAAAAATTTGACCAAACTTGGTTCAAACTAGTAACAAAATTGGTTTTAACTCTTCGGCTCCTCCTTGGCTTGGTCGTGATCGGAGCTTGGAATTTCAGCTTCCTGCTCTTCGCCAGCCTCCTCTTCCACCTCATCGGGAATATCCTCCATGATTTCGCCCATAATGATCTCCTCGGCCAGTTGATAGAGCTCACGAATGTCCTGTGGAGAGGGTAATGAAAAATCGTACAAAGACATGCATCAATTTCTCTCACCTTGGCGTTCCTCAGGGCCACAATTTTCTCATCCTCGAAACGCAACTGGTCGTACTGCTGTTTGGAGATTAGGAGGCCACGATTGAATTCATCTTCCATCTCGGCTTCCAATTCGGCGGCATACTGCTGTTTGGCTAGGGTCAGGCTGATCTCATCCTCGCTCAGGGCACTCTCCTCGGACACATCGCTGGCATCGTCCATAAACTTGGACTGCATCCCGCCGGGATAAATGATACTTTCCATTGAAGGCTCGCGCGGCAGCTCAATAATGGCCCCCGGCATTTCATCTAGCATGTCGGCCATCTGGCTGGGAGCTGTGGGTGATTTAGCCTCCTTCGATTTGTCATCCAACTGATTACGGATTCTCAACTCCGTTTCGCGGAACTTTTGTCTGTGGGTGAATGGCAAACGTCCAAGCATCCCTATAACTTCGAACGGCGGCTACTCACCTGGCTCTCACTATATTCTGTATGTCCATTGGATCTGTGGAAAATGGTTTGGACACTCTTAGCGAACGCTCCTTCATTTTGGCACGCTCCAACTCCAGGAACTCCTTCAAGCTTTGTTCGCATTCGCGCCAATCTTCGTTTTCAATGCTGCCAAGAAGGATAGAAGGAGGAGGACAAACGATTTCATAAGCCACGATTTGGCAACAACAATCTGCGAAACATTCAACTCATGCATATTAATGGACTGGCACAACCGTTTTAATGACAACGCACCGTGGGATAAGGCCAAAGTCTTATCATTTTACACCCTTGCAAAGGGTATTATAATTTTGGCCAGAAGTTTGCAACGCATAGAAATATTCATTTTCGACCCCATAAACTATATATATTCTTGATCAGGGTGACGAGCTGAGTCGATTGAGATTTGTCCGTCCGTCTGTCCGTCTGTTTCTACGCGAACTAGTCTCTCATTTTTAAAGCTATCGAGCTGAAGTTTTGCATAGAGTCTTCTTTTTGCTGCACACTACGAATATGTCGGAACAGACCGGATCGGATGACTATATCTTATAGCTCCCATAGGAACAATCGGTTGGAAAACTAGTTTTAGTGAGAAAAAATATTTTCTTTTCAATGGCAACGTCCCAAAACTTTGTAATCGTAGGTTTTCTATGTTTTTTTATAATTCTACTAAGATTTATTCAAATCGGACAACTATATGGTATAGCTGCCATACAAAAGATAGGTCTGAATAACAGTCTTAGTTAGAAAAACTTGTTTGTTTTTTATGGTAGCATCCTGCAATTTTCTAATTGTTTGTTTCACATGCTTTTACATAATGTTACAAGTCAGATGACTATATCCTATAGCTCCCATACGAACGATCGGTCAGAAAATGGGAAAAAGAGTATTTTTTGAAAATATTTCAGCGAAAACTTGCAAGGGTATAAACACTTCGGCACAGAAGAAGTTAGCTTAGCTTTCTCGTTTTCTGATAACTCGACCTGCGTTCATCCGATCTTTACCAATACTTTGGTTAAAGCTATCTGCACACTTTTACAATTCAATATACAATTTTCAAGAAGGATAAATGTCTTGGTCTATGTGTAATACCAATTCTAAAACCTACACAACCTTTCTAGCCACCTCAAACAAAAATAAACAACAACTGATCACAATAATATCAGATTAAAGGTCGATTTGTCATATCCTAGTTAGTGGATATGTCTTAGATAAACTTAGAATTTACCCAATTATTTGTGATATCGGCCTTTAAGTGCTACTTTAACAGCCTTCCAAACTTTCCACTCTGCCGATCGGATAGACGTTTTTTAAAAAACTTCGTTTTTGGTTCGCAGTGTGATTTTGGGCCCTGATAAGAAAACAGCAAGAAAGGTGAGAAGACTTCTTCCTCAATTATCGATAAGGCTCATTGTATCTGGCTTGATAATTTAATCACAACCGGTAGACAGCCTCGGCCGCTGCAATTAATGCCCATCACTCGCCGCTGTCTTGTGCGAGCTGGCACCAGTTGGTCACATCAAGCGCCTCAATATGACTGTGTCCCATAGTTAGAGTATTTGCGCACATACCCCATTTCCACTAAGTACAACAGAATTGAAACGACTTGTTCGCCTGTTTTTTTTTTTTCTGCTTTCACTTATTCAACCCACCCGAAGTACATTTTAAGCCCTCTGGCATGTCATTTAACCGTACACAGTATCTTCATAAATTGTTCCCCTTTCTGCTTGGGATAAAAAGCTTTAAGCTCCCCCCCCCCCTTTCCCCATTTCGACATACGTTGCTGAAGGATGTTTAAATTTTGCATGTAGCCACTTACCGCAGCAGATCCATGCCCCTTTCGGCATCCTCCTTTCGATACTGCTCTACCAGCAATTTCTGTTGACGCTTTCTTTCGCGTTTTTTGGCCAATAGTTCGGCCTCCTTGGCTGCATGTTGGAGACGTTCTCGTTCCCATTTAACACCCTGCTGCTTCAGACGTTCAGCGTTCTTCTCGCGGCTGGTTTTGAGCTATCAATGAATAATACATTAGAGAAAGGCTTCCCCATTTCTGTGTGGTACTGTCCTACCTTGGAACGCTCCTTTTGAATTTCTAAGTTGGCATCTTTGTTAACCATAAATATGGGATCATCGGCCAGTTCATCAGGTATGACATCGGTTTTTCCCTCTATAATCAGCATTCGTTCACGTTCCACTTCTTTCATCTAAGCCAAATGAACAGAAAGTTTATTACAAGTGATTCCTTTCTGATGGCTGACCATAAATGGCCCAAAGCGTTTCCCAGAATATTAATCAACAGCTTTTGCGGTTAAATTCAAAGCTAAAAGTGGAAGTCTGCCAACTTACAAACTGTTTTTTTGTGGTACAGCGAATTTAAGCCAATTTAAAGCTAAAAACAAAACCGCACCCACCCAACACCTTCAACTCGACCAACTAATACAATGCGCAATGCGCACAACTTTTCCGAACTGCAAGTGATTCCCCCCCCCAAATGGGTACAAAAAAACCCCGTGAAACTTTGCCCCCCACCCCCACGAATCCAACTCAACTGCAATTTGTATTTAAAGCAAATATCATAGAGACGGATCTCTCTAACTATCTATATCCGCATTGAAGTACTTTTACTTAGGCACCGCCGCCTCGCATGTCTCACAGACATAAGGGCAACTTTTTGCTGCTTGCTGATGGCGCCCATCTCCTCCTCTTTTGGTCTAATTTTTTATTATTTTGACGGCTTGGATTTGCCATTTTCGTGCTGAGAACTCATTGAATTCAATTGTTTGTCGGGGCGTTTTTTGTAGGCGCGACTATCGTCATTGAAAACTTTAGGGGACACTTTCGCTGCGTCAATGAGAAGAGAATGGAATACTTGAAAAGGGTAGGAAAATGAAATTGGCGAACCAAAAATTGGAGTTAATGGTATTCGACTAGATGAATACCCTGATGTTTTGATTGAAGTTTGAATTTAAGAAAGCTAGCTTTTGTTCTTAGGGTAAGCACTGGCGAGGAGTCTGCCGGACCAGAGAATATTGGAAATTTTGCATACTTTTTACCTTAGCGAGGTATATTTATTGACATCTTCTGGTGCCTTACCTAGGTAACTATGCATCCGCTAAATTTTCTATGCTCTTACCCCAAATTCCCTATGATCTATTCGATTTCTGAACCTATTTCACGCCTAAACATATAGCCTAATATATCCTAAAAACGGCATTCTACTTGATAGTCGCTTTGCTTTGTGGCCGGGAGAGGTGCAGCGGGTAGTGTGTGTGCCTGTAGTGGTCATGGTTCAATAAAAAAAAGTTTTCTTTGAAAAGATAAGCAACCGTTCTCTTTCGCCAGCTATTGGCGCCAGCTTTCAAGTAACTAACTGAAAAAGCTGTGCTCTTCGAATTCGGCGTAAAGCTATACGTCTCTTTCTCTTGAGCTTCTAGCCAAGAGATTTCGAGAAACTCGACTTGGGCCTTTGGGCTGTGTAAGGCCAACTATTTTGTAATACTCTCTTTCTTACACTTATAGCCCAGTATACCCCAAAAACCAATATCTACTTGATAAAGTTGCCTTGGTCTGCCATGTTCCCTTATTATTTATTCCCTTTTTATTCTCAAAATTTATGAAAATTGAATTACCCAAGCCCAAAACCCACAAAATTGGTCACATTTGTGTTGTGTCTGCGCCAGCTAATTGGGTTACAGGATTTGTTAGGGGGTTATCTTGGACTCACCTCACGGGCCCTTATGCGGGAGAGCAGTTGCTTGCGGTAATCCTCGTCAATGCGTTCGCGCAGCTCCTTCATGTAGGCGCGGTCGGTCAACTTGACCACATTGGTGCCCATCAGGCGCTCCAGGCGTGCGCTAATGCGCGGCAAATTGAAACTGAAATGGAGAGAGGGACAAGGGAGGACACCCAAAAACGCCGATGTTAATGACCAGGGCAAATGTTTATTATTATTATTGTTATTTTTGTCGCTGATTAATTACATGGAAGAAGATTGGCTGTTATGCTACCCTTGGATTAGTCCCTCATGGGTCCGCACCAAAAACTCGCCGCGACGGCGTTTTCGCGCTAGTAACTGTTGGTAACGAATGAGGTCGAGTTCGCGGGTCGCGTATAATTTTTTTGTTACTATAGCGCTTGGAAGTCTTTGCGTTTGCCTTCCACCTTCTGTTTTTGTTTTTGTTTTCTTTTTTTGCATTTCTTTTTATTTTTATTTTGGTTGCCAAACACCCGAAAACACCGACAACACAAGGACAAGGAGTCGCTTCGCCGCCATTTGTTGAGCTCCTTTTGCCACACACCCTACTCTCATATATATATTTATTCTTTGGTGCCCTGTCAAACACCAGCTGAAGCTAAGAAAGCACAGTGTGCCACATAGAAATTGCATGGGCATATATATATATATATATATCTTAAGGCAGTGGATGACTTTAAGTCGGGGGGAAATCGCATTTAAAACCTCGGTTTAGGGGAAATCCAGCTTTTGAAACAACGAATGGTCGAGCGTAGGTTCGGCCACACGAGCTATAACTTCGGAACAAGGAGTTGTGTTCGAAAAACGGTTGCATTGCTTACAGGTGGGTGCTGAACTTTAACTACTTGGGTGTTTGATGATTTCATCATTGCATTTTTGCTCTCTTTAGGTTTGAGTTTTAGTTTTTGGAAGTTTATGAATGCCCTAGGAGGGCATTACGAAGACTTAAGACCTGTAATCAAGTATTTGTCTAGTTGGAGGCACAAACAACTGACTATCTCTTCATGAAGCCAGGAGCAGAGTGGACACTGGGTCGGCTAAATCGAGAGTAAAACAATGATCCTAGAGGGCTTGAAAATTTCACTCTAAGAATGCAGCTGGACAGCCTAACAAGCCTTAATCCAATTTCCAGTAGTTTCACTTATTTGATATAGATACCGGACAAGTGTAATAGCCATTCTAGGAAGCACCAAATAGTTTGAAAAGTAGACACATTTTTGACTTCTGAGTTAACTCACAGTTACCCGAGTTATTTTTCAGGCATATCATTTTCTATAGGTATAGTTATTGTATCCAGGGCTGCAAACCGATTTGTAAAGTAAATCCATCGATTATCTTGAAGACTTCAACTAATGTCACTGAGCCCAATCAGTGCAGTTTCAAAAATGATTGAGCAAAAATAATGTTTTAATTAAGATGTGAAAGCTGATAGCTTAGATACCCCAAAAGTTTTGAATATCAGACTTTGGACCCAGAGGTATTAACCCCTGTAGCCCTTACAAATGTGTAAAAGGGAATCATGAAGATGTGGAAGACAGGCAGAGAGTCATTTAAGACCCCATAAAGTTTTACTGTAAAGAAATATTCTTTATCGGCTTTATAGATAGAGCTAGAAAGACAAGCATTCAGGTAGTATACCCACCTTAAGATCAAATTCGCTACAGTTTTCAGGGTGTCGGGATGTTATGTTAGTTTCTGCTATAGCGCAAAGCAAACAAGTAAAAATACCAAAATACACAAAATACCCTGTTCATTTGTTTTTGAATTTTTACTCATGAATGTAACAAAATTATCATCCCAAATGTAGGCAACACTTTTATCGAGTCCTGACCAACAACAGGGGGGGGGGGGGGGGGGGGGTGATCTTATCAGCTCAACTGTTTTGCTTATAACTCCGGTGATTTTTGTCCGATTGTACTTTTCAGAATAGATAGATATTGGGCCTAGCTTGATGTATACTAAACCACGAGGCTCTAACTTAAATTGTGGATCTGACGGTTTTTTAGGTCTAGGATGTCTAAAGGAGGTCTTGGTTTTTTGGGGATAAAAGGGGGACGCGGGGTGGAATTTTCGAAATCTGAAACAAACTTGATCTGCGTACAGCATAAGGCTACCTTCATGTGGGTCTATCTCTTATAGTCCCTGAGATCGACGCGTTCATAGAGACAGACGGACGGACATGGCTATATCGACTCGGCTGCTTATGCTGATCAAGAATATATATACTTTATGGGGTCGGAAATGATTCCTTCTCCCTGTTACATACATTCGCACAACTGATCCAACTGATCCCACTTTTCCCATTTTCAATGGGAACAGGGTATAAAAATTGCACTTAATTGCAATCAAATAGTTTGTTATGATAGTTTGTTCATTTCTTTCCAATTCTTTGTAATCTTAGAGTTGATTTGAGATCAAAACGTAACCCAGCCTATTTGGACTATTTAAAAAGAAAATGCAAAATAGTGATTGCTCGACTTTGCTTTCAAAAATATCTAAATAAGCTATGAATAAATATAACAATGCCTTACATAAGCTTAATTTTATCAATTCCTCAGTGAAATATGATAAATCAGTGTTTTTTTTTTGGAACTTGTGATTTTTTGGTCCCTGATACAGTATATTGGTCCTGCTTGAGTGAATCATTAAGAGACGAGAAAGGGTTGAGCAGCATAATAATCTTTGGTTCAGTCAGAACAGGGTTGCTTTTTGCCAACCTGTCATGTAGAATGATGTCCTGGATGAAACATAACTGGCAAGTTGACTATCAAGAACAAGCTCAACTGTTCTCTTAACTTTATTTCCATTAATATTCGAATCCTTTGACCAAATCTTCCCACTGTTTTCCACTTTGTATGCCATATATTTCTTCTTCGTACTTTGCACAGAACCAACCAACCAACAGGCAACACTAGCAATTTGGTGTAATTTTAGGCATGCATAGAAGATGGGTGTGGTCGCGCGGGGGGAGTACGAAACGAAAACTGTCTCGGGGCTCGTCTGACTTTCGCTGGGCTTTTTAGCAATTTGTTTGTATTTTTGCCATATTTATATGGTAAATAGGTATTTCATTTCCACATGTCATAAAACGTTTTAGTGCAGAGCCGGGTCAGGATACCCATTTTTGCTACCATTCCTACACTAGATATGTATGAGTAACTGGATATAAGTTGGCTCAACTTAATGATAGTCATTTGGTTGACAATTAGAGTAACGGGTTTATCCACGAAACAAAAGAGTAGGCCACCAGGCAGAAACAACCAATGGAGCGCCAAAAGTTTTGCGGCGAAAGTGATACTAAATTACTTCAATGATGTCGTCCTGACTGACAGTACTCAAATTGTGGCCACATATTGCCTGACTTTTAGTTTCTGGTCGATTTTTGTTGTTGTTGTTGGTTTTTGTTTTGTTTTTGGTACGGAGCCAACAAGGGATTATATGCTGTCATTTCATTGCAATGCCAGTTAAATATTCTTTTAAATGGGTGCAAAAGTGGAGCTTTAAGGAGCGAATTGAAACTCCACCATCTGATTTGATTTGGCCACAAATCACTTCCTACTATTGGCCTATCTCAACCACAACCACAATGTTGGCTTTGATGTCGTAACACTCTCTAACCAATCGTTTTATTGGTGTAATAGTTCAAAGTCATCAAAGTTCAATTCAATCAATTTTCAATATGCGAACAGGTAACAGGATTGCACACCTTCCGCCCCGTCCCACCCCCGGAAGCCAACATTGACATTGATAATGAAATTTTTAGTATCAGGCCGCGATGACGGGTGGTTGGGGTGGGGTGGGGGGGTGTGTCAACCCGCTCTCACACATGCATAAATTATTGCCTGAAAGTGGAAAACAATCTGTCATGCCTGTGACCTACAAATCGGCGAGTTTGTGTGGCATAAACAAAGCGCGCACACACACTCACACACTCACACACACACACACTCACACACTCAGTTTGAACTTGATAAAACGGAAGGAAGGAAACAAGACAAGAAGAAACTATCAGAGGGATTTCCGGATATCTTGCTCCATTCATTTTTTGCTGCTGCACCACAATTCATTGCAACTCCATGACATTTGCAAGGGTCGCATCCGCCGTTTCTGTCACGAATGTGATTTATTTTGACATCTACCTACACTCGAACAAGTATTTTTACATACTCGTGTGCGTGGGTAGCTGGTTTTAATGGAACATTCAAACGCATTGCACATGTTAGTAATATTCTGGCTAATGATACAACACAACCCATAAAAACTGATGTTTATGTGGGCATTAATTCGTGGGAGTTGGCACTGGGACAGCTAGACAGAAAGTCGGTAAGTTTCGCATTTGCTTCATTTGTTCAAATTGAAAACTGAATTGATCCCTTTTTTGGGATGCACTGAAATGATGCAACCAAGGTTGATCTCATTTACTGCACTCGGTCTAAGTCCTGGATCTTAGGTTGTTTCTTTAGGTTGCTTCAATATACTCTTAAATAATGGGTTACTCTTTATTTGAAGTTTAATTCTGGCGTCTTGTAGCTATCTTCTACACCTTTTAGCTTCGAGAGCTTAGCCCCCTGTTCCAGTGATTACGATAACATATCACACTACTAGGGTTCGGAATCGTTCTTTACTCGAAGCTGTCGATAGCCAGCTTCCGCTTCCAGATCTCGAATATCGCAGCTCTCCACTTTTAGCTCGCTCTTGGCTCTAAGTTCACCAGCGGCTTAAGTGAAGTCTCTTCAAATTGTTCCTCTCATGTCTGTTAACAGCAAGGCTCACAAAAATGACAGGTAAAAACAACATAGAATCACTTTCTTGGACAGACCATATTAAGCGAGCTGGTGATGTCATCTATGCCTGGACTTGGACTGGCTCCATTAAACGAGATCAAGTCTTTCTCTCTCTCTGATAATAATGATGTCAACAATCATACCGTACCATGACCTGGGGTGTCTGCCTCTGGGGTACTGCCTAAGACACCTTCCTTAAAACGGTCGACACGAAGCTCTTTGAGATCAGAATACTTGGTGCTAACTTGTTATGTGGTACTCCTTCCTCGGCATTCTACCTCAGATCAACAGTCACACCAGCTGTTATGGAAACTGAATTCTGGCCAATAGAATCAGTTTTTCGAGCTGGCGACAAAAAGGATACGGCTCGAAAGGCTTCATCCGTTCGACCTTTGGATACGCGGGAGGCTACCAAAAGTGTGTCTCCTTGCCACACCCTAAATGGGTGCTTCATTACACAAGTGGAGGATTCCTGGTCTGTCCTGCTAGTAATATATCTTTGTTCTGCCAGCTGGCATACTGTTCCTGCCTGATACATTTACCTTCGAACATTTTGTAAGCGAATGGAAATAGAAAGATTTCTGAAGAGAAATAATGTTGTTGCCTGTCTCGAGTTTTCTGTTTCATGATCCTTTATGAGAGAAGCACACAAAGATGTCTTACGATAACAGCTTGAAGATGATTATTTCGTTCGGCCATCAGCAACTGAGCAAATCGAGAGCCACAACAAACATTCATGCGAAGTTTCTGCCTGGGCAAAGTTTCCCATGGAATCAAATGAACAAATTCAGCTAAAAAGCAAGTGAACAAATCGGTCAAACCAGACTGTAATATACTCTTTACCAACGTAGTTGGATGCTCTGTAGGTAGTTTGATGCAGCGAAATAACTTTTGTTCATAATTAGACTATTGTACATCCGATCTTTCTCAATCCTTTGTGGGAGATATAACCCATTTTTGGAATTTTGGCAACGCATGGGGCCGTTGTTTACAGAGTATAAAAACTGCGGTTGGTTGAGCAAAGAGATCGTTGAGAAAAGTCAGAGGTAAAAAGTTATTTCGGTTCCCTTTTTTATGGTCTTCTAGGGTATATTTTTGGGGCTGACTTCCTAAGCCTTCTTCTTCTTGCGAACCTTATCTAAATTTGATCAATGATATTTCTAAAATCAATATTACAAGCGGGGAAATCATTTACTACCGAGAGGAAGAGTTTTCGAAAGCACTGAATGATTTTTAAGTACAGAACCCTGTAAAGATACAACAGCTATGGCCGCCCTTGATCCAGAAAGTACCTTTTTTGACACGGAAGCTGCAGTCTTTCGTGCTCCAAACTACTGATAAAGGTATCCAAAGTATAAAGAATTGTGTGCATATGTAGGTAACAGCCAGAAGGACCCTATACCTATGAAGATTAAGTTTGTTTTAAATGTTTCTATTATTTCCCCGTCTGTTAAACAAGCACCAACTGTTCTTACTTCTCTGATATCTCAATGAAAAGACTGTGAAGCCTTCAAGAAATAATGCAATGCTTGTTTTATTTTTCAGCACAGTCTCCCCCCTTTAAGGACTACATTTTCAGGCCAACTATTAACTCTCGTCATTTCCACCTATCGGTGGTGTCTTTTAACGCGTCTCGCGTATTCGTGCCAAGCAAAAGTTACATTGATTGCATTTATGACTTAATTATGGCGCGTTGAATGCTTAACTATATTAGGTTACAGGGTTGCTCCTCTCGCTGTTGTCGGGGCCCAGCTGGCTAATTGAAGGCGCAACTATTAAACGCGTCTCGGTGATACTTGGAAGAAGCGTGAGCGGTGGAGTGTGGGCGGTGTGCGAGTGCAATGCTAATTAATACCAAAGACGTGCATAAATTTCCCCAAGACTTGACATTTATGCCTGGTCTTGCCATTAAAATTGATAATTGCAACACGTACCGGGTAGCAGAATAGGGCAATAAATATCCTAGAGGAATTGAAATTTGATTCCATCTCCATAGTTTACCTCTCCTCTGGCTCCAGAGTGCACTGAACAAAGTCGATGAGAAAGTCCTCCTCGATCTCGATATGGCCCCCCTCCAGCAGGGTCCTGGGTTTTTTCGGTTTTTGTCGCCTAATGTTCATAATATCGATGGAACAGGAGACGGTCTACCTGGAACTTTCACCCAACACAGGCGACCGGCGAATGTGAAGCCCTTAGCCTCGGAATCCTTGTTTTGTTGCTATTTGACACACACACACACTCCCACTTTCATACTCACATGTGTGTGGCAGCGATGAGTGGCATGTGTGTGTGGGTGGAGCCGTTGCTCCTAACTTTCACTCTTTAATTTCAAAGCAAAATATCGTGTTACCCGTTGCCGATTCGTCCGCATCGCATGTTTAATGTTAGGCGTAATGACATGACACCAATGTCAATATTGTGACAAAGTACAAGTACACGACGACAAAAACAACGCAGTTTGTCAACAAGTTCGCATCCCATACACTGCGAAAACATTTTCCGGTATCAAAACAATGCTGCTAATAGGGAGGCGGGGTTGCGGGGGTGTCCAAAGGGTTTGTTTGTTAAGGACCACACGGTTAAAAGAGCTTAACTATTTTGGGGAGATTGCCAGATTGAGATTGCTTTCTATTTCTGTTTATATCTTAGCTTCACATATGCCTCAGAGGGCATGACCAGTCTGTTTGCAGAGCTTATCCTTGATCACTCTAGAGTCTAAGCTCTCGAGTTTGGAATTCATTTTCCCAAAATAGGAAATCTTATTTTTATTTAATTGGCTCAAAGAACTTACAAAAGGTGCCAACTATCGATAGCACTATTGGAGTTTTTTTCAAACGATAGTTGAGAGCATTTTAGTGAGTTTCACATTACTTTCATTGGAGCAATAAGCTCGGATTAAGATAAGATGCCAATTTTCACCTTCGACCATAGTTATAATAGAATATTTTCTTCAGAGCTGGCGCCAACAGTTTATAAAGGTGACCACGTGTATAATTTTTTTTATTATTAATATCTCAAAAGTTTAAATACTTCAAAAATTTTAAACACAAAAAAATTCTCACTAAAACTAGTTTTATGACCGAACTTTCCTATGCCAGCTGTACGCTATGGTCATTGGATTTTGCTAAAGCTTTGTAGAACTGAGTGAGACTACATAAACTAAATATATGCAAAAATTTAAGACGTTACCATTAGAAATAAAAATGTTTCCGCTACTAAGACTACTTTTTTAACCCATCTTTTCTACTATATAGTTGTCCGATTTCGCCCAAACTTTGTGGAATCATGCAAAACTATACCAAATCAATATATGTAGAGTTTGAAGACTTTTCCATTTAAAACAAAAAAGTTTTTCTCAATAGATCTCCATTTTCGACCGATCATTCGTACTGCAGCTATTCGCTATAGTCATCTGATTATGACAAAACTTTGTAGAATTGTGTGAAAGTATGTCAAATAAATAATAGCCAATTTTAAGGACATTTCTATGGAGAACAAAAATATTTTTCTCACTAAGACTACTTTTCGGACTATACTTTTCTATGACAGCTATATTATACAGAGGACCGATTTCGGAATTATTGGAAACCATAGCAAACTAAGAAATATAAAGTTTGGAACCGTTTCCATTAAAAACATAGAACTTTTTCATACTTTTCGACCGATAATTCCATAAAATTTATTCAAAGAAATACCAGTTAATTTCCGGTCTGCAAACCCCCCAATTACTTTCAGTGTACACAAATGGGGGAGAAAACTGTTGGAGGTTCATTGGTGACAACTCTATTTTTGTCTAGAAAACCGAACACACGTACTTTACCGTAAGTATTACCCGTTTCCACAACTTCGTGTAGCATTCCTAAGTGAACCTAAGCATACCTAGAGCTAGCTCCTCTTTTCCATTCTTTTTTTCTGTTTATTTATTGCGAGCAACTGTCGGTGTTTGTTTCACCGTTAGCCCTAGTTTTTCTTTGTCTATGTACACGAAATCGTCGTGTTGTCTCCTCGTTCGTGTGTGGCAGGACGAGTCAAAGTCTCACATTACTATGAAACCAGATAACAATTCTGCTTTATGACCAGGTTTCATGCCAACGAGACATACAATAATTTCCTCTAATCGACTTTGAGCGCGGAAATTGAGCAAACACTTTGTATCGTCAAAAGAAAGATGGGGGCGAGAATCATGCCAACTTGTTGTCGGTAGACGGCCGACACTGACATTTCCCACACACACAGAAGCACATTAGAGTTTTGGCAAGGCATTGCAATGCCTTCAAGCATTTTGCAAGCCACTTTGAGAACTTGTCATGCCATTTCCGGTTTAATTGCACCAACTTCCGGCGACGCGACTGTAGTGGAAGGCGGAACAACCCGTAAACGTGTCCGCTGACAGCTTAACAAACACCTTGCCGTTTGCCTTCTTTTTTTTTTAGCTTTCCACTCTTGCCGCCTCCTTGATTCCTTGGCGGCAATAAAGAGCTGCATGGCACTTCGTCGTCAACTCGAGTTTATGTTTGTTTTCTTCATCAGCTTCGTGACGTCTTCTACTTGGATTGTCTCGTATTTCTTGGGAGACTTGCGGTCTCCGCTGCAAGAATGTGGTAAATGCACTTAAGTCCCACTTCCTGGCCTGCCTCCCAGGATTTATGATGCATCTTTTTCAATAGTTGCAAATATTCATTTGATAATCTTGGCATATTTTTACAGTTCATAATTATTAACAGAAATATTAATCCCACTTTGAAGCAAGCAAAAGCTTTTACTTAACCGTTTCACTCAATCAAAAGCTTTCACTCACTCTAAGTTCATTTCAAGTTTAGCCCTAGCCATAAAAGCTTGAAAAAGCCAGAAAACCCGCCAAAGTTACAGGTGTTTTGTATGGCAATTGTAACGGATTTTAGACACTAGCTACTTGTCTGCCCGATAAGAGTTGGGCTTAGTTTAATTTATAAACCAAGTTAAGTAGCTTTTTGCGGCGCGTTTTAGCATTGTCAGCTTAAGCCTAGCTCGAAGTCTAGCTTGACAGCAAATTGGCATTAATTACATTTATGTATGCCGACTTTAGTCTTTTTCTTGCCCTTTATATTTATAGCTACAAGGTATTAGGTATTAAATAAGACTATTCCTCCACCCTTTTTTAGCCAATCCAGGCTTAGTACCAACAGCTGTCCTCAGTTATGTCACACCCGTCATGATGTGCCTCACGCATCATGCCCCTTGCGGGGGAATAAAAAAGAGTAATGCAGTAGAAATCGGCAGCTCCTTCAAATCGGAGCTTATTCAGCGTCTGCCGATTAATAAACCGAAAAGCCCATCTATAGAAACACTATTTACTAAAGAAGGTTTTGAATTTATGATTTCAAAGTGCAACTTCCAGGGAAAAAATGCTCAAACAACTAGAAAAAAAAAGAGGAAAGGCTTGGCCGAAGTTTGTAGTACGTTTTTCTTACTAAGACTACATTTCGGACCTTACTTTCCTACGAGAGCCATACAAATCAACTAAACAAATGCCAATTTTAAGAATATTTCCATTGAAAATCTTTCTAAAACTACTTTTCAGAGTCTACTTTTCTATGACAGCTACACTATATACATGTCAGACTTCGACCAATCTGAGAGGAATCACGGAAAAGCATAGAAAACTAAGAAATATACAGTTTAAAAGGCCGGGTTCTTATCTTTATGTCAGATAAACAACAAATGAACAAATCAACTTACTTCAAGACTGTAGTCACAAAAGTTAAATGATTTCGTGAGAGTCGCGTGAGCAGTTTTCAATGGAATTAAATAGTTAATCTAGTAATATGTTGAACGTTTTAAATTAATTTAAATTCGACTGTATGTCGTTTCAACAACTATTTTTGTATTATTAACTCAAAAATCACAAAAATTGGATGTTTCTTTCTGAATCTAAAGAACCTTGCCCTCTGATTAGTTAGAAATTCGATGAGGGTATCTTGATAAACGGATTTTTCAACCATTTAACAGATTTGTTTCTTAAACTTAATCTTGAAATGTATAAAATGTTATTGAGTATCCGCGATCTGTACTAACGTGTTGCAAAACTTGAAGACGTTACCATAGAAAACACAAACTATTACTTAAGACTATTTTTCTTTTCCACTTTATAGTACGATTTCGACCAAACTTAGTGGAAGATTGGAAAATCATAGCAAACTAATAAGTACGAAGTTTCAGTAGGTTTAATTGAAAACATTAAGTTTTTCATACTACACTCATAAAAAAATTCGCCCTATAAATGAGAAATTCTCCTATAAAATCCTTCCTAAGTCGATTCACCCTAAAATTAAGAAGAACGGATTTCATAGGAGAATTTCTAGTTTTCGGGGCGAATGTTTTCTGAGTGTAGAACTAGTTTTTGGACCGATTGTTGGAAACTTCCACTTTCCTCGGCATGTAACAATCAAAACTGGAAAGAAACTTGAACTTAATATTGGTAATACTGCAAGGTCAAATGAACTGTTTGACTAAATATATATTTGATTATACTTTGCTTCACTGTGCCTAAGGCGACTCCTGATAAGGAATATCTCACCGTGCCCATCTCTCACAATTGCATAATCTAATTTGAAATTATCTATTTCTTACTTGCACTTCACAAGATCCTGCAGATCCTCCGGCGACAAGGCATACTCGGGACGCAAATTGGTCTCACGTTTCTGCTTACGGCTGCGTAGCTTGCCCCGTTTGCCACCTAAAGTAGCCAGGGCAAGATTATCACTTGACTGCACACTACTACGAGCTTCCTGACCCATCGATATACCAGCCTCTCCACTCCCATCTCCATATTTTCCCACCTTGCCAGCGGCTGCGACAACTTCCTCGACTTTGTTTTTCTCCGCGAAGCTATCACGTCGCCATGATGGTGTCAAAGCGCGTATCACATTGTGGGTATCCGCAAATCCTTCGTAATTGTACCGCTTCCGTAGACTCAAACTGGAGAGGTACTCCAATGTTTGCCACACATTCATCTTGTTCGAACTGTAGCAGGGTTCGTCGTCGACTGACCAACAATCGTTGCGTGCAATCCGCTGGGCCAGTAGCATCGTTACCGTTGCACACTTTCCGCCTGGAGGTGGTGGCGCCCACTCCGAATGCGACTCGGAGCGCGCAACAGTCGCTGCTCCTCCATGAGCGGCGGCGGCGGCGGCGGTGGTGGCGGGAGCAGCAGCTGTGAGTGACATATGCGGAGCAGGAGCAGGAGCCACCAGCAGCAGCAGTTTGTTTAAGGCCGCGTGCGCGTCCACGTCAGTTGTCTGGACGAGCACAAATTGAAATGTAATTAAGTTGCCCTCCTCATCCTCACTCGCGTTTTCGCGTGCGACGCTCACGACAGCCGAACTTCATATGCGAGAGCGACCTGAGGGAGGATCCGCTGGGTCCGTTGCGTGGCAGCCACACGCCTTCTTTGTACAGTGCACCGTGTTTATTGTTTCCATTTTGCGCCATTAAAAATAATATCATTCTGATTGAGTGACGCGCCGCTTAAGTACTTTCTGTTGTCCTCGTACTGACACCATTTTCCGCCTTTTATTTTGATTTCCCTTTTTATTGAACACGCAAAGTGTTGGTGGCCCAGCCCCCGTCGTTCCCACAGTATTGTTGTGGTGGGTACGCAAGTGTTGGGTGTTCGAACTTTGAGTTATGACACTGCTAATGGGGGAATGGGGGGGGGGGGGGGGCGGTTCTGATTTCCGATAGGCAAAATGCCAAAGAAGTTACTATACCACACTTTCGCAACAACGATCCTTAACCTTGAGGCTAACCCACATACATAACCGAAATAATATGTTGAGTGAAAAGCAGAAATATCCCCCCCACCAATTACTTGGCAAAGTTTTGCTAACAGGTCGATGGCTGCACTTTCTTCGTCCACATCCTTAAACCCACTCCCCAACCGTCACAGTGCACAGTGAACGTACACTCAAAGAAAAATCAATCCAAAACGGGATTAAAAACGGGCTGATCCCGAATATTCTTGAGCTGATCCCGGTAAAAAATTTGATTTCACTTCCACTTTTATTTTTAAGCCCGACAAACAGGATCACTTCAAGCCTGACTCCGGGATTACCCTGTTTTAAATCCCGATTTCTGAATTGTTTTTATCTGTGTAGTTTATGAAAACAAATTGGGATTTTAACTGGATATTCTAAGATTAAAAAGCATAAAATAACTCAAATAACATTTTCCTCAGCTTACGCTTGATACTTAGTCTTAAGAACTTTAGTTTCGAACCACTGTGCAGTGCAATGTTCATTTGCATAAGTTTTTCATGGGGTGTTTGGATTCAAGACTTTTGCCATCAATCAAAAAACTTACTTAGCATCGCGTGACTTAAGGCAGCCCAGAAATTAGCGCCTTCACTTGAAGGCAATGTTGTCTTTCTTTTTGGGCAAAAAAGATAGATAAGATCCGAGGCAATACTCTTGAGTATTCTCCCCTTAGACAAAAATTGCCTGGTACTTGTATAGTCGTAAAAGGTGTGTTTTTTAAAAAACTAGCTAAATTGAATGCCAAGTGCAATTGTTATTACTCTCTACTCACGCTACAATCACATCGGGATCCTCCCACCACTTCTTATGCGACGGCTGCAACAGAAGGCTCACCTGACGCCAATGATTCTTATGCACCACCTTAATGGGATAAAGATTGTTTTAGTTTCGATTCTCTCAACTTCTAATCAAGTCATTACCTTGTACTTCTTTGGGTCGTAGGCATATGCATTGTGGTCTTTTTCGGTGAACACCAAACGCGCCATCTTGATGGTTCTTATGCTGGATCCAAGCAATGGATTTATATTGCGGAAGTGTTTAGGTGTACTGGAATTCTCTATAAAAATATATACAAGTTTATCGAATGAGAACTAATTGTTCGATGTGTTGAATGACTGGAGATTTTGATTTTAACAAATCTATTGATTGACATTTGGTAAAATGATAGGGAGATTTCAATAATTATACAAAATCTAGATTTGAGATTTTATGCTGAGATTAGTTTCTGTACTGAATTAACTTCTATTCAAATTGATTATTCCATTAAGCTAGCGACCTTGCAGAGTGTATATTGAAATTGTCCAGATGTTCGTAACGCATATAAGGAAGCATTTCCGACCACATAAAGCATACATATATTCTTGATCAGCATGATGAGCTGAGTCTATATAGCCATGTCACTCTGTCCGTCTGTTTCTATGCTATTTACTGCACATTTCTTGGATTCGGCTGGATCGGATGACTATAACATATAGCTGCCAGAGGAACGATCGATCGTAAATCTTGTTCTAGTGAGAAACACTTTTTTGTTTTTAATGCAAACGTTTCCAAACTCCTTATTTACTAGTTTTTAATGCTTCTTCATAATTCTACCAAAATTGGTCGAAATCGTACATCTATATAGTATAGCTGCCATGGAACAGTAAGGTTAGAAAAATAATCTTAGTAAGAAAACTTTTATGTTTTCAATGTAAACATCTTTAAAATTGGCATATATTTATTTTATAAGCTGACACACAATTCTCCAAAGTTGTGTTAAAATCGGATGACTATAGGTTATAGCTGCCATACAAATGATCGGTCGAGAATCTAGCTTTAGTGAGAAAAACTTTTTTGTTTTCAAAGAAAACGCCTCCAAACTTTGTATTTCTTAGTTTGCTATGCTTTTTCATAATTAAACTAAGTTTGGTCGAAATCGGACATCTATATAGTATAGCTGTCATACAAAAGAGGAGTCAGAAAAGTAGTCCTAGTGAGAAAAACTTGTTAGTTTTCAGTGGAAATGTCCTTCAAATTAGTGCCGCAAGGGTATAAAAACTTCGGCCGAGCCGAAGTTAACTTTCCTCTATTTTTTTGTAACAAAATTCACGCCAACTGTCCATCTCTGGAACCTACTGGCCCCAGGCACAGCGATTCAACTCGCCTGTGATATCTCATTTCCTATACTCATTCGGGCAGCTATAAAATCATTTGAAACTTTTATACTTCTTGTTATTATTAGACTGTAAAATGCTTAGAACGAGCGTTGGTTGCCTTTATGCAAATCGCCAGACATGCTCAAACGGTTCATTTTATCGCCTAATGTCGGCAAAAGTAATTTCAGAGCAAAAACTTATTGAAATGAATTCAAAACTCTTATTGCTGATGAAATTTCCAATCAAGCCAAGTACAGCCAGCTATACGTAGATGGTAATTTACGTATCCATTGTTGGTTTGTTCATATGTGGACTCTGACACATGTTTGTGTGTCTGTTCCAGTTCAGAATTGATTGGCCAAATCAAATGGAGCTTTATCTTGTCTGGGTGCTTGTCAACCATGGTGCTTGGCTAATTGTTGCGTACTTGAAATGTTGTCAATGCAAAGAGAAGCGAAGAGATCATTTCAGGGAGGTCAAGGGGGGTGGCGTTTGTTTGTTGTGGGCTGTTTCCGCATTTTGCTGAGCAAACATAGACGAGAACTGGACCAGTACTTCTGTGTATATGCCAAAAGGGGATTATGAATCTCGCTTGGAATCGAACGAGAAGTATAAAAGCTGAACAGTTCAGAGCAGATGTCAGTTAGTTTCGTTTCAAGCGTCACTGAGATCACAAAAGCCAACATGAAGGTGAGTTAAGGATAGTAGCAAAGAGCCATGGATTAACATTCTTCTCCGCATCCAGTTCGCCGTCGTCGTAGTCTTGTTCGCCTTGGCCTGGGGTGTCAACAGCTCGGTGGTTCCACTCTTGACCTCCGCTCATGGCCTGGTTGTGGGTCATCCTGCTGTGGCCGGTTCGGTGGCCATTCAGGCATCGGCTGTGCCCGCCGCTGTACCCGTTGCCCTTTCTCCTGCTGGCCCCCTGCTGATTCAGTCCAGCCCTTCGGTTATCTCGCACGGTCATCCCGCTCTTATCACCACTCATGCCCATCCCGCTGTGGTGGCTGCTCCCGCCGTTGTGGCTGTGGCTGCTCCAGAGGCCAGCTATGTGGCTAAGACCCGTGGTGCTGTACATGTGGCTCCTCTGCCCGGACATGTGCAATCTGCGGCCTCAGTCAACTTGGAACCCGCACCAGGCACCTGGTAAACACACAACTCAAGGAGATCAACGCAAATGGATTATAACCACAAGAACCCAGCCCTTTGACCTAGCCAGCGATCCACTGATCGCCTCTACATAAACCACGCATTATTTGATTTTCTGCTTCCTTGAAAGGTTTTCCTACTTGCCACCTGATCTAAGAGGCACGTACTCTTGGACTTCACGACATTTCTTCTGCTATCTAAGTCACACCTCTAGCCTCTTCTTTTACTTTTTATGTTCAACTCTTTCCTGGTCTCTATTTATCACCCCAAAAAAATGTTATCACTTGGAAAATTGTTTCAAAATAAAGAGAAAATTGTATTAAAAACCACAAACTTAACAGTTTTAAGACAGATCGCGGAAAATTCGTGAGCTCACAAGCCTTATTGATTGAGTCGGACCACACCAGCGTCCGTACTCATTGCGAGAGTTCAGAGAGGTCACCATCCGGCTTATGTGATTGTTTAGTGGAGAGACGCCTTTGATGGGGTTACCAAACTACATTTTTGTGAAAAAGTAGACAAAACTATAGCGAATGTGTATCAATTTGTCGTTTTTGAAAAGCTTGTGAAGCCTCTCAACAGGACATTACAAGCAAACAAGCCTGGGAACATTCAACAAGACTCCGCTCTTGCTTGTAGGTCAAAAACCACTCAAACACGGCACAGTCGGCAAATCCACCAGAATATCATTTAGAGAAAGTTTTCAACCAATCCTCACCGCCCGTACAGTCCCACGTGGCGTATACGTAATATAATTTTTGATTTCAATTACTTTTCGCATGTTTTAAAGTATTTTTTGTCTTAGTGCTTACGATTTTCATGTTAATTTGTTGAAAAATCCCTTAAAAAGTATAGGTTTTCTCGACTGTTGATCTGCCTCACATTGAAAATACGTCCTAGGCTGAGCTTAATCTTTCCTAAAAGTCGGAAAACGGGCAAAATCGGGCAAAAAGTGCTGTCACTTGATGTCAGCATATGCATACTTTGAAGAACACTTTAACATTAAAACATTTTGGTCAAAAGTGAGCGAAAGTTAGTTTTAAGTCCACAGGGCTTAAAGTAAGTTTGCTTCAGACTAAGGACGTATCACAAAACAAATTGATGTTAATAATGTCACAGGTTTAACACAAGTTCTTAATATTATTTACATTATACATCAATTTTACTGTATTTTGCATATTTTACACATTTTATTTTTTCACTAGCAGGAATTGTCTCTTATGGCAAAGATGACATACATTTTTCAAGCAGGCAAACATCAAACTTTGCAGGCCTGTTAAAAGTCCACAATTGCCCACCGACAGCTTTAATTTTTGGCTGATCTGTATGGTAAAAATTTGGTCATTCAGCCCTAAAAAACCATGTAGCGAACTTAATTTCTTCGAATGATTGTCCTGAATCCATTGGAGTACAAACTGTGTGCCGCTCTTGCTCTAAGACTTGCTCTATTCGACACCCAAATATTGAGTCATTGAAGAGTCTTTTCAATAAAGCTATCTTCGCCACAGTTGTACCCTGTCTGTACTGCCTCCGATTACCAATTCCGAATCAACTAAGTTGACCCAACACTTGAAAACATTCCATGTATCCGCTAATACATGCTGCCAGCTTATCATGCTCCCACTTGTCTACGCTCCATTAAATCCGAATCTAATTTAAAAGTCAAGCTCCACCACTCCCCATTCTCTTCCAGTTCACCCGCCTCTTGGAGTACTGTAAATGTCCCAGCATTAAACTGGATCGATTACCGTGGCAGCAATTAATCAATTCCGGACCATGCCGCCAACATCGCATCGATCAACACATGGAACACAGCTCATGCGGCTTGGATCGCGAGTCAAAAGCAGGGGCGTTAACAAAAAAAAGCTCTCTTGGAAAAGCCACAGACCCAAGCGCCATGTGCAGCTGGACGAACAAACAAGTTGCTGTTGTTGCCAACTCGGCTCAACTGGTTGCTAAAAATCGAGAGTAACTGCAGCAGCAACTGGAGCAGGGGGCGGTTTGCCTTGATCGCCACACAAGCACTCGCACTTGCAAATTATTAATAGAAAATGTGGCGGCGCGTAATGGACAAATAAAATGTAATAAAATTTAATAAAAAAAAATAAATAAACTAAAATATAAAACTGGTATGCAAATGGTTTAAGCTTAGATCCGCCAATGGATTAAGTACCGTTAGTTGAGGCCTGCCTCTGCCCTATTATGCAATCCCGTTGCTTGAGTGAAATGACGCGCAAAGTTGACATGTAAGCTGGAGGAGGAGGAGGAGGAGGAGGCGACGGCAGTTGAAGTGCTGCGACTACTGTGCGAGCGGTGTGGGTTTGACCCCAATTTTGGTGCATTTAAGCCAAAAGTTTTTACCAGCACCTTCACCGCTGCTGCGGGAGAAGATTAGCTGTTTCAATTGGGCGTTTAACTTAATAGATTATGCGTCCATTTTGGGTCGATCCTTTACAGGCTCAAAATAAAAAGTTATTCCATTAAATTGGGTTGCACTATCCCAAGTGTCAGCAATTTAATTCGTCAAAAATAAAAACCTGAATGAATATTGGAATGTCACCATCAGCATGCCATAAAAGTGTCAATTGGCGCCCAACGTGAGGCTAAACAAAACAGCAGCTCAACAACAGTTGTTGTTGCCATTGTACATTGTCGTGTTGGCAGCCAAGCCCCATAGCAATTGGCCATAAATCTAAGCCCGCCATTCACTTTTTCCCGCCTGCTTCATGTGCGGCTGCGTGCCACGCAAAAGCCAGAGTCATAAAATATGAGCACACGCGTTTCTACTTACAACGCGTGACACACAGCTCATTTGGGCTTCCTTCTCATGATACACAAGTTCAAGTTTACGCACCGCAGTTGACGAACAACTTTGGGCTTCCTGCTCCGCGGGCGCAGGTAAACGCACTTTGCTGAGGATCGGGTTTTTGTTTTACCGCACCGCGCCCCGCCCCCCCGCCGAATGGAGTTCAAGTTGACTACGCATGAGGCAGTAACGGGTATCTGGTTGTTGTTTTGTGTTATGCAATTTTTTTGGCTAAGCACTGAGTCATTAAAGCAGGTTAATGGTTCAATGAATGTGAGTTGTATTCATGGATGAAAAGTGAAGCATGAAATGGGTGGTGTTTATGGGATAGTTAAATTTGATATGGTGTCTTTTAGCCACTTGATTGATATAGATAAAAATGTTAACAAGCACATGCACCTGAAGGAATCAAGAGCAATTGAATAACTTGAAACATTGTTTAGAGCAGTTGTATAGTTCTCCACAACATTAAGGGCCGTTTTCTAATCTGCTACATAGAGCTATCTGGCACATTAACCTACCAATAACAGAGCAAAATCTAAGCTTATCTGACACATAGCAGCTATTTACAAGATGAGAAATTGGCCCTAAGTCTACAAAGAGAATGAGAAATTAACTGTCATTTTAAATGCGGAAGATGATTAAGAATGGAACATTTCCTAGCTAGTAAGCTAGTTCAGAAATGTTACTTTTGCCAGAAGTAAATGGTATCCTAGCAGCGACTGTTCTTGAAGAGTTTTCTTCTAATCAGTTTCAACTCATTTTCATTCAAACTCATTACAACCAAAACCAACTCATTTACGGTTCATTTGCGAGACTTTCAACAAATCACATTTCCTTTTCGAGTCTTTTTTTAATCGCACATGGCAGTAATCCCTTTTTTGAGTCATTAGAAGTGCTCAAAAATGACTCATCAAGGTTATTTTGGTTCAAATGATATTTCACTAGTTAGGTGAGAGCTGTTCTCTCGTATTATTTAGAACAAATGTTCGAAATATTCTTGAAATAAGCACAACTCAATTCAAGACAAACACGGTACTGAAAAGTATAAGCTACTATTTAGATGTAGGTTCTGAAATGTGTACCATGGGCTATTACGTCGCCTTCGTTGACTGTAAAAAGCCTGCTTCTTTTTTCCTTATCTTTCTGTTAGCTTCAAATTGGCAAACTTAATTTAGTTTAAATAAAAAGTATCAGAGAACAATTTTTCTTTCTTTCCAAAATTAAGAATCTATAATCTATCTGTATCTATAAGAAGTGTTCTCTGATTTTGAGGAATTTGGGCGGGTGGAGCAGCAGCTCAATTCCAACCCTTGTAAATAATATTGTCTTCCGATCTGAGATATTGAGATTCCCTTAGAATTTGAAAACCAATTATACAATGAACCAAACTCAATCAAAGTTTTTATCCATTTCTGTATAAAAATGTTCTTGAAAACAGTTTTCCACTCAAATCAAGTTTTGCGTCTTGAAGTGGGAAATTTTGTACTACAAGTGTGCTTAAGATAATAGTTTATTTCATGAATTTCAGGGAAAATTGCAATGTGAACCTTTGATTTTACATATAATATGTGTGCTGTCTGTTTGCAAAGGATTGTTCGGCAGAGTTCGCTCACGCACTGCACACAAATGTACAATCGAAAGTCCACATTGAAGTTTCTTCTTGCCATTCACAAGGTATGACCGTTATTCATCTTATTGTTCTACGGACTTTGTTACAAAACTGTCACAGGTCGAAAATACAATTCTGTGTTTTTATAATGCAGAAATATTCGCTTTATCATATCAAATGTTCATATTTTTGTTTTCTATAGTCTCTGTTTGAGATGAGAAGATGTTTGTCTATCACTAGACAGGTTCATTGTCATGTTCCTGCCAGAGCGACATATCTAAGTTTCGTCCGTGGTAGAATCGAAACCCCGACCCCTCGCAAAGATGGCACACACACTACTCGCTGCACCACAACCGTTCACACCATTGCACTAGTTTATTGCATTTTCGATTTTGAGTATGTGTCAAATCTATTAAGGAAAACTCAAGAGTCCCTGAAAAAATTGGTGTGTGCATTTTGAAGGAGATTCCTCTTAAAGTCTGAGGACCAGCTATTAAACAAAAGGAGATAATTGAACTGGATATTAGCCCTAGTAGAAGGAACAATTAATCAAATGCATTAAATGTAGCTACTCTATCCAAAATATGTATTTAATTTCAATCACCCCAGTTCATCTATTTCGTAACACATACAAGTTCCAGGCAACTTTCTCATCTCACGCCACCACCACCCAATCCAAATCGAGCCAAATCACCACCCACAACTGGTTAGTGGCCTAAATATAGTAACAAGTATCTCGTGTTGCATGGCAGACATCAGACATTCAAACTTGTTGCTCCTTCTAGGCATGCCTGCCCCTTGGAAGCCACTTGCCGCTACTAACTGGGCATGTCATAGACATCTTAACTAGCCTTTTATATGTGGCGGATATGCACTCAAGTACTTGGTAAGGAGAACCTGTTGAATAATCAATAACAATACTTAGGACTGTTAGCTGTGACAGTTGTCAAGTGGCTTTAATGTGGTCAATTATGGCCATTAACTGTGATTACTTGCCATACTAATTGTAATTGGATTAATTACGCCCAGATCTTGATTGTGGAGCATGGAAGTGAGTTGAGAAATATGCATGCATATACGCAAGTCCAATGAGGAATCGTTTGATTGCCACATTAGGCCCCCAAAATATTGTACTTTGGAGGCCAGTCCACTCGAAAATTCCTACAACAAAGTTGAGTGTGATTGCCCACTTGTATATTAATTAAATTAAATCAAATAACAAATGGTAGAAAATGGTTGTTGTTGTTTTTCGTCTATTCGACTATGAAATACTTTAAAAAATGAGATTGATTATGGTAAAATGTGTTGAAGCAAGCATAGGCTTCAAGGATATCAATGATCATCATACTGAATAGAGAAATTTGATTGTCCCCTGCGGACCAGGCGTGACTGTCGCCGCGGTAAAAGAATTGATTAGATTTCTGTTTTCCTGGTGTAAGTGTAATCCCTAGCAAAACCCACCCATTCGCCACATTTTCTCAATGTAGGGTATATGCATCGAAATTAAATAATGAGAGACACGGGCAAGTGGTGCCGGCGCTGTGGGTGTATTGTTGCAAGTTGCAACCAAATCCGCAACCCCACCTTGCTTTAGGTGTTGCCTCAATCAACACACAGTTCGACCGACCGGCAGCCAAATTGAATTCAAGCGTGGCCAACATTGATTTGCTCTGCGCACCCCCCTCCCCGCCCACCACTTGACCACCACGTCCAACTCGTTGCCCCATAATTAGTTTTATTCTCTTTACGCGATTTTAATATTGGAATTCGCATTAATCTAACCAAGCAAAAGGAACAAAAAAAAAAAGTGGGCGTTTTAACTGAAAATGTGATAAGGACGTTTGTCTGCGGCTTTTTTCTCTCTTTTTAGCATGATGCAATCGGGCAGTGAGATTGCAACAAAAGCCAGAGTTGGGTCGTGAGAAGGGAGGGGAGGGGCTGGCTTTGTTATTAAAATGCCATTAAAATTGGGGCAAACGGTAAATACGAAAATATCCATTCAGATTCAGGTTTCTTTCGCGTTGGCGCAGCGACATGTGCATTGTTCTCTCTCATTTCTGTGTTTGGCATTGTGCAACATTTTGTGTCGTTGTGTCAATCTGATTTATGCCACTTGACCAAAAAGCTAATGCTCACATTACAATAACGCTTGGATGTCGCCTGGTGTCACGTAGCATTTAAAGATGGAGTCGTATTGTGTCCAAGATCAATGCCAGGCCCGCTGATATGCAACGAGCTAATACCAAGTGAATTGATCCATTGGGTTGGTGGAATTTCAAGGAGTGCCACACACTTTAAGACGAATGGTTTTCCGCATAATAATTGACTGTTGGGTGTCAAATGGTTCTTGAGATGAAAAGAGTTTTACATAATCTATAAATTATAGCATTTTTTTACAGCAAAATTTAAGGTTTTCCTGTTATTAAGGAAGAATTTCAAATAAACTTATAACGAGAAAGCTAAACTAACTCCGTATGTGCCGAAGTTTTTATACCCTTGCAAGTGCTCGCTTAATTATTTTCAGAAAATACTCTTTTTTTCCATTTTCAGACCGATTGTTCGTATGGGATCTATATGATATAGTCATCCGATTTGGCCAAAAATTTGTAAAATTATGGAAAAGTATGTGAAACAAACAACAAACAATTACAAAATTGCAGGACGCTACCATTTAAAACAAAAAAGTTTTTCTAACTAAGACTGTTTTTCAGACCCATCTTTTGTATGGCAGCTATACCATATAGTTGTCCGATTTTAATAAAACTTGGTGGAATTTTAAAAAGACATAGTAAACCTACGATTTCAAAGTTTGGGGACGTTGCCATTGAAAAGAAAATAATTTTTCTCACTAAAACTAGTTTTCCAACCGATTGTTCTTATGGGAGCTATGAAATATAGTCTTCCGATCCGGTCGTTTCCGACATTTTAGTAGTGTGCAGCAAAAAGAAGACTCTATGCAAAACTTCAGCTCGACAGCTTTAAAACTGAGAGACTAGTTCGCGTAGAAACAGACCGACGGACGGACGGACAAAGCTCAATCGACTCAGCTCGTCACCCTGATCAAGAATATATATGGTTTATGGGGTCGGAAATGAATATTTCTATGCGTTGCAAACTTCTGGGCAAAATATAATATATATGTATATAGAGACCTTCTGAACCTACTCGAACTCTGAAGTGATTCATTTCCGATTCTTGTGAGTTAAGCAGCCCTGGTTAAGTCTCGGATACTTATCCATAAAATGTAAGTCGCTATCTTTAACCAACAACAACAAAAGGAACAATTTTAAGACTCAATACATAGCTATTTATTACCCCCATTATGTTTTCCCCCTAGAGATTTCAATTTCCAAATCATTCGGATAAAACAAAATGCAAAATGCGAAAAATAGAACTCGAAGAGATTGATGGAAGCTCCAACAATTTGCCGCCCTGCAGCGCTGTAGTGTTTATTTACTGTTCACTTCCAAAAAAAAATATAACTAGAATGGATTGATTAGGTCAGATCTCTATACCTTGTAGCCCACAAAGTGACGACGGCCAATGACCTCACCCATATAGAACCAGGTGATCACTTCGACGGTGACCAAAGCATTTAGCCAGGCGTCACGAACAGTTATCTGGCCAAAACGTTTGGGCGAGGATTTGACATCCTTGGCATTCTTGGCGGTCTTCTCCACAGTCTTCTTGAGCATCTTGAAATCACCAGGCAGTGGAGGTGACAACTCAACTTTGGCATATTTCCAGAATTCCTCAAGATGAGGCCGTGCCTGGGCCATTATTTCTGTTTAATGAAATATAACTAACATTTAAAGGAAATCAAGTGCAAGAGGACAAACTTACTATTGGCAAAGGCAGATGCTTTGTTAGTTAATTGAGCAGCCATCTCGCTGTTATAAAATGATTTGATATTTTTGAATAAAATTAAGCCAAACACGTTTCGGAAGTACAGTTGACAATAAAAACAGGGTTGCTATGAACTGCAGTGTCATGGGGAAACAGTGTTGTGTTGGTCAATCGCTTAGCGCCGAATTGGCACATTGGAAAGTGGAACATGGGAGCACTTTTTGATATTTACGGTTCAAATCAGGGATTAAGACCGAAACTACAAACGGTATAACCGAATCAAACCGAAACCGTAACCTAAGTTTATTTTCTTTTGGTTAACCGTTATCGTAACAAAGAAATCGAAGTAGATTTTATACTGATTCTCATGTTCAATCTGTGCAATGAAAATTCATAAATTTGTTACACCCGGAACTTAAGAAGACTCCCACGCTATCCTTTCATATGATCGAGTAAACAACCCTCTTCTGATCGCTTTACATATAAAGAATTACGAGTTAGATGTGCAATCGAGTGTAGGAAATTCTTATTGATACAATAACTGCAAGGTAGCGCAACCGGAAGCGCAATAATTCCAGTTCAAACAGTCGTTATTTATTTTTTTGACAGCTTTCGATAGAACTTACTCGCTGCACCAGGAAACCGAATGCAAGCAGGTCAGTTCGATATACCAAAAGACACCAGGGTCAACTGTTTTGGTATCATGAAAATTCTTAAGTAATTCCCAGAACAACCCTGATTATTATTGTATTTTACTCTCAAGGTTCTATATAAGTCAATGATGTATAACCATCACCAGTGCCGTGGGAATGGCACCCCAATTTAGGGCCCTCCCACAAGATTTTCCTCAAAGTAAAGCAGAAATCACCTGAATAACTGACCTACCCTTCTCCCAAAAAAAAAAAACCTGATATCCAAGCAAGTGAGCTGTCAAATTTGCATAATTATGGCCGTTTGGTCAATTTCAAAAATAATCTACACCAATTAAGCGATTAGGTGGGGCGATAAACTGACCAATCATTACAATACCCAGCCGAGATTGTTATTACTGGAGCTTTCCAAGACAATGGAAATAGAAGACTTTGATAAGTGAGGCCTGCATTGTCTTGTGAATCAATGAAATTATTTCATCATTGTATCCACCGACAAACAAAACAAAGTTATAAATTACTGCTAACTGATTGGTTTCTGCCTTACCATACTAATGGCCACCAGTGAAGGGTTCTGCAAATTTGTCCACTAATTGCTCCAGTTAAACGAGTCTCAGCATTCCATGGCGAACCCGTTACGCCCTGTGCATAATCATATAAATTCTGATTAATGCGCGTTTCATATTTCCATAACAGTTCTGCAGCTGTCTGGCAAATCGTTTCAGTCACACATTTGGCCAAGACGATTGACACTCTGACCCTCATTCAAGAAAACGTGGTTCTTTACGACAATTTCAAGTTGAAGCTGCTGCAAGCTCCAAACATGGCCACATTGCCTTACATTAAGTAGTTCACCAATTTGATTTCGCTATTTTACTATTTTGCATTTTTATTGTTTGCCAATGCTCTGACAGCGTTTGATTATATTTATTTTTGGGCGTTGCCCCAGCAAAATATTTCCTACTCAAGGCATAAAGAAAAACAAGCAAGCCAAATGCATAAAGCTAATTGTTTCTCAAAAGGCACTGAAAGAAAAGGAGAGCGAAAACAAACGATTTTCAGTATTGAAAAAGGCTGGTCCAGTTAACTATTTTGATTACACTGAATAAGTGCAGAAACTAGTTTAATCTACTTTATTTGCATATTCATTTTATTTAATTTAATTAAACCTCAACAGGGGGGTTTGCCGAGAACACAGCTAATGACTGACCTCTAAACACATGGCAGACTGTTGGCAGGTCAACCTTTACCTCTGTCTAGACGCTAGAGTACCCAATATGAATCCCCCAGATTACAATCTTGTAACCCAGGGGAGGAAAGACCAATGAAGTGTTTGAAATGAAGAAAGGATTTGTGTGGAATTGGTTTTAGTTCGTGTAATCAAGGTGAAACCAAGAAGCTGCATGAGAACATAACATTTTTGCAGGAAAATATTTGTTAGACTTTCTTGGCTTATGTTCTATTAGTTCGTATTGCTGTCTTATTGATATTTTTGATCGGTTTTGAAATAGTTTTAGAATGTATTTTGTTTTTTGTATGTTGCATTTGAAAAGTTGTCGTTTTGAGCTTGGCTTAGCTGAGTTGTGATCTTAATCTCTCGTAGATGGACCATTTCCTAACCATAAACTCTTTATTGCTTCTTCCTTGATTGCTTGGACGCAGGAGTTTCCTGGAAATTCTTTTTGATTGCTCAGCCAGTTTCAATATATAGTCTGCTTCTAAATTACAACGACCACCTTTTGAACTTCGATTACTAAAATGCGGTTATGCCTCCTAGCATTTTCACCTGTTGAATTTTAAGTCTACCCGTGTAGTTACCTTTATCGTAAGAGAATCGAATCGAAAGCTATTTCAAAATTTTTATAAGTAAGTAAGTTCCGAACATGATAAAAAACTGTTTCACATAGAGGAACACCGCAATTGTCAACTCCTAAGCTTCCAATCCTTTCAGTATGACCTGTTCCGAGGTTATGGAGCATCTCGTCCTGCAGCTGAGAGGGTGGTAGTTTAATCAGGCGGAACTAAAGTTTACCTGTCTACGAGGTTAAAATATGAATGGCGGAAACGTACATTTGGGTTTTTTTTTTTGTCCGACTTTTACGAAAGATTAAGCTCAGCCTAGGACGTATGATTGATGTATGGCTAAACAATAATCGAGAAAAATTATAATTTTCAAAGGATTTTTGAACAAATTGACATGCAAAACTTAAGCTCTACAACAAACAATTATTTAAAACATGAAAAAACTGGTTGAAAAGAAAAATAAATAAAATTATATTACGCATCCGCCACGTGGGACCATATTTTCAAGTCATATTCTGGTAGTTGCTTTCAAATTCACCAAATTTTAGCTCTATGGCTGCATTTGTGGACTTTATGACCAAAATTTGGCCTTCCAGCCCAGTATACAATGGTTAAGGTTCGAAAATTGTAGGTTCGAGATTTCTGCGAGAAGGTTTTGGTTCGAAGCCAACTCCCACTATCCTCTCCCCTCGCAAAACCCTCCCCCTTATTAGGCATTCCAATGGCCCAAAAGGCCTCTGGGTGATCTCGGCCTCTGCCGAGCATCCTATTTAACCTAACCTAACCTAGTCGTATGTGTTCTTAATATAACTTTTGAACTAAAAACTACTCAAATCGTATGAGAATCGTTTCGTTTTTGGTTTAGAATTAACTATTAAGTAAAAGTTTTTGTAGAAAAACATTACCAATGCTCAACTTTTGCTATTGTGAAAGCTTAGAGTCAAGGATGTTAGGAAACAGAGGCTTTTAGGGGTGGGGATTATGTGATTAGTTATAATAGAATAGCATTTCTAGACTTTTAATTATACTTTTCTGCACATTTTAAGACTCAATCGCTAAAAAACTTACCACATAACAGGCAAAGTCGCTAGAGAGAAGTCAAATTTTCTGATGCCTACCATTTTTGGGTTCAAAAAGGGGTTCGGTTCAAGATTCGGTTCACTGTGAAATAAAAGTCGGTATTCCGGGCTCGAACCGGTTCGGTTTGCAACCCTGAAATATGATAAAGGACTTAAGTTATCCAGCCAATAATGTTCTAAAGCCTATCTTGGACACTTCTGGCAATTGTTTTTCCAGTGTAGGCAACCGTTTTTTTTTTCCGCAAATTCCTTTGCGTTCTGCCATGCCGCCATACGTATAATATTAGTATGTGGTATTTTCCGAGGTATAGAATCGATTCTATATGCAACAACAACAACAACGCAGTCTTATGACTTTTTAAATGTATTTGTGTGGAAGCCTTGTTGTTGTTGTTGTTGTTTTTATCAATATATAATTTTTTGGTGTTTGTTGCAATTTTCATGTTTAGTGATTGAATTGGCCGATTGTGTTACCCTCGGCTCTAAATTCTTGTTTATAGTAATTTGCGCAACCATTGACAGAAACGCCCCGCCCCACCTCGCTCTGCCCTCCTAGGGGCAGACATAGAGAGAGGGAGAGGGAGAGAGAGAGGGAGAGAGAGAGAGAGAGAGAGAGAGAGCTAGCTAGCTAGCTAGCGAGCAACCCAAGGCAGATCTCAATTGGACAATTGACGCAGCTGGGCAGTGAAAGGTGGCGGCGGCTACACCCGGAGTACTCCAAATTCTGCTGTCGGCACGAGCTTCGGCTTGGCTTGGCTTGTGCCTGGCCAGAGTTGGACTTGGGCGCGTCGGCGTCGCGTTTTGTGGGGCAGGTTTCCAAAGTTCGTGGAGCGATTTTTTCAGTATAAAAGTTGCCACAATTTGGTAGTCGAAATCAGAATCAACTCGTTCGCTGAGCAATCAACACAAGTTTCCTTCTTCTTCCACCCAAGAAAACCTTCTTCTCAAACCCTCAACATGAAGGTGAGCGATGAGAGCGCCGCTTGTGGTCAACCAATGCTGGAGCTAATCCTAATCCTTGATTTCAGTTCGCCGTTGCCGTAGTCATGTTTGTCTGTGCCCTGGCTGGTGCCCATGCCTCGTGGGCAGCCATTGCCCCCGGAGTCTCCTATGTGAACTCGGTGGCCCATGGACCCGGTCTGGGCTGGGGTGGTGCCTGGAACGGAGCCTGGAACGGTGCCTGGAACGGTGCCTGGAATGGCGGACACGGCTGGAATGGTGCTTGGGGTGCACCCGCTGCTGTGGCTGTCCATGCCAGCGCTGCTCCTTGGGGTCTGACTGCTCCCGGATGGCATGGCGCTGCTACTCCCGGCATTGCCCTAGCCCAGGGCCCCGGACATGCTCATGGTCATGAGGGTGTCTATGTGGCCAAGACTCGCGGTGCCATCCACACTGCTCCTTTGGCTGGTCACATCAACTCGGCTACCTCTGTGAATGTGGCTGCTGCTCCCGGTACTCTGTAAATTCAGACAGCTCTGAATTCATCTCTACCAATTGATGCCAAATGAAGTGGATGAGCCTGGAGCACCGCCACCAGCCAGTTTTCGATCTCCTCTCCATCTGCTTCTGTGACTTACAACGACTCTACTTGGATACATTCCCGCCCCTTCAACTCTCTACACTTATTTGTTAAGCACACACCGCTCTTAGTCCACCTTCAATCCCCGAAAAACGAACACGATCCTGATCTTGAGATCACAAAAAGTCCAACCAACAATTACAACAACTACAACAAAAGAAAATACCAACAAATGACAGCATGTTAATTTTATTTCTTGAGAACAATCCTTCCTCCTCTCTGACTACTTGTCTACATCTATCTCTCTCTCTCTATAACTCTTTGCAACAACTGTACTTTTTTCATTCTATATTTCAACTCCTCCTCTCTCTCTCTCTCTCCATGTGTTTGGGCCGTAGCCTTTCTTTTGGGCCAGCCTGGACCAACTGTACATACACCGTTTACTCTAGAGTAATTTGCAACAATTGTAAGATTGACGAAAACGTTATGAATAATAAAGCACCACACAGTGATTTTATTTATGCGAATATTTTTCAACAGAATTTTGGCTTTTTTTAAAGGAAAACTACAGTTTCTCCTGGTTTCGCAATGAAATGAGCCGCTTGGAAAGTTGAGGAAACTTTAAAATAGACAGTTTGACAGTATTTAAGTTCAGAATTGGTTATATTTCCTGATTAGTTCGAAGAACAGTATGAAGAGATCTAGAAGTCCCTTGAAATAACCGTTAACTCATCTCGCTTGCTTGGTTGAGACGGGCATGTCGTTAGTGTTCACTCACCGGAGAACCCGAGAACGAGTCCTAAAGCAAGGATTCAAATAAAAAGTTTGCACCAATTACACTTTTCCACAGGTGACAACAGGGGGTAAAGTTTGTTAGAGATTCAGCAGTCGCATAATTCTCAGTCGACGGTTACCTTTTATATAAAAAAAAAAACAAAATACTTTGAAAGCTGCTATGACATAAGCAATGGTGGGGCACGCGCATCCTGATGGCCATATGACCAATGGTGCAGTGCCCCGTTTATACTCCTACCATAGTTCTAGTTCTGTTCTAGCTAAAATGTAGGAGTTGGGAAGTTTTTTTGGATGATTATCATGGCCAAAATGAACAGGAGATGTGACAATCAGATGCGGGACCCCGCACTGTCATTATGCCCTAGTTCTGATTTTCCACTGTACTCATGGACTCATGATAATCATGAACCATACTGAAACCACTTTACCTCGACTGACGACGAAATTAAATGGCGATAAAATACCAAAAAACACCATACCATTAGCCCTAGCATTCGTAAAGTGTAAATCTAAGTCTCAGATAATATTAGATATCCTCGAGGAAAGCCAAGTATGATTAAGTGGTATAAGCGATGTTATCTACAGAGTTCTACAGTGTTGTTTCATTTCCTAGGCTTCTGTGTTATCATAAAGGAACTTTTACTCTACAAATCCACAATGGGGCCAAAGTCGGCATAGCAAGCTTCGTCTGTGCCGATGTTTTTATATCCTTGCAAGTGCTTGCTTAAATATTTTAAAAAAATAATCATTTTCCCATTTTCCGACCGATAGTTTGTATGGGAGCTATGATATATAGCTATCCGATTTGGCCAAAAACTTGTCAAATTATGTAAAAGCATTTGAAACTAACAAATACAAAATTGCAGGATGCTACCATCAAAAACAAAAAAGTTTTTCTAACTAAGACTGTATTTCAGACCTATCTTTTGTATGGCAGCTACACCATATAGTTGTCCGATTTTCATCAAACTGGGCAAACTTATAAAAAAAGCATAGAAAACCTTATGAATACAAAGTTTGAAGACGTTTCCATTGAAAAGAAAAAAGTTTTTCTCACTAAAACTAGTTTTTCGATCTATTGTTCCCATGGGAGCTATGAGATATAGTCATCCGATCCAGTCGGTTCCGACATATTTGTAGTGTGCAGCAAAAAGAAGACTCTGTGCAATATTTCAGCTCGATTGCTTTAAAACTGAGAGACAAGTTCATGTAGAAACAGACAGACAGGCGGACGGACAAAGCTCAATCGACTCAGCTCGTCACCCTGATCAAGAATATATATGGTTTATGGGGTCGAAAATGAATATTTCTAAGCGTTGCTAACTTCTTCTTCCTTTGCAAGGGTATAAAAATATTAACGTCATTCCGCCCTACCTCGATATACCCGGATTTCACGACAAAAAGTGGTTCATGGGCTTCCCTTATGTTAAAAGTTGTATAAGCATTGATGTTAGCATACATTAATGTTAAGTATACTCAAATAGGTAGCGAAAGTAGTGTTTCTTTAGCAAGCGTCCAAAAGTATGCAACGTTTTGTTATTAACCCCTAAAATAGAAGACCTAAGGTGTACCATTTTAAGAATTTAAGGGAAGTTAATAGTACAACAAATTGCCAGCATTAATGAGAATTTCTACGAAGCACAGTATCTCCGCCCCGTGTCGTACTCTGGCATATATGATTTAAGTATATAGTAACACTAGTCAAAGACGTGATAAAACTAGCTAACACATAACCTTGAGGTGTTTTTTTTTGTTTGTTTGTTAGTTTTATGCACCTGAACACTTCAGCCCGCTACCTTGAAATTATTACACATTGCTCGCGTTGATTTCATATCTCGAATATGTCTTTGTCTAACTCTTAAGTGGGGGCAGTTCAAAATGTATTATTATTACAAATCTAATTTGTTGGGACATATTGGCTAGCCAATGGCGATTCTCCTACTGAACGGTAGTCAAGTTGCCGGCCAATGTTCAGTTGAGTTGAGAACATTAATTGTAGCACCGACTGACTAAGTATTGGGACCACAGGGCGTATGCTTAATTATGCAAACGCTTAAGGCTAATTATAGACTAGAGATCGCAGTAAAGCATTGCCACCTGGATAACAATCAAACTGAAATAATTATGCATACACATGGACTGAGTAAATTATAGCAGCAGCAGCAGCAGCTAATTGCAGCTAATCATCACAAGAATTCAACTTGAACTCTTTTCATTTTGACCAAGACTTTTGGGCGTTGGCGTGGAATCAAAGAGGCGGGGATTTTGATGGCACAAAATGTAGCAGAAGAACTGTGCTTGCTTAGGGGGATCACCTTGAACCTGCTTTGCAACTTACCCCTTCTATCTAAGACACTGTCTGGGTCTATCGTTATGAGCACACTTCGGCCAAGACACCTGACGCCCGAGGAACTTGTTTGCAATGCGGCTGCATTTGCCAAATGTTTCAATTTCTGCATTGTCTCCAAACTGAGACAAACACTTCTAAGTCGATGTCTTTTTTTTTGGTTTTTGTTGATAATTGAATTTAACACAAAGCACACCTTTGCCACAAAATGCGGGTCTTTACTTTGAGCTGGATTTAATTGCTTGGACTAATGGTCTGTCTATGCAACATTTTCCAACGATAATGGATACCTGGGTCTGCCTTGGCTTTGGGGCAATCGCCCACGCTTCTAAGCGAACAAACGACAAAGCCGAGAGAATGTGTTGAATGTTGGGTGTTATATAATCTTGAATTTGTTTCCATTTATTTTTGCTATTTTTTGTTTCCTTTTTATTTAAGAAAAGACTTGAAAGTGCTCACTCTGAAGACCTGATGCTGCTGCCTCATTTGGGTGGTATGAGAATTTGTATTTGCTTAAGAGTTGTTCGTATGAAACCAAAACATGGAAAGGCCTGTTACAGCCCAAAGAAGTGTGGATTCTTTATAAAAAAAGAAACAAGTTTTTTTTGAATAGCAGCTTGCAGCAAACCAAAAATATATTGCAAATCTTAGTTGAAAGAGCGGATCGGCACATTTTGTATCAAATCCTTACCCATACCATTCCTAGAACTAATGAGGAAGAGGTCAACGAAAAGATAAAGCGTTGAAGTCCCTATTATGCATGTTCCCCAAAAAACAGAAGACAGAAAATGAGACCTAGGTAGGTAGTTAGTTCTGGCTGACCCCAGATGGGGTCACACATAGACCTTAAGGTTCTTAATGAGGCCGCGTGATTATTTGGGTACGATTGACTTAGAAATGCAGGAGGATATTTGACGTTTTGACGGATCGATAAGTTAAATGAAAATAAACTTGATCTGCCTGCAGACATAACAAGCATATGTCTCATACATGTCAAACCTCTATCTCTTACCATCTCTGAGATCTGTGCTTTCATACGGACAGACAAACATGGCTATATCGACTCGGCTGTTGATGCTGATCAAGAATACATATACTTTATAAGGTCGCAGATGCTTCCTTCTGGCTGTTACATACTTTTGCACAAACTTATAATACTCTATGTACCTACGGTACAGTGTATAAATATACAAGAACCCACCTCCTTATTGGCTTTTGTCTCTTAACCCTTCTGAGAATGTCATTCTGAAGCCTCAGATCTTGTAAAACAGCTTTAAAGAGAAGTTAAGATGGTTAAGGGTCGAGGTAGGTAGTTAGGTACCTAACCTAAGGGTTGATAGAGTGTGGAATAATCCTCTTGCATTTCATTTTCATTATGATCCCACAACCGATTTCAGATTTCTGCCTTGTTAAGGCATTTGCAATCTAAATATTTTACTATATTTACCATATTCTACTGGAAACGCTCTGTCATAAGTTCCGTATCTATCAATCTCTGGCACAGACAACTTTAACTTACGCTCTCATTTCAAATAATTGTGCTAACAAATATTCTTTCCATCCATCAAGTGGGCATGTGGGCTATTAAACGAACCCTAAAAAAATGCCTCAAGTATTTTCAGCTCAACGCGTTTGGTATCATAAATCAATTAAGACACTGCCATATTCAGGATATATGTACATACGTATGCAGATTAAAATCTAACCCATAATTGGTTTGCATTGTAAATCTAACAAAATGCTAATGAATTGCATATGGAACAACACCGGCGACTACAATTAAGTAATTTAAGTGGCGATTTGACGAAGAGAAAATGAAAATGAATTGACTTACCGGAACTGCAGCTCAAAAGTGGGTTGGGCCCTAGTTCACCATGCGGTCCAGTTTGAGTTGAGTGCACCAGCTCAGCTCGAACTGGTTCTGGAATGAAAAGGAAAGATGTTTTCAAAAGTTATAATTAAAGTTAAAGAAATAAACAATAGGTCGGTTGAAGCTTATGTTTCTTGTGTGATACTTTTTAAGAGAATGTACTTAAAGATATTCAAAATTTTGAAAACTTTTTAGGCTTTATTTCACATTTTCATTAAAAAATCTGTTCATTGTAAGCCACGACATTATTCCCACCTTCGGTTAACAAAAGTACTTGGAGTTGAAGAACCTGCTTAATATTTATTTAAATTTTGAACTTCGATCAAATCTGCAGGAGGAGGACATTCCAGAACCCTAAAGAAATGCAACTCTCAGTCAATTGCCCTTGCTAAAATGACTTACTTAATAACATCTCATGGCATCCAAACCGGAATCGCTCAACACTATCGCCCCAGCGCACTGGCAAACCGCATTGAATTGACATCGAGTTCAGGGCAAGTTAACAATGTCGCACTTGAGGCGGCGGGTCGGGTGGGCGGTCCATGCATTGGTGTGTCCCCAGCCATGTGATTAGCAATGATCTCACATGCATGCTGTGTGATTGCTATCCATGCCCATGTCCATGTCTGGTGTGAACTCTCACTTTTATGAACTTTTCCGCTGACCAACGAGTATAAAACTGAGTGACAGAACAGGCAATAGATCAGTTCAGAACAAGAGTTCATTTCGAGCGCAACCAACCCAAACCCAAAAACAATATCAAAATGAAAGTAAGTTAACGCCCAGCCTAATCCTTGGTCCATTTGTCACACATTTCTAAACCCAATTCACAGTTCGCCTTCGCCGTTGTCTTCACCTTGGCCCTTGCCATGGGCGTGCAGTCGTCTGTGATTCCACTGATCTCTCAGTTGGCTGGACATGGTCTCTCCTACACTGCTGTCTCCGGACCCGCTGTGGTTGCCTCTCCCTGGGTGGCTCCGGCTGCACATTGGCCCGCTGCCGTGACCGTTGGAGCTTGGCCTCCAGTTCATGGACATGGACCCGCTGCTGTTGTGGCTGCTCATGGTCATGCTGTGGTAGCTCATGCTCATGGTCCCGCTGTGGTTGCTCACGCTCACGCTCCCGCCGTGGTGGTCGCCCCCGTGGCTCATGAAGGTGTCTACACAGCCCAGACCCGTGGTGCTATCCACACAGCTCCTTTGGCCGGACACATCCAGTCGGTGGCTTCCATCAACTCTGCCCCCGCTCCCGGAACCCATTAAGTTAAAACGCTTTCCCGCCTTTACTGATCGGACCGCCTCCCGCCCGCCTAGCCATGGAACTGCCATTCAGATTGATGACCTCCTAGGGGTCAGCAATTTGTTGTAAATATTTTTTTGCTTATAGACAGGGTACTAATCGCACCTAGCACAAAACAAAACATAGGAAAAACTGTCATCCAAAATTCCCTTCCGATTGCACCCTCTCAACTCTTCTGTATTTATTTAGAAAACTTTCTTCGAAACATTCCTAAGAATATGAAACAAAGCAACATATAAGTCTTTTAGCTGAAGATAATCTGTTTGTAAATAAATGAAATGTACTTAAATGGTTAATTGTTCAATGGGAAGGGGGGGATATGGAACAGGGACAAGATTTGTCCCTTGGATTAGCTTTTGTTATCGATAAGTTCCATGGACAGGAGCAAAACCTCAGCTCACACTACAAAAATGTGGGAACTATGTTATAAACAAGAAAGAAAGTCGGTCAAGCCCGACTAAAACATACTCTGCACCAACGAAATTATTTGCTCAGCATAAATTTTGATGCTGCAGTAGCAGCTGACAGCAGCGCTGCTACTGCTACTGCAGCAGCGAACAGTCTTTTGATCATAACTCGACAACCGGTCATCCGATCTTCACCATTCCTTTGGCTGATCGATAAGTCATCCTAATAACTAAATATGTCCAGAAGGAAGAAACCATCTATTCTTATAACTGTGGGAGATATGACGTTTTTTCTAAATTGTGGGGGCCGCTCCCGGGCGTGGCCAATATTGAAAATAAACTTCATCTGCCTGCAGACATAAGAAGCATATGTCCCATACACGTCAAACCTCTATCTCTTACCATCTCTGAGATCTGTGCTTTCATACGGACAGACAGACGGACATGACTCGGCTGTTGATGCTGATAACGAATATATATACCTTATAGGGTCGGAGATGATTCCTTCTGGCTGTTACATACTTTTGCACAAACTTATAATACTCTATGTACCTACGGTACAGAGTATACCAATTAATTTGATTAATGTTTGACCAGAAACTAATGTCGTAGTCGGAAAGAGCTTGGAACAAGAGCGAGAACAATTGTGTTGCATACTCTTAGGCTGTCGCGTTTAGTGTTGCGAGTTGGTAGTTCACTTCAATGAACCAAACTGCTCAACACTATTAAATGTTGTCAGTAAACAAAAAACGCGCGCAGAGAAACAACCATGGAAAAAGACCCCCAAGATATGAAAATAAAGAATGAGGAGGCTATGGAAACCTCCATCAGTGACCCTAAGAACCTGGAGAAGGATGACCCTGACAAAATTACCTCACTAAAATCTCTGGGACCTTTCATTGCCGCCCGGGAGAACAGCCAGAACACCATCTATCTCAGCGATGTGCCCGCGGTGTGCAAAGAGCAGCCATGCATGCTGGGCGTGGACGAAGCTGGACGTGGTCCAGTCCTAGGACCAATGGTTTATGGCATATCCTATTGCCCGCTGGAAAGTAAACAGGCTCTCAATGATCTGGGCTGTGCCGATTCCAAACAACTCACGGAGGAGAAGCGGGATGTGATCTTCAATGAACTAAACACTTTGGAATATGCCAAAAGTTGTATAGGCTGGGCTGTGGAAATAATCTCACCCAATGTAATCAGCTCGAGCATGTTTAGACGCTCGAAATGCTCCCTCAACGAGGTGTCCATGGACTCGGCCATGGGTCTGATACAACAAGCCATCGATGCAGGCGTCCAAATAGCAGAGGTCTATGTGGACACAGTGGGTCCGCCCGAGAAGTATCAGGAAAAGTTGCTGAAACGCTTTCCCAGCTTTAAAATAACCGTAGCTAAAAAGGCTGATTCCACTTATCCCATTGTGTCTGCAGCCAGTATCTGTGCCAAGGTGACACGTGATCATGCCCTGAAGGTGTGGCGTTTTCCGGAGGGTCTGGTCATCAAGGACAATGCCTTTGGCAGTGGTTATCCAGGAGATCCGGTGACCAAACGCTTTCTCTCGGAGAATATTGATCTTGTGTTTGGTTTTCCACGTCTGGTGCGCTTCAGCTGGTCCACGGCGGAGAATGCTTTGGCCGACAAAGCCTACGATATGGAGTTTGATGAGCCGGAAACAGAGAAACCCAAATATGCGGGAACTAAACTAACCAAATTCTTTAAGGGTACCACCAAAACGGGTGAGGTGATACGGGAAGAGTGTCGGTTCCTCAAGCAACGACATTTGGCCAGCGTGGTGGAGTTTTGAAATTAGATTTTATAATACATTTTGCATGTAATGGAAATAAATGATAAGAATCGAATTTGTGTTATGTAGAACTCTTGGAGTAGCCTCAGGGAGAAGTAAGATGATGTACCCAGTCCGTTGGCAGTTGGTCCGCTGACTTATGTTCAGGTGGAAACTGATGGACGAGGAAGGGGTAAATCGTTGATTTAGTGGCGCCCCATCTCATCTTCTATCCCTCCTCCGTACACCCAGATCACTCAATCAACTCCAGACATTATTTTAGCTTTAATTTATCTTGTTATTTTCGCCCTTCTCGATTTTCGTGGTTTCTCAATTTTTCGTGTTTTTTTCCGTTTTTTTTTTTAAATCTTAGGCTTACGTTCGATTACAGACTACGTAGGGTTTTGCAGTTACACTGTTCTGAATGTATGCATGACTCGGTCCGGTAATCTTCTGCTCATCCGAACATGCGAATATTATTGGTGTGTTTGTTTCTGTGTTGGATTACATATTCTGCTTAGAGTCTTAGTAGTAAAATTTTGTGGAGCATCAAGAAAAGAATGCGCGTATTAGAGGATCCGATCGAAGAGACAATAATAATAATATTAATAACAAAATGCCATAAAGTTATACTAAACGTTTTCTGTATAAAAAAGAGAAATAGAAATACTACTTAGAAACATAGAACTTAGGGGCTAAGCTTAATCCAAAATATTATATTAAACTAACTCCTCCAGGAGGAGAAAGCTCAATTACTCTCTGTGTGTGTGTGTTTGAGGACTAAGCGTATAAAAGACAGTGAACCAAAGTTGTAAATCAGCAGGGAAGGGGTGGGCATTTGGTGGTTTTCTCAAAATTGAAAAATTCCCTTTAATCCCAAATCTTTTTGGAATATTTCCAATTAAAAGTTACATTTTGTGAGAGGAAGGGGAAAATACTAGAAGATCCTGGTTTTTATGTTGGTTGTTAATTAATAGACAAGGCTTATGAGTTCTTTGTGGCAGGATCAAAACTTTCTCAAATCCAAAACAAACACACTGCCATCCGAGGCACTGGCGCCCACTTTGGTGCCCTTGGAATTCCAGCATACCTCAAATATGCCGCCAGTGCCCTTATAGCTATGCACCAATTGTCCCGTCTGTGTGCTCCATATGTGCACACACTTGTCAAAGCTGCCCGAGGCTAAATGCTTGCCATCTGGACTGAACGCCACCGAGTAAACGGGCTCTGTGTGTTTGGTCAGGGTGTGTATGCAACTACCCCTCTCCACATCCCACAGTCGTACAGTGGAGTCGAAGGACGCCGAGGCCAGTATCAGATTCGTATTGGGATTATTTGTGCCTGGACCAGTGGGTGACCATTTTATCGTGTAGATCTCCTTGTTATGGGCCTGTAGATCATGACAGCAACGATCCCGATTCATGCTCCATATCTTAAGGGTCATATCATCTGAACAGGACGCCAACAGTTGGCCCTGAGGACACCATTTGATGGCATTCACCTCATTGGTGTGTCCGCGGAACGTCTTGATGGGTTCATTCACCCCAAGTCGGCAGACATGTATCCGTTGATCTGTACTGCAGGAGGCAAATGCTTGATTCGATTGCCAATCCACATCCAAGGCAGGAGCACTATGGAAGGCAAACTGCTGTGTGCATTGACCAGTCGAAGCATCCCAAATGATGGTGGTTTTGTCCACACCCGCCGAAAGTATGTAGTTGCCGCACTTGTTCCATTTGAGGGCGAAAATGGGACCCTTATGCTGACCCAGGGTGGAGGCCAGACGTCCATCGGTGTTCCAAATACGCGCATAGCCATCATAGCTACCCGTGGCCAGCAGCGAGCCATCGCACTGGAAAAAACCATATTTAAATTAAACAATGATCAGTTGGCTTTGTAGCTACTCACATTCCAGTCCAGCGAGGTGACATCCTTGTTGCTCGGCACTTCAGCCCCACCCTTCTGTATGCAATGCCTCAAGACCAACTGATTGGAATTGGTATTGGCATCGGACATATCCCAAATACGAGCTGTGCTGTCGCCGGAACCGCTGGCCAACAGATCCCTACTTGGATTCCAGGCGCAGATAAACACTTCACTTTCATGGCCACGCAGTACACGCGCCTTGGACTCGGGTATCTCTATGCTTTGATCAATTTCCATGGCCTCCACAGCCGAGGAGGCGGTGGTGCCTGTTCCTGCTCCTCCTCCTGTGGATGAGGAAATGGTGCCGCTGGAGGCAGTACTCTGTGCAGAGACCGTACCCGCTGGAGCAACTGCTCTGGAAGCCACAGCTCCACTTGGCGCTTTTGCAGCACTTGCTCCGGCTCCTCCCGTTGCTGCTGATCCCGTGCCGCTGGCCGCTTCGGAATTAGTGTTAGCATTGGCAGCTGTTGCCACTCCTCCAGCTGCTGGTTGTTGCTCCACACTGCTGGAGGTGCTACTATTGCCATTGGTGGAAGTGGACGAGGCGGCATCATCTGTACTGGTGGCATTTCCTGGTCCTGTGCCGGGCGCCGTACTGCCCGGCTCTGTGGAACTGGATTTCTTAGCGCCCGCGGCCGCTGTGGTCGACGAATCGCCTCCTGCATTTGCTGCTGAGGCATTATTGGCACTGGCGTTAGTCGCCGCAGTTGGGTTATTGCCACTGGGCGTGCTATTGGGTGTGCTATTGCCTCCACCTGCAGGAGCAGCATTGCCACTGGAGTCGACTTCGCTGTTTGTGGATTCGGTGGGTGTGCTGGTGCCTCCCGTGTTGCTGTTGGCGGACTTAGTTGCTCCCGTTTGGCCTCCCGTACCCGGCTCTACTTTAATCTCAGCTTTGGCATTGCTCTGTGCATTTCCACTCGCGGAGTTCGAGTTGGCCTCTGCTGCACCCACTTTGCCTGGCTCGGTTTTCACTGTGGCCTTTGGAGGTTTTACCTCCGGCATAACGGCATCGATCAGCGATAGTCCCTCAATCGGCCTGGCCACCTCACCATCTTCGCCCACACTCCACTCCACCTCCGTATAGAGCAGACCCTTTTGCAGAATGGTTAACAAAGCGGCCGGCGGTACCAGGGCTCCATTTATATTGCTCTGCGAGATGTGCGATTCGATGCCAAACACATATGCCGAGTGTAGGAAGCCTGCATGGAAAAGGAGGAATCATGAGTCTCTGCCCCGCCTAGCCCCGCCTCTGTGGACTCACCCGACTCCTGTAGGTATCGGTAAACTAAGAAATTCACCTCGTCGCTAGAAAAACTCATGACTACCAACTTGGGGCAGCTCTTGCTGGCACTCTAACACTTCAATAAAGCGTCCACACTTCCCAATATAACAACAATTTACGGCGGCACATTAATTGGAATTGAAATTGGCATAACACAAGCACGCGCTCTACGTGGGCCTCCTCTGCCGATGGTTGTTTGTTTTTTGGCAACGCCGATCAGCTAGTTCGTTATTAATTGATTAAATGAATAATTAGTACACCGGTTTAAAGATTCGTCGTAGAACGTCTTGGTTGTGTTTTATTAAAATTTTACATTTATTTTTCTGCACACCGCCAGCCCTGAAATGCGCAAACGAAAATGGCGGCTCATGGGTGAGAGCGTGAGAGGTGGCGGCACTGCGCTACTATCGAGCTCTTTCTTGAAATGACGTCACAAATGTGTGGCAGTCGAAGAGATAAGATAGATGTAGAGTAAAAGTTAAATAAATAATTCTAATAACAATGACTCATGGATTGTTTAACAGCTGATTCGATCTATTTTTCATCTACAATTTTACTTTAGTTGTTAAATTTGTTTAACAGCAAACTAAAGATTTTAGATTATAAAGATTAAATAATTCTACTAATAAGATCAAGAGTTAAAGAATCAAAAAACTTTGCCACTTTGCCATCAACTTTTTGAGATCATCCTTAAGTTGAGGTAGTTAAGTTTGACAAAAATAGTTAATGCATATGAAGACAATTTTCAAATGGTTAGCTGCACACTAAATTCGGTCATGCCTCACCTTGTTGAACCACCATGGCAGCAGTTCAGCTGAGTGTCCCGTTATCGAGAGGTCAGTTAAATGTTATCGATAGCAAAGTGTGGCCAAAGCCGCCAATAGCACGCAGAGAGAGAGAGATGAAAAATCAATAGAAATTTTCATTTTCGTGAATTGCTCTGCATTTGGCCACCACAATAATAGTTTACAAATAAAATTGCCATCAAAGTGAATTCGCCAATCACATTGAGTTACATAAAGTTCAACCAAACGCGTTAAACATTCCGTACAAACAGCCAACACCCCAAGACAAGGGGAAAAGAAAACGCAACCGCAAGAAACCAAGCCAAAAAAGAAAACGAAAAATTCCAGCAAACATACAAAAGTTTGTACTGTTGGATAAGCCAAAAAAAGAAGTAAGCTGCTTTTTTGGGATCCAAGTACGCCCATTAATAAAGTATATTTCGGTTTTGTGTGTGCAAATAAAACGCCTTCGTCATCTTTGTGGAGAAAAAAGACGGCGGAAAAAAGTGACGTCGACTGCGGCAGTGCACAGTGGTTTTTCATTTAATTATATGTGGTTTATACTCTAATTGTCATTACGCTTACCGCAAGCTCGGATTGTACGCATGTCTTAAAACTTCCAGACGACTTAGCAAGATTCGCTGGCATTAATAACAGACGCGTTTTAAGTTTATGAAATGTGCAAGTTGCAAAAATTACTCATTAATCTGCACAAGTTTGTTTATATTTGTTCGCTTAAAACATTTTGCCACGCAGCTACACTTACATATAAACCACAAAAAAATCAACAATGATCAATAGTTGATATCAAACCATAATTTTAGATGACTAAGCGTGGCCTTGCATTATCATAACTACACAAAGTTGAGTTGTAAAAAATAAAATGGAATTTATGCCAAAAAATAGTGAAAGACCCACTGTGCATTGACGGCGGCAGCGACGTGACATGAAAGCAAATCGAGTACCATAATGCAAAAACAACAACAAAAGAGAGTTTTAATACAGAAAAAAAATACACACAGCAGTAAGATGCCGGTGGCGATCAACTAAGGTCATCTCTCAATTTATTTTCGGGCAAATGAATAATCTTTATCAGCAAATTTTTGTAAACTGCATTGGCTGCCAAACGGTTGCAGTTGCCAAAAACAGTGGGGGCGTGTGTGTGTGTGTGTGTGCTTTTGTGGGTGGGCGGGCGAGCTTCAGTAAATGTCAAAAGTTCACACTCTTTTTACCGATATTCCACAGATCCGCCAGAGAGCCGTTATATTGTCAAAAGAGAGCAAGAGAGACATCGCGAGAGAGAAGTGGAAGCTGATATTTTGTTTGCCAGCAGCAAAAAATAAATCGTCGAGTTCGAAGCCGATAAGAGAGCCTCGCAACTCGACCACGCCTACCAAACACATTTTTCTTGCGCCCCCCAGTTTGCATAAAACCAGCGAAAATTAACAAGCTAACTACAATGGCGCCGGTGCGGGGGGATGGCATGAGAGGCCTGGCCGTGTTTATATCGGATATAAGAAACTGTAAGTAACCCAAAGAGTTTATATAAATTGCCTTTATTTAATTCAATTTATCAGCATTGCAACGAGTGGAGGAGACCACCACCAAGAACACATTCGCCTTTCTTATCCAAATTTGTATTGTTCTGTATACCCGCCATAAATACGTACGTACATATCAGTACAATGTACATTGGACATACATACGTACATATGTATTGTAGATATAGGGGCGGAATCAGCGCTGTTTCTTTCTCAATTACGAGAAGAGCTGGCCAGACCGGGCCACAATAACAACAACATTAATAACAAAGTGGGGCGGCATTTGTTGCCTACGAAGCACTCTCGATTGAGCGAACATTTGTTATTGTAAAAGCTTAGGCTCTCCTCCTACTATTTGCTCCTCCTTTTTCGCGGAATTTGATTAGTGTTCAGTAAAAAGGGTTTTAAATGATTTCCTATTAAAAATTCCCTTAGTTAATGATAAAAGTCCTTGTAGAATTGGTTAGAAAAACTAGATTAAAACATATACACATCAGCCTTGTTCTCAATTCCTTTTCCACAGAAATTTCCATGCAAACCGGCTCTCTGAACCGAACGGATCCAAACCGAACCTATAATAACCAAACCGCATACCGATCTGCCCTTATTTTAATCGAATCTTCCTCTCTGCATACTGTCGCCCTCCTTACCATTATCCTAGTTTCCCCAGAAGATTATTTTTCTGTTAAATATTGAGAGCTTTCAAGGAGTACTTTTTTTGTTCCAAGCCGCGATCCGACCGTCTCCTATGACGGTCGACGGTAGTAAAGATCAAATGCACGATATTCGAATTATGAGCAAAGGAATGTTCGCTGCAGCAGCTCAGTAGCAGTGCTGCTTTCAGCTGCAACTGCGGCATTAATATTCATACTGGGCAAACACTTTATTTGGTACAGAATATATTACAGTTGTGCTCCCATGTTTTAAGACCCTTTATTCCAAGTTTTTTGAATAATATTATACTAACAAAGATTATTGAATCGTTCTTCGAATCTTCTGCAATTTATGGCCTTTTGCGCCATGTTTTAAAACACTGCTTTATGACAGCAGAGCTGATCAATCTCCTTTATTGCTTTCAAGTTTGTTTCTAGATAACGACTATAAATTGCACATATCGACACTTTACTGTAGGTGATTGTCTGGTGTATGCCGCGTCAATTGTTTGCTTTGTAACTTAACTTGACGCTCCATTCGGTGTTATTTTTGTGTATATATATTTTTTTTTTTTTGCTGCCCCATTATCGTACAAATACAACATGAAGCTATTACTGGTTTCCTCGCCAGCATATTCGTCCGAGACTCGGCCTCTCCACACATCGGTGACTGGTACTAATTGGCGCCCATGTGAAAGAGATCGCGAGAGCAATGCTCTTCCCGTTTCATTAATTTTTGATCCATGGCGCAGCAATACTTGGGCTTTTTTACTTAATTCTCCTTTTGTGACCTTGACATACATACACGTGTTCTCCTCTTGCTTACTCTCTCGCCCTCTTTCCCTATTATCTTCCCCTTTCTTGCAGGTAAAAGCAAAGAGGCGGAGGTCAAACGCATCAACAAAGAATTGGCCAACATACGTAGCAAATTTAAAGGAGACAAAACCTTGGATGGCTATCAAAAGAAGAAATATGTGTGCAAATTGCTATTCATCTTTCTACTGGGCCATGACATTGACTTTGGGCATATGGAAGCGGTCAATCTGTTGTCCTCCAACAAATACTCAGAGAAGCAGATCGTAAGTGAAACAAGTATAAGATGTAGTAGGTTGGATTGGGTGAAGCTAGATAGAGCCAATGCCTCGTCTCCAATTAACTAGATCCTTACAAATCTAATACAATCAATTTAAAAACTTATTTTTCAGGGCTATCTCTTCATCTCGGTGCTGGTGAACACCAATAGCGATCTGATTCGACTGATCATTCAATCCATTAAAAATGATTTGCAATCCCGGAACCCGGTTCATGTTAACTTGGCGCTGCAGTGCATCGCTAATATTGGTAGTCGGGATATGGCTGAATCCTTCTCGAATGAGATACCCAAACTTTTGGTCTCCGGCGATACCATGGACGTGGTCAAGCAATCGGCTGCTCTGTGTCTGTTGCGGTTATTCCGTTCCTCGCCCGATATTATACCCGGTGGTGAATGGACTTCGCGCATCATTCACTTGCTCAATGATCAGCACATGGGTGTGGTTACGGCGGCCACCTCATTAATTGACGCCCTTGTCAAACGAAATCCGGATGAGTACAAGGGTTGTGTGAATTTAGCTGTTTCCCGACTGTCCCGCATAGTCACGGCCAGCTATACGGATCTACAGGATTACACATATTATTTTGTGCCAGCCCCCTGGCTATCGGTGAAGCTGTTGAGGTTACTGCAAAACTATAATCCTGTCACAGAGGAGCCGGGTGTGCGGGCGCGTCTCAACGAGACTCTGGAAACCATATTGAATAAGGCTCAAGAGCCGCCCAAAAGCAAGAAGGTTCAACATTCGAATGCCAAGAATGCGGTGCTCTTCGAGGCCATCAATTTGATCATACACAGCGATAGCGAACCCAATCTTCTGGTCCGCGCCTGCAATCAGTTGGGCCAGTTCCTCAGCAATCGTGAGACCAATTTACGCTATTTGGCCCTGGAGTCCATGTGTCATTTGGCCACATCTGAATTTTCACACGAGGAGGTGAAGAAACATCAGGAAGTGGTCATTCTCTCGATGAAAATGGAGAAGGATGTGTCGGTAAGGCAAATGGCTGTGGATCTGTTGTATGCCATGTGTGATCGCGGCAATGCCGAGGAGATAGTACAGGAAATGCTAAACTATTTGGAGACAGCGGACTATTCCATACGCGAAGAGATGGTGCTGAAGGTGGCCATTCTTGCGGAGAAATATGCCACTGACTATACCTGGTAAGTGGCCAATCCATCGCCAAATGCCTAGTCCCATACTAATTTTTCTTGCACTACTTTTAGGTATGTGGATGTCATCCTTAATCTAATACGCATAGCTGGTGACTATGTCTCCGAGGAGGTGTGGTATCGTGTCATTCAGATCGTTATCAATCGCGAGGAGGTGCAGGGCTACGCCGCTAAGACTGTGTTCGAAGCTCTTCAGGCTCCTGCCTGCCATGAGAATATGGTCAAGGTGGGCGGCTATATATTAGGAGAGTTTGGCAATCTCATTGCCGGCGACTCACGCTCAGCTCCCTTGGTGCAGTTCAAGCTCTTGCACTCCAAGTATCATCTTTGCTCGCCGATGACTCGTGCCCTGCTGCTCTCCACCTACATCAAGTTCATCAATCTCTTTCCCGAGATACGCTCGAACATTCAGGAGGTGTTCCGGCAGCATAGTAATCTACGGTCTGCGGACGCTGAGCTCCAGCAACGTGCCAGCGAGTATCTGCAGTTGAGTATTGTGGCCTCCACGGATGTGCTGGCCACCGTGCTGGAGGAGATGCCCTCATTCCCCGAGCGTGAGAGCTCCATACTGGCCGTGCTCAAAAAGAAGAAGCCGGGTCGCGTGCCAGAGAATGAAATACGCGAGACAAAGAGTCCGGCACCAACCGCAGTGCATCAGAATAACAGCCATGCCAATAGCCACACCAACAAATTGAATAATAGCAACGCCAATGCCGATCTCCTGGGACTGAGCACGCCGCCATCAAACAATGTGGGTGGTACCAATGGCAACAACACACTCATCGATGTCCTGGGCGACATCTATGGCAATAACAATGCCAATTCCGCCACCTACAATACGAAGAAATTCCTATTCAAGAACAATGGCGTCCTGTTCGAGAACGAGATGTTGCAGATCGGGGTGAAAAGCGAATTCCGACAGAATCTGGGCCGGCTGGGGCTTTTTTATGGCAATAAGACACAGGTGCCCCTGACGGTAAGTGGTGCAAGGTAGTCCAACAAGATTGGATTTGAACTTTTCCCTCTCGCAGAACTTCAATCCGGTTCTGCAATGGTCGTCGGAGGAAGCTCTCAAGCTGAATGTCCAAATGAAGGCGGTGGAACCAACGCTGGAGGCTGGCGCACAAATCCAACAACTGCTCACCGCCGAATGCATTGAAGACTATGCCGATGCCCCGACCATTGACATCAGCTTCCGGTACAATGGCACCCAACAGAAGTTTAGCATTAAGCTGCCGCTCAGCGTCAACAAATTCTTTGAGCCAACTGAAATGAATGCAGAATCATTCTTTGCCCGATGGAAGAACCTAAGCGGGTAAGTAGTCGTCCTTTGCGATGAGAGCACCCCGACTTAACTTGATTCCCCTTACTCCTCACTCAGGGAACAGCAAAGGGCACAAAAGGTATTCAAGGCTTCCCAACCGCTGGACTTGCCGGGGGCCCGCAACAAACTGATGGGCTTTGGCATGCAGTTGTTGGACCAGGTGGATCCCAATCCCGATAACATGGTCTGTGCGGGTATTATACATACACAATCACAACAAGTGGGTTGTCTGCTGCGATTGGAGCCCAACAAGCAGGCTCAGGTATACTACCACATTCTCTTACCGAGATGAATCATTAATTATAACTTTCTGCATGTCAGATGTTCCGATTGACCGTGCGAGCCAGCAAAGAGACGGTGACACGAGAAGTTTGCGATCTGCTGTCGGACCAGTTCTAAGATCGTCCCCACACAATCACTGAAAGAGTTATCTTTGGAGAAGTAGTAGCTACAGCGAACATAACACACACTTTACAATGCACAATCCCAATTCATCTAGAGAAATATCAAACGTGTCCTCGAACTTTGTGACTTAAGTTGACCTACGTGCTCTCTGTGCGCTCCCGCTCCACGTGTACCTTTTTCTAGCCACACACTCTTCTAGTTTCTTCTGTCCCCGCCTCCAGATCCCCTGCTAACTTTGAATATTATGTTTATGCCAGAATTTTTGTAAATGTTAAGCTCAAAATGTTCAAGAAGTGAAAGTAAAACATAATTCGATTATGTTGAATGACAAATTTAAAAAAAATATACAGAAATATATATACATATTATATATATTGTTGCATCATTTCGAGGCAGTAGCAATTGGATATTATATAGCATACCTATACATATAAACATATATATATACATGAACATTCATACAAAACACACACATATACCTAGTATATACGTCGTTGTAATAAAAAGCAAAAACAAAACCCAACTCTGAGAACCCCAACCTAAAAGCTTAAAAACAAAAAAGGAAATGCTAACTATGCAAAATCGTTATCTAAATATTTATACCATATATTGAAGGGAGAAATTCATGTTTTAGTGTTTCGGATTGTGAGAAGATAACGTAGATGATTAGATCGGATCAGCATAAGGGAATGCTCGAAATGGAATTGTTAATATTTGGATTAGTTTTCAATTTGTATAATATTATTTCTAAAAAAAAAAAATCAATTCATTGCTGTAACGCCCGTGACACCCCAATATCAGCAATCCCATCTCGGAGCAGAGACCAAGACATTGAAGAAAATCTCATATAATGATAGACAAATAATTAGATGGTGAACAAATCACACTCAAACACATAAAAGATCATTAAATACATTTTTTAAATCGATTAAAATATTGTTGAAGTCTTACAAACAAACTAAACTAAACAAAACAAAACACACGAAACAAAAGGCAACATTCAATTTATTATATCGTATAGCAAAAATTTTCAATTGATCCTGTGTAATGATTCTATATCGTTTCGTATATATATATATATACATACATATTGTACCATAGAAACAGAAATAAAAAAAACTACATGTTGTGTCGTTACTTTCCGGGAAACGCATTAAATATACACACATAGCACCGAGTATTATCAGACATCTGAAGCCAGAATCGAACATGAAAAGAAAAAAACAGCTAGCCATAACAATGTGTGTCGCTACAAAACGAACAAGTCATCAAATTCATGTAAACTAAATGCTAAACCAATACTTAGATATGAATACTGGAACTTGACATCTTATACTTCTCTTTGGACAGCGTTTTCAAAAACAGTGCAATAGTTAAAATTGTTAAAATAAATTTCCAAAAACAAAACAAAAAACCAACACACACACACAAGCGGTGACAACAACAAAAAGAAAGGAACTACATATAGCAAATGCAGGAATTTAACTGTAAAACGTAAACAAAAAATATGTATTTAAATAAATAAATAAATATGAAACAAAGTGTCGTTGAATTGAAATGTGGAATATAATGTGAGGTGTGGAATGGGGTTTTTTTATAAGCAGTTCTTTGACTTGAAAGTTTGTATATGAGAAAGGAAGTCAACCCGAAAAGGTTTTTGTCCAATTTGTAATAAGAATTTCTATATATTTTCAAATTTCTTAAAAACTCATCAAGTAGATGGCTTAATTATTGTGTAACATAAGTAAAAGTGCTAAAAGTAAATGAGGAATGAGCAGTTTAGACTGCAGTTTTCGAGATTGAGCAATTCTAATAGTTTCTTTCATCAGTAGACTTTGCTTTGACTCCTAATTTTTGCTTGATTTTGTAGTTTTAGTATTAAATACGTGAGAATTATGCACGAACAAGAATAGCTATGTCCGCCCGTTTGTTTCTGTGCTGTCTTATCAGTTAGTTTTCAAAGCTATATTCACCAAACTTTAAGTACATATACGAAATAGGAACAAATGGTCGCAAAATTTTGGAGATATGTATATAGGTAAGGGTCACAACGGACCGCAAACCCATTCATATGCGGCTTATTTACTGTTTATATCTTCTATTCTTGTATCTTAAATGCAAAAACTAGAGGAAAGTTTAATTCGACTCGGCCGAAATTTTGAATACCCTTGCAGCACGTTTTGTAACTAATTTAAAGGACATATCCACTGAAACCAAACAAGTTTTTCTCAATAAGATTACTATTCTGACTACTTTTGTATGACAGCTATACCATATAGATGTCCGATTTCGACCAAGCTTGCTGGAATCAAGGAAAAGCATAGCAAACTAAGAAATGCTAAGTTTGAAGGCGTTTTCTTTGAAAACAAAAAAGGTTTTCTCACTAAAACTAGTTTTCCGACCGATCATTCATATGGCAGCTATAACCTATAGTCATCCGATTTTGACAAAACTTTGAAGAATTGTGTTAAAGCTTATAAAATAAATAGATGCAAATTTTAGAGAGTTTTATATTGAAAACAAAAAAGTTTTTCTAACTAAGACTATTTTTCTAACCTTACTTTTCTATGGCAGCTATGCTATAAAGATGTCCGATTTCGACCAAACTAGGAATAATCATGGAAAGGCATTGAAAACTGGTAAATACGGAGCTTGGAGACGTTTGCGTTAAAAACAAAAAAGTTTTTCTCACTAGAACTAGTTTTTCGACCGAACGTTCCTATGGCTGCTATATGTTATGGTCATCCGATCCGGCCCGTTCCGACAAATGTGCAGCGTATTTGTACTAAAAGACTTCGTGCAAAGTTTCCAAGCTATCGCGATGAAACTGACGTAGGAGATAGCATAGAAACAGACGGACATGGCTATATAGAGTCAGCTCGTCATGCTGATCAAGAATATATATACTTTATAGGGTCGGAAATGCTTCCTTTCGTACTTTGCTTTGTACTTTCGGACTTATCCGAACTTTCGAGGCTCAGGCAGTTCGTCTTAGTCCAGGTTCCTTTGGCTCTGCCAAGTATGCTTCAGTTGATGTTAATGTTAGGTCAACTTTATTCAAAACGTAACAATAATCTTAGTATCAAGCCTTAGATATTGGTCAACTTAAACCTGGCATTGATATTGACCGAACTCAGTTCGGTGACCAGAAATTTAAAAGAGAATGGAATTTCAATCAGGGACACCGAACTGCTGTCGCCACACAAGCGGCACGTTTCCGGCTTGGAGGACAATCCGCCGGTGTCATTTCGTTTGACAATCTGTTGTAGCGGTGCCAGAATGGAGCCACATTTGTGGCACACCAACGTGTGCGTCTTATCCGAATTGTGGAAAAGACGATCCTGAAGCAAAAAGGCGGCGCCATGCGATATCAGAGCATCACGTTCCATTTCACCAAAGCGCACACCACCACCTCGCTTGCGTCCTTTGATGGGTTGATGAGTGCGTGCCTCCACAGCGCCCGTGGAGCGTACTTGCCACTTGTCAAAGACCATGTGACGCAATCGCTGGTAGTGGACCACACCGAAGAAGATGTCGGCAGTCATTTCGCGACCATCCACACCGGAATACAAGCGTTCCGTGCCATAGTAGTTATAGCCGCCAGCCTCGAGCTGTTTGCCAAAGTAATCAATGACGGTATTCTCCTCCGAGAAACGAAAAGGTGTCGCATCCGACACATGTCCATGCACCGAGCCACTTTTGCCCGCCATTGTCTCGATCATCATGGCTATGGTCATACGGGAGGGAAAGCCATGGGGATTGAAAACAATGTCTGGTATCAGACCCGACTCCGTGAAGGGTAAATCTTCGGCGGGATATTTCTGAGAACAGATGCCCTTCTGGCCGGCACGAGAGGCAAACTTGTCACCGATGGTGGCCGGGCGTGGCACTCGCAGGGTAATGCACACCGTCTTGTTCGGTTGCAGTTCAAAGCTACCCAACTGTCGTATGCTGTCCACCATGCAATCCTCTTTCTCGTCCATCTTAACCACCTTATAGGTGGCCACTTCGCCATCAAAGTAGCAGTACAAGGGACAGCCAAAGTACAACTTGCTACCCGGATGTGGTAGACCATCTGTATCCAAATACTTGGCTAGTTCAGCATTGTGAGGATCGCGAGCAAAGTAGCTGTTCTTCTTGGCCAACTGCACAAATTTGGATTTGTATATGCTGCCATAGGCAAATCCACGCTCATACGCCGACTTATTGATGATCATGGCATCTTCCATATCATAGCCGGTATAGGAAATGACGGCCACAATGGCATTGGTGCCCATGGCAAAATCATCCAGTTGGATGTTATCATAATGCACGGGCCGGAACAGAGGAGTGGCCGGGGTTTGCAGACGATACAGCTTGTTGGCCGCCTGTTTGGGCCAGTTGAGGCAGGGAGTGCCCATGGTCTGCTTACCCATCTGACATTGATACATGTTACGCGGCGATTGATTGTAGTCCGGCATGGGTATCAAATTGGCCAGGTTGCTCATGAAATGGGTTTTGGCCAGCTCGAAATGAGTGGTGAAATCTGCATAGATTTCCTTCTCATCTATGGCTATGTCCATGTACAGCTGCTCCAGCGTACCAATGTACTCCACACGCTTCCATTTCAAGTTCCACACGGGACGCATCATGCGTGCAGGACCTGTGGCCAAGTATAGACCCGGAAATTGGCCATTCTTCTTAAAGGGTATAAAACCAATCTCCATCATTTGTGGCAGTTCCAGGCTAATCTTGCCATAGCGTAGATCTTCTACAATTTTGCAAGCATCCGCCTGATGTATGTGACCCAAGTGTTTGCCATCCAGAAAGACCACATACAGCTTGGCTTCCGGATCCGAACGATGGGTGAGCGGCAGCATGCCCATTTCGATCAGTTTGCCGGGTATGGCCTTCACCAGCTGTGGGTCCGGTCTCTTGGATATCTCGCAGGTTAAGGTCAAATGATTCAGCAGACCGCAGGGTGTACCATCAGGCGTGTGCACGGGACAAATGAAGCCCCAGGCATCGGGCAGCAATTGTCGAGCCTCGGTGGTTCTCATGGTGGTGAAGTAGGAGCCGCGATGTATGGCCCGAAAGTGGGACATATAGCGCATACGATTAATATTCTCGGCCATGATAACCAAACCGGTGTTTTGCATCAGGCCCAATCCCGTGCGTGAGGCTATATTTCCGGTGGCCAAGAAGGATTCAATTGAACGACCCACGCCTCCGGCCTGACGCATGCACTGCGACAGCAGGGCAGTACCCAACAGCATGTCCGGCAGTGTTAATTTCTTTAGCAAACATTTCCTTAACTGCAGCAACCACATCTCAATGCGCTCTCCCAAATATTTTTGATAAAGATGTCCCGGCAGCAAAACCTCCTGCATCATGGCCGAATCTACGTTCTCCACCTTAAACTTGCCCTGGGCACATTGGAACAACTTCTGCACCATGAACACTATCAGCTGGAACTTCTCCTCGTTGGTTGCCAGGTGTATCATTATCCTCTCCTTTAGTATGAATTCTGTAACCGCCTCATCGGGTTGCCATTCCGGCACTTCGGTGAATTGTGAACGAAATAGCGTGCCTATAAAGCTACGACACTGGGCATTTGTGTAGACACCCTCGTTCTGGACATCTCTCAGCATGCTCTGTACACACGACACATAGTACTGATCGGTTTCATAGCCCTGAACCAAGCGATTGTAGATCTCCTCGTCGGTATAGTCCATCAAACACTTGAGGATGAGACACACAGGCACATACGATAGTCTTTTCACATGGGAGAACATGAAGCGGGCGGTTCCATTGTTGAGATAGTGCAGAACATTGCTAAACGAGGTCTCATCGTCGCGTACCGTCTGCACCAGCACACCCAAATCACTGAAGTGATGGCCGCGATCCTTCCACGATGAGCGCTTCACGCAAATCGGGTGATTTCTTCTGGTGAGAATCAACATGCGTAATATCTTCTCATTTCCTCTTATAACAAAGATGCCGCCCCATTCACTATCATGTTCGCCATGTTTCACCATCTCCTGGGGCGAGGCCTTACCCAGATGACAGGCCTGGGAGCGTAGCATGATGGGAACTTCGCCCAGATCGATATTAATGGGGCTCTTCTCCAGATCATTGACACTCCAGCCGAGCTTAACGCTACACATTCCCGAGTAGGAAGCATGCAATTGGCGTGACTCTGTAGGATAGACCTCGCGTCTACGCACATCTATCACATTTTGTGGAACCTGAGGCTTGGCTATCCAAATGCTGTCGACGTGCAGTGAAATTCTTTCGCCAGCTGGAGTTTGAAACTGTATGGGGATCATGTGTTTGGCCACATGATCCAAGCCCACCGAGAGCATTTCATCGAATGAATCCACATGCGGGGCACCCAAATTGGCCAGGTGCTGAATAATAAGTTATTGCAAGTGTTAACTGAAGGTCAAAATTGGGTGTGGGTAATAGGCTTCTACCTTGTTCAGCAGTTTGGGTATCTGCTTAAATTCGGGCCGCGAATTCGTCAGCACTGGATTGGTTTTCATCCCCTCCAGCATTTTGTTTTGATTTAAGCTGCACGTGCTTTGACAATGAAACCGGGCATAGCAATTAGTAGTACCGTTCGATGGTTTTTGGGATTAGTGGTACCCCTCTTTCGGCTATTTAGTGAATTATAAATTTGATAGTTTATCTCCGATTTGGGGCCCCTTTCACTTAATACTTCTTCTTATAAACCACTAGAAGTTTGCCTGCACAGGGCTTATAATCAAAGGGATAATTCCAAATTGATCTACTTTTCGAAATGCCAATAGAGATGAGCCGTATGACACATTTTTGTAATCACAAACTGTTATAATTCATCACTAATGCGAGTGACGTGAAAGTGCACGTGTCACGCAAATTTTTTGGAACGCTTAGCCATTCATATATGAATAAACAGCCTTATAAATGCCTATTCCAAGAGACTTACTTTTTCTGTACCAAACTATCGACTAAAAAACTATTACTTTAGCCGGTTAAGTTCACGACACACCCTATTCAATCATACCTTTATCATTAGTTTTATAAATAAACCAAGTAACTAGACCTAACATGTTTGATTTTTTTAAGTCGCTCTTCTCCGTGTTTCTTCGTGCCACATGGACATAAAACTGTTATACCACAACTGAGCGCCAACGTCTACTTATCGCTAAAGTACACAAATAGCTGTAATCTGGTCGCACTTACCGAGGTATTTTTAGGCTCGCCACCTGTTGGTCACACTCGCTACGTTCATCTCTTTCCGGTTTAGGATTTTGTCCAGCGTGCTTGTTCTCATAAGAGCTAAGGCCAATAATTATAAACAAATTAATTTTTGGCAACTTGCACAATAATTAATTAATCAGAACTTCATTCACTATGTCGACAAAAGCTGAGCTCGCCTGCGTTTACGCTTCCCTCATCCTGGTTGATGACGATGTTGCCGTCACTGTAAGTTGCGAATTTACGGATGAAAACAAATCGGCCACAAATGAAGGCATCTCCATTTGTTTGTGGTTAATTATAGTCCGGGACATTAGCTGACTTCCCTTGACACTTGATACTAATTATATTTGTTTCTTTGCTTGTGTTCTAGGGTGAGAAAATCTCCACCATCCTGAAGGCTGCCAATGTTGAGGTTGAGCCCTACTGGCCCGGTTTGTTCGCCAAGGCTTTGGAGGGCATCAACGTTAAGGATCTGATCACCAACATTGGCTCTGGTGTGGGTGCTGCCCCTGCTGGTGGTGCTGCTGCTCCTGCCGCTGGTGCTGCCGCCCCCGCTGCCGAGTCCAAGAAGGAAGAGAAGAAGGAGGAGGAATCTGATGTGTCCGACGATGATATGGGCTTTGGTCTGTTCGATTAAGCATCTAACTAGTTGCAGGACCTCTCCTCTGGTGGTGAAGTTTGGTTTTACCCCACTTTCGTACACGTTTTACTGTACATGGAAATAAAAACGATTTGCGTAAAGTGAATTTGTGCGTCTTTTATTGGAGCTTATGAGAAAATCATCTCGTCCAGCACTTTGGCTATGCCACGCAGATTGACTCCATCGATTTTCTTTAGTCCCAGGCTTATGATGAACTCCGTGGGGCAAGTGTTTAGCGCTGTTTTATTGACCAGAAATTGAATTCCACTGCGCGTCTCATCCAAATCCGAACCCAGGCAGCACGTCATGGTCACGGGCACAGAGACATGATATTTGGGATGGTCCACCGGTCCATGCAGAGCGGGTACAATGCGGTCATCTCGTTTCACATCGAAGTTGACTTTGTAGATGCCGGGAATCTTGCCCAGCTGCGTGATCAGCAGCAGCCAGTTGTTGGCAAAGTTGTGGTAGACGAACTCAGTGCGTACGCCATTCACATCGACAGCGAATTGTTTATGGAAGCCAATTTCTTTAGTTGCAGTTGAGGCTGGGTTTACAGGATCTGGCATCGTGGCTGGTTGGACCATCTCCTTAGCATTGGGTGGAGTAGTGTGTAGTTTATGTATGTATTTAATGAGTTTCGTCAACTAATTTCAGATAAATTATTATTTTTTGCTAACTAATGCCGGCTGCAGTTGATGTAAACAGTCGAACGGTAATACTAATTTCACTAGTCGTTGCCGATAATACCAAAAGCAGACGAGTGTGGTCGCACTAGTCGATAGGCCTAGGCCAGCGTGGTCACACTAATGCGACAGTTCAGTTGGGAATTAAATTTAAACTTGAGTCGCCTTACAAACGAACAACGCTAGCAGATTATTGAATTGTATTATTAAAATTCATGCTCGGTTAATGCTGTGCTGACCAAATTTCGGGCAAACGTTACTTTACGGTCCGTAACTCGCAGCTAAATCTGCCAGTATTGTTATTGAGCTTGGTCGCTAGAGGTCGCTAGGCAGGAATCAGAAATCATAATGAAAGCTAGAGGTCGCTTCACAAAAACCGTTCATTTTAAGCTTAGGTTGTCTAGGCAACGTTCAGATTGTTTGTTCAATAAGCAAAAGATGTCCATGTCCTGCATTTGTCTGGGTCCTAAGCGTGCTGGCAAAACACACTTGCTCAAGGCCCTGCAAGAGCCAGAGTCCATAGATGAGACAAGCTATTCAATGCCCACCATAGGCACAGGCATCTATCGCATACATTTTCCAACTAAATCGCCCAACAGCGACAAACCGAAACCGGCTGCATCAGCGGATGCAGTTCCTCCTCATGCTGGCGGTAAGCATCTACCCAAGTCCATACAAATCCTGGAGATTGGGGGTAGCATGGCTCCATTGTGGCGCCAGTACTTTGAGGATGTTAAAAAGCTCATCTATGTGGTGGATACATCCAATCTATGTCAGATTTCAGCAGCGGGTGAGTCTTTTCTCGTTAAAAGAAATATAGTTAATCATTTTCCTTTCGTAGGCGTGCTCTTCTATTCCATATTGACGGAGCCTCGCTTGCAGAAAGTGAAAATTTTACTGGTGCTAACCAAAATGGACTACTCCTATCGCCAGATGCGCAATGAGGCATTGCTTATGCTGCAAATGTCCAAGCTGCAGAAGCAAATCCGCCAGCAGGTGACCATTGTGGAGGCTAGTGCGGTGACCAAAGTGGGTCTGGACACCATTTGCACGTGGTTGCAAAGACCTTAGAGCTGGGCACGGGCCCGTTTCAACTCAACTAGACGAATATTTTTATTGCAACTCAAATAGATCAAAGTTTATAATGCATATCCATGTACTGCAGATTGCTGGTCACTTCTTGAGATTCGGGCAACACATCCTGGGCTGCCTTTAAGTACGATTTGGCTCCCATGACATCACCCGTATGGGCGGCCAGCACAGCAAGATTATTCAAGGCGGCTCCGTTCCCAGCATCGGAGGTCAAGCCCAGCTGTAGGCAACGCCGGGCCAGATTGAAGTCACCCGAGGTGACCCCCACAAAGCTTAGGTTATACCACACATCTGCCTTTTGTTCGGGCTGTGTGGCCAGTGCCAGGGCCCTCTGGAAACAGGGTAGAACCAGATCAATCTGTCCGCCATAGAGACAGCACAACGCAATGTTACAGTAAAGCTCCGCCGAGTGAACGCCCAGCGAGAGTACTCGACGATAGTACATTAGGGCCATCTCCGGATTATTATCATAGAAATAACTCACAGCGATGCTGGCCAGCGATTCCACATTAATGGGCTGCAATTTGGCCACCAGACGATACAGCTGCAAGGCATCCTCCTGCTGATCCATGGCCATGGTGAGGCGGGCCTGCTCCAGTCGGTAGGTCACATCAAAGGGTCGTTCGTCCACCACCTGACCTATTAAAACCAAAGCCCGCTCCGGCTGCTTAAGACGCTGATAGAGTCGCGAGAGCAGCAAGTACGTATCCGGATGGGGAAAGGCAGCCAAGGATAGCTGGAGACAAGGCTCTGCCTTGCGAGGATAGTTCAAGGCCAGCAAACATCTGCCCATCTGCTGTTGCCACCACCAGTCCGACCTAGCCGGATCATGGGGTGCGACATGAGCGCCGGTCATGACCTGACCTCCCGGCCTCTGACGCTGCACCTCAAGCACGGCCTGGCACAGCGAGTAAGCCTTCTGCACATCCGCCTCGTGATAGTAGAGAAACTGAAATAGGGCCTTAACCAGGGTCTGGCGCTCGGCATAGATGGTGGGATTGAGTCGAGATGCCTGATATAGCTTGGATGTGGCATCGCCCACGTTGAAAGCAGCGGCCGAGGTGGCTCTCACACGCGATGCGGTGCCACAACGTGAGGCAGGACGTGTGGTCGATGAGCCGGGACGACTTAGGCTGGTGCCGGGACGAGCCACTGCTGAGGTTGGTCGAGCGCTGTTCAGCCGGCCTTCACTGGAGTGAGCTATCCCACGACTAAACTGACGTTGACTAGTGCCTGGACGTGGTTGGAAGGCCGTCTTAATGCTACTACCAGGACGAGCAGCTGTGGCAATACGTTCAAACTCCACTTCCTCTTGGGCTGTGGCAAAAAGAATGGAAAGGGGGGAGGTCGTCTTCAATGAACGGTTTTCCAAATACCGGAACACACTACCCGCTGCACCACAAAAGAGCAACGATGATGGCTACATAAGTATGGTATAGCAGATGGACATGGCTAGCTGCTTCCCTCTGGCCGTTACATACTCTTGCACAAACCCAATATACCCCGTAAAGAGGTATAAAAAGAGAACTAGCAAAAAGGGTTAGAACACTTACCTTCATTGCCCACATCGTCCGCCTCTAGGTCATCCAGGTAGACGCGTTGCGTTAGGGCACGCATCTTTAATTGCCAAACGCCCTCCATCAGCCAAGTGGGCATGTGGTTCTCTCCGCCAGCGCTGCCTCCTCCCACTGCCCCTCCCACATCGCCAACCACTTCGCGTCGTCGCCTGGGGCCAATGCGTTGCAAATTGCTACCGTATCTGTTAGCCCCCTCCGGTTTCTCCTCCTCGCCGCGCTCATCCTCCTTGGTGGCAAACATTTGGACATTGTTTTCGTGACCGGCCTGCAACAGGGCGTTGCACATCTCCGCACATTGCTCGTACGAACGTCGGCGATAGAGAGAGACGGCCCTGAAATATTGCAGCTCCAATGTCGCCATGGCCCCCTCACCGCCTGCCTCGCTCCCCGCCCACCAAGTGATCGTCTCTCTGGTTGTTGTTGTTGTTGTTGTTAATTTCAAGTGTTTGAATTCCTGGACTCAGGTTGGGTTTTTTGTTTTTGGGTTCTTGTCTTCTGGTTTGGAATTTTAAAACCGGATGCGTGTCATTCCTGGGTCCCGCTCCCTCCTCGAATTTTTTCGTTTGCTTCCTGCGGCTGTGGCCTGCGATACTCTGTGGGTCTCATGGCTCCATTTTGGGCATTTGTTTTAGTTTGTCTGCCAACCTTCTAATTTTTCTAAGCCCATAATTTGTACCTTTTTTTTTGGTTCTTGTGGTTTGTTCTTGATGAGGTTTAATTTTGTGAAATCCTTTTCTTTGGGTTTGCCGTGAAGCTAATGACGACCAGAAGGTCTTCCGGTGCGGCCTTAAGTATGAGTGTATAGAGTTGGTTGCTTGGTAGCCTTGGCTACGCGATTAGCCCCAACAGAGTGAGTTAGGTCACCCCTGGTTGGTTTGTAGAGAATTAACATGCTGTAAGTATAACATTCACATTTAGCATTAACTATGTATAAAGGGGCGTAGGCAGGATTGTGGAAGGGGGGGATCTAATGAGGATAGGGAGGGGACGATGGTAAATTGATTAAATAGTACATAAGTTACTTATGACCCTCAGGAGATCTTCAGCATCTCAGAACCTGAATTAAATAGTTAATGTTTTGTTGTGATGACTTGGAAACGGCTGAGCCAAAATGAACACTTTCTTCTAAGGGTTTGTTCGTAATTGCAAAGGCTTAGGAAGAGGAAAACTACAGTTCAACACATGGCGCAGTAGGCGGTTGAAATAGTTGATGTTCTTTTCAGAGTTTTCCTTATGGATTATGTCACTTGACTTTTGAAAGCTAGTACCAAAGATTAATAGATATGATAGATGTCGCATGTGAAACAAAAAAGGATTATTCCTGGTGCCTAACATTGGCTTCTAATTTCTGATTTGATCCTTATCCGGCATCTATAATCTTAATATATAAAATTCTTCCGTACATGGCTTTGTTACCTCACTCCTCCCAAACGGCTGGACCGATTTCGATGAAATTTCGTGTGAGTGTAGTAATAACAGCGTAGGTGGTTTATATCTATAGCTGATTCTGGTAGGTCACACAGGAATCGCGTAATTTCCCATCCACGGCTTTTTTGCACCATAACTTGACCTAAACTTAACCGATTTGGATGAAACTTTATAAAGACATTCGTCATGAATAGAGGAAGGCTGATAACAAATATGGTCCGAATCGGTCAACTCTTTCGGGTACCTCTCGAACACATATATGTTTTTTTTTTTGGTAATTTTGTATGAGATGAGCATAGCTCTGTACTAAACAGATTTGAATGAAAGTTGGCATCAGAATAGTAGACGCTCCGAAAAGTGTCTGTGGAGAATGGACCTTGGGAAGCCGCTCTATGAGCAAGAGAATTTAATGACATTGAATAATACACAAAATTATATTAACGCAGGACAACGTCTGACGGGGTCAGCTAGTTATCTATATATGTCTATCTTTGATATTAGGGAGTAAGTGTTTTACCAATAACTTATAGATATTATAGATGACGCAAGTAAAAGAAAACACGATTATTCCTGGTGGCTGACATGGGCTACCAATATTCGATTTGCTCCACATGCTTCATCTATAATATCGATAAATCTTTGCTAGTACCTTACTTTCTTAATCCTAAACGTTAATCTGGGGCTAACTTCCATATGCATATTACATAACTCCCTCGAAGCATCATATTCTGTTCTCTGGAATACATTAGCTTTTCGCGCATGGAGCTTAACTATTTTCCAATTATTTTAAATGTGCCATGGAGACGAGTGTTAAACTAATACATTCCATCAGCTGTCAGCTGGACGTTACGAGTTGGCTCATCAAAAACAACGTACAACAAGTGTGGAAAATGTGAAACCGATGTATAAGCTCTCTGTGATAAAAAGCCAAACGGTGACGCATTTTAACCAAACTGATAAGCCGAAACAAACTTCTCAGGCTTCAAATTGAAACGGAAACGAGCAGATAATGAGCCAGATATGGGCATTAGCAAAAATCTTCATAAATTTAACATCTCTGGTGGGAAATGGCTCGAAATTGGCTGGCTTCAAAAAAACCTGCTAAACTTTTTCGAAAATTATTCAAATTTTGATTAGCAACTGGAAACGAACCGTGGGAGCTGTGCGTCGAAGCCGGCGAAGTGGAGCTCGCTGCGAAGCTGCCCCGCTGCCTTCTAGGCTGATAAATATTTGGCTTTTGCATGCCAGCGCGATGAGTTCAACATGTTGTTGTCGTCGTCGTCGTCGCCGTCGTCGTCGCCGTCGTCGTCGCCGTCGTCGTCGCCGTTGCTGGGTTGTTTTTTGTTGCTGTTGCCGCTCATTTAATTTCCAAACATTTATCAACAAATATTTGGCGCTTATCATTTGTTCGAGTCAAACACAAGACGTCAACAGCGGCTGAGTAACGTGCTCCACTCCTTAGCTTAGCCGGTAGCCAGTTCCAGTTGCGCTGATCAGCAGATTTGCCCGGAATAGCTGTCACCTGTGCGTCCCCTGCGGCCCCTGGCCCCACCAGGCTCTCGATTCTATGTCAAATTTTGCATAACATTTGCTCGTTGCTCGGCTGAAGTTGAAATTTGTTTTTTTTTTTTGCAAACTCTGCTAATTGGAAGGGGTTAAGCTTATGGCCAATATATGTTTACCATGCTCAGTGGACCCAGAGGGTCATTAAATAACTTGGAAATGTGTTTCTAAATCAGAAGTGGGATGGAGATTCGAAAATGCTGTAGTTAAGCAAGGGAAGATCTTCTAAAATGCATACTTAAAGCGTTTGTGCATATTACTTCGGTCCCTCGAATCTAGTATATTCGTTTTATTGTTCAGTTGTTTTTATATTACACAAATTATATGGTTTTAGGGATCACTTAATCTAGCACTAATGAATGTGTTGAAAAAGATTAACACCTTGTTAAACTATTTGTAAAATTCAACGAGCTGGTTAAGCTAACTTTGTCTGCGCCGAACTATGAATACCCTTGCATATGTTTGTTTTAATATACTGATTTCGACCAAATGCTGCAAGTTCTGATTGATAGAAACCGGGGTAAAGGACGCTTAAATTGAGAAGAGCAAAGAACAATCCATCTTTGGTATGTCAGCTATATTGATCTGATCAAATTTAAAAAAAAACATAGAAAACTTATAAATTCGAAGTTTGGAAACGTTTCCATGGAAAACCAGGGCTCGGAGTTGCTCGCGAGCGAGCCGCGCGCTCTGCCTCTTTTCAGCTCTCGCTCAGAGCCGGGAGCCGCTGTTGGAGAGCCGAGAGCACTAAACGTCTCACAGCTCGTGAACCACAGTTTCTGACTTAGAGCTAAGAGCCACAGCTTGGAAGCCTTGAGCCATCAATCGGTTCTCGGCTTGGGAGTCACAGCACTCGGCTTTGAGCTGAGCGACCACAGCTTGGGAGTCGTAAGCTATAGGGTTTTCCGACCGATCTTTCCTGTTTCTGGAACTTTTTGAAGTTGCGGTTCACTATTAATGCTTTTGATTGTCCCTTACATCAGGTGTTTAGCCAGAAGGTTGTTTTAAGCGTATTTTCTACCTTTTGTAAGAAGCCGAAATGGCTTATGTGGAACCATTTTTAACGCTTACTTTACCAAACTTTGCACGAAGTCTTTTAGTACAAATACGCTGCACATTTGTCGGAACCAACCGGATTGGTTGACCATAGCATATAGCTGTAATAGGAACGATCGGTCGAAAAACTAGTTCTAGTGAGAAAAACTTTTTTGTTTTCAATGGAAACGCCTCCAAACTTTGTATTTCTTAGTTTGCTATGCCTATCCATGATTCCATTAAATTTGGTGAAAATCGTACATCTGTTTAGTATAGCTGTCATAGATAAGTAGAGTCTGAAAAAGGGCCTTAGTGAGAAAAACTTTTTGGTTTTCCATGGAAATGTTCTTAAAATTGGCATTAATATAATTAATATGCTTTCACACAATTCTACAAAGTTTTGTCCAAGTCGGATAACTATAGCATATAGCTGTAGTACGAATAATGGGTCGAAAAGGAAGTTCTATTATGAAAAACTTTTTTGTTTTAAGTGGCATCGTCTCCAAATTCCAAACATGTGTGATTGTTAGGTTTTTGCATGATTCCACTAAGTTTGGTCGAAATCGTACATTTATAAAGTAAAGCTCCCATGGAAAAGTAGGGTCCGAAAAATAGTCTGAGTTAGAATAACTTGCTGCAAGGGTATACAAACTTCGGCTGAGCCGAAGTTAACTTTCCTCTATCTATTTTCAGGTACTCAAAAGTATAATTTCTTATGGAAAAGGGTATAAAAACTTTGGTTCGAACAAAACGAATTTGTTTGGATTGTGGAGTTGGGATTAGTCATATTTTTTTGTTTTGAACGGCAACAGAGTTATTGTACCCACTCGTAGTTTTGCGTATTTGAGCAAGTGTTTGCGGTTTTTCACTTTTATTTTGTTGTTGTTGTTGTTGTTGTTGTTATCTATCCAACCATAATTATGAGCATCACCCCACCCCTTAACAACCTGCTCTTCTCTCTCTCTCTCTCTCTCACTGTCTCTCGCTCTTGCTCTTCACAATTATGAAGTGAATATCAATATGGGAACCTAATCGCTTTTGTACAATATTGTTGAGTCTCTAGGCAGGGGGAGGCGGATTAACCGCAATAAGCATTCAGCTGACATGGAGATGCATACGCTTGGTCGAACCAATCCTGCGGCTCTCGCGGCTTCCGTGGCAATATAAACGCTCATTAAAAACATAAAAAAGGCAGCTACTGTACGGGAATTGGTTGATTTTGTCGATTTTCAGTGAGTCGACCAGGTGGAAAAGAGAGGGAGAGACGCAGAGAGAGAGAGAGAGAGAGAGAGAGAGAGAGTTGGGCAGGAGAAGCTGAAAGGAAGAAAATCGCAAGAAAGCGGCACGCCAAACAGGTAAGCCAACAACAACATCATGGACCAGGTCCCCAGACATCCGTTGAAGCTGCGCACGCGCGACGTCGACATTCTCTGCTGCAGCGCTAGCTGTCTCTGCTGCTGCTGCTGCTTTTGAAACTCTTTTGGGCCTGCAAGCTACGAATCTCGTGCCTCGTGTTTGTCTTGTTGTTGCTGTTGCTGCTGCTGCGATATCCTTTAGATGTGTTGCTGGTGAGGGTATGCCAAGCTCAACCAAGTTGATAGAAAACTGTTGCAGTTCTGGAGCTAGGCATATCATTCGGCCAATCTTCAACACTGTTAAGGCTTGGCAACAGCTTCGAACCAAGATCAAGCGTCAAAACTTCAAAGAATTAACAAAGTTTCCAAAGTTCACACGATTTTGTTTCGATCAGAAATATATACATTTTTTAGGGTATCCTCATGTCTAACACTCTTCACTTGTTTTTGTCGGTTTTGGCTGCTGTTGCTGATGATGACGATGCTAAAGATTGCAATCACGTTGCGCACAGCACACACAGAATTTGTATCTGCAAGATACATCTGCGCCCCAAGCTCTTGACTCCTCCACTCTTCCACTCCACTTCTGCTTGGCCCTGCATTTCATTTCATTGGAATTTATTTAGAACACATTGTTGTTGCTGTTGCTTCGGGGGGCTTAGTACCAGCAACAACAACAGCAACAACAGCAACAGCAACAGCAACAACAGCAGCAACATTCAACATTCCAAAACCCAAAAAAGGCAAATCACAAACGTGAACAAAAATCGATTGAAAGCCTGAAATTTCAGCATTGCAGTTTAGCCCAAGCCTCCCCCCTCCCCCCTCCAGCCCCACCCCCCTTCCAACCCCACCGTCGTCTTTCACCTGAAAGCTGCTCGTTGGCATGCGACTAGAAAAAAATACAAAAAATACAAAAAAAAACCTCGGCCTCTCGAATAAATTGAATCGAGCGAGATCCAAAGAGTCTCTGAAAATGGAGTGAAAGTAGGCAGATTAGTTTGCTTCCAACTTCATTGCATTTGGACATTCCTCGCCTCCAAATGGAAAAAACTACGCCAAAAGGTCAGAGTTGAGAGCTTGGCCACAGACACAGGGTACACTGCTCCAGTAGCGGGTTCTGGGTATGTTACCCCAGCATGGACCCAATCAACTGTGAACGACGCCCATTCAAGTGTCTCTGTATTTACATACAGACAATTTCAAAATGAAACATCCGAAAGCAACGACAACAACAACAACAACCCGAAACAACAACAAAAGCTTTAAATAAATGTTCAGTCTCGCCGCCGCGTCGCTCGTTTCGAATAGGAAGTAAGTTAGTGTAACAAAAGTAATAAAAATACCTTTTTTCGAACGATCAGACGTCAGAGGAAGGAATGATGATGGCGATGGCGATGGTGGGTTGGGGTGGCGGCAGCGGGTGCTGTGGAGGTGTTGAGGGCAATTCTGGGGCTCTCCATTAAGGTGGGGAGGGGGCATGACTGGCCAACAAATATTTGGCCATAAAAATAAAAGCAAAACTGAAAATACCAAAAGCAAATGTTATGGTTGAATATACGAAGCTGAAATACCCTGCAGGGTTTGCTTTGATGCAGGAAATGTTCCATTTCATGGGTAGTGTTCCAGAAATCTCTAGAGATTTGAACTAAACCAGTAGTACTTTCTATGTAAAGTGGCAATAATGACTTCTGATAGATCTTACGAAAGGAAAACCATTAAAAAAAAAACACTATATTCTGTCAGTGGGTTTCAAATCTCTAATCTAATCTAATAGTTTCAATTCGAAATGAATCCTTTGAAAGGTGTTCGTCTTTTTTATATTCAATACGGTTAGGAAAGAGATAAGACTGTGGAAAACTAGCTGAAGGACATACTTGGGTCCACTGATTGGAGAATTTTTCGTACTTGGTTCAAGTATTGAAGATCTTGGAACAAGAATTTCGCTCTTGGATCAAGGAATTGCATTCTTATCGAACTTCTGGCATAAGCATTCTTGATTCAAGTAGGTAAAACTATATTTATTTTTCTTACAACACTCTAGGACATACAATCTGACGGATTAACAGAAGGTCGTGGCTATATCAACTCGACTGTTGATGCGGATCAAGAATATATACATATGCCTTATAAGCTGTGAAAGAGGACTACATCTTGGAGTGTCCTAAAGATGGATATTGGAATGGATGAATGGAAACACTACCAGACTACTCTCTTTCGCACATATCGAGATAAGTTGGCTAACTCTTGCTTGAAGAGGGTATAAAAATGCGACAATCGGTGATGGACAATCGACGGATATACACTACGATCAACGGGCGATGAAGCGTAACGAAAACAGCACACACACACACACACACACACACACACTCACACGCCGACGTACATACCCGCTCGCTCACACACAGCTTATTCAATAAATTCCAGGCCTCCATATCATCATCAACAACAAACTTTTGGAAAAAAAAATCGAGGCACGAGAAATTCTTTTTCAACTCTTTTTTTTTTTTGCTCTGTTTTTCCTTTTGAATAGAAAGAGGATCATGGGCAGCTGGGACAACCGATCCGATCACTCTGGAATGGTTTAGGCTGTCAAAATTGCGCGCCAATTTCAGAGACTCCAAAAACAGGCCCCAGTCCAAGGCACACAAAAAAAAAAGTTGACTTCAAGGAATTGCATAAAACTTTTGAAACTTCGGCCTCGACCAGGCCAGGCTCCAACCTCATGCACACAATAACACACACACACACAGATAGAATGTTGACCAAGAACGTAGCTCCCAAAAGCAACAACCGGTCTTAGAGACCGAAGACGAAAGAACAACGCATAGCAAATACACTCAAAGAAATCGAAGGCTTCGTATGGCAAAAGATTCCCATCAGTCCCCCATCCCCATCCCTGCTTTTGGCCGCAGTCAAGTCAACAAGTTATGACCATGGCAAGGCGACCCCCGACCCGCCAAAGAACGTGCTGCGGCTCTGGAGCTCCAGCCTCGTCTTCTTCTTCTACCTCGACTCCATCTCCATCTCGGGGCGTGTGTGTGCCGCATATTTGAGAAAAAATTTACAAAAAAAAAACAAAACAGAAAAAAAACTTACGAAAAAATAATTTCGAGTGTGAGCGAGAATCGAAGCGAGAGAGAAAGAGCGAGGCAAAAAAGAATCCAGCAAATCAAGCTCACATTTGCTGAGGAATTCGCCCAGCAGCAGCGGACGTCAGCAGACAGTTGCTCTTACAAATGGCAAATGGCCAGCGACGGCAGCAGCAGTAGCCCGGGCTCCACTGAAGTTACCATGGTTTAAACGAGTGCGTATGTATGTGTGTGTGTACGTATGTATGTATGCAGGCATGGATGTGTGATTGCCGCATTCGCTGATGCTGCTGCGGCCTTGCGCTGCAGCATTGGCCACGGCCACCCTTCCAACACATAAATTCAGCATATTAGCTGCAGCCCAGGATCTGAATCGGAAATGGTTTAACAACAACCATCTGCCTGATGGTTCGGCTCGATGGTTGTAGAACTTTTTACCAAAAGTCACTTTGTGATCGAAAATGGACACACCACCTTGATATGTGAACTAGATTTTAAGGAGCTTTATCGACAATGAACTCTCCTCTTTGATCATAAGGCATAGAGTCAAACGAGGACCCAGGGTTGTATTCAAAAAAGATGTCCTCAGAGATGCCACGATGCCGATTAATACTCGGCACCGTTTACACGATTACACGCAAGTACCACGGCATCATACAGATCAGATGCAAACCACTTGAAAATGAGTACTGGTTCGGTTCAGTGGTTCACACAGTTCCTGAACCGCCGCTTAGGTTTTTGGACGTAAATGAACTGGGTTGTCGATAAGGTTCACATAAAACATTTGAATATCTCTAAAATCGTTAAAAGACTGTAAGTTTCTAAAAGAATGCACTTCAAAAACAGAGAATGCCGGCTAGAAAAAATACTTACGTTGCATCTTACACATCCTTTTTATCATGTTATATGAGAAAAAACTCTCCTGGCTATGATTGAAAAAAAGGTATAGAAGTACTACAGACGGTTCAGCATTTAAGAGGAAAGCGGTTCAGCGGTTCACCGGTTTAAGTCCCTGTTTTTACCTGTGTTTTGCCTTGCAACCTGAAGATAGTATTTCTATTCAAAAACCGAACAGTTTAGAAACTTTTCCAAAAACATTTTAAGAATATTTTTGAAATAATAAACTAGTGCATATACTTAACAAGCAAATTTTGTAATGGAGTGCTCTAAACTCCAAAAGTCAATTTCTAATTAAGAGAATCGAATCCCAATTGGCGAATTTTTATAATAAACATATTAACATACAACCATATTATACTGAATTATTGCATTAATATACACAGATCTATCTGCCGATTCACCTTAATAATGTGCTACTTTATTTTGAATCGTTTTCGATAGAATCTTGTTTGGAAAAATTGTAATAAATGGCTTTCACACCTAGAACGACCACCGTATCAAGGCTATCGAGTTGTAAAAACTGTATAAAAATGAAGCTAGATCAAAGATCTTTAATACCCGATTTCTAATCTTCCACATGGAGCTATTTGAAGCATAAACTTTCGAATAACATAACAAATTCAAGGTTTATCTTACGCATAACAGCTATTTGGAAGATGCGAAATCGGACCTAAATTCTCTTTTGCAACAATTAACGAAAGTTAGGGGTTACAGTTTTCTACACACACCTGTTGGGCAAGAAAGGTAAGAAGGAAAATATAATGGTAAACCAACAATGTATCAGAGTTCATAGCTTGAAGTGCATCTTGAGGTCAGCCATGACACTGTTTACAGGCAGCAGCGTTGTTCTTATTCGCTCTTCTCTGGATGGTGGGTACCCAAATAGTAGCCTGGCAGCAGATAAGCCATTGGAATTTCTACTTACACACTGACAATTCAGTTAGCTACTGGGATTCTGCTTTGAAGTTGGTACTATTTATTTGTTTTATACGTTTTTTTTTTGTTGTCTTCTATTTACGTAGCAGTTTTATTCGGACTTGTATCTTTGGCGAATGTGTGTTCTGTGCCCTGCATGTGTGTGTGTGTGTGTGTGTGTGTGCATAGAATGGTTCCCCAACTGTTCAGCACATACCATCGCTAGCAACCAAATTCTTTGCCAGCAATTTCAACCTGGCCACTGAGCCGACGACGACGACGAACCTACAAGATACAAAACGATCAATTGCTCGCTCTCGTTCTCTCCCGCTCTCCCTGTCTCTCTTGCTGGGCACTATCATGAACGTCGCATTCCAATCTTAAATCTCAGTGGGAGATACACACACCAGTGCAGTTTTGGGATACTCTCCTACTAACCGATGTACGTAGCACGAACCGCGACCGAAACCGAAACCAGTTGAGTTTTAGTTGCGGCTTCGTTCAGTTTTCCAGCTCGGACTTCAGTTTGATTTTTGTAGCTGAACGAAGCGGTTCAACTTCAAGTGTTGTGCGGTGGAGATTGCGATTGCGAGTCTCGGAGTCTCGTGCACATACACACGCGCAACACACTCACACACTCACACGCAAACACGTACACATTGATACAACAAAACAGAGCGCACCACCACACAGATACACTCCAGTGTCAGCTCAGAGTGGAGCCCCCATTTTTTTCCGTGTGTAACTCTGGGGAGATTGTCTTTGCGCGTTTCGGTTTCGATTTGAATATTCGGATTCGGACTCGAGTTTTTTTTGGCATTGGATTACAAGCGCTAAGTGCACAGAAATACACATATAAATCGGATTTCTGTCGGAGTGCTACGTTGAAAGCTCCAAAATTCCTCAAAACTAAAAAAATAAAAATACAAAACGAGCCCCACAACAACAGAAAGTTGTGACGACCAAGCAAACGGCATTCTTTCGCGCAACAACAACAACAACAAAGTACAAAAAAAAAGGCAGTTGCCAAAGAGCGCGGCAGCAGCGGCAGCAGCAGCAGCAGCAGCACTCTCGCGACCAGCTCACTCTCTTGCGCGCTCGTGTGTGTGTGTGTGAATTTTTGATTAAAACGTAGCCGTTGCTCTCTCCTTTTGCGCCCACTCACAAAAAAATACAACAAAAAAAAAAATACAAAAAACGCTGCTGGAATGCGGCCTGATCGCCGTCGTCGTAGCGCGCTTTGAAGAGGTCAGGCAACAGCAACAACAACAACAACACAAAACGAAACAAAAATTTTACTGTTAGGCATTTATCGATTTCATTACCGATAGATTGCCAGTGCTTAAATCAAATACTCCAATTCTTGTGGATTACGCGAACTACAACAACAACAACAACAGCAGCAACAACAACTACAAACGGAAATGCCGACCACAACAACTGCAGCGGCCGAAGTTGTCATTGGCAGTGCATAAGGTAAACGAAATTTCCAAATGACATACAAACATATGCATGTATGTATGTATGTATGAAGTATCCACCATTTCTTTGGAATTTTAATGACATGCCATAAAGCAACAAAGCGACAACCGAAATTCTTATCAGACTAAGGAAAACCCAACAATTCGCCAATGTCCAACGAGCGGCTTTTGGTTTTTGCTTAAAGAAAGCTTTTTCATTGAATTAACAATGAAATACAAGACGTTTTATTAAGCATTTTATTGAATCGAATTAAGAATCAATCGTATAAATTTCAATTTTAGAAACAAAGTCAGTTGTTCATAGCCAAGCTGCAAACCTTACAAGTTTATCAGAAAACCGGTATAAATTAAGACATGCAATTTGGAAAGAAATTTAAAACATCAACAAATAATCGTTTCGTGTATTCTAAAAGTGCTAAGCCTTTTGATATTGAAAGTTGTCCTCTATGTTCTACGAACCTTTCTGGTATTTCAAGGCGTGGCTTACGGTTCCGTTTGAGGAACCTAAAAATGTAGATGGATTTTTTTGTATTTAAGAGAAAAGAACAAATGAGTACTTCAGCTGTCCCTTTAAAGGACAATTACTCAAACCATATTTCAATATAAAAAGTAGAATAGTAAAGTCCAATGGTTCTTAAAAAAAACGTTCATATTTGAATGTTAGCTTTAAAGCTCGTACTTAATTAGCAACATTTCTTAAACCTCTTTGTTTTAATGTTAAGACAATCAATATGTGTAAGGGTCTAAAGCAGTGGTGGGCACAAATGTGAGTTGGGAAGCAACCAAAACAACAGAAAACACTGATCCATTAGCTAGGCTCGATTCGAAAAGCCTGACGACTCGGAGTAATGGAAGCAAGGGCTTGCCGATCCCTGGTCTAAAGATATATACTCAAAGCACACAAGCCAAGAGAATGAGTAGTAACTTAGATTGGGTTTTGGTTTGCTGTCGACATATTTAGCTACGTTTTTTCCATATAAGTTTGAGATACGAGTTTTCTGAGTAAATACTTTCGTTTGAACCTTACCCAAATGGTCATTTCCTCAAGATGAAGCAAAATGAAGCCTCTTGATTTAGCTAAGTTTTTGTTACCAAAAATGGATTATATTTAATTTTGGTTATACCAAAGGTGCAGGTTTTGTTATACTTTCCACTTGGTTAGGTCTAAAGACCAATACTTTTATAAAACTAGGTACTTATGTTGAGAAGCTAAGGGTGTTCCGAGTACATAAGGAAAACTTGACTCTTTCTTATGATTCACCAGTGTAGGGTCCATGCTAGATCGGGTGACCATTAGGTAAGTTAAGTTTTTCAGCTGAAATGTAGCCACAGGAGCTATCACCTATACCCGTGCAGGTGTTCTGCAGTTAAATGTCTAATAATGGTGTCTGAAATTGAGCAGTCGATTTCAATTAATGCAAACCAATTAAACGGAAATTGTAGATAATAATGGGAGGGAGTCTGTTCGCCTGTTTGTCTTTGGGTATTGTATTGCAATCTGAAATGTAAATCAGCTTCGAAAAAGATAAACAAATAAGCAGAAACACACGTTAAACGTTTTTTTTTTTTAACGGTAAAACGTTAAACGATTTTGCCACCGCAGCCAAGCGATATGAGTAACTGTATCTCTCTCCACATGCATACAAGCATACGGATTGTATTTGCTGTGTATTTCTGCGGTTTGCGAGTGATCTGAGGGACTGGCAATCAACTGTCTACTACTAGATGGGTCACACTTGACCTCAGGCAATGAGTTTTGCATTGAAACCGACAGATATCATAATTTCGTAAGCCGAAAACAAATTCCTACACGCAATCGAAATAATAAAAAGAAATAAATATATATATTTGTTTATTGGCGACAGCAGAAACACCGACAACAATTTAAGCAATTAAAATGTACAACAAATTAAAAACAAAATTTGTTTTGAATGACACTTGTCGAGGTCCCCTCTTAATCATTTCACTCAAATGTTTTGATGGCCTTAGCTTTTAAAGTATGCCTATAGGAAACTCGACAGAATATAAGAGTTCGACTAACAAATGCCCTGTAATTGATTGATTTGGTCGAGAGAGACAGATGGTCGAATGAATCCCACGGGACAAGAAATGAATTCAAAATCAATTTATATTGATCAAGTTGAGACAGAACGGAAAAGATTCTAACATACTCTAAATTGCGCAAAAGAGGGCTTTTTGTAGGGCTTACTTCTCTTTGCTTAACTCTTCTCCGGTTTTAGGTTGACTGGGGACTATCGATACTTGATATATCGATAATATGGTGGTTTTCTATAGCTTACACAAAAGCAGAAAAGTTATTTTGGAACGTACACACCATTACACTTACTCATGAGCAGTGCAAGTGGACTTTCGATGTGATCTTATCTATGGCATAACTTGAATATATCATAGACTTGGTATTTTGAAGCTAGACTATGTTATGTTAAAGTAACTTAGTAGTGAGTAGCCTCGTACTCGTAGAGAGACAGAAAATAACTTTCCCTAGCATATTTCACTAACAGAATTGGCTTACTTTTTCCGCTTATTCTATTTCTTGGTAGGCCAATCAACTATATTGCAGCCAATTGGTTAGTTATTAGGTGCTATTCCAAGGTGGTCGTATTACCACTGGTTGTAACAGTCTAATCTTTATATTCAAGTGCTTTCTAAAATGCATTTTATTGTTTTTTTTTTTTTTGGAACGACACAAATGCAACGAACGATCGATTTCCATGTGACCATACTTCAATATTATTTCTGAAATACCGTTTTTAAAAGAATCGATATATTGATAGAGCGGCACATAAAATATCATATCGGTATAAGACTTTTATATCGATCAAATATTGACAATTCCACTGGTGACTTACCCACGCTATTCAACAGGTTGTTTCACGTCTGTTTTTGGGATCAAGTTGTAGCTTTTACGCATCTTTCGAAGTGTAGTTTTCGTCGATACCTTCATTCTAATCCGAATGATGGTGGGCTGGAATATGCAGAGAATAAGTGTCAAACAATGATTCACATATAACTAGAGTATTATCAAGAGTTCTATAACGTAAAAAAACTGTAAATGTTGGTCCCATTCCTGGTTCAAAGTTTTTATCTGTTATTTTTTGTATACGGTTCTGGTTCGGGTAGCGGTTTGATGCCCTGAAACAGAGAAACAACTAAATATTTCTTATCTTCTAAATAGCTGCTGTGTGTGAGCTAAATCCTGATGTTGTTCTGTTCTATGTAGGTTTAGGTGGCAGCTATCACTTTGTAGAAGATGTGATATCGGCCCTACGAGATTTGTATATTTGAGATCCGAACCAGTTAGTAACAGTTTTAAAATGTATATTTAAGACTGTAAAGTGAAACCGATTGTTTTTCTAGATGCCCTTCCAATTTGAACCATTTTAAAAGCTTAAGCTGATTCGAACACATCTGAATTGTATTTGAATAGAAACTCTCAGAAATCGCTATCGAAAATCTTGATGTGAATTTGGAACGTTACGAACCTCATGCAGATTTTCGAAGGTTTGCAGTTCTCAACAAATCCCACCTACATCATTCATGACTTTACCAAGTACTCTCAACCGCATTCCTTCCAATATTCCCCGAATATCAGAGGGCATAATCTCACCATTAAGCATAGTTTCGCACGCCCTCCATTTCGGCATGCGGCACACGTTGCGGCGGTGCGATGCTCTCATTGCGGAGGCCATCGCCTCCGCCTCCGCCTAGTTAGGTGTGCCAAGCCGAGCGTTGAGCGGCGTTTCAGTTGAGGCGACGACGTGTGCGCGTTTTCTCTGCTGCTTTCCTCAACTCAACTTCTGCTGCTTCTTGTATTCATATATATATAAATATATAGATATATTGAGGGACATTTCGCGCATTTCAAAAGGCCACAAATTGTTTGGCATAACTGGCACAATAACTTGTTTTCTCCTTCCACTTTGATTTGTGTGTGTTTGCCAAGAAAACGCCAAGTTATTTAGTCGTTTTTGAAGGGTTCATAATCGGCATAATAATTGACTGAATGTGAATATCAAAATGGTCAGCCTCATTTCTGTTGGTTAAGTGGGGGCCGGCCACGCCCTTAAACGAATGACACTTGTTGTAGCGTGTGAAAATGCCAATGCTTTCAGCTTAAACTATTTCCCCTGCATTCATTTAAGCTGATCTAAACGTATTTTTAATTGCGACAGAACGTCGAGCTCATGAGCTACAAATTCCACGTCAAAAGTTACCGCTCCGTCGTTCTCGTCGCCGTCGTCGCCATTCATTAGTTAAGCTCGATGGTTGAATCTGTGAGGAGGGGAGGGGCAAAAGGCAAACACTTTCAATAGAATTCGCAGCCAGTTTAACCACAATCATGAAGTGGTCCACCGCTCTGCAGGCATTGGGGCAAAAGTGTGAAGAGAGCGAGAGGAACAAAAATGTATTGATAGAATTTGTAATTCTTATTTTTCCGGCGGGGAATTTTGTTATTTAATTCAATGAAATCGTGGGCTTTCCTATCATAAAATAGGGATACAATTCTCCTTCCACAACTTGAGTGTGTTCCTGATGGCACTTCCAGCTCTGACCACAAACATAAACATTTACTCTTATCTGCACTTTTTTGCCTTGTCGGTTATTTATGATTTAATCAAATGCCAGATCACTCACATTCCAATTTGAAATCCATATGGATATTTTCATTACTGATTCGTTCAGCATTTCAATCGGTTTGCGCGGTTAAAGTATTTATCGTCTCCAGCTCAACCCCCATCCCCCCCAGCCCGTTTCGATCTCTCATCGAGTTTTGCGATTGTTGTTGCAAACTCGGGTTGACAAACACACGCCCCAAATGAGCTCAGTGCAATGGCATGCAGTTGACAGAGCGAACTGTGGTCTTGCCTGGTGGGCAACCATTGACGTTGTCTGGGTGGGGAGGGTTGAAACTGGGGTAACAACTGCTGGCGCTGCACAACGTGGCGTATGCGCAATATCTCTCGGGCAAGTAAGGCGCGCTGCTGCTGCTGCTGCCGCTGCTTAGCCAGCACAAATATTTCTGTTAGCTGGCGCTTGCGCCATTTAATTGACTGGAAGTCGTCGTCGTCGAAGAGAAACGAAAGAGAGCCCGTGGGATTTTTATCGGCCCCGTTGTACGGCGCAGCAAATTGGCATTGCCAATTTGTAGTCCATTTGATTTAGTCAAAGAATTCTACAAATTTTCTGTCTAACTGACCTCGAAACGTCTAACATTTGTGTAGAATTTTCAATAACATATAGAAAATGGTAGAATATCTTTGCTTGTAAAAATCGTAGAACTGTTTCGGACAGTTTATTTTGAAGGTAAGACGCATAAAACCACAAAAGAGGAGGAAGATCCACTCTATAACATTAGCGATCTAGGCCTGCTGCTGCTCTATAATTCTCAAACAGTTATGGTTGTTAGACTGACAATCGACAGGACCAGATCGCTGAAAAGACTACTCCACTATTCATACTATCTTACAGAATCAACACATAGGTGGAGCAGAGGCCTGCTTTTGTGTTTGAATTCAGAAATTTTAACAAAATGTAATTACTTGTACAATTACTTGAATAATTAAGGTGAATTATTGAGTATTTGTGCTTAAAATGATGAACTTTTCATGTATTTCTAGCCGTAAACTGAAACTATTCACCCTACTGTATGTATTTCTCTAGAGAGCATTATTTTCTTATGGTTATTTTGACTGCTTCGGCTATAACAATATGCTCAACATCGTCAGTTTGACGACCATGCAAATCAAAGACAGCTTAGCCACCTCAGTTATACGCTTGGTAATAATGCAGTTGCAATAATTGTAATTTTCGTTTCTGTTGTAAATGGAGAAATATTGTAAAACCGCTTCTCGGCTTTATCCAAAACAGCAATCGATGCACACTTAAGGCTAACGATTCCTGTGGATTCAGGAGAATCTCTTCAACTTATGCCGGATTAAAACATCCATAAATTGTACTCATTTTGTCATAAAAATGACGAATTTTGTATTATGTTTGCCCAATGTGTCACACAGCTCTGCCAGGCCTGATTTGTGTAACAGAAGACGATAGATTATGATATTAGGCGCTTATAATGCGGCACCGTTGATTAATGATCTCATATAACGTAGGCCAATTGCACTTAGGCCACAATGGTTCCTATTAGTTTGATTTTTATTACCATAATTAAAAAATAATCAATTTTGATGATTCCAAACTTGGTTGGTGAAAAATCCTAGTTTTTACATGCATAATTCAACTTTTCAAACACGATTACTCAATAACCCTCCTCTAGGGGTACAATTATTTAAGTAATTGTAAAAGTAATTACAATTTGAAATAATCATTGACTGATCGTTGTTCCAAATTGCAGCTACGATTACTACAAAAATAGTAAGCAGGAATTGTTTTTTCATTTTCTATATTTATAATTAAAAGTAATTAAATACTGGAAGTAATTACTAGACAACATCAAGGAAATCTGTATCTAAGCTTTAAGCAGCCTTAAGTTTCAACTCACTATAAATCTAGACGTAATGCATCATTTTTGAAAACAGACTAGTTTTCAGCACAAGAAAATCATCTAATATCAAGACCAACCCTTCGATAAAGAAGCCCTTGTTGCCTAGTTTATATCTAGTTCTTAAAAAAATAGTTCTCACTATAAGATAATTCAATCATGTTCAATCTTCATTTTAGATTGACTTTAATTTCACTTGTTTAATATTGAAAACCATAGTTTTTTTTTGGTAGAACCACTTTTCAGAGCTAAGGGAAGGTATTACATTTTTGAATACTCGAAATAGTTGAATGCAATTGAAACTTAACCTTTGGAAAGACTTAACAGTATGAATAATCAATAAAACTTGGGTTATTTAGTAAACACAATTTTAAATCTGAAAAATTAAAGGAAAAGTAACAGAAACTAATTAAAGATATGTGAACATTATTCCATATTATTTGGTTGATTAAAACATTTAGGGCCATTTTCTAATCTACTACATAGAGCTATCTGACACATAAACCTACAATTAACAGAGCCACATCTAAGCTTATCTGAAACATATCAGTTATTTAGAAGATCACAAATCGGCCCTTAAAAGAACTTAAGAAATTACTTACTAAGATCCGATTTCGCATCTTCTACATAGCTGCTATGTGGCAGATAAACTTAGATTTTTAGGGCCGATTTCTAATCTTCTACATAGAGTTATCTGTCACATAAACCTACAAATAACAGAGCAAATCTACTCTTATCTGACACATAACAGCTATTTGAAAGATGAGAAATCTAGCTAGTTATTTTTTTATGTGAAGTTTATGTGACAGATAGCTCTATGTAGAAGATGAGAAATCGGCCCTAAGTTTCTTACATAATTACAAACTGCTTAGAAGCAGTCCAGCAATGTCAAAGTAATTCTATATAGACCATCTATAAGTTGAATTCGGCTAGTGTGGCCTAAAAGGGGTCTTAGTATAACACTAAATTCATATAAGTATTCAATCTCATTTAGTTGTCCAAGAAGAATGAACCAAAACTGTAGGAATATGCAAATCAATCGCCTAGAACTTAAAAAGTTTCCCTTATTAGATCTATTTAGAGTAGCAGAACTAATTTACATCCTAGCAGACTTCACATGATCTCGATTATTGCAGGACAGACTGCCTTGACTTCGCTTCAAGGAGCAGGTAAAGCATTTCTTATTACAAATCTTAAGTGGGAAAATGAGAAACTTGATTAGTTATCAAAATGTTATTATGATTATAAAACATTCCTGACATTTCCTGGTACTAGAAAACACAATATTTCAATCGTAATGGTAATGGTCTCTATTGAATTTCTCTGCCGGGTGTTTGACAGGCATTTACGAGCACCATTCCATGATCAACGCTCGCATCTTTGCCCGGCGAGGAGGCATAAACAAAAATATTTATTGCCATTTGCTAATTGCTGATTAGCGTGTCTCTCTGGCTGTGGCACTGGCTGTGGCTGTGGCTGCGGCTGTGGCTTCTTGGCCGCATCATTTTTAATTGCGCTCCTCCGCCCCAAACGCAGCCACCAGCACCACCTTCTTCCGCTGCCATTTCGCTTGCTTTGTTGACTCTCATAATTATCACCGCCTCAGTCGATGTCTGCGTTTTAACGTCCCGCTCTCATTAGGCATTGGAATGCGGATAATTTGCTATGATTGAAATTGTTAAATGCTTTTAATTTGTTTGCATTTTAAATTAAAAACGCTTTTTGTGCTTCTAACCAGGCAGCCGGCAAAAGCTGTCTACTGACTCATCATCCTACTCGAGCAACCAGATCGCCTACTGGCTTACTGAGCTGAGCTGAGCTGAACTGAGCCGTTGCTGTTGCTGTTGTTGTTGTATTTTGCTTTTTGGCATTGGTGATTATATAATGACCGGCATGTTGGGGTCCAACAGATATTCAATAAGGAAATGGGAATGTCTCAGGAATGTATAGAAAGTGATTGACTGAAGCAACATCTTAATTCTATCTCTCCTACTTTTAATCACCTAATCCAGTTTCTCGTTAATTTAAAACAATTTGTCTGGAATTCCACATTTGTAATCTTCGTAAAGCCTGTTCTCTAGATCACATTGGAAATCGGCTTATATATAATTGCTTTTTGAATACGATGGCCGGCCAACTCATATGCATATCTTCTTTGTTGTTGGTTTCTAATTTATGTCAAATGTGAGCTTTGATTGATGATCAACCAACTGGCAACCACTTGAGGTGGAGCAGCAGCAGCAGCGGCAGCAGCGACTCTGCACAAACCGAACTGACTCTGAATAAATTTATTGGACGTTGAAATTTATTAGACACAGAAAATGCGCCAATATTGAAATTTATGCGTAGCCAAGAGTTTGGAGTTTGGTCAGTCTTTGGGCTTTGATTCGATTTGTTTTTAATTTATGCATAAAACAGTTTTCTTTCATCACGAGACGAGTTTTTTTTTTGGCTTTGGAACTTTCTTTAACTGAATTTTAATAATTTTATGCGCCCGAGAGTAGCCGCCGCCGCCGCCGCCGCTGCCACGCACGCACAGTGTCCGCTAATCAAGTTTGTCGCCTAAGTCTTTCGTTATTGATTGGTGAAATTGTGGCAGAGCCCCCAGTCTGGGGCGGCTCTAGCGGCATGAATAACTTAGTTGATCTGATGGCAGTTCTATGGTTTATTTTTCTCATACATTGTTGATGAACTGAAAATTGTGGCTTAAATTGAGCGATTTGTGTTGATTGTTGGACTTATGGGTTATGTTAAGACGGATTGACCCTGTTTATGAAGTGGTAACTTATCTTATTGTTGCTTCTCTTGAGGGTAAGTGACATAGCTATTGTTTCAAACCTAACTCTGGGACAAATCCTAGTCAGAATCGAATCCATCTGGACTAAAATCCAATGGCCTTCAAGAATTTGGAACTAGAATGTAATGGGCCACCTCAAATAGAATGTTTTAAGAGAAAGCTATTCAATTTACTTAAACCTAAAGCCCAAGGAGCGCTGACACATAAACGACACAATGAAACTAGATACGAGTATTCACTGCACACTTTAACGGGTAGTAAATCTGTCCCGACTGCTGTTGCTCCAATAGTTGGCAATAGTTTTGTATTTCATTTTATGTTCATAATAAAAAAAAACTGATGACTCCTCTCTTACTCCATTTTCTAGCAACGCATTTCGAACGCGCGCGCTGTATACGGAAAATGATGCAGCATGCGAGCATTTTGTACCGTCAGCGCGCCCCTGGAAGTATGCGCGTCCTCAGCCGAGCAACTGTCACCCGGCTCGCGATTCCTGGCCCTGAGGTAAGCACATTGTCCCATAAAAAACAAACAAACAAACGGCTTGATTCTCTATTCTCTTGTTTTTCTAGACTTCTGGGTCATCAGCAGCCGAAAACCCTGTACTTCCTAGTCGATGCAAAGAGTCGAGTCCGAGAGGTTTACACGCAGACATGTCTGCACTTTGCCACGCAGGGCATGCTGGATACCGAACTCTTCGGTCTGGCCGTGCTCATAGGTGAGTTTTAATCGTTATGGCGGGTAGCAGGGGTTGGGAGGGGGGGGTGGTTCCAAAATGCCAGCGATAAGGCATGAAAAATACAACTAATAAACATAAACCAGTCTTCTCTAAAAGCTGCTCATCATCATCAGCAGCCGCAGCCGCCACCATCCTGGCCAGAACTCTGCCAAAACACATAAAAATACCAACAGGGGGAAAAAAAAGAAGAGAAGAAAAAAAAAAACAGACAAGAAATGGCACATAAAATGAACAAAAAAAAAAAAAAAAGCAGGGAACGCGTCGCCTCAACGGCGAACAAACAATTTCAGGCAAACCAGGAACAGGAGAGGAGAAAAGGGGGAAGGGGCAAGGAGGCGGGGTGCGGGGTGTCCAGGGAGTAGGGGGAATGGAGAACAGACACAAGACGCGTGTTCAGTAATTCAGGTAGCCGTCGCGCGTTGCATTAACACAAACGAATTGAACGACGACGACGACGACGACGTTGGAGGAGCCAAACACACCGGAGTTTGGCCAGGCCAACTGTGGAGACGTCCTCCATAAGCACACACATATATACACGCACATAGACACACACACACACACACACACACAAGTCAAAATAGAAAATACAAATTTGAAATACCGAAGCTGAAATGCCCTTTGTTATAACTTTCAGAGCTTTTCAGTCTACGCGAAGCTTTTGCTAGGACATTCTTCAACAGCTTTTAGACCCACTCGATTAGAGTGCATTCAATGCTCTAGTTTTCTTAAAAACTCTTAAACTTTGGAAAAAATTGGGAGATTGGAAAGAAGGTTCAAAGAAGTAGAACGAAATTTATGTTTTTTTATGCATCGTTTCGGGTATCGAGACGGTTTCCATTTAAATTTTTGGTTCTCCCTCTCAAAAGATCCATTTAGATAGGTGCATAAGGTTTTGGTTAATCCCACGATTATTAAGGTATGGAAGTTCCCATAAGCCTACCAGAATCCGAATTTAGGCAAATATTATGAACTGTTTCTGTACAGATTCGAGTTGATTCTGGCATTTTTGGTAGTCTGATCAAAACTCAAGAAAAGGTCTGACCAGAGAAACATATAATATAATTCTTTGGGTCTTCGTTCGAAGGGTCTTTAGACTATTGATCATGCACCTATTATTTAGAGAGCTCAACTCACTTTGTGGGAGAAGAGATGATACAGAATCATTATAAGACAGAGAAGGTTCAAGATCATAAGCATACAATAGCACATAAAAGTGAGATAGCCCAGTCGGAATATCATTCTCAGTCGAGGTTATTTCAGCTGAATTTTTGTTTTTAAGTTTTCAAAATTACCTGGTTAACATTAATTTTGGGTTTTTAGAGCGAAAAAAGGGTACATACTACATACCTAACATTTTCAACTCAAAATCGTAAAGAAATCTACGGAATTGTTACTATTAAAATCCAAACCCATCCAGATTTGGTTACTCCGAGCCAAATTTAGGACGAATAATGCACTTTAAGAATAACTTAAACTTAAAATCTAAATAGAAATAGTGGAACCGAATAGCATCTTCGTATAAGTTCACATTTCGCACTTATTGATTGGTTTTTATTTTGGAAAATAAACACAATAATTCAAATTAGACTGCGAAAGACAGGAGTCTTTTTGGTCTAAAGCTACGATCTACCAATAAGATTGAGGGCTGATTTCATATCTTCCACATAAAGCTAACTGTCATATAAACTAGCAAATAGCAGAGCAAAGTGTGAGATTATCTGACACTTAGCAGCTAACTGGAAGATGAGAAATCGTCCCTTAGTAAAACAAAAAGTTCTTAATAAAAATGCCATATTAATCTCCCATTTGATAGATCGTTGTGTTTTCATTTTGAAATGGATAATAATTACCCTAAAACTTTCGCTTTTGACAATAAGTTAGTGCACAACTCAACTAAATGCTAACACAAACTTCGAATGGAGGGCAGTTTGGTTCTTTATACATCTTAAAATTTATTCATTTCAAACTCAACACATTTTCAAAGTATTCTTCCATTCATAACCAGCTAAGCCATTTGAGTTAGTGTATAGAATGAAAGAAAAAAAACAGCCAGCGAGTGCAACACGTAAATTTTCGAATCTGGTTGGCATCAATTTCGTGGCAACCCAGAGGAGCCCCGGCAGGCAGAGGGAGGGGTGGGGGGGACTCTTGGGTAGAAGAACGAGGAAGTTGCCTCAGCCAACGTCTTCGGCAAAGAATTTGGTATGCAGTTTGGAGTTCTGTTCTCTTTCAGACTGAAGACGAAGGCCAAGACGAGCTATGAAATTGCCAGTTTGAATTTTGTGTTGCTGGCAAGGATTTTTGCCAATGTCAGTCTGAGATTGTGTGTGTGTGTGTGTGCGTTTGGTGTGTTGGTGTCCATGACTGGCATGCGGTTGAGGTCCGTCCATTGCCGTCGTTTTTGCCTTATTCGCATACTTTCCAACATTTCACGCCGAACTCTTTCACTCTGAGAGGGGTGGGGGAGGGGAGTCGACTAGGCAACAGTTTATATTTAGAAGATAGCGGTTGACAATTTTTTTCCACTTCCCCAGTTCGTTGCTTAAGTCTTTCGTTTTTCGAGGCCTCTGTTTTTTTTCTTTTTTTGGTCCTTTTTCGTTTCGTGGCAAATGCATTTCCATTTTATGGCCCCAGTCAACGTCAATAAATTTCATCTTTATGCAAATTCAATTTAAGTGGAGTTCGGGGCAACATTGTCATCTCTTCAGCAGCTGCTTGGACGCTGTTTGATGACGGCGATGGTAAATGGTAGCCCGGCTGGCCACTCCTCCTTTAACCCAACTCTTTTGGAGACGGGTGTTATTTTTAGCTGTCGCATTGCTTGGATGCCAGTGCCGCATTCCATTAAAGAATGAACCTTTTGTTGTGCCACCTCCTTCTGCTGCTCTTCCTCCGCCTCCAGCTGTTCTTCCTCATGCTGTAGTTGTAATCTGTAGACCAGCATTTTCTTTTCCATTTAATGTTAATGGCTCATAATCATTATTATATGGCGTTGGCTTGTTCGTCTTCTTTGGACTCGGACTCGGCCTTGCAGCCACATGTTGCTGCTGCTGCTGATGCCTCCACCTTCTCCTCCTGCTGCTGCTGCTGCTGCTGCTTGAGTTCTTCTTCAGCCTGCGTGCATCTGATAACATCGGAAATTAAAATTCTTTTGGTTTTATGTTTTTTTTTTCTCTCTTCTTTCTTTCTCTTTTTTTTCAGCCAGTTTTCGATACAAACACAAAACCACATACACACATGCATCATTCAGGCTGTGTTTTTATGTGATACCCTGCCTAATGAAAGTAAATGGGGTAGTTTGTTTGATTTGATTTGATTTGTAAATTGAAGTATCCAACTTTTTCTCTGAATGTGGCATAAACCCCAGCTATATCCTACGTTACAGTTTCTACATCTATAACGATATTTCCCATCTTAAAGTAGGATTGATTTGATAATATTTTGTTGTAAAAATCCTTTTTTTGCGAGTATAAATTTGTATTTACCCTAAAAATTCGTTATATTTCAATATGAAGCATTCGAAAGTCTGACACAAAATTAAAGCCGAAAGATATCAGCAAAAAAGTGTTCGATAACCGATTTATTGGCTTGTATTTCTTAACAAAATGATCAATATTTCGATATACATTCAAGGAAATTGTGCTGAAGTATTTGAAGCAGAATTTCTCTCATTTTGGAATTGTTCCCACATATTTTGAGTACGCCAAAACTTCAATCGAGATGAAGAGATAAGTTTTCTCTCTCTAAAATCTTATGAAAAGACGTATTGGGTTACAAATTCGAGCTCAAAATGTAGCCCCGAAACAAAGGAACATTTATTGCATAGTTAAAATATATGGATTTTATCCCAGAAAGATCCCTTTCTTTCATTTCTCTTTCTCATATTGTTCCCTATACACTTGAAGACCTACGTCAGTTGGCCTCTCATCAGAATGTTAAGGATACTTATGTTCTTGCGATCTTTCTAGCTAATTGACAATATTGTTTTCTCAAAAAGATTTTGAAGTAAGAACATTTTGGACAAATTTCTCATCTTCTAAATAGCTGTTAAGTGCCAGATAAACAAAAATTTTGCTCTGCTATATGTAAGCTTATATGACAGAAGATTGGAAATCGGTCTCTAGAACGAATGAGTGACTGGAGCAAGCATAAAAGGCTTGAAATGAGTCGAATATACATCCAAGACAAATAATACTTAGCTTAACAGCAAGTGGGGATATTCATTTTCCCACAAGAGAAAGGAAGCTACAGTTTAAAGACGAAACTGAAAGGATCGAGGCATTGACGGGGGCCATACCACACTTAACTCTCTTAATCCCAATCCATGCTGAGTGTTTTGTCTAATTATTATGGCAAGCATCTCACTTGATGACTTTTGAAACCATTTTTTATATATTTTAGTGCATTTTGCAGGGTATGCATCAGTCGACTTGTCCATACTCCACCCATCCTTACGTGCTCGCTGTTGTTGTTTTGTATTTTGTTTTTGGGTTATTATGGCTATGGCGTGCCTACTCAAACCTTTGGAAAATAAATCTGAATCTGAGGAATGCCATGGCATTGGCGCAGCTGTAGAGCTGTCGGACTCGGACTGCTGCTGACCAGGCCCTGCCCTGCCCTGCCCTGCCCTGGACTGGACTGCTTGTACTCGGACTCAGAAATTCCTCGGCTTGATGAGCCTGCCTGCCTGCCTGCCTGGTTGCCAGCCCGGCTGAATGCCTGGCTTCGTGTTCTTCTTCGTTTGAGGCTGTAATTTGTGTTGCATGTGTTTCAAATTGAAGATTTATTTCGTGGCCCCTGCCCACCCTGCCCCCTCCCTCCGGCCCAGCGTTTCGCTTGTGCGTGCGTGTTAATTGTAAGCGCTGAGGAATGCGATGGAAAATATGTTAATTATTAGGTATTTGCCGCCGGGCCCTGCAGATTGCGTGCCCGAGGATTTTTCAAGAGATGGACACACACATATTCAGTCTTCACACCTGCTCGTTCGTCACCGGCATCCATTTGGAGTGAAATTTGAATGTGAAAAGAGAGTTAGGTTGGGTTTCAGCTGCTGCTTACCTGTCTGCGTTCCTACCTGTTTCGGTAATTTTATTTTGGGTAACTTGTCACGCGACCATCTCTAGCCTGCACCACACTACTACTCTCTTCCAGTCCGTTGCGTCTCCGTCGTCGTCGTCGTCGTCGTCATTGATAGGCACTTATTCGTTGGCTGATGATTATTATGATATTGCTGTAGCTGCTGCTGCTGCTGCTGCCACTGCTGCTGCCTCCACATCTTTCCAACTCTGCTCATAATTATTATTTTTCATCTTCTTGCTCTTCATTTCGTATGCAGGAATTCCAATTTTTCGTTCGATGAAGTGTGTGTTGATTTTGTTTTTTCTTTTTCTTCTTTTTTTTTTTTTTGTTTTTTTTTTTTGAGCATCTCCAAGATGCCCTTGGGGCCCTCGACTTCGACTCGACTCGCCACTCTGACAGCCTGACGTGTCGTCATCATCTTCATCATCATCATGTTGGACCGCTTGCTTGTTTATTGCCTGACAAACTGACAGAAGTCTGGGTCTGGGGAGATCAGGAATAGCCGAAAGTTCATTTAAAATTTTGATTAGTTTGGAATGGCTGGGCCGGTGACCTTGCAAAGAGATCCCTCTTAACAAGAATCTGTCTCAGATGGTTAGCGGCTACATTGTATATTGGGAGGGGGAGGGTTTTCTCCACCGAATTCGCTGGGAATGTTTCACTGACATTTTACTAACGAAGAGTGAGCGACAAATGCGAGTGCCATTAAGTATGCAATGGAATATTTGAATTGCCTTTTACAATTCTCAACTATTTCTATCATATAGGGGCATCATTAAGTAGAGCATCATCAGCTTTCCTTATTTTGTTAAAGGAAGTAAACAGATATTAATAAAACTGATTGACTTCATTGAAAATTAAACTTCTTTAAACTGTCAGATTCCACAAACTTTGCTGTATTCAGAAAACAAACAACAGGCAGAGTTCTACAGCGATCGGAATCGAATTTAAAACAAGCTTTCTTAAAGTACAAAACATTCTCAAACCGAAAAACGACCTTCTATATTATTCAAGTGAGAATTAACGTTCTTTAATCAATAACTTTTCGCATCTACAGTCAGCCGAATTATGTAAGAAAAAGAGTTCTAAATGCAGTGCAAAACTTACAATCAAGCTCCAATAAGTATGCAGCGGAACTGGGAATTATTTTTAAGCTATTCTGTTCTTGAAATTCCCAACTTGTTCTAACACTTTTCTTATACAGTGCTGGTAGATTTCGGACCAGAAGTGTTGGCGTATTACTTATTTAGTTGCTAGATTTAGCAATTTGGATAGAGTATTTACTAATAGAAAATGATATTAGCCACAAATGTGTCTAGTTTTTAACTTATATTAAGCTATTTTGGTATTTTTGAGAGGAAGTTCCTATTAAATTGGAACAGAACGTCGAATGAGTATAATCCACATATATAACCCCTAAAAAGGGCATTTTGGAGTAATGTGTTGTACCATGATGTGTTATATCATGAAATCGTACTTAATTTAAGCACAAAGTTTTGGACTTTTTTGATAAATGTGGGAACTTATATCTCTTTTACTTGATTTACCTTATTGATTGATTACTAACCCATTCTTTCTGTTCTTCCTTACAGATGGCGAGTACATGTTTGCAGATCCCGAGAGCAAGCTCTCCAAATACGGTCCAAAAAGTTGGCGTTCATCGCACACGCACGTAAGTCACCCCCAACTACCACCCCCCCCCTGCTTGACCCCACGACTTATCCACCGTTTTCTGCATCTTTCAGGGTCTGGACGCCAATGGACGTCCTCTCCTAGAGCTACACTTTCGTGTGCAGTTCTATATCGAGAGTCCGTTCATGCTAAAAGATGAGACCTCCCGACACAATTATTACCTACAGCTGCGTCACAACATCCTGCAGCGTGAGCTGCCACGCGAGCAGGCCGAGCAGGCGTTGGTCTTTCTGGCGGGTCTTGCCCTACAGGCGGATATGGGCAATGCTCCGCCACCCAATACCAGTCCAACGCAGTCCAAGCCATCACCAAAAGTGCAGGAGAAGGAGGAGGCCATTGAGGAGGCAACGCCGATGGGCACATCGGCCAGAACACTGACCACCACTCTGCCCAAGATCAGCAAACGGTTGACCAGCGCCAATGAGCGTATGTTACGCCTGTCCACATATGTGGCCTCCACCAGTCAGGCTGCCGCCAAGCGAGAACCAGTGGCCATACCCTCAGTACCGGCCTCTTCAGCCGCGGATTACTTTCGCATTGAGGATTATCTGCCGGGTGCCCTGCACACTGCCTGGGCGAGAAGTGCTTTGCGCGCCTGCCATCGGGAGCATCAGGGCATGGCCTCGCCAGAGGCGGAGCTGCTTTACATCCAGCAGGCCTGCAGCCTGCATGAGACCATCAATGCACATACATTCCGGATGCGGCTGGCGAAGAGTGAACAGGGAGCGGGCAGTGCCTGGTTTGTGGTCTACGCCAAGGGAATTAAGATCCTTGGCGGGGCAGCCGCAGAGGCATCCACCACCTTTCTCTGGCCCAACATCACCAAGTTGTCATTTGAGCGTAAGAAATTCGAGATCCGCTCGGGAGAAAGTCGGATTACTTTGTACGCCTCGTCGGATGAGAAGAATAAGCTACTGCTTACCCTGTGCAAGGACACCCACCAGTGGAGCATGAAGCTGGCTGCTCGCCTAAAGGAGGTCAGCAAGCGGGAGGAAGAGGAGGCGGAGTCGCAGCGCCTGCACGCCAGCTATGCCTGTTCCCGCAGCCTACTGTTGCCCTACAAGAGCAAGAATGAGCAGAGGATTTCGGTGATATCAAGTACCAGTTCCAATACCACTTCGGGCATAGTCAGTGATCGTGTACACTCCGAGGATGAGCTGGAAATCATGATTAACACGCCCCCAGCTCCACTGGCGGCGCCGTCTACCGAAAGCTTAGCTCTGGCCCATCTCTTGGACAGGGACAGACCCAGTGTGAGCAGGCAAACCTCGTCGGTGGGTCAGATGTCTCTGGAGGAGCAGCTGGCTGCCTTGAGTGTGAGACCCACAACAGATGCGGCATCCACCTCGGCCTCGGCCACCAACTCCTGCAGTCAGCGAACGACGTCGACTGCAGCCAACGATTCGTCGACCGCGACAGACTCGCCCAGTTCCCAGCACAACATTGGTTCCCAATGCTCCTCCACCTGCAGCACCGTGGTGGTCACCTCGCCTACCGCTCCAGCGGCTCCTGTACATTCCACTTCGTCTAGCCTAGAGCTAGGCTTTAGCCATACGGCGCAGAATTCCGCTTTAAGCGAAACCAACACCGATGACTTCCTGAATTCCACGCGCGAGGAAACGGAGAGTGTGTCTGGGGTGTCGGGTGTGTATACACTGGCCCATGGAGCTCCGCCCACTGAGACCTCGGGTGTGTACACAATGCACAGCAGCGAACTAACCGGACAATCCTCTGAGATGGCCGAGTCCGAGAAGAGTTCCCACTACGGCATGTTCCAGCCCACGAAAATGGAGGACAGTCATGCTCCCTCCGACTCTGTGGATGGCAAGAAACAGCGTGCTGAGTTTCGCCTACGCTCGGACTCCAATATAAGCACCAGCAGTTCCTTTCGCGGAGATGGGAGCGATCCCACGGACATCAAGCATACGTTGCTCTCGGCCGAGGAGTTAACCAATCTAATAGTGGGTAGAGGCACCTATCCCAGCCGGAAGACGGTGTCCAGTACGTTGCACTCGGACTGCGATTATGTGACCATGCCCCAGGAGAAAGAGGCGGAGGAGGGTCAAGAGTTACCACCGGCTCCACCACCGCCGTACAGTGGACGTCACGAGAAGACCGGCTTGTGTGGACCCCCCGTGGCTGCACCACCGCCCCCAGTGCCACCCATAGCAGTGGTGGTTCCCAAACCTGAGCCACCACCTCCACCACCACCAGCAAGTCCAGTTCCACCGCCACCGCCCACCAATCCTCCACCGGCCGCAGCTCTGCGTCGCCGTGATCCTCCTCCTTATCCCACATCGATGAAACCCAGACCCACATCGCTGATTTCAGTGGCTTCTTCTGCAGCTCCTCCGCCCAGCATGGCGGGTTCGATGAGTTCGCTGAAGTCCGAGGAGGTCACAGCGCGGTTTATTACCACGCGTCCCCAGATAAGCATCCTGAAGGCCCATACCAGCCGGCTGCCGGATGGCGCCAAGCCCAGCTACGCGTCTCCCACCCACTGTTCCTCGTCGGCAAACTCCTGCAGTGGCTCCGTGTGCTCGCACCAGCTCTCCCAGCAATCGCTGCACAATTCCAACTATGCCGGAGGATCCCAAGCCTCGCTCCACCACTCGCACCAGCATCCCCATCATCGTCACTCCGGCTCCGCGGCCATTGGCATACCCATAGTGCCCTATGGCCTGCACAAGAGCACCGCATCCCTACACCAGCAGCCTCAGCAGGCCTGTGTGCTTCTACCTGTCATCAAGCCGCGCCAATATTTGCCGCCGCCGCCCCCCAGCCTACCCCGGCAACCGCCGCCGCCACCACCGCCTGCCCATCATTCGCAGCACCATTACTACACCAGCCAGCTGGCCCGCAAGCAGCTGGAACTGTACCAGCAGCAACTGTACAGCGATGTGGACTACGTGATTTATCCCATACAGGACCCGGCTGTCAGTCAACAAGAGTATCTGGATGCCAAGCAGGGATCCCTGCTAGCGGCCATGGCTCAGGCCCCACCACCGCCACGTCATCCATATTTGGCCATGCAGGTGTCGCCTGCTATATACAGGAGCACCCCATACCTTCCCCTAGCCCTGTCCACGCATTCCCGTTATGCCTCCACCCAGAACCTGTCGGACACGTATGTACAGCTGCCCGGGGCGGGTTACTCACCCCTCTACTCGCCATCCATGGCCAGCCTGTGCTCTTCCTATGAACCACCGCCGCCACCGCCGCTTCATCCGGCCGCCCTGGCAGCAGCGGCTGCGGCCAATGCGAGCGCAAACGCTTCCAACTTCTTTGCACGATCACGATCAGACGATAATATTCTGAACTCGCTCGACTCGATGCCCAACAAGGGGAAGCGTTTACCGCCGCCACCGCCGCCCCCGTATGTGAATAGACGGCTGAAGAAACCGCCTATGCCCACGCCCAGTGAAAAGCCGCCACCAAGTGAGTACAAGGAAAAGCTATAGCATCGATAGATGGGTTAGAAGGTTTCGATTTTGGCGCCCAACGTGAGGGAAAATATGAAAGACGCCCACTAGGTACCATTTTTGGTACGGACTTATGTTGCTGTGGTTTCACTGCTTCCCACTTTTGTCCTATCCTCACAGTCATGGCTGAATGTGCTCCTTTTGCGCTGGTCCTTGGTCTTTGATGCCCATTGACTCTGATTCAGATCTCTCCCAGCCTGCTGCGATGCTATCTTCTTACCCAATTAGCTTTGCGGGTACTGATTCGTCAACCCATCTACCCATCTGTCCTGTAGTGTTCCCTCACTTCTTTCAACTTCTAAAATTTCGATATTAATCTCTCTCTTTCTTCTGCCAGTTCCCTCGAAGCCCAGCCCCAGCATTTTATCGCCACGCAAACCGCCCACCTTGAATCCCCATCATGCCAACAGTCCGCTGACCAAAACCTCCAGCGGTGCCCAGTGGGCGGGCGAACGACCCAGGCCGGATCTTGGCCTGGGCCTCAATGGACGTGGCACCAACAGTATATTGGCTCAACTGCAGGCCTCCATGGTAGCCCAGTCGCAGGCTCAGGCACTGGATATAGCATTGCTGCGAGAGAAGAGCAAACATCTAGATTTGCCGCTCATCTCGGCCCTGTGCAATGATCGTTCGCTGCTGAAACAGACCAAGGTGAAGGTGACGCCCACAACGGCGAATGGTGAGGCTACCAGTGTCAGCTCATCGCCATCCTCCTCGTCGACAAACTCCAATGGAGGAAAGGTGCAGCGCAAGTGTGCCACCATCAGTCACAGTCATCGGCATCCGCAGGATAAGCTGCCACCGTTGCCCGTACAGCTGGCCGAGGCCAATAACTATGTCATGGATCCCGCCGTTGTGGTGATGAACAAGCACCACAAAAGCTACAACTCGCAGACATAAGCGGAGGCGGTGGCCAAGTCGACACTCTTCTCTCTAGTTTCCGAGTTGTTGTTGTTGTTGTGGTTGTGGTTGGGTACAGGAGTTTTTGCATAGTGCGAGAGGTCACAGAATCGATCACAGTGTTTCGGCTGGATTGTAGACGAGAGTGTAAGCAGGCCCTGATCCCTGAGATAGAACCCAGAATTCAGTTTCAAATCGACAACCCACAGACCCGTACAGCATCGAAACGTAACAAACGCAACCTCAATTAATGCATTCAAATAGAACAGAACCCAGTCTAGTCACTTTAGGGGATGGGATGATGTTAAGAGAGAGAGAGAGAGAGAGAGAGAGAGAGAGACCGAGCAGGACACGAAAACCGTACCGAACCGGACACACACGCACGCGAATCAAAACAGAAAAGCAACAATACTCAAGTATAAGATACGAAACTACTTAATTAAACTACAACTAGCAGCAAACCATAGTCTTAGCACTGCAAACTTAGGTGGCCCAGGATGCGAATACAAACTGAAGCTAACGCTGAGAACTAACTACTTCCGCCCAAACAACTGTGATTGATTTTTTATTTAAACTTAAACTAATATTAGTCAAAAAACAAAACAAATCAAAAAAAAAAACATCGAAAACGCACAAAAAACTATGCAACTTCTTTAGTACGTACGAATTTCCACCTCCCCCCACACACACACACACACACACACACACTCACAACAAATCTCTGTTGGAAAGGAACTAAAGAATTTCAAAGAGTGCCCAGGCTTGCCCCCCCCACCGTATTCTGAATTTAGCGAGTGAAACATACATTTGCATTCACCGAGAGAGAGACAGAGAGAGAGAGAGAGCGTTGACGCCTCGTTCTTTATATTTTTCTTGTGAAAATTTTGTTTACCATTTTTATTATTATTTCCATTTAACCCTCGTTTTTTGTGTGTTTGTGAGTGTGCAAAAATGATTTCGAGTTTTTTTTTTTTCCACCAGACGATCACAAAAGATTTGCGTAGATTTTTCTCGACTAAAAGTCTATGGCTAAATTGAGAAATTGTGATTTATGAGAAAATGTAAAAAATTTTGCCATATATCTTACATATATAAAATATATATATATATATTACTTTAATTTATTAATTTACAAAACAACAACAAGAAGAGGAAAGCAAAGCAATTAAAGAACATTCAATTAAAGAGCATTTGTATACGATAAGTAAATCAAAAACGGAAAAAAGTCCTTGTCAAATTTCGCAAAAATAAACTGAAAATGAAAAGCTTTTAAACCATCATACCCTCTAATCTCTATCCAATGCATCTATTTTCATCAAAATGCACTTGGAGTTATCACAAAAATTGTTGGATGAATGTACAAGCATAATACGCAGTGCGGAAACAGGCAATGAACTAGTGGAACTTTGGCAATGATCATGATGATGATGCAACTGCGGCGGGGGTATCAGTTGGTCAACATGTCCTCATCCTCGGTGGGGCGACGCACCCATCGCTTGGTCACAGTCAGCACAACGCCAGTGACGATAAAGATGCTGGCAAAGCCAATTAAACAATAGCCAAAGATAATGCCATAACTGGATAGATTGAGAGCCAGCTGTAAAGTGGGGGGGGGACATGGATGGATTAGAGTTGTATTTCTCGGGGGAGTGACGATTAAGGGGAGCACTCACCTTGGCCTTGGAAGCCAGCTCGGGCGTAAGCTCAACATACTGATCGAACCAGAACATGGGCATCAACACCTTTTGAACACCGCAATATATACTATAAAAAGAGTGGAGGGAATGTCAAAGATTGCAAAGGTGATTGGAGAATGGATGATGTTAATTGATTAGAAAAATAAAGGTGGTCCCTGGGTAAAGCTTCTGCACGGTTCAACTAGACTTACAGAGCGATGCATCCTAAAAAAAAGCTGCTGGCTAACGTGAGCGGTCAACACTCCCTTGGGTTAATAGGGTGGGTGCATAGGCTTTGGTACGCACCATCTTAACAAAATACTTCACCTATGAAAACTACGCCTCGATACGAATTCCTAACGTTTTAAGAACTATGATTTGAGGATATGCACTAGAAATGTTCGCACTTTCAACAGGGAATATGATGATATTCAGTTAGTGGTTGTCCTCGAGAGACATTGACTCCAAAATGATCGCACTTTAGGATATGCGATGGAGAGTATCGACAATCAGCGCTCCATGGGAGATCTACTACAGTACTATGTGCTTCAAAGCACGAGTTTGGCCACGTTGCTCTGTCATCAGTTTCATACAAGATGACAAGCGACTTGCCGCACTCAAACTTAAGGCATACTAGTCTTATCTGTGGGCTCTACCCTACAAAAGACAAGTAAGCCTCGACAAAAGAGCACCTGGAAGGCATATCTGATATCACGACATTAAGATCAGGTCAGGCGATCTTAAACCATAAATCAGATGAGAAGGAGCACCAAGCTCGGACGTTTTAGCCTTCAGGAATCAACCTCCAGTAAGGGAGATAGGCTATTAGATTTCGCTTTTGGCAACCTGGAAGTCTCCTGATCAAGCCATCAAGTCATATTGTGATTGACAAAAGGCACTTATCGAGGAGCGATTATAGACCTTGTTGCACCCAAAAAGTACGCACACGGCTCAGTGTGGCACTTGGCACATATTCTAGAGCACAAGTCTAGATTTCCTAAAAAAATGACTCTTGAATTTCAAATAAATTACGATTCGCTGTTGAATACTTTTAAAGAAATACTGATATTGATCATTAGATAGATACATTAGATCTGAAACATTTCCTGCAATTTTTACAATATATATACGAATTCGATTTCAAAAAAGTGCGCAGTGTTCGAAAATGTTCCAAAAATTGCCTTTAAGACTAAAAACTACTATTGGACCGCCGAATCGAATATAGTTAGCTCCAAACACCAGGTTATGAATCTAACCGGAGGTTTAAAAGCTATACCAACTGCTTAATCGCAGCATTTTTCATTTCCGAGCGGATTGACTACCTGCTTAGTGCATATTTCGGTTTTAAAAATATGCTGCTTAATATATGCCATAGAAAAAATCGGTACATACTGGTGTGTCCCCAAAATCTCTATAAATTTTCGTATAAAACGACACATTTCTGCCAAAAGAAAATCCCCATTTTGTCTTTTTATCAATATGAAATAATGAAATACTAAAAACTTACTCGTAATCACAATCCGGCTGCAGCATCATGTTAATCTGTATACGTCCATGCACCTGCACAGGTATTCCCAGTGTTGGTTCAACCGCCAAAAGGAACTCATGTTTTTCCTTCTCCGGTTTCAGACCGCTTACCGCATTCAAATACGACTTATCGGCCAAATAGAAATGTGGGAATGAGGCATAAATGGGCGCCTTATCACGACACGCTTTACATTCAACAACACCCGTTTTCGGGCACTCATCCAGGCGGGGATCACAGAAGCACTGCTGATTGGGATAATTCTCACCCGCGTCCAGGGTCTCATCAACGCCCACCCAACGTGTGGCGGTCAGGCCATTACTCTCGTACGTACCCTCCGGTCGAAGGTTCATAAAACGACAAGCATCGGTGGTAAAGATTGTAATCTCATCATTCACATTCATGTTCGGTGGAAACAGATCGCCCGTTGTGCCATTTACAACGCCGCACGGCAATTCATAGAAACCAGTCTCTTTTTTGCCATTCCAATGGGTTAAGCGACCCAGATTGGCCATATCATCGGTACCCGTGTGTATCGTGAACAAGCCATCGTACTCCAACGACTCATTACGATCGGCCAGAAAGCCAAACTTCTTGTAGGGTATGTTAATTAGGGAGGTGTTGAACAGATTCAAAAAATCCGTCAGTTCATCCTGGTAGCCATCAAAAATCCATTCGCCAACAGGTTTCGTGGTGTGCAATTCTCCACCCTCAAAATTCAGCATAAAATTGATGATCTTCTTAATTATTTCGCGCTTGTGGCGCATCTCATCGGCCACGGTGGCCGTGATGACGTGCGCCGCTGTAAGCATATCACTCAGCTTGCCATTCGAGCGATCCGCATCAAAGAACCAGGTTCGACGCTCATAATAGGCAACTGTGGCATTGTCGTAGAATGTGAAATTCTCTTTTTTATGCTTCTCAAGGAAAACATATGGTCCCATTTCCACAAAATTGGGTTTTATATCCGGGTTGCGTATATCCTGCGGATTTGTCCAATTGAACATGTAGAAGCTCAGATAAATCGGTACGGGAGCCTCCAGCCAGCTGTCGTAGGTGTCTGTGCCGGGCTTCAGTTTGAGACCCTGAATGGAAAACAAAAGAAATGTTAGTTTGTTAAAGGAGTGATCGAATCCCTGCATGCCCTGTCTCATTTATAGTTAAATATTAGGGTTTTCCTTACTTTTGATATATCTTTCTTCTTATTTCGAACTCACATATAATCTGTTTCTTAATAAATATTAAAACTAGATACAAAATACTCGAAAGGAGACCTTTCTTGAGTTCATTAACAGAACTTTTGCAGACGGCTAGCAATTTAGTTTACTCTTGAATTGAAGAATTAAAAATTTTTTCGCTATCTTTATTATCAGTTTCCATAAAACATGTTGTTCTTGCTGCAGAAACACACTAGCACGCATACACACTTGCAGTTTACTTAGCCCCTTCAAGCTGTAATCAAGAAATATGGAAAAAACGATCAGGTGAGAATCAAAAGCAAGTGTTCTTCTGTTCAGAGAGATTGTGATTTAGTTAAAAATGTGAATACTGCCTCAAATACTTTTTGGGTTCTTCCAATTACCTACTTCCTTCACGCCTCTATCTACGTTCCTGCTTTCGTTTTATGTTTCTTTAAATCTGTTCACATGAAAATCTTTATGAGATGAGATTGACAAACAATAATTCTGCTGAGCTGCTGCTGTCTTGTTTTTAAAATATGCATTTTTCTTCAAAATGTTATTTTCATTTGACTTGACAAACCAAAAACTCCTTCAAAAGTATAAATGCTGCTGAGCTGCTGCTGTCTTCTTTAGGAAATAAATTTGCCATTATCTAGTTCCTTTTGCCTAAAGTATATTCCTATCTTATCTCATACTTACATTCTCCACAAGTCGATCCGCCAAACCGGGCCAAAAGACTACGGTCAATATGCCGAGCACTAGGAATACTGAGCCCAATCCAAATACCCAGACTTTTCGCTGAGTTTCTCCACAGCATTTACAGCACATATTGTCGTTTAGTTAGCAATTTCCAGGATCCAAAAGAGAGACAATACAACTGCCTATGCTGCAGTGGGGGGCATCTGAAATTTGTAGAAAATTAACTCTTGCATAAGTCAAATATATTCCAGTTATATCTAATCAAGTGCAACAATAAACTTAACGGTGGTTAAATTTTTCTATATATAATTCAAGCAGCTGGCTTATCGTTTGAGGGGGGTCTACTTAAGTTTACGAATGGAAATATCCCGTTCGACACAAATCTAGTACTAAAGTCCATTTGAATATACGAAAAATATTGTTTTTCAACGCCGTTTTTACCGCCTGAAACCTTGTAGCTCAATTGTGATAATATTTTTGTGTATTTGAACTTACATAGCTTTGGGCAAAGTAGCACCCGCTCGCTTCCGTGGTTAAAGCGTAACTAAAGACCCACACTTGGTGTTCGAGTATATAAATCCATTCACTGGACGTTTATACACAACCCATTCAGCAAGTTAATTGCTGGATCTATTTAATCATTGGTTAATACTTTTCAGTGATAACAAAAAACCATTGGGTTTCTAATCCGAAGAGAGTGAAAATAAACTTTAAATAACAAGTTCGCTGTGTACGGTTGAGTTCTAGGTGCGGGTCAACTTTGCCAATATGCCTAGCCTATTTGTGGTCTAGATAAGATAATGCATCAATTTTATGCCGATTAGCCGGGGGGGACAAGTGTTTTGGAATGTGTCGTTTTTTCTTCTTCTTCTTTTCCAGATAAGGTACACTAAACCCTAATCCATAGACCGCCTGCAAATGTACATGTACATATCATGTAGTATATCGAAACAGCACAAGTGATATCGTCTACATATCGAATTTCTCACTAGGTTTCTTTGTTTAGTTTTTTATGTGGATGACGGAATATTAATACTAATAGACTCTGCATTTTCGCCTTTGTTCTGTGGATCTTGGAAACGGAACGGCACAATTGATAAAGTGAGCAAACAAAACAACAACAAAAGAGTTACAGTAGTCCAAGAGCGATAAGAGGCGTTTATGCATGTAAATATATGCAGGCCGGTTGTAGTGGGATTGTGGTCGGTTGGAGCGGAGCTGGAGATGGTGTCCATCTTTTTTTCAAAGAGGAAAGACAAATAAACAAATTTTTCACTCATTTTGCACAGAAAGGCATCTTCTCTGAGTTGTTAAAATTATGTTTTTATTTTATTTTAATTGGTTCCTAGCACTAGATAGCAAAAGAAAGTAGCCAAATCCACCTAGTTTTATCATTTTATAAAATTTTTAGCAGATAAAAATTTTATTTTTAGGTTCAAAGAAAGTGTGAAAACTTGTTAACTCTCAGCAAAGGAGCTCAACTTGTAAATATTGATTCTTAACAAGGATAACAGCAAAGCATATATCTCCAAATATTTAAAAAATTGATTTCTAAGTGTCCTTTAAGGCACTAGGCCTGAAACAGTACCAAAATTCCTCATAAGCTGTGGTAATTTCAAAAAATTAGGCCCTTATTCATAAAAGATTAGTTCACTTCTGAGGCGATTTACTTAAATATTCATGCCGGATATTAAATTAAAGAGATATTTAAGTTTTTATCAAAGCAGTTTGCAATATCATCAAATAGCGAAACTATTTCAGGAGAAAACATTGAGTTTAAGTCCGAAATGGTATTACAGCACTATCAAAAATAGTCCCTTTTTCAAATTTCTAAACTAGTAACGTCAAAAAATGAGTTATGCCACACGAAGATTAGTGTCCAACTAGGGTCTCTTATCTGGGGTCTAGTTTTTGCCAATTTAATGGATTTTAGTTGAAAGTTTGACTTCAAGTTTTGACAGGGTGTACCCTAATCGGTTTTAGTATAATCAGCTTTGTATATATAGTATATATGAACATATTTTTGGTTGTTTACTGTTCAGAAAATGCGCAATACTTGTTGGACGAGTTAAAGCCAAATGATGTTAAAATTTGGATATATTTTTCTGTTTTGCTGATTCTAATTACGCGCAAATTGTCAATTTGCCTGTATAGCCTGTTGATGAATCAGTTTAAGGTGTCATCGCACCGGAGCAACGAGATGCCGTTATATTCGCAATTAACAATTATTTCTTTATATATTACATTTACATATTTGCTATTACTCACCCTTTATGGCACACACCAATATACAATACAAAGTCACAGAAAAAGGCTGCCGCCTAGACCTTGACACTTAACAGTTATAAAAAACCTCGGCACGTTCACGATGGCTCAAATGTTGTTAACAAACAAAACAAGTACTAAACAACGCTGCACAGCAAATCAAAAATAAGGCACTTTTGTTAATATGAAACTAAAGGGAAAACTGCAAAGCTGTCGGCAACGACGTAGAAGTGACTTAAGCCGAGTGCATAATGCGTTTGAAGCTTAAGTAGAACTAATTAATTGGATTAACAATTGTGGGTTTCCTTTAGACTGACCATCAGTGGCAAACACAAAAATACCGAAAGCTGCATAAGCGATAGTCGATAACTGAGCAACTGTGACTGAGTCACAGTGACAGCAGTATCGATAGCATGCCCATAAAAATCTTTTAATAAATCAATGGATGAATATCAAATACCATCTATCATTAAAAACAAATTCCTGTATCAGTCTTCCAGTTTTACCAACAAGCCGATTCGAAATTAATGTTAAAATTTCAAAATATTCTGGGTAAAAAGTTTAATATATCGATGTACTTGTCCGCCCATTGCTAACATCAACAGCTGTTTCTAGTTGCAACTGGGTGGCAGCACTGTTCCGCCGGTGGCCAACCAATCAAAGCCAACCACGACTCACACACACAACACGTCAAGGAGATAGCTTCAGATTTTAAGTTGCTTTTCATTTCACAAAATCACCAAATGGTTAATATCTGTAGGACTCTCTAAGCGTAGAAATAACATAACTAATCGCCTGCACTATGCTGCTAATCAAATCTCTACTGCTCGTCGCTTTGACGCTGCAACTGACTGAGGCCGGACGAGACTTCTATCAAATTCTGAATGTTAAGCGAAATGCCAACACAAATGAAATAAAGAAGGCATATCGCAGGATGGCCAAAGAGCTACATCCGGACAAAAACAAAGACGATCCGGATGCCTCAACCAAATTCCAGGATCTGGGTGCTGCCTACGAGGTATTGTCCAATGCGGACAAACGGAAGACCTACGATCGGTGTGGCGAGGAGTGTCTGAAGAAGGAGGGTATGATGGATCATGGTGGTGATCCGTTCTCCAGCTTCTTCGGAGACTTTGGTTTCCATTTTGGCAATGGCGATCCGCACCAGCATGATACGCCCCGGGGAGCAGACATTGTTATGAATATGTACGTTTCGCTGGAGGAACTCTACTCGGGCAACTTTGTGGAGATTGTGCGCAACAAGCCAGTCATGAAGCCAGCCTCGGGCACTCGCAAATGTAATTGCCGACAGGAGATGGTCACCAGAAATCTTGGTCCCGGACGTTTCCAGATGATACAGCAGACCGTTTGCGATGAGTGTCCAAATGTTAAGTTGGTGAATGAAGAGCGCACGCTGGAGATAGAGGTGGAGCAGGGCATGGTCGATGGCCAGGAGACGCGTTTCGTGGCCGAGGGTGAACCTCACATCGATGGCGAACCGGGAGATCTCATAGTTCGTGTTCAACAAATGCCACATGCACGATTCCTGCGAAAGGATGACGACCTGTACACCAATGTTACCATTAGCCTGCAGGATGCTCTGATAGGCTTCTCCATGGAGATTAAGCACTTGGATGGCCATCTGGTGCCCGTGAGCAGGGAGAAGATCACCTGGCCAGGTGCTCGCATACGCAAGAAGGGCGAAGGTATGCCCAATTTTGAGAACAACAATCTGACGGGCAACCTGTACATCACCTTCGATGTGGAGTTCCCCAAAAAGGATTTGACAGAGGAGAATAAGGAAGGTGAGTCATCGACTTGCATGCAATTCCAAGAGCTTCCCTACTAATTTCTCTCTATCCTCCATAGCCCTTAAGCAAATACTCGAGCAATCGTCCATCAATCGCATCTATAATGGACTGTGATTTGTGAGGGGATGTGCGACCACCACCCGCCCTCCTGGCTGTACTTTAGTATTTAAATTACACAAATAAACCAAGCTAAGCGATTTCAGCCCTGAGAAAACGCCCACTTCGAGATGACTTTGTTTCAAAAGTTGCGCGCTTAACAAATCCAACTTAATTATAGTTTAGAAATTGTAAACTAGAAAAGAAGAAAAACAACAGAAAAAAACAAAACCAAACTACTATGCACAGTTTCAGAAGGAACTGTTCAACTGTTCTACAAGTCAAATGATTTAGTTATATTTATTTATTCATGCAAGGGAGAAGTTAAGATGTGAATGAAGACAAGAGTTTCAGGGAATATTTGAATCAATTAAAAACGCCCTAAATATACGAAATACGTTCCTGTAGCATTGAAAAATGTATGCAACATTGTTAAAAAAAAAATGATTTAAGGCCTGATAAATCCAGATAAAGTAAGGGTATAACATAAGCTAACCCAACAGCAACCCTGCCTGAACAGCTGTCAACTGCGGCGCAGGACAACGATGAATGCGAGAGCTGCCGACCCAGTGGGGGTGGGCCGGCAGGAGCAGGGAATATTCGAGCTTCCCATTTCAGAGAGCGTAGAAATTTTCACCCGTGCGGACCTACAGCGAGCACAAGCCACTTTTTATTTTAATTTCTAAGAACAATTTGCTAAAACTAAACACCACCAAACATTTCAACATTCATCTGTAAATATATAACTTCGTGTTGCCTTCAATTGTTGCTTAAAGCTGAAACAAAACAACTTCTCTCGACATTTATTTGTGGCTTCTAACTAATTTATTATTCTGATCCTGCTACCACAATCAAAGCGAAAATAACATACATATTATGAATGTCGCCTAAATATCATCATTTCGAGGTAAGTTGAGGCACTCAAGCACGATTTTCTACACATATTTCCGTGAACTTAAATAACCTCCCCCTGACCCCCTTTCCCTGGGATTGGTTTTTTTTTTTTTGTATTATAATATCGATTTTCCCTGTGTTACTTAAAGTGACCCAAAAAATGAAAGAAAGAACGAAAAAAAAAACGGCACTAGAACTTAGGGGAGGATTATGGTGGCCGGGCGCTGGCGCTTTGCATAATTGTGTCACCGTTCCTTAAATCATTTCAGTTTGCACTTATCTACTTTCTGCTATTGATACCATGGCCACCCACAAATGTTATCAAGATACTTTGCTCGCGAGATAACAGCCGCCTGGTGCGCAAAATAGTGCGCTCCAAATGGACACCCATACTGGACAAGCATCAGGTGAGTGCCGGAGTGCAGATGTGCTGCGTGGACTAATATCATTTTGTTACACTTAGGTTAAGCTACCCCTCGAGTGCCCGCTGCATCCGTTTAGGGATGTCTTCGCCCCGCGCCAAGATGCCAAGCAGCGGGATAGACCCACACAATGGACGTGTCGACGTTGCGGCAAGAGTTTCTACCAGGAGAAACATCTGGATCTGCATTTCGACACGCGCCACAAGACGATTATGAATGAGGTAAAAGAAAAAACCTTCGGCTCGGCCGAAGTTTGTATACCCTTGCAGCACGTTTTATAACTAACAAACAGGTTTTTCTCACTAAGACTACTTTTCTGACTCTACTTTTGTATGACAGCTATGACTATATAGATGTCCGATTTCGACCAAACTTAGTGGATTTATGGAAAAGCATAGGAAGCTAAGAAATACTAAGTTTGGAGGCGTTTTCTTTGAAAACAAACAAGTTTTTCTCACTAAAACTAGTTTCCCGACCGATCATTTCTATGGCAGCTATAACCTATAGTCATCCGATTTTGACAAAACTTTAAAGAATTGTGTGAAAGCTTATAAAATAAATATATGCCAATTTTAAAGAGGTTTACATTGAAAACAAAAAAGTTTTTCTTACTAAGACTATTTTTCTAACCTTACTTTTCTATGGCAGCTATACTATATAGATGTCCGATTGCGACCAAATTTGGCAGAATAATGGAGAAGCATTGAAAACTAGTAAACAAGGAGTTTGGAGACGTTTCCATTAAAAACAAAAAAGTTTTTCTCACTAAAACTAGTTTTTCGACCGATCTTTCCTATGACAGCTATATGTTATAGTCCTCCGATCCGCCTGGTTCCGACAAATGTGCAGCTAATTTGTACCAGAAGACTTCGTGCAAAGTTTGGTCGCGATAGCTTTACAACTGACGGAGGAGATTTCTAGTTTTAGTGAGAAAAACTTTTTTGTTTTCAATGGAAACGCCTTCAATCTTTGGATTTCTTAGTTTGCTATGCTTTCCAATGATTCCACTAAGTTTGATTGAAATCGGGCATCTATATAGTATAGCTGTCGTAGAAAAGTAGAGTCTGAAAAGTAGTGTTAGTATGAAAAACATTTTAGTTTTACATGGAAATGTTCTTAAAATTGGTATTTATTTATTTGATATGTTATCCCACAATTCTACAATGTTTTGTCAAAATCGGATGACTATAGCATATAGCTGCAGTACGAATAGTCGGTCGGAAAGGAAGTTCTCATGAGAAAACTTTTTTGTATCAAATGGAATTGACTCCTAGATAATAGCCAAGTTGATAGATGACCTGATTCACATCATATTGATGTTAGTTCGATGAATATTGAGCCAGCTCACTTTCCTCTCTTCTCAATGTTGCCTTTCTAAGCTTCAAGGTAATTCTATCTACTTACCTTTTTCCAGGCAGAAGACTCTGTGTGCCTCTCCGATTTCTGTGACATCATGCGCTGCGAGGTATTCCAAACGGAGGATGCCTCAAGTCTTAAGTTTGGGGATCAGCACATTGTCACCGATATCGAGGTGTGGGGGGAATTGGGTCAGAATTCCGCATTGGCCAAAGCGAATGCCGCATACTTGAGTCTTATTCCAAGGTAAGTGGTAACCTTAGCAGTTAGATCCCGTCATTCATCATCTTTCGACTTTCACCCACTTTAGAACTTCCACATTGGGTGCCTCGCGTGCAGCCAAAGTACAAAACCGTCAATTACTCCAAGACAAGCCAAGCCAATCGTCAAGCAAGGAACAGTCGTCAACAGCAGCGGGTGCGGGTGAAGCAGCCGAAGATGGTTCCGCAGCCAAACCCAAATCGGCGGGGGAGAAGCTTCTGATGAAGCTTAAGGAACTGGGAAAAACACACTTGAAACGTGGCACGAACGAAGCGGCGGAGTCCGAGACGAAGCTGAATGAAACGGAGGATGGAGAGGAGGATGAAGAGCATAGTGGCGAGGCGGAGGGCAGTGGCCAGCCGGATGAGTGCAAGACAGAGGCGGGTAGTGTGGCCAAGGCGAGAGCCAACTGTAAGCCCGAGGAGCTGAGCAAACTGAAGGCACGCTGTGAGCTGCTGCTGAGGGGCTGCATAGGTGGTCTTCTGCTGTCCATGTCGGATCAGGCCTTCAAGGAGATGGAGGGTATGTGCACATCGAAATCCTTAATCGTCATCCCTAATCGCTTTCTCCTTTCCCTACTTCCGCAGAGGAGATGAACAAGGCGGTGTGCTGGTATCTGACCTGTGATCGTTACTGGGAGGATGGACCCCTGGAACCACGTGCCTTTCCCTGGGGCCTCATTATAATACTCATCTTTGTGCTCTCCACGGGCATTTGCTTCTGTTACTACATCATTTGGATACTCTTTGAGTAAGTATTAAAGCCTTAGGTCCGGCCCTTTCCCCCCCATTGAGATTGAGCAAACCCAAGTCATTTGTTTCAGTTCCGAAGAAACGACAATCAATGCCACACAGTACGGAGGCGGAGGCAGCATCTACATGCCCGCTGCCCATCACTATCTTGCGGACTATGCCACACATCACGACCTCCAGCTGGACGGCGGCGGGATACCTGGTCTGAGTGTGGACCAGCGGGAGCTGGACCAGCAGTACTATTACCGGGAGCAGGCGGGCGGACGCGATTTGTACCCCGAACCAGTTCAATACCATCGCCACAGTCCGCGTCACTACATCGCCGATCAGCGTCCAGCGGCAGCGGGGGCGGGCCAGGGCCAGGGCCAGGGTACGCCCACAGCGGGCGGCGTCCGACAAGTGCAGGTCACCTCCAGCTCATCCAACACCAACACCCCACTGCATCATCATCCGCAACAGCATCTGCAGCAGCACCGACACTCGACGAGCCTGGCCTACCCACAGGACATTTTAGACCGACGCGACTATACAAGTAGTTCCGGGCGTCCCATGGCCACGAGCGTGGTGAGCAACGTTCCGACCTCGGGTGCTGGTGGCGCCAGTGGTGAGCCTCAACGTCACTACAACACGCATCCGAGGCCGCTGGAGACGAGGCACCGTCATGTGGGTGCCTCACAGCAATCGCTGCGTGCCTCGTCCTCCACCCATGAGATAGTACAGAGTGAGGTGGGAAGTGTGGGTCAGAATGAGCACTACATCTATGTTACGTATCCACCGGATCTGAAGAAGCGCTACTTTGACAAGTATGAGTAGGCGCCGCCCACATCGAGGGAGTGAACAGAATTCGATGGATGAAAGACTCAACTCTTGGAAGATTGAAGATATGGGAGACTTACGATCCTAACTATTGCATGTTACGAGCCAAGATGATATTAACGCTGGAGAGACCAAAGAGCCCTCAGTGGAGAGAGCGCAACGAAACGAAACCAAATCCTTGGGACTTTTGAACCGAACATTATTTGGTTCTTTTTTTTTTAAATTTTTACTGTTTACTTTTTAGCCTGCAAATACTAGATTTGTGAACTGTGCCGGTTTTTTTTTTTCAATTCTACAGAAAAACTAAAAATAAATTGCAATATTTCTGTATTATAGAAAAATCAGTGCAAGTTTGTGATTGTCCCAACAGGTGTACAGGAAGAGGGACTGAGTCAACTGAGGTGTTGTTTTAAAAAACAGAACTGGAAAAGGAAATTCCAAGTGATTTGAGAAGTGACTTAAAAGAAGAGGAGCTCTTGTTAGGTGGGAAGAGCTGTAGAGGTTGAAAGGACACCACAATACCTTCTTTGCACAAACGAAAGCTTACTTCACCGTGTAAACCCAGTCTAAGTCCAGTCAAATACACACACAAGGGATTCTGTTCGTTTCGATGCTGTCTTTGAAATTCCCAAGCGTTTAAACTTTCAGTCTTAGAACCGCAGGCCAGAATAAAATCAGCAGAATTGCTGGAGCAGGCGAGCAATCGACTTCACATTCTGTCATCCCAGAGAGGATAGCAAGTCTGAGCAACAATCTTAATCGCTGCGCAATTAAGAAATGCAAAGGCAGGCTAGGTTAAGTATTGTAAATATAAAGGAGCAGGCTAGCAATCGATGCCAGCATTTTGCAGAATTCATCCAAACCCACAAGGCCCCAGTGTAAGCTTTTGTTCTGAGACAGAATGTTATTGACACTTACTCGATGTTCTTTAATAGCTGCAATTGCCAATTTTTCATATAAACTGTCAAAAAAAACGGGAAATTTGAAAAATTTTAAATGAGTTTGGATTATTATGACGGTAAATAGAAGGTGTTAGTCAAACGGTTTGTAAAATCTCAAAATTTTCGAAATTCTATGATGAAGATTTAATAGATGACAAAGGTAAACTGGTAATTTAGAGATGAAGTTCAAATGGCATAACAAATCGAAAAATCTCCTCTTTTTTCTTATGATTTGAGATTATTTTGAATACGCAGAGTACTCAGAGTTTTTTTCTCCATGAATATGATAGGAAAAAATATCCATTGGATGATTTCCCGTATCCATTTGGGAAGGATATGTCTTAAATATGCTTTTAATCATCCAACGGAGCTGAAAATCTTGCATAGGAAATGCAAAAGGATTATGCTTGGTGTGACTTTTCAGCTCCGTTGTATGATTAAATGGATTTTTAAGACATATCATTTGCAAATGAATCTTTTTTGGATCTTTTTTTTCTCTGTGCAGTAAAGATCACAAATTGATTCATTGAGATTGCTTACAACTTCTCGGGGATGCAATATTATTTCAATATATTCAATAGACAATGACTGGCGTCGATTGCTGGCCTGCTTCAGCGTTTCAGCAGATCTCGGCTTTACTTGTTCGCCGCCCTTGCGATTGTTACGGATTGTTTTAGAAGCAGGTTAGTGGTGTAATCAAGTTTTATGAAGTTGCGGACAACGATTGCTCGCCTGCTCGGATGTTTCGACAGCTCCCCAATACGTTTAACAGCTTACCTGTTGTATTATCCTAAGCTATGCTTGCAAGGAACTTGACTTGTTCACTTCTCATTACCCTAAATCGATTTACTTCTTTGGAGGAACGCAACACATATTTGAGCATATTTTAGAAAATCACAAATTTGCAATATTTGAACATTTGAAGTATATACCTTTTTATCTTCTAACAATAAGAACGATTTCGATCGATCTACTATGCTTATTTTAAGATTTTAAAGTTCAAGATGTTTAATTAAAGAAAGTAGAAAATTCTCAAATTTAAAATTCAATTGATTATAAAAAACAACAACAAATCGATTGTCATTTTCATTAACATTTACATAAAATTTATTTATTTCTTCAAATTTTGTTTGTTTATTTTGAATATTTCTCAAAGACACTCACATTTATATAGTCACAATCTGGACAGATCGAACTTAAGAACTAAGGATTTACATTGAAAGAGCGGGTGTGTGTGTGTGTGTGTGTGAAACATCTAGATAATGGACAATTGGTATGTACAATATTTCATAATAAATAATTTAATTATGATGGTTTTTGTTATTACATTTAGTTATAAAGTTGGGCTAAACGTTGTTTGCATTTCAATTTTGATTTTGTACTAAAACTAAGCGTCTGCCTTTAGTTAACATCAAAAATTGCTCGAAATGAGAGAATATTAATCAATAGTTCTTTCTGTAAATACATATATAAAAAGATTGGTCCTTTGGAATGTGTTACATGTTACAAGAGAAAAATGACATCTAGGTGGTCTGATAAGTTAGTTTCGAAAATAAACAAAACAAAAAAAAAAACATCCGTATTTTATATAAGCCAGGTGAAATTGCCTTGACGAAATTTCATTATAGCCAAATTCGTTGCAGTCGTGCATAGAATGTCTGGTCACTTACGCTACCAATTCATTTAGGTGTATGTTGTGTGTATATTTTGTATATAATATATATATATATATGTGTGTTATAATAGGTACGAATTTGTCTACATTTAACAAAGAAGAAACATTGCACTAAACAAAAACTAAGTAAATTCAACTAACAGAACAATTAACATGTTTACCAACACAACAAACGGTTTTCAACAGTTTTCAATCATTATTATTGTTGTTTTTTTCTTTTTGGTCTAGGCTGCATTTTGGTGGCTAAACTTAAGCTAAAACAAATCAAAATTAGTTAAGGGCGCGCATTCCAGGGTCTAGTCATAATTGCCCATGCATGTCATATCATACTATGTGTGTGTGTTTGTGTGTGTGTGTGTGTGTTGACCTCGGGCAAAAAGCATTTTAAAAATTGCTCGCCGCGCTGATACATTTGGCTGATAAAATCTTAATTGCACTCCCTGAACCTAAATTGTCGCCTAACTTCACTTACTCATCTAAAACATCGAGATTCAACACGTCATTTCCATGTAAATATTGCACAGATATCTAAAAAATATATATATATATATATATATAGATTTCTACTATATATTATATATGCCCCTAAATCATTATTACATATTATAAAATTTTTAAAAATTATTTTCGCTATGCCTTTGTAATTACAATAATGTTTTTGTTAATCGATTACAAAATTTAAATAATCAAAAAAAAAAAAAATAAAAGCCATTTAGAAAAACAAAAACAAAGTCTTTTGAGATTCTTGAAATGTGGTGTGTGTCTGGGTGTGTGTGTGTGTGTGTGTATGTGTGTGGATAATGTTTTTTTTCTTCAAATTAGTATCCATTTAGGCACGCCTGTTGGTTCGTCATACCGAACCCATTTAACACTTGATTGGTCGCAACATTCCCAAGTGGATTGACTTTTAAGTGGCGGGTGTAGCTTATTTGTGGTTTGACTTTTTTGGAATCCTTTACCATACCTTTCAAGATGGTTTTTTAACGTACAACAAGTTTCAGGTTCATGGGCATTAAAGTTCAGGAGAGAAAGCCTTGGAAATTTCTACTAGAAACTTTTTACTTCAAACTTTGTTTTCGTTTCTAATCTTCTTCACTTCTTGAAGACAGGGTGATCTACTGATTGAACGTAGGATTTGCTTTATCTTTGTTCATTAGACAATAAGTGGTATATTCACCTAGTAACAGTTCCAAATTTGGGGATTTGGTTTTTAACTAAAGCTGTCATCAATTACTATGTTCACCTTTAGGAAGAATTTTTGTAGATTTCTCTGGAAATCTGCTTAAATGGCTGAATTTGCATATTTTTGGTATGGTATAAGACGAAAAATAGATCCATTTGGTCTGAGTATGTCTTTAATATGGTTTGGATTATCCAAAGAAGCTGAAAATCATCCAAATGATGGACATTTTTCATATTATTTGGATGATTTTCAGCTCAGTTGGATGTTTAAAAGGATATTAAAGACATTTCCAGTCAAAATGGATACGGGAAATCATTCAATGAATAATTTTTGATATCCTTTTGTTACTCTGTGTAGCTCTTTTTACATTGCTAAGGTTGGAATGACTCCTTTTAGTTAAAGTTTTAGTCACAAACTGTGACTCGCAATTTTTTCGTTTATGTGGAAAAGTGGTGGGTCTTAGTCTTATCGAGTCAGAGATGGGTATCTCATTGCGTTTCACTCATGTCGAAGAAAGAAACATAAGCCTTTAGTCATTATATCAGGCAGTTTTAAGGAAGCTTAACTCATACACCAATAACGTCAAGACGCATAGTAATGGCAAACAACAACGAATGCGACTGGTGCGTATAGGCTTCGGGCATGCCTTAGACCTTAGACTTAGACTCTTTAGTGCGATGGCTTGGTAACTCCGTATCTACCTCATCTGTATGCTTGAATACCGCTTAACTTGCTAGATACCATCCAGCTCCTTTCCAAAAGAGCATGGTAGTTACACCTAACTTAGCCTCACAAAGAATGAAAACTGGGTCCTGGCTGGAGAAAAAATTATGAATGAAATAAGCATTTTTCAACAGTAATAAGTGTTATCAGTTATGGGAATGCTAGTATTTAGTATCTAGTCTCAGACAATCGATAGCACTCGGTCATACTGGTAGTATTTTTCTATTGAATGTCCTTAAAGGGTCACACTGAAATCGTAAATTAGGCTAAAGAATCGCCTTAACCTAAGCCCCAAACCGGTTCATAGATACGTGGACATAAAACAATGAGACATACAGAAACAGCTTCAACAGCTGTCAGTTTTTCAGTGAAAGGTTCCTTTTTAACTATGACCGTTTCGATATATCAAACGTGTTCAACTATTTCAAAGATTCAGTTATTTTGAAGCTATAAAACAAGCCTTGACGCCAAATGTGGTGTTCAGTGGTTCTAAGAACGGGTCTGAAAAGAAACTACTTATCTGAGACTAATTTTTAGATTTTAAATGTTAAATGTATCTTAAATTGACATCCAACAGAGCTGAAAGTCATCCAAAGGATGTGAAAATCGGTAATTATAGCATCCAAAAGAAGGATATATAACAAAACTATCTATTCCAATTGTATACTTTTGGATGGGTAGCAGAACACAGAAGATTTTGGGGATTGTTGGAGATAGATTTCCCGATTATAATAAGTTTAAGGAGCTGTCTCTTTTAATTAGTGGAAATTTCATTAGTAAACAGTTTTTTTTTACGCTCTTCCAATTACTACTTAATCCCCACATTACTCACTTTATGGTATTCTTTTTCCCATCTCAGAGGTAACTTCTCCTGGTCAAAAGTTCAAAAAAAGTAAAACTGCAAATCTCACAATGCAAACTTAAAAGCCAATCCACACTCAAGTCCAATTGTGTTAAATATCTTTGGTAAAAGCTAGAGAGGAGTTCCATTTGGGCTTAGCCACGTCGATGGCGCTGCACTTTCCGCTGAAGTCGTCGACGTTTGTATTTCTTGAGCACTCGCTGGGCATGATAGAATCGACTGATCTGGCTTTGCACATACTTTCCATGCAGATACTTGAGAAACTGGCGACGTTCAAAGGCTTTGCTATCCTCCGGTACGATTTCCTCATGATGCACTATCTCGGGCTGCAGTGGTTCGGGTTCACCAAGCAGTTCTATTAACTGAAGTGCATCATTATCCACCTCCTCCTGCTCGTCGTCATCGTCATCGCTGGTCACCACACCCAAAATGTTCTCATTCATATCGCAATGTACCACAATGCTGCTATCAAATATCTCCGCCAGATTGATCAGCAGTACATCCGATTCACCTGCCTGGGATCCATCGCCGTTGTGCTTGTCAGCAGTTTCAAAGTCTTCGGGATCAGAGGCCACACCTATCTGCTCATACATCTGAGCCAAGGCATCCTCCACGCTCAGTTCACGTGGAGTGGACGAATCCTTTGCAGGTTCGTCACAATTATTTAAGGAACTACAATTTAAGGCAATTTTACTAAGGTCACTTAGCTTTGGTACGGTGAAGCAGCTACTGCTGCTGCTGCTGGCCTCTTCACCATCGCTCTCCAGGATCTGCTTAAGTTTGGCTATTTCAGTGTTGGTTACCTCCTCCTGTTGCTGCTGGCAGGTGGGAGATTCAGTCGACTGTGGTATGGGGCTGGCCAAGGCTGAGCTGGCAGCAGCCTCGGGCTGAGACAGTTCCTTCTCCAAGGCAGCTAGCTCATTGAATTCGCTTTCATCCGCCGAAGAACTACTGCTACTGGAGCTAGAGTCTCCGCTAGAGCTAGCACTCGAGTCCTGATCATTATCATTGCTGGAACTGGAACTGGAACTAGATGAAGCGGATGATGAAGATGACGACACAGACGGAGAGGAGGGTGGGACTGTGGTGTGTGTGGCTGTGGGTGGTTCCTCTTGGCCCTGGTTTAGCCATTGCTGAATTTCCATATCTTTGGATTTGGTCAGCTCTTCGGGTTCCACTCTCAAACTGGCCTTTGGAGATAGATTCATGTTTTCTATGTCATCAAATCCCTTGAAACTGGCCTGTCGCTCCACAGATTGCAATGTATCCAGGCTACTTTCTTCTTCCTGCAGCACCAGCATACTCGTTTCCCTCAGTCCATATCCACTTTTGATGACCGTCTCCCTACCCGCCGGTGTCATCAGGCTAGATCGAAAGGCTGGCGAATTGACGGCCGTTACACTTAAACCCTTGAGCGTTGGAGGGTTAAAGAGCTGCTTCAGCAGAAGCAAGCGGCGCTCCCTACGCAGGGCCAACTGTCGACGCATCAGTAGAGCACGATGCTCCCGGCTCTTGCTTAGAGCGTACTTCCTTCTCAACAGTTTGAGAGCTTTGAAATAGTGACGATATTTGACTTTTGGACTCTCAAACTCCAGAATCTTTAGCATTTTGATCCGGTTGCGCCGGCGTCGTGCCAATAGCTTTCGGCTAGCCCTGGCCGTCAGCGGTGCGGGTGTTTTGATCTCGTCCCGCATATCCTGCGGTTCGGTGGTCTGCCTCTTCCGTTTATAAACCTTCAACCGTTTGGCCTGCTCTCGATATTCATTTGCATCCTGGGCATTCGTTTCCGTTTCGCTGCCACTGCCACCGATCTTGTGTATAAACGTCTCGTATTCCTTGGCAAAGGTGGACTCATTGGAGTTGGTATTCTGATCAAAGTCCATGTTCGGCGGGGTCTGTGCCTCTACCGGGAAGTCGGAGCTTAGCAACGGACTTGCTAGGGGTAAAACTAGTGGTTCCACTTGCGGCTCCTCCGTTTGTTCACGTAGTATTTCGGCCAGTGCATCGTTGGTGTTGTCGCTGGTGGAGCTGGTCTTGAGACGCAGCTCGTCCAGTTCCTTTTCCACATCGAAACTGCCAAAGGAGTCATCCACACTGGCGGCCACGGTGGCACTAGTCATGTTCCCTGCGGCCTTCTTAATGTCTATAATGATGTCGGGCAGATTCATGGATTGACAGGGATCCAGCACAGCCGTGGCTGTGGGTCCTGCCGGCGGCAGGGTCTCGTACATGAAGTTAGAAGTGGGCGCAGGCGCCGTTGATTCGCCAGAAGTGGCCTCCTCCTCTTCCACATCATTCCAACTGGCCAGGAAATCGCGTATATTGGAACTTGGTGTGGTTTTCTGACCGCTTTCCACACTAAAGTGAGCCATAGACTGGCCAGGAGCCGTGGCATGCAGGTCAAAACCCAGATAGGTATCCACATGAGCCTCCAGATTAGTTAACGGTCCCGACTGTCCCATATAGCAATTGCTGCTCCGTTTACGATAATCCGCCTGGTAGGGCAACGGTGCGTGATGAGATTGCTGTGACGGTGCAAAACCGCAATCCAGGCTATTGAGATCGTTGTAGTAGTTGGTGTTCGCATCCATGCCCATACCCATACCCATGCCCATGCCCATAGCCGGTCCCAGCTGGGGCACATATCGTTGAGCACTGACATTGGTGGGCACCGCCGAACCCGTCCCACTTGGTGGATTGTAAGCGTAGCCTAGTTGGGCGCTTGTTGTTTCGTAGGGCGAGTGGGGTACATACAGATCAGTCGGCGGATGCTTGAGCTTCATGGAGGCACTGGCGGAGGAATTTGAGCCACTGCCCGAGGGGTATTGCGAGGGCGGTACGGCTCCATAGCCATTGGAGCGCGGATAGTAACAACTTTGTTGTGCGTAGGGTTGAGAGCAGCAACTCTGGCGAGGATTGAGCTGTGGATTGTCGCCCACCGGCCACATATTACGGCCGGAGTAGGGTTGCGAGATGCTGGGTGCATACGGATTGCTGGCATATGGTCCAGCAGTCGGATTGGGATATTTGTCATACTTGGCGGCGGCGCCATAGTATAAATCATTGCCGGAGCTTACACCGGCGACGGGATGATGGTAGGAGCTTGTTGGAGCGGGTGCAGGCGGCACACGATAGTTGGCTGCGGTACCATAGTCCATGCTCCAGTGACAATTGTTGCTGGTCTTACGGTAAGCCGTCTCCGGACCCAACTCTGGTGCACTGTACATTGGTAGACCTGCACTGTTGGGCGAGTACAGTGGCATGGACATGGAGTACTTGTCATAGTAGGCAGCCGTAGACCCCGCCGAAATGTTGTTAGCAACTCCTCCGACATTGTTGCCTCCGTATACGGGAGCCGGCATACTCTGGTAGCGACTACTCGGCTTGATGGCGGCATATTGGGGTTCCAGTGAGGTAAGCTGTTGCTTTGGGCCAGGATTTAGGGTCATATTGTGATGGTACTGCTGTGCGGGCTGATTTAGTTGAGTTTGCGGCGGAGCCTGAACCGGTAACTTGTATTTATAGGCATCATAGGGATTGGATTGAGTCACATAGCTACCACCATTTCCTCCCGACATGGACATGGACATAGACTGGGCCAGGGGTTGGGCATAAAAGGGGGTGGCTGCTGCCTGCGGTTTACTAACGCCGATGCCATTTCCTGCATACTTGGCTGCAGAACTGGGAGCCAGCTTTTCATAACGTCCTGAAATGGGCACATTTCCCGCATTGTTTATACTTTGGTATGATACATTTCCCAATGATCCTCCTACTCCTCCGCCTCCTGGGCCGCCGGTCAGCGCATTGTAGGCACCATTGTAGGGCACATTATAATTGTAAGGATCCAGAGGTAAGGCATTGCCATAGCCATAGCTTTGATTATGGTAAATGGATTGACCCGGCTGCTGCTGCTGCTGCTGTTGCTGCTGCTGATGCTGCTGATGCTGTTGACGCTGCTGGGCATCTAGAGTGGTCAGAGCCTCGCTGTAGAACGGCGCCACTGTGGCTATCGTGGCCATTGGCAGCGATGTGGGTGATGCATCATAGTGACCACCACCGCCAACGCCCAACGGGGTGGTCGGTGTGGTGGTGGCACTGCCATAGCCGCTGCTGCTGCTGCCACTGCTACTGCTGCTACTTCCAGGGCCAGAGGAACTGCTGCCCACGGCAATGGCCATGGCGGCCGTGTCCATGACCGCTTGCATGCTGTCCGCTGTACGGAAGATAATGGAAAGATACACACAAATGAATGAGTGAAGTGTTGGAATATATTTACATTGAAATATATTTATGGAACTTATTCGCTACGCGTTTACACGGGACAACAAAGGGGATTCTAGATGATTTAGATGATCCTATCTGTTGTTCAAATAACTCCACCTCTTTGTGCTTCTCAACGGAAGCTGGAAATTGATTTTAGACACATAGTTTCCTGGTGAAATTTTCTTAGAATTCTCCGCAGATTCCAATTCTGACCACAAATCACTCTCAGTCATTGCAACCCATACCAAACTAACCTAGGTATCAGCGATTTCAGTAGCTACGATCCAAAGTTCCAGCCTAACCCCCGCCCCCTAAGTACGTGAAGCGAACCTCTGAACCTGCGGTAGAAATTGAATGAGGATGAGGTTAATCGAATTGATCGAAAACATTCGCTTTATATCGAAGTCGGACAGGCCCCACTTCAACTTAATCTCTGGTTGTGCAAAGAATTCTTAACTTTGTATCTAAGTGTAAGCGTAATCGTTGACATTGACTACTTGGAATAAGACCAAATGATAAATGGAGTTCACACATCATTATAGAATCGGCTGAACAAATAAATCAACGAAAACGCACATATTAGACCCAGTTACTCGTGAAACGAAGAGGTATTCTTAGAAACAGTTGCTTTTTTTTGAGGGTCTTTCTAAAACATATTTTTTGGAGGTCTTCAAAGAGCACAATAAATGCCAGGCGAAGCGTGTTGAGATAAAAATAGAATATGTGAAATATTTTTAAGGAATTATTAAAAAATATAAAATGATTTTCCATTACTTTATTAGAGACTTATTGACCTCCCTGGCCCAGCCTCAGAAGAATGGTATGATCGCCGTCAATCTCAGACACTTTCAAAGATAGAGCCACAAATTTTGCATGCAGGTAGGTGTATACCATACCCATATCAAGTTTGTATCCGAATAGAAAACTTCAATAAGATATAAGCAACAATTTTGCTTAATGGAGCGGGTACAGCATCGCCAGCTGTGAATACACATGACATCAAAGGAACTGGGTAATTTTCGGTCAGGTTACTCGACTACAAAGCCCTTACTTGTTTTTATTAAACTAAGGGTAGTTTTTCGACATAAATTTCTCAAATCTTTTACTAATTTAGCACAGATTTTCCCTTGAATTAAGAAATAAATACATTGCACGATGTCTTAAAATAGGTCGAATACCTACCCTAATTTAGGCATAAGCCTTTCCTAAAATTAAAAAAAAAATTTAGAAATTCACCATAAAATATAGAAAAATTAAACAAGAATTGTAATTCTTAAGTTTGTATTCTCTGCATTCAGAATATAAGAGGAGCAACTGAAATTGGGCTTGCTGAGTGTTTAACAATTGACTGAGTTCTTTACTGTGAGCCACGCGAGTGCTTGATAGTCGAGTGCGCTAAGATGCTTAACGTGTTAAGATTTCTTCAGATTCCCGAGTTTCGACGGACAAGGAAATGTTATAAAAATGTTGTTATGTGTTTTTCAGAAAGAACTTAACGAAGCAACAGAAAAGACATTTTTTCGAGAGGTTAAGAGGTTACTGAGAGTCTTAGTGTCATCGTTGTGTTCTTCCTATACTCCACTTACTTACTTTACTTTCTCTCTCTCAAGTACTTAGAAAATATAATTTCCTTTCTAAAAGCCAGAGAATGTTTTTCTTTAGGCTTATAGGTAAAGTTTTCTTAGTTTTAGGAAGTATTATCTGATTGTTGGAAAAAATCCTTTTATTATAAAAAGTTGATTTCTTTGAAGTCCCATAATCCGCGAACCAATGCTTAGTTGGTTCAAACGAAAACGCAGTTCGGTCTATATTCTGATCTAGTTTATGTGGTGAATAGTGGGTGAATCTTAAAATGTTACTCCATTCTTTGAATGCTTAAGATGGTTTTGGTTTATAACTTACTGGATTGCGGTATAATTTTAGGCGCTATTTTCGAAAAATTGGAATACATATAACTTCTATTAAAGTTTCAAAGTTTTTAGCCTTAACTTTAATAATGCTGAATTTGAATTTAATATTTGATTCCCATCTTTTCAACTCTGAGAAAATGTTTATATTCTGTAAAAGTAACCGAACAGAGCCCCATTTTGGGGGGATCCTTTCCTCAAATGAACTTTTAAGAATCCAAACTTTTCAACGGAATCAAAAACATTAAAGGACTAGCCAACCAAATGAAATGGTATTCTTTTTGTTTATGGTAATGGCATTTGGGAAATTCCACTCACAATTGTTATAGTTCAACCACCAGATCCGCCCCTTAACCATTCTCAGACAAGCGCATTCTGTTTTAGTACAGGAAAAAGCAATTATTTCCTGGCATTTAAATGAAAAATGGAAAACCCCAACCGTTGGTGACTTTAATGGTCATGAATTGTGGGATTTCGAGAGGCACGCAGGCAGGTCCTGGCAAGTGTGTCACTGAAATAGCGCGTCAATTTTGAGTGAATGTGGAATGTTCATGAAATATTAATGATTGACCCAATCCACCACAATATATACCGCCATAATGATGATGGTGTGCTACTCCTTCAGGTGGTACAATGTCAACACCCACCGACAAGACCACAAAATGTGGAACACACTCACACACACACACACACACACACTGAAAAAAATCCAATAATTGTATAGATAATTGTCCAGCCGGACACACGGCCGTTCAGACGTTCTACGTATACGAACCTTCCTCCTTCCCCTTTTGTATGCATTCACAATAACCTGGCGCTAGTTCCACCCACCAGCCACCACCACCATGCACATTGGCAGCGACCACCTGTGACGACGACCAGGGCCAGGCGAGGGCAGCGAAAGCGCAAGTTGCATCTGTGGGAACCCACATGACGGTGGGTGGTGGTCAATTTGAATACGAGAACGGAATGAACCAAAGAAGCATACAAATGTCGCACTAGAACTCATTATGATAATTCACTTTCATTCGTGGACGAGGGGGGGGTGGGTTGCGAATATTATTGATGACCTGCATTTGGGGAGCAGCACTCACTGGTACTAATCGACATGGGTCAGCTTACCTGATGACTACATACCAGTTATTTCGATTGTTGTTCAATGCCAAATCGCGATTGGGGCGGCTTTTAGGCTAATTGGGCGTGAAGCTGAAACCAACCATCCGCGGTTGGTGGGCAAAACAAGAGATCTGAACTCGAGATCACAAAAGGGAAACAAATGGTAATCGAAGAAGTGGTTCATCATGCGATATTCAAAGCAAGGTAAAGCCAAACCGGAGATGTGTCCCCATGTGTGTGGCTTCAATTGAATTAAATCGCAGGCGGCATGTGAAGCAAATGAAAATCTGTTGCCATATGTTCACAGGGAATACGAGAAAAAGGCGCGCTATTCCTTCCCGCACACTCACACACACACACACACTTACACTTTCTCTCAGATAGAGGCCCGACGTTCGTCCCTCAGTCACAATGTGTCTATGAATGCGTGTTTTTTTAATTATGAAACTTTCAGGATCGCTGCTATTTTTATAGCCTCCTTGCGAGGCGCACAAACTTTTTCATCTGTTGAAGTTGAAAAGGAGGCAAGAGACGCAACGGAATGCTGAAGCAGCGATGTGCCAGCAACGCCGACGCCGACGCCAACGCCGACGCCGACGCAGTTCCGACGATAATGGAAAGTCCTGTGAAGGGGGTGGAAATGGACTCGGCAGTCTATAAAATTGTGAGTGTATGGGTGGTGTCTTGCTGCTGTTGTGCTTGGGAAAACAAGTGGTTGCCGTGGTGAGAGGAAAAAAAAACACAGGCAATATAAATAAATAGAAAGGATTGGGTAGGGTTAAAGGAGATGGACTCAATTGATGACCTGTATATGGAAAAAACAATCGACAACTAAATTGGAGGTGTTCCCTCATTCAATGATGAAACTGTTATGTGTAGCGACTTGGTGTTAGTTTTAAAATATTTTAAAATACAGAGAAAAGTTTGGAGCACGTTCTTCTAACTGAGACTACTTTTGGGACCTTACTTTTCTATGAGAGCTATGCTATGTAGCAGTACGATTTCGATCAAACTTAGTAAAATCATGCAAAAGCCTAACAAACGAACATGTATGAAATTTGGAGTCGATTTCACTTAAAACAGAAAAGTTTTCCCCAATAGAACTTCTTTTTCGACCGATCATTCGTACTGCAGCTATATGCTATAGTCATCCAATTTAGGCAAAGCTTTGTAGAATTGTTTGAAAGCATTTAAAATTATCAAATGTCAATTTTAGGCACATTTCCATTGAAAACAAAAAAGATTTTCTCACAAAGATTACTTTTTACACTCTACGTTTCTATGACAGCTATACTATATAAGTGTCCGATGTCTACCAAACTTATTAAAATCATTAGAAAGCATAGCGAACTATGAAATACAAAGTTTGAAGGCGTTTCCACTGAAAACAAAAAAGTTTTTCTCACTAAAACTAGTTTTTCGACTGATCTTTCCTATGGCAGCTATATGATAGGGTCAACCGATTTGGACTAAAGTTGGTAGAATTTTGTAAAACTACATAAAATAAATAAATGCAGAAATTGAAGACGCTACCATTGAAAACAAAAGAGTTTTCCTTACTAAGACTCTTGTTAAAACCTATCATTTCTATGGCAGCTATACCATATAGTTGTCCGATTTTGACCACACTTTGTGGAATCATGAAAAAGCATAGCTAACTAATGAAAACAAACCATTGAAAACAAAAAAGTTTTTCCCACTAAGACTACTTTTCAGACACTACTTTTATATGACACCTATTTTATAATGTTGCCCGATTTCGATCAAACTTAGTGAAATCATGGGAAAGCATACAAAACTAAGAAATGCAAAGTTTGGAGGTGTTTCCATTGTAAACAAAAAAAGTTTCCCTCTTTAAAACTTGATTTTCGACCAATCGTTCCTTTGACAGATATATGCTATGGTCATTCGATCCCACCGGATCCGACAAATGTGCAGCGAATTTGAGTTAAAAGACTTCTTGCAAAGTTTGGTGAAGATAGCTTTAAAACTGACCGAGGAGATAGCATAGAAACAGATGGACGGACGGACGGAAAGGGCTAAATCAATTCAATCGATCTAGAAGATATTTACTTGTCCGAAATTTTAGGTTCGGAACTGGTTTAGGTTCAGCTTCTACACCTTAAGAAGTTCGGTTCACAGTAAAATTGGAGTCAGATTTCTATGTGCGAGCCGGTGCGGTTCAAAAACGGTTTGAAGTCCCGATATGAAGCAAATTGAACCAAATGGAGTACGTCCCTGGTTTAAAAAAGGCTGAAGAATAAGAAAACCCAAGCCAGAACCCTTAAAGTTCGGTTTGGGGTTATAATGTTTCGACTTTACCTATAAACGGTACATACATACATACATTGTATATATTATATGTATCACAGTGATGAAAACGCTGGCAGAAGCCACACGAACGACAAGCGAGACGCATTGATTGATGCAGACTATCTGCAGTTTCTCTCTAACTTTAACAGATGTTTCTTAACTCACTTACTCTTACATTTTCATTAGGTACTTGTATACCCTTTCGCCTCATCGACTACAGGGTAAGCAAAGTCAAGCGCCGGCAGGCAGGAAAAAAGCTAGTTGAGGGACAAGGCACTCGCTCCTGCGTCGCATGTGACAGCTCCTTGCACAAGCTTCTGCTGTGGCTCCTTTTAACACATACATATGTACATATGTACATGGATATGTATTGCCATATGTAAAAGCTTCATGTATGTTTGTATGGCAGTCGGAAATGAAGGCGCTCATAAGCAAACATGACAGTTCCAGTCGCACTTCATACACGCTCCCATTAACTGGGGGACTCGTTGTTATTGTTGTTGTTCGATGGCGAAGCGTGACAAACAACAAAATTGAGAGAAAAGTGCAGCAAATGATTTGCACTGCTGGCACCAGGTGAGAGTTAGGACCAAACATTGACAACCACAAAAACAAATTAAGAAAGCAGCAAAAAAACAAAAGAGAATTGAAATAAACAATGAGTAAAACGGCACAAATGCTAGAAAATAGGCGACAAACAGCAACAGCAACAACAATCATAAAGGCAACGCAATCAAATGATAATAAAAAACCAGCGATTACGCCGACTGCACAGCCCACGGCTACAGCGACGCCAGCGCCAGTTGGCACACACACTCACACACACACACACACACACTCCGTTTCGATTATTATGCATGCGTAAGAGAGTCGCGCCGTTTCAAAGGTGAAACGAGAATGGTGAAGCCGAAGAAGAAGCTATAGCAATTCCAATCCCAATTCCAAATTCAAAATGCAAAACAAATTTCGAAAAACAAATCGAACAGCCAAAGCGAAAACAAGATAGAAAGAAAGAAAACACGAAAAGACGTTGAAATATATGTATGTTTGACTGTAAGCGGGGCCCGGCGGGCGGTGTGGTGGGGGAAGCCACGACAAATATTGATTGAAAATCAATAGACGCTGCCGCTTGTCTATCATTTTTCCCGCTAGCGTGAATTGAAATGTTTATAAAATGAAGTTCCAGCCGGCATAGTTCGTTACAAATGTATCTAAAAGATACATCTACATATATCTACATGTAGTATGCATGCATACAAATGTAGGTATGTAGGTATCCGTGTCTGTGCGTGCTGCTGCGACAAGCTCGGCTTGATAATTTAAACACGTAGACCCCACAACTATACGGTCTCCGCGACGCCGCGAGGGAGCGGGGGCTACCCCCGACAGCAGGCGACATCACCAATATGTATAGAGCAAAACAGACGCAAAAAAGGCAAAACTGAATAAAAATGTCAACACACTTTTGTTATTGTGTTGTTCATGTAATACCCATTATATATATAGGGGAGGGGGTATATGTAAGGAAAGTTGTACCTACTTACAACACTCCAAAACATTCAATGTTAAAGCACGTGTTCAGATTAGTCCCCCCCGACAAGTATCCAATCTGATGTTTGACATCTAATGATCAAAATCAAATCTCAAATCAACATTCAAAAAGTGTATTAAAACCTGACCGCTTGGTGGATGTAGCTTTCGTATGTATGACTGTTTCTTTAGTCTTTTGAGAAATGTCAGAGCAAGTTCATTCAGGCCAGTTCCAAATTTGTCTAATTCCAAGACGGTTTTGATGTTAAATGTTGAGTAAAAATGCTAGAAAGGTTCCCTCGATTATGCTTAATTCGAAAACCGATAAACTTTTCTAAAGTTAGGAACCCCACAAAATGTTCATGCTACTCACTAGATGGGTGCCGCGGTAATTCCTAGTAGATTAAAACAACAACAAATGTTGAGGTGCCCCATCAATAGAAAACATTTTATGCCTCGATTCTTTTCAATGGATCTTCTTTTCGCATATGGCTCAACTACTTCACACCCAAATTAACACATCAGTCTATAACAATGGAGATAATGGTCCAAATAAATAAGACGGTTTTAATCATTGTATCGGCAAAAGATTCTCCTTTTAAAACCTGTGTTAGAAAACGCAAACATTCAAGCCGAACAAGACGAAGAAAGAAGACAGCTGAAGATCAGGTCTGTTCGGCTCATACAGTTTTTGGAGCGCTGGTTATGTATTTATCCTATAGTTGGCTTTAGATTTGTATTGAATCCTTATGAAAGTTTTCAACAACATCCTTTGGATACCAATGGGCGGTACAATACATGGTAATTTTGAACACATATACCCCACATGGTATATCTGCGCTTCAAAAAATCACAAAAATATTGGGCACAGTTGTTTTAAAAGTAATCCAAAATAAACGAAAAATTCATCTTAAAACGAACCTAAGAACGATCAAAATACGACGTTTAAGAAGATTTTAGCTTAAATTCCCACAAGTGTTGGCATGATGGACCATGTTCAGCACTCGAAAATCACCTAGAATCGCGACCAATTCTTCTATATTCTGATTCTGGCTGCCTAGTGCTATTATATAAATGTGCCAAATATATCGTTCACCTTATTGAAGACTGTCATAGCTTAAAAATAAGATTATTGGGTAAAAAATTATAAAAAATTCTTTTCTTTGTTAAACTACCTAATTTTATAATTTTAGTTTTATATATTTTATCTATCAACTGGCTCATTCTGATTTTCGGGGAAAAAATAGTACGAATTTTTATAGTAAGCTATCAGCTCTGTACAATGGACTTCGAAACATAAAGTTTAGCTATTTCTAACTCAAAAACAGACGGACAGTTTTTTCCGGCATTTTATTAGGTTTGGGAAAACTCAAAGTCTCTCATTTCAATAGCCCACTTTTAGGGGCCCGGCTAAGAATAATGTGGTAGCAGCTAGTCGAGCCATTCGAATTATATATATAAAATATATGTAATTCCTTTGCCTTCTGCTTTTTACTGTTGTCTGTGTGGCGCTTTTTGGGGGGGCTGCCGCTGTAATCAACTTTGTTGTTATTGCCGCAAAGGCAAAAAAAACCAAAAACAAAAACAACAACAAAAATGCCAAAGAACAGAATAAAGTAGAGCACCCAAGTCAGCACACGTCAGCGTCAGCGCTGGCAGCAAAGCCAGCAACATAAGCCCCACTCAGCGAGAGAAAGAGAGAGTGGGTGGTAGGGAGGGGAGGCGCTGATGAGGGCCGGCCCGAAGCCAGCGTATGCACTGAAGCAGCACATAAACCACGTATTCACACACATAGAAAGATATTTACATACATGCATACGAACCTCAACAGTTTTTCGACATTTTGTTGCTATTTTTGCTCTGTCGCTGCTCACTTAAACGTTCTGCTGCTGCCGAGCTGCTGCTGCCTCTGCCGCTGCCGCTGCCTGTTGTTTGTTTTGTCTTTCACTGTGTTTAGCTTGATTATATTGTTGTTTTTATTTGCTTTTTGGTCGTGTACTTGCAATATAATTAATAGTAATTCATAAGCTTTCAATTATTTTTTGTTGTTACGCACTTTACACCAGACACTGGGAGCGACTGAGACACAGAGAGAGCGAGAGAGTGGGAGGGACAGCGCTGCCAACGTCGCCGCTTGGCATAAATTATTTTCTCCCTTTTTGTTTGCACCTCAAGGTAACAACACACGCGTCGTATACGCGACGTTTGCTGATAATAAAGTGAATATTGTTGGAATTCTGCTCTTGCACTTTTATGAAACCATTTTACTTTTTCTGTTAGAGATATGAGATTTAAACGTCAGCAGAAAAAAAAACGTAACTTAATGCAACTTTACACACGTAGCCGGCATTGACAATGCTGCTGTTGGGTGAGGGGGCGGCCGGGAAGGGGGCGCGGCACAGACACATTATTATCGTACAGCTGGCGCGTAAAGTGCCAAAACGAACAACAAAATATAGACAATTGTAGTTACTAGAAGAACAGCGAACGACACGATACGAGAACGTAGTAAATATAAAAAAGTTAATAAGAACGCAACGAAATAAACACGACGGCAACGACGACGCGCCAAAATAATAGAGCGTTTCAACGTCCGCTCCAGTTGAAGATACAAATACGAATGAGCGGCAGCAACGGTAAAAAACGGTGCTAATGAGCCGATGTCGCTGTCACTGGCTCAGCACGCGTCTAAAAAGACGAGGCGAAAGCTCTCTCTCAGCCGAATGTGTGTGTGTGTGTGGGAGAGTTTTCTCACTCGTAAGTCACACAGGTGGTTGTGTTGGGGCAGAAAAGTTCGTGTCCAACGGAAGGGTGCTAATTGAACTTGCCCATTCGTACTCATGTTCTTCATGTACCGTTAATACTAAAAGATTCAAAATAGTTACCCAATTAGTAAGGCTATGCTTAACTAGCTAACTTGTAAGTGCATTACAGGCGCACGACTCTAGGTTATGAAATTGCAGATCATTAGAATTTGGGGACGATTTTGAATTTCTAACGGGTAGCGGGCGATAGCAAACGAACGATCTATCGATATAGTTAGCTGCGAATGCAGCATCTATCCATCTATCCATGTCTAGCAAAAAACAATTCGATATGCTTTATTCAGAGGCAAGCATCAGCGATCATGTTAATACTAAAGTAAATAGTAAATACTAAACGTAAAGCTTCTGTTTGAAATCTCATTGAGAATATTTGAACTAAAATTAGTAAATTTAAAGCCAATTTAACGGTCGTTTTAGCTCTTTTTCAATCGATAATGAGCACTGTCATCGATATATCGTGAGACATGGCAAACGATTATTTAGTGTGACCACAAACGACTAATTTTGGGATTATTGAAATAAGTAGTACCATTCGGCTGTTTACATCAATAATAGCGTCTTTGGTCTTGTCCAGCAAATCCGCACAGAATTAGCCAACGGAACCCTTTAATTACATATTTAACATATTAAAGTCATCAGCGGCATCTCTACTATAACTCCAACATGACGGAAGAGTGGCAGACGCAAAAGTTTCGTCAGAATGTGATATCCAAGATGTGAGTCGGAACAAAGCACCTAATCAACTTTCTCCTTAATCTTCTCCTTTCTCTGCTACCACCACCACTTGCAGCCATGACATGCTGCCTCAGAATGGTCAGGATCCCAATAAAAATGCCAACGTAATGGAGAATCACATCTTTCGCAAGTCGCGCACCAAGGATGAGTATTTGGGGCTGGTGGCCAAGTTGTTTATGCACTACAAGGATGTGTCGCAGCGGAAGAACCAGCAACAGCAGCAGCAACAACAACAACAGCAGGCTGCACCACCCAATGCTAATGAGATGGGCCAGCCATCCATGATGCCAGATCCCTTGAATGCTTTACAAAATCTTGCCACTCAGGGAAATCGAAATCCCCAGCTAATGCCAATGGCGGGTGCTGGCGGCGGTGGAATCGTGGGTGGACCTGTTGGTGGTGGTCCCAATCAAATGCCTGGTCCTGGAGGTCCAGGCACAGCGTCCAATCTGTTGCAGACCTTGAATCAACAGCGTCCGGGCCAGCAAATGCAACCTATGGCCAATATCCGAGGACAAATGCCGCAACAGCAGATGGTGCAGGTGCAACAAATGGGCGGTGGCAATGCACCCGGCGTCATGAATGTCCAGGGACCTGGGCAGATTGTGGGCAATGCGGGTCAACAAATGCAGGGAATGCCCAATCAGATGGTGGGTCCCGGACCCAATAGTGGACCCACCGGCGTGGCGGGAAATGCGGCACCTGGGGGCGTCAATGGTCCGGGAGGGAATCAAATGCAAAGTGGACCCATGAATGTAAATGCCATGCAGCAGATGCAACAGAATCAGATGGCGGTGAGTATATCAAAATTAAAGTGAGCATTGAGATCTTTACGCTGTTCCTTTCAGATGGGCATGAATCCCATGATGCGCTTGAATCAGGGCAATGGTATGGTTGGAGGTCCCCAAGGCATGGGCCAGGGTATGCAGGGCATGCCGCCCCAAATGCAGCCGGGCCAACATAATGTGGTCGGTGGACCAGCCTCGGTGGTGGGTCAGCCCCAGGTCGGAGCAGGCGGCTTGCCACCCAATGCTGTACAGCAGGCAGGCATGAATCCAATGGGTGGCATGAATGTGAATATGCCAGCAAATTTGCAACAACAAAAACCCAATCCCATGGCCATGGGCCAAGCCGGACAAATGTTTCCCGGTAATCGTGTGGGAGCCCAGCAGCCGGGACAGCCCTTTATGCGCTCCAGTCCCTCGCCAGCGGATGCCCAACAGTTGCAGCAACAGCAACTCCAGCAAATGCAACAGCAGCAGCAGCAGCAGCTGGTGGGAAATCAGACACCCAATCAACAGCCGCCCACCCCACAAATGCCCACACCACAGATGATACCCAGTCCGGCCTTGGTGCCCCAATCCAGTCCTCAGATGATGATGCAGAACCCACAGCGCAATATACGCCAACAGTCTCCTAGTGCCTCCATAAATACACCAGGTCAGGTTACCGGCAACAGTCCATTCAATCCCCAGGAAGAGGCCTTATACCGCGAGAAGTACAAACAGCTGACCAAGTACATTGAGCCACTGAAGCGTATGCTTGCCAAGATTAGCAATGATGGGACCAGTGAGTGGCCACTCGAAACCCTCCAAGGTGTGATCTAAAACTTCCAACTCCCCCTTTTTTAGATGTGGAGAAAATGGCCAAGATGAGTAAACTCCTAGAGATTCTGTGCAATCCCACACAGCGAGTTCCCCTGGATACCTTACTAAAGTGTGAGAAGGCTTTGGAAAAAATGGATTTGGTCTCTTATACGGGTCAACAATTTGGCGTAAGTTCTGGCCACATCTCATCTCATCTCACTGCCATCTCTAATTATTATTTTCTCAAATCAGAAATCTTCGAATCCCTTGCTGGAGGTCATCAATACCACGCTTCAAAGTCCCATAGCCAATCATACTTTGCATCGCACTTTTCGCCCGAGCCTAGAGTTGCTTTTTGGCACCGATATCTGTGCTCCGGTGCCGGCTAAGAAGCCACGCGTGGAGGAAAAATCCTCACCCTTTGATCAGGAAGTGCCGCATGTACTTCAAGGAGAAATAGCCCGGCTTGATACAAAATTCAAGGTTAAACTGGATACTACAGCGCAGAATAATAATAAGTCGATACGTTTGATCTGTTGCCTGGACGATAAACGTTTGCCGAGTGTGCCGCCGGTGAGCGTCAGTGTGCCCGAGGAATATCCATGGCAAGCACCCGATTGTTCCCTCACCGAACAGGAATACTCGGCCACACCATTCCTGCAACTGGTGCAGCAGGCCCTAACTGCGCGCATCTCCAAGTTGCCCAAAAACTATTCACTTTCCCATTTGCTGGACACCTGGGAGATGGCCGTGCGTCAGGCCTGTTCGCCACAGGCCAAACCCAGGGCCATTTGCGAATTAACCACCCTGTTGGGGGTGTAAGCTAAGGAAATTTTTTTAATTTGTATTCTTATGGTGGTAAAGAAATATTTTAAAATGGAAATTGATTGAAAATATTGTTGGCAGCTTTTCAGTCTAAGCGTAGGTTATATTTTTGAACAGTTACTCTCCACCCCTTCTTCCCTCCACAGCCATAAGCCCCCCTTGCCAAAGTTATGCATCACTGAGTTTCTTACAGAGGGACAGCTACATTTTTTGTCCTCTCATCTTGAGGAACCCTGTATTACACAAACAATTTTATGGCGTTTACCGTTCCGAAACGAAGAGAGCGAGAGCTAATAAAATAATACATACATTTGCATGTGAGAGTGGATATAAGAGTAACGGTTGTGCAAAGGAAAAGAGTATAAGAAAATACAAGAGGCAAGAGAAACGATCGGAAGAACACTGATGATTCTTTAGCAACATTCATTCAACCAGAAATGAGCTTTATGAGTGAAATTTTGATAATAAAATGTAACAATCTGCAAGCGTTGTTCGGTTGTATGTCGATACATGGTTAAATTACAGACTAAACTGAACATGTTTGACAGTAACATGTGACGCGAAAACAGCTGAGCTACCAAAATCAGTGTTGCCAAAAAGAACGTGGCTAGAAAATCGCCATTTACAAGCAGTTATGTTTATGGGAACTGAAAACAATATACAGGCTTGTTCCGGTTTTCACTTTCAATACATTTATCTGTTCCCGTTTTCACAATTAGATAGAATTGATAGCAAGAAAATGGTATATTTTACATAGAGGCGTCGAAAAGAATGGCTTAAAATTAGTATTGTACAATTGTATTTGTTTTTATTGTCTTATGTTCTTTTAAAAATAATAATTTATAAAAGAATTTATTTGTTGTATGAACAGCTTAAATTTAGCATTGTAACCTCAAATCGAATTCACATTTCTTGTTCGGACTGTGCTGACTTTGAATTCTTTATGAAACGCTAGTAACGCGTTTAGAAAAATGGCCTAAAAATAAAAAAGACATTCACTTATATTAACTTTTTTGAGAGTTTTTCGCAGATGTTTGGATAAGTTTTCATTCTGGTTTTGCTCCATTTTGTAAATGCGAACGCTACCAGTTAACTCAAAAATAATCAAAAAGTAGAAGTACCACTTCAGGTTAAGGAGATCATTAAAGTAAAGGTATATTAAAACGATTCGAATGATTGTTAAAGCAGCTGATGATGTCCGCACCTTGAGCGGTCCGAACCATCTGAATAACTACATAATGTAGTACTAGTTCTTAGCATGTAAGTCCACTGTGCAACACAGTAAGTTTAGAAATAAGTAGAATAGCTGTAAAAGCGCTCTCAACTTCGTTACGAGAGCGCGCAGAGGGAGAACACCAATAATAATTGACTAGCAGAATCGCTCTCTCTCTCTCTCTTGATCGAGTAGAGAGCAGAACCGGACACACCCTGTGTCATTCCTACAATAGTTTGGTTTCAGAAAGGACACCTTATAGGAATTTTTTGAATTTGTTGTTGAAAATAAGAAAATCATCCCACCCATTTCAAAGACTCTGGTTTCTTGTAGATTATTTTGGGAAAATATATGTATTTTGTTTTTGCTTTGTTTTTTTTTTTTTGAGATTTGTATTGTGGTTTCCCATGTGTTGCTGTTTTGTGATTTGTTTTTTTTTCACGCTTTTTTTCTCCAAGTGTTTAGGTAATAAATACAATATTATGAAGAAGTTTTGTCGTAATATTAGGAAAAAAATAACAATCGAGCGATTTAAACTATATGGTACAATTATAATAGAAAATAGTTAAGAAAACTTAAATATCACAGATTTCCATCGCTATATACGAAATAGCATGTGCACTAGGTTTGTATTCTTCTTGTTTTTTGTTTGCCAAGTAGTTGTCGAAGCTCTAAACTAGGATGTGGAAAGAGAATCCCCGCACAGCTGTTGGCTGGGAACGACGAAGCGAGAAAGAAGTTATTGAATATGAAGTTGATATATGCACAAGATTACAATGATGACAAGAACTAGCTCTTAATTAGGCTTAGGGACTACACCAGAAGGCTGGGCTTTTGATACTGTCGAGATGAGATTTGGAGCTTGGGTCCAGGCTGCTCTTAGTGCAGCGCAAAGCCAAAGCTGCTGGGATGCTGTTGTAGTCGCAGCAAATCCTGGGTGCAGTACATTTGCAGCGAACTGACGGAAGTTTGTACGGTGGCGGGGGCTATGGCACGCAGTTGCAGCGTGGGCGGCGGCGTCGGCGTCGTCGTCTCACAGAGGGAGGTGGCCGCCACAGCCACATGACGATTCACACCATTAGCCTTATCCTTGTTGTGACGCTTGACATGCTTGGATAAATGATCGCTGCGCATGAATTTCTTTTGACAGACGCCGCACTGGAATTTCTTTTCGCCGGTGTGAGTTCTTTTGTGCCGGGACAGCTCATCGGAGCGCGAGAAGCGCTTGTCACAGTTCTCCCACTTGCAGATGAAGGGACGTTCACCCGTATGGACACGTTGATGAGCTTTCAGGTGGCTGCTTTTGAAGTAGTTTTTGCCGCAATCGGGGAAACTGCACTCGTAGATGCGACTGCGTGTGGCGGCAGCCTGGGCGGCGGTGATACGCAGCTTCTCGGGCAGGCCGGGTGAGCAGCAGGATGAGGCGGAGGACGAGGGTAGAGAGGGTGAGCTGGGACAGGGAGTGGGACACTGTTGAGCGGCCACCGTGCTGAGCAACAGCAACTGGGAAGTAGGTGGTGGGGGCTTCACATCTGTGGCAGGTGGTAGAGCCACATCTGCTGCCTTTTGGCGATTCATCTTATACTTGAGATTACGCCACACATTTGCCTCCGCATAGTCATCGTCTAGGGCGGGTGTTGGGCCAGTGACCTCGCCCTCTTGTGGTGGGGTGACTGCCCCCGCACTATTAACCCGCATTATGACACTGACACGTTGTGGTGCAAAGTCCGTGTCGTGTTCCTCCTCCGCCTTCTGTTCTTGCTGATCCGGCGGCGGTGTCATGGTCATGGCCGGTTGTTCCATTCGTGGCTTCTTGGAGCTGGGCTCATCCGATACCTCATCCTCTTCGGTATCAGAGGGATTGGGTGTGATGATGCCGGTACCATTCTTATGATTCTTTTGGGCCACCAATTTCAGCTTGAACTTCAAGAGATGTCCATTGACCTGTTGTTCATCTGAGCAGATCTGTGAGCGAGCCAAGAAAAAGAGAGAGGAGGAAGAGGATTAGTCTCGAGTTCATTCGCCTTCAGACATTCACTTTTAATTTGTTGTTGACCTACAATAACTTTATTTTTGCTAATTACAAGGCAAGGCCAGGGCCTTAACCCGTCGACGGAGTTCAAAAAACGTTTTTTTTGGCGGTTTTTTGAACTTTTGTCCGACCATTTTGTTTGCTCAGCCCAAAAGCAGGCTACGGCAAGTCTAGTTATTTTATGGGCTCGGCACGTTGTGTTTATTTCAGAGATAAGTACAAAGTCAAAAAATGTGACATATTTTTTTTTTTATGAGGCAGACAGTCGCTGGGGCTGGGGCTTGGCCCTGTTTGTTTTTTTTGCTGTTGTTGTTGTTGTGGGATTTGCAGGCCAAAGCTCTCAAACAAACCGTAAGCACCTCTCTCAATGGCTCTCTGGTGTCTGTGTGTGCGCCAAGTCCAATGTTCGTTCCCCCCCTCCCAGCCCCTCCCCACACTCATACTGCTGTGTGTATCACTCGCTGTGCATGCGGTGTTCACGTGAACGCATGCTAGCTGCGTGATCAAACTCTTGGCCCTGAGTGCGAGCGAGAGGCAAGACTTTTGTTTTTAGAAACGCGACAAGTGGAAGCGAGAGGGAATATTCAAGAAACTTTACTTACGTTTTCTATTTTGTTATGCCTTAAGGGAGGCGTGGCAGGCGGCGAGGGTAGCAGGGTATCCATATCCATCTTTATTACTTTGTTGTTGTTAGTGTTGTTGTTGCACTTTGCACTTAACTGCACTTTCCTTTTTGTTTGGTAGTTCTGTTTGTTTTGCAAGATCTTATCACTTTGATTTCAATGTGTATATAAATTGTCTCAACTTGATTTTTGTAATATATTTCGGTTAACTCGAGTTTCCGAGTGGAGCAAAAAGCGAACCGTAGCGTTCAGAATTCAACAGACGAATGAACAACATTCAGTTGGCCAGCTCCCAGCAGAGCTAAACTCTGTCACACACACACATGCAGAGAGACTCGCCACACTGTACATAAATGTGAGAGCGAAGCGCCGACGTAATCACTTGTAGGGAAGGGGAACCGAAAATCGTCATCATTGTTGGAATTCGGGGAATGGGGGACGGGGGACAGGGACCGGTAGCTGCCATCAGGCAGTGGCAGCGTGGGCAGAGAGCAAAAAGGTCAGGTCTTCCCACTCCCTCTAACAAATGAAAGAGAACATGTAACCAACGCATGGACGTCATCAGCTGTTCAGAGACAAGATTCCAATTTTACCATTTGGGGGCTGTCTATTCATAGGTTTGTCCATGCACGCAGAGCGTGCACAGCTCACACCGATACAAACTCACACACACATGGCCAAACGTCTCAAAGCCAGGCCCGTCCGCCAAAAGCTGACGCAGTTGTTGCTACGGAAGTTTGTGATTAATCGAGACACAAAAAATATACAAAAAACAGGCTCAAACGTCTTTGACCATCAGAATTCGAATTGGAGACGCGCCTAGCAGACAGATTAGACCAGATCGACCTCCATTCCATGCATACATTTGTGTACGTACATTTGCATGTATTGCATTTAGTTTCAGACTCCCAGTCTGGGCAACTGAGTTCATGAATGGCCTTGCATATATGCCCCGCCCACCCACACTACCAAATCTTAGTTGACTAATTTCTCGTCTTAGTTAATCCCATTCTTCGAAATGTAGTTCCATTAATCTCTGGAATTCCAGGCTGGCAGGCAACTCAGTTGTTGTCTGTCTGTACCTGTACCCCTGCTGTAACAGTTTTCAAAGCAAAAAGGGGCTCGTGCATTCAACACCACTGTCGGAGAGTGTGTGAGTGTGTGTGGGAGAGAGAAAACAGCTGTGACTATTTGAGTGCGACTCTCTTGCGCAACAACAAGAAAAACGACCGACCGCTAACTAGCACGGCATACAAAAAAGGAAGGAGGGGGCTTTTTTTACGCGCCAGCAATGGGTATTTGAAGGGTATGCTAAGTCGAGACAGTCTCTGCGTTTGCCTAAGAAAAATCTTTGCAATCAGTTGGGGGGGACTAGTTCGGGGGCTTTAGTTTTGTTGTTCATTAACCAGGAAGGCAAAAATGAAAAATTTTAGAAAACAGTACGGGAATATCAAAATATGTACAAAGAAACACTGGTATCCGATGAATTACTGCATATTAAGAGTTTACTAGATAAACTCGTCAGAGCTAAAACGATCTAAGAAGTATAATTAAGTTTTCTTATACAATTTTCAAAACATAACTTCCAATAAAAGCGGTTTTTTTCAGACAGAATTTGGTTCGGCTTGAGCTTAGGCTTGCGAGCATGAATAATCAGTTCGAGGGAAACTATTTGGAATGGGATCAAAAAGAAATCGCTCTGTAAATATTATCGGGGTTTATTACTGGGGACTGAGTTTGTAGACTGCTAGAAAAGGGACCAAATTCAACATCTTCCAAGGAGTCGCACCCGAGGATTTTAAGAGTTGAGTAGTACATATTTTAGACGTAGCTTACGTGGCGTATGCGTAATTTACTCATTTTACGTGGTTTAGTTTTAAATATTGTACTTGTATTTTGACTTTACACTGTGAAGTGAAGTGAAGTGGAGCCGGGTGCCCGAGTTTCTTTGTACATGTTTTGCTATTACCGTCCTGTTTTTCGAAAATTTTGGATTTTTTCCCTGAAAGTTTTTTCATGTAGCAGTCTGTTAGAATAACAGAAGAAGTCACCAGGCAGTAGATCAAAATATTTCATGTTTATACATGTTTTCATGTTTGTACAAAACCGATATCTTAGGTTCGGAACAGGTTCAGATTCAGACTTAAGAGGTTCGGTTCAAGAAACGGTTCACAGTAAAATGAAAGTCGGTATTCCGGGCTCGAACCGGTTCTGTTGAAATCCGGTTTTGCAGTCCTGATTTTTATACCGGCATCGGTTAAAAAACGGTTGGAGCCCGTGTAGTAATATTTAGATGTAGTTAAATTAGCGCGAGATCCGACATAAGAATTTGATTTGTTTCCTTATGTTGTCTGGAAGTTGCTTTGAAAGCCCGGAGATGTACCTCTGTGGACTTTCCTACCGGGCCTAAGGAATGGGCGGGAAGTAATCATTAAGGGGTTCAAGGAATCCTACAGGGGTTCATACTTTTAAAAATATTTTTCCGAATTTTATTGATTTTTTTCTTATCAAATCCGAAAGCTACTCAAAAATCGGCACTTTAGGTTATGGTATGGTAATGTACGGGCTTTGAGGTATTAGCTAGTCGAGCTCATTCGAAATTGTTTAACCTTCCTACTTACTGGCTGGGTAAGTCTTCTGTACCTCTCTTTCGCTCAGACTCGGGCTCTCTCGTTCCGCCGCCTCTCTGTTTGCGTTTGTGTGTCTGTGAATTATCATACAAAGTGTTCACGCGTTGACCTCATGATGTTCACGTGAACATTTGTTGATACTTTGGCTCGCCTAGCAGTCGGTGGCGTGCCCGCTGTCTGAGCACACTCATTTACAGTTTGTGTGTGTGTGTGCATGAATATGCGTGTGTGTGTGTGTGGGTGTGGGTGTTTGGGTGTTTGTTATTGGAAACGGAATTCGTGTGTAAATTTTTTGCGCGGAACTGAAGCGCAGTCATGGCATGCGATGGCCTTTACTCTCATGATGTTGATGATATTGGGTGGGCGTGTGTGTATGTGTAAGTGGGACGCTCCCCCCACTTACTCCACCTAGGTACATATGTATGTACATATGTACGTTGGTATCAACAGAAATGCACTGCGACGCAATTGAAGCTACTTTACCCTACCCCCATCATGCACTCTGGGATAACAGTGAGCGAAATTTATTGTGTGAATTAAATTTCGAGAAGGCATCTAAATTTAGCCGCAGATAAATGTCTCCCGGACGGTTGGTTCAACGTAGGTTCAAGTTCAGTTGAGATTCCTTGACATGCCGAATGGAGGCCAACCTACGTAGTTCATATGTACGTACGTAGGTACATCCACCCGGGGAACACGTGCCCACGCACCTTATCCAACTGCACGTAGGCGGCAAAATATTATGAGAGCGAGAGAGAGCTTGCGCATTGACGTAGTTTTGGCTTTACTTCGCTGTGACGTCACATGCAAGTCCTGCTCCTGTTGCTCCTTAATTCCGGACTCGGGACTCAAAGGTCAATCCTCTAAGAAGCGTTGGCGATGACGTTGACATTCTACGTCGCCGGGTTCAAGGTTTTTTTGATTTTTAATGAAAAAGACTTCACCATATTTTTATTTTCAACTCAAACATCTGTCGAAGGAAGAGGCGTTACTTTAACTTGCACGTCAATCACAGGTGGAGGAGCATGACGTCAACAGGTTCAATACCAAAAAAAAAAAAAAAAAACACCAAGTAGCCAACAAGTGCTCCAAGCAAATTATGTGAATATTTTTGTTTGTTTGTCTTTTGGTCTATTAGTCGACACGGCAACAGAGAGCTGCCATGACGCCCATTTTTCAATACAAAATTCATTCAGTTTTTGAAAGATTTTCACGAGTATGTTGTGTATATAATATTTGGAAAGCCCAGAAAACTGGTCGCATGACGTCACGCCGACTCGTGACAAAAGCCTCCTCCACAACTCCAAGCTGCAGACTTCAATTGCCTTCACCTGAGCGAGTGTGAGTGTGTGTGTGTGGTTGTGTGTGTGTGTTTGTTTTTGTTTGTTTAACCACCGTCAGTCAGAAGTGTAAAAGATTTTTCGTTTAGCAAAATTATAAATAAATTAAATAAAAACGCTACAATCTCATTTTGTTGATAGTCAGTCTCGAGTGAAGTAAACAAATATGGGAATAGGGCAGAGACGGGTGTCTGGGTAGTAATCGTAGTTGGTAGTAGACGCCGCTTACAACAGACGTAAAGATGTGTTAATGAATCATGCGGTAGAGAAGTTGTTTTTTTTGTTTTTTTTTTTTTTTGCTAAGGGTGGCTACTTTCTCAAATTGTTTAGTATTACTATATAAAAAATTTGTGAATTTCATCATTGGAGGCAATCTTCAACAGAGACTGAGACGATTATTAGAAGAACAAATGACGCAAATGCGATTATTCATAAGCTAACCTTGATAAGGCAGAATTAGCAGAAAACCGTCGATTTGTACCATTTTTAGAGTAGAGTTTTAACATCCAATCATTTTATCATCCATCCATCCAATTCATTTTATTAAGGAATGCCTATTTTTGTCGGGGATCGAGAACAGAAGTCTTTTTGGACGAAACATTGGCGGCATGGAAGCTTACTCCACCATCGCACGTTTTCGAAAAACCACGGCTACTTATACTTTACTGTGCGTTGGATGAGCTAAGTTGAATAGTGCTCATTTAAAGAACACTTGAAACATTAATTCTTTAACAATTAGAGAGAATCTGATTCTTGTTTTGAGTTGAAGGCAACTTATCTTCTGTAATGTAAGATTACTGCTTAGTTTAAATTAGCTAATACAACAAATACGACATTTTATAGTTCTTTGTTTGAAAATGATGTTAACAAAATGATAAAGTTCAAATTTTGAGGATTTTCTTGAGTTTTTTCAAAAGAAGCAAAGGTTTTATGGTCAATGATGCTATCCCACATCTATACTTTCGCACAACAACGCAACTGTAAGGCGACTGTCTGTTCTAAGCTGTCTTTCGATATTTTACGCGCATGCGGCTCGGGAATTCCCAAACAGTTATGCCATCACAGGCATGGAGAGAGTCTTGACGAACTGACAATTCTGATGAGAGAGTGATTCCTCTTGAAACAGCAGAGCGATGGCACTCCGGACATGGAAAGTATAGCTGCTGCTTTGCAGTGGGCAAAGAAAGGCAAAGTCTTTTGAAAATATAATCATAAAATAGTCGAATGGTGTTTAGGTATGAATTTTATTTTGGAAGAAATATATTTCTTGAAAGGAACCATATAAAAAAATATCCATTGGATGATTTCCAGTATCCATTTGGACTGAATATGTCTTTTAAATCCTTTTAGTCATCCAGAGACATATCCAGTCCTATTGGATAATTTTTTGATGTTATATTTTTCTGTGAAACTTCAATCAATTCTTGGTATTTTTAAATTCACGATTTGTCAGGGCTAAGAATCGATTATCGCCACAAAAATATCATATTTTGTATTAAAAATAAGTTTTTAAAGGATATTTTTACGCTTTGTTGTGATAAACTTGCTACAAATTAATTTTTCAAAGTGGTTTCCAAAGCTAGCCTCTACTCTATACGGTGGGGTGGAGAAGGTCTTCCCATTTCAGCAGTTTTAGGTATGTTTTGAACGGTTGCCAAGAGATATCATGTTGAAAAAATAACTTTGCAGTGCCTTTGCTCGTATTTTGTCCGTTTTGGCGCATCAATTGAGTTGGGAAGATGTGCCCCTTTGTTAACTTATAGTAATAATATTGCATATCTTCTGACAAAATCATCGATTTAACGATTAATTAATACGATATTGACATCCCTAGTTCAGCTCACGGGCTGAAATGAACAGTTTAGAGAAGTCTAAAGGATTAGCGTTAATGTAGTCAAGAGTTTTGGTAATTAGAGAGAGCTAAGCTCGATATATAAAAGTGCTGCAACTTTGGAATAATAAAATCAAGTTAAAATCTGTAAAATGGTGTCAGCTCTAGATAAACTGCAAAGAGTAACCAATTTGTGGACATCTACGGGAAGATCATGTTGATCACTTCGCTCGGTTTCGTGCACACAACTAGCAGTTTTGTCTATTTGTCGACAGCTTGAACCATAAATAACAAACTCATCTGATTTTGAATGGCATTTTCCTAGTAACGTTATCATTAGCGTATTCCCCCAACTACTATTAGATCATAACTCTACCTAGCCACCTCTGCGTACTTTAATCCCCTCAATTGCGATGCGATTTGCTCTCAGTTGTTCGATAGCTTCACCTCTGCCTACGTGCCAGACGACGCGTCGTTTGCTCTAAAGCCAAAACGGAACACTGCTAAACACATGTCTGGGGCGGGGAGTAGAAGGAGAGAGGAGCACAAACTTTACGCATGTAAACAAAATGTGAGAGGAGGTGAACCTTCAATGGAAATTTACATCGTACGTCTCCAGAGACGAACCATTTGCCCCAAGTGGCTTATTTTCAGCTCATTGGCTACTTCTCGTTCTGGCCGCCGTTGACCTTGGCCCAGTTCCTTTCCTTGCCAAAAACAAAAAAAAAAAAATAATGACAAAGCCACAACAACAGAAAATGTTCCATCTGAACTTGAAAGTTGTTGTCCCTGGCTGATCGATTGTCCCTGAACCGGTTCAGGTGAACGCGTTAATGGGACAATTGCCTCTGGGCCGGGACATGTGGCGTAGTAAATGGAAAAGCAGCCACGAGAATCGACAAACAACAAGCTCATCAATAAGTGGGGAAAAATAAAAATATATGGCACAAACACAGAAATAAATCTAGAATACTCAACCAGAGCGAGCGAGTGAGAGAGAGAGAGGGAGATAGACGAGGTCGCTTGGGGCCCATTGGACACGTGAAGCCAACGTGAACACAAATACTGCGTTATTCATAAATAGCTACCTAAATATTTGCATCAACACCACCAGCAGCTCCATATATGTATGTCTGTATGTCTGTATGTACGTACGTACGTCTCTCATCCAAGCCAAAGGCCAAGTCATTCGGGGAGCAACCCTACCTACACCGAGATAAGACAGACTCGCGCGGTGCTTCCTCTGATTTCGTTTTCCCAGCTGGTCACCGCATGGTCGTAGTCTCCCTTATCAGCCAGTGTACGTCGCCATCTTATCGCCTGTCCAATTCATGGGGCCACCTTCCCAACACCCACCCGAGAACTGATAGCAGTGTGGCCGTACTCATTTTTACGGGACTCGCACGTTCCATGTACGTACCTCAATGGGGGGTTTATCAGGGCGATCAAGGGTGGGGCTGGGTTGGACATCGGGTTTGCAATCGGTTGGGCAGTTCAATCTGGATGGCGCATTTTTGTGAATGGTTGAGAGACCATATTTAAAAATAGATTTAATTTTGTAATAGTAGAAGAGATAAGCAAGTAAAATTGATTCAATTTTGTTGGGATGGCAATAGTGGAACGCAGAATGGAATGAAGGTAGGCAGAGTCTGTTGACCAGTAGGTCCTTAGTTTAGATATTCCGCGAAATAGCGGTTACTCTGTGGGAAACAGCAGAATAAGGGATTTCTTACTTAACACTTGCCTCAGTTTGTTGTTTCCAAATCTGAGAACATAATTAAATGATCAATGACCAAATTTGACGAGATTTAGCATTCGAGAAACGATATTTTTGATACGCAATACCATTTTAAAGCCGAAATATTGTATTATTTAATGAATTGCTTGAAATTTATGTCTTTCAATCGAAAACAGTACACAATATTTTGCTGTACAATAGAACAACGTAAGTAAAGGTCGGCCCTGTGTTACGTTAATGGCCTCCCCTTATGTTAATTAGCAGACCATTAACATGAATGCTAACATATTTACATTATGTAACTGACAGACAGCGTAAGCTGACCTCAACTATGTAATTAAAGTGTAAAGTGTGTTATTTCAGGAACTATCAGTAACTCTCTTATAATTCCACTCTTTACACCAAAGGTACACAGAGCATAAGAAGTTTATTCAAAAGTACACAGAGAAGACACAAAATATATAAAAACTACATGAAAATTTAGGTTTTCTACACGTTTAATGAGGATTTTCCAACTATTATCTATTTGTGTACCTCATACCTCATACCTCATACCTCATACCTCATACCTCATACCTCATACCTCATACCTCATACCTCATACCTCATACCTCATACCTCATACCTCATACCTCATACCTCATACCTCATACCTCATACCTCATACCTCATACCTCATACCTCATACCTCATACCTCATACCTCATACCTTATACCTCATACCTCATACCTCATACCTTGCCTCTGCAATTTAAACACAAATGCCGGCATCTCAGCCCACACGACTATCAAGCACTCGCGCGAAATTATGAAATCCTATGCTTTTATTTAGAAAGCCTTTATGTTGCGTGTGAACAACAGCTTTCTTCTTCAGTATCAATAGCCGTGTTGATATAGCCATGTCCGTCCGTCATGTTTTGGATGTCTTTAGTACTCAGGATTATCAATCGACAAGGCATTCGCTGGTACAAAACATATTACGGTCGGGCTTGACCGACTTTCCGATCCGATCTTTCTGAAAACTTCAGATCTGACAGAAATTGAGTATATAAATGTGAATAATGGGTTCAAGATCGATGTCTTTGAAATCTTAGAAGTATTTGTATACTAAAAATCAATAAATATTGATGGGTTTTTATCGTTTAGTCGAATAGGGGATCGAATGGACTAACATTTAACATAGTTCATTCCAAAATTGATATACCCACTACTCAACTTAAGTACATAGAGCAAGTGGGAGTTGATTTGTGGGAAAGACCAAAGAAAATCCAATTAGGTACAGTCCCAACAAATCACCTGACAACTTTCTTTACCCTTAACCACTCATTTCGCTTATTATGCAATCCATTTTGTCTATTAAACGCCCAGTTCTTGAATTTATATTATCTCTATCAATTCCGATTCAAGCGCGAAATATTTATCCAATTCATTTGACAGCCGCCAACAACGTGAACGTTCGCTGGTTTACCCATCAGACTTTCTGTTTATCAGCGCTACCGCATGACGTAGACGTTAGTCGTCTCTGTACATATTTATGGGGCGTTGTATACTAGTTTAGATTGGTTCCCATTTTTTGTAGCGATTTTATTTTATTTTTTTTTGTAGGTGTGCGTCGTCGCCCTTGAGAGCGGGGGCCGTAAACCCTTGGCCGGAGGCTCGTGTTTATAAACAATGGAAACAGCCCAAGTGCGCAGTGGTTGCTTAGCGTGTCTTCCTCTCTTTCTTTCGCTCACTTCTTTCAGCTGTGGCCGATGTTGACATTGTTGTTTACGCTGTTTGTCTAAGTGGGCCCGTTTCCGATATTTTCGATGACGGGACTAGGTCTGAGGAGCTGAAGTCTACCTTCTTATCGCCCTGCCGATTACACGTAGCCACGCATTGATTGAGTGGCCAGCCGGCTGGCTGGGGGTGCAAAAAGGTCGAACCGCGGCGCTTATGACGCACAATTGAGACCTTGTCTTTAATTGTGCAGAGGTTTGTATGTTTGTTTGTCTACCGGGAAGGTATAAATCGTTTAGGAAGTGGAATTTTGTGGATTGTATTAAATTTAAATTTGATTAGAAGCTTCACGAAATCGAATTAAAAAAAAGGAGTTCAAATTGATATGTGACACATCATTTGTCAGTTTCTATTTCCCTTCAATTATTTTTAAATGCAACTCTTTTGCTAAAATCGACCATTTTGTGTTTACATTCGAAGCAACCTGCGTCATTTGGTTTGTTCTTGACAGCCATTAAAAGCAGACAAATTCTTGATTTTCTAGGAAAATGGAAAAAGGTAAATTTGGTGTTGTAGTTGTAGCATTTATTTTTGCTAAAAAAAAAACATATTTACGCAGGTAAGGTTTGATACGAAGCGGCGTTTAAAGGACAAATAGGATTTAAAATAAAAAGAAGGACACAAAATTTGATTTTTCTTAGTATATTGAAAGGTTAATAGTGTAGTTCTTAATAATTTTCATATGCTGAACACAATCTGCTTTCTTAAAACAGTTCATCACTTTTAGAATAATGGCAATTTTTATAAAAAATGGCTATTTTGAGAATTTTTAGACACGTTTTATTAATCTATAACATTTTTCTAACCCTTTTGGATATTGACTTAATTTTCAAAAATTCTAAGCTTTAAAATAAAATATTCCAATAGTTTTGTGATTTTTTTAAGCCAAGATATAATATAATATAATATATATATCTTAATATATAAGATATATATAATAAAAAAATATTCAACTGCCCAAAAATGTGAAAAGTTTCAATCCATTGCATATTTATGTGAGCCATGAACCCATTTGTTCAAAATGACATATCTTGGCTTAAAAAAATCTTAGAAAAGTTTGAAACAGTTTTTATTTAATGCTAAGACCTGGTATCTTACGTTAATATCAAATTGTGTCAAAACAAACTTAAATGTTTCCCATAAAAATAGTCAGAAAAGGTTAAAAAATTGCATTTTAAGTAACTTACAATAAGAAAGCTAAGCTAACTTCGTCTATGCCAATGTTTTTATACCCTTGCAACTCCTCGCTTAAATATTTTCAAAAAAAAACTCCTTTTCCCATTTTCCGAGCGATCGTTCGTACGGGAGCTTTATGATATAGTCATCCGATTTGGCCAAAAATTTGTCATATTATGTAAAAGCATGTAAACCAAACAAATACAAAATTGCAGGATGCTACCATTAAAAACAAAAAAGTTTTTCTAACTAGGACTGTTTTTCAGACCTATCTTTTGTATGGCAGCTATTCCATATAGTTGTCCGATTTTAAGAAAACTTAATGAAATTATAAAATAACATAAAAAAACTACGATTACAAAGTTTGGCGAAGTTTCCATTGAAAAGAAAAAAGTTTTTCATACTAAAACAAGTTTTCCAACCGACTATGGAAGCTATGAGATATAGTCATCCGATCCGGTCGACTCTGACATATTAGTAGTGTGCAACAAAAAGTAGACTCTGTGCAAAATTTCAGTTTGATAGCTTTAAAACTGAGAGATTAGTTCGCGTAGAAATAGAGAGACAGTGGGACGGACAAAGCTCAATCGACTCAGCTCGTCACCCTGATCAAGAATATGTATAGTTTTTGGTGTCGGAAATGAATATTTCTATGCGTTTCAAACTTCTGGGAAAAAAATATAATACTCTTTGAAATGGTATAAAAATGTATAGCTCAAACTACCAAAACTCTAGGCGTAATGTATGATTTATGAAAACAAATTCTAATTCTAGAGATTTCGTTGTCAATTTGTCTCAAAGTTCCCAGGAAAGTAGAATGAGTTTTTTTTTAAATTCAAGATAAACGAATGGATTTTGGACTGATAATCTTCTATGTGCCAAAAAAACTTGGCTCTTTACGTTCGGCCGGCTATTCTGCTTAAAAAGCGTAAGTAAATTTGTGTTCTGTTTGTTTTATGTGCCCACCGCTGCTCTATAAGACACTTAACTAATTCAAAATGGCTTTCAGAAAACGATAATTTATAAGATTATCTCAGTTACGTTTGAAAATCTCCTTCGCACCTTCCTAAAACATCATCCCTTAAGTGTAAGTTGCACCGGGTTTTTGAAATATGGAGAAAATAAAAGAGAATTATTTATTTTTATTTACAAAAAAAAAAGGGGGAACCAAGGTTTCAACTAAAACATACACCCCAAAAATTCAAACACTAGATTTGTGATCATTAACCAAGGGTAGATTTTGTTTAGAGCCCGCAAAATTTTAGAATAAGATAGAGTTGGGAATAGTGCTCTATTGTAGTTTAACTTGCATCTTTTTGAATAAAGACTACATGTTTCAAAACTAGTAAAGAACAGCGAACATTCTACTGCCCATAACTATGGCGGATTTATTGATTGAACCTTTGGATAAACCTTTTAACTATATAACTGAGTGGCAAAAACTGATAATAAACTTGATCAGAAACAAACATTCTGTTAGGAAGGTTTTTTGCTTGCGACTTGTATGTTATTAACCCAAGTTAGCCTTTACAAACAATAAAAAATAACCAACAAACAAACAAATAAAAAAAACAAATCTAAATATTAAAACTCAAAACATTCAAAAACATAGGAAAATCACTTCAAGGTGAACTCACCCAAATAAAAATTTGCATTTTATTAATAGAAAGCACAACAATTCACCTACTATTTTTGTAGATTATCAACTTCAGTGGCCTACACTTTGGCGATCCCTTCGCTCCCTCCCCCCACCCACTCCATCCCATTATCGGCGTGGGCATGGACAAGTAGCGTGCACACCGATTCGAGTGTATTTAGCACACTTTGCGGTTATCATAGCACGAGCGTGTTTAATTTTTGCTTGCCTACATTTTATTTATTTTTAGCCACCTGCGACGCGTTTCAAATAAACAACAAATAAAACCCAATTAAAAAAGGAAGATTTTGTATAAACTTTGGAGCGAGGGAAAAAGAAGTTAGTAAACAACAATTAACAATTAACATATTTTTGCAAATTATGCAGCGAAAACATCACGACGTGATCGAATGGGGAAAAACGGGGCACAATTTTGCTGAGGCTTTTGCACTTTGGCAAGGACAGCAACGGAAGTGCGGTATAAACAACTGCATTAAAGGTCAACGAGCATATTGAGCAAACGTTGAACCGAGCTCAATGTAAGGCAGGCCGGTCCACCAAACACACACATGCGAGCTCAATTAAGGCAAAATCTTAAGCCAGTTTGAACTTTGGAATGATGTCATTTATCTTGATTCGCAGTGCAGCAGCTAAAACACTTTACTCACTTTCAGATACATCATCGACAATCGACACAAGTTGAAGGTGACGCTGGCCAATACAAGCAAATAGAATTGAATGAAGTACTTCGAGAGTTTCGTAGTAATCGCACTTAATTGCCATTATGAAGAATAACATTTCATCAGCTTTATGATTGGGCTGGTCATTTTTTTTTTTGTTAATTATTTTCTATAAATAGAGAACCGAATACGATGTCTAACAAGAGTTTGAAGATAAGCAGCTAATGTTGAAAACATCTTCGGCAAAAGTGGAGGTGCGACGTTCATGACTGGGTAGGATTGGCAGTTGTGTTTGAATCGTAAAATTAAGCTAGTAAATAGTAATATTCTTATCTGTCTGCTCAAAAATCAGAAAAATTCGTCCGCATGTTGAAAGCTGCCCAGCATAAATGTTTGTTTTCCCTATAATTCGACAATCGTTCATTCAATCTATAACATTCTTTCGGCGGATTGATAAATAATACTAATAACTTTATATGTTCAGAAGGTACAAATCTCCTATATTTGAGATATGACGTTTTTTTCAAATTGCCGGGGCGGGAGGGGGACATAAATTGAAAATAAACCTGATCTACCTACAGGTATATGAAGTTTTTGCCCCATACATGTCGAACCTCTATATCTTACTATCTCAGAGATCTGTGTCTTCATATGGACAGACGAACCCGACTCGGAAGTTGGAACAGGCCCTTATTTTTTTAGTTTATAAGTTTTAGATATTTTCCTTGAATATTTTGTCCACCTCTTAAAACTTCATGAAGTTAACTTATTCTTGTAAGACTCGGCTTATTACGGATCACTAATAGAGAAGCTAAAGAGCATATAAAACAGAGTTCCCCAAAAAGAGAGGCTCTCTGACTCTCTTTCCTACTCTCACTGATGCATTACTTCGGTTAGAAAGCGGTGGAGGCCCCCCTCTTCCAAAGAGAATTATAATTATGTCCAGCAGTTTGCAACGCAAAGAAATATTAATTTCCGACCCCATAAACTATATATATTCTTGATCAGAGTGAAGAGCTGAGTCGAATAAGCTTTGCTCGTCCGTCCGTCCGTCTCTCTGTCAGCTTATACGCGAACTGGTCTCTCAGTTTTGAAGCTATAGAGCTGAAATTTTGCACAGTGTCTTCTTTTTACTGCACGCTACTAATATGTGGGAGCTGACCGGATCGGATGATTATAACTCATAGCTCCCATAGGAACAATTGGTCGGAAAACTAGTTATAGTATGAAAAACTTTTTTCTTTTCAATGCAAACATGTTCAAACTTGGTATTCATAAGTTTTCTATGCATTTTTATAATTTTGCCAAGTTTGTGGAAAATCGGACAACTATATGGTATAGCTGTCATACAAAAGATAGGTCTGAAAAACAGTCTTAGTTGGAAAAACTTTGTTGTTTTTAATGGTAGCAGCCTGGAATTTGGTATTATCTTGTTTTACATGCTTTTAGCCAATTCTCAAAATTTTTGTTCAAATCGGATGACTATATCATATAGCTACTATACGAACGATCAGTCGGAAAATGGGTTGTCGTGGGAAAAAATTATTTTTGACAATATTTAAGCAAGCACTTGCAAGCGTATAAAAACTTCGGCACAGACGAAGTTAGCTTAGCTTTCTCGTTTTATGCTGTGTAGAGTAAAAAGTTTTCCAAGCTAATTCCCAACGCATTCTAGTGGAGTCTTTCGAATCTCAAGGGCGTGTGTTTTACAATTTGTTCATTTAAATGATCTTACCAAGGCCATGATTATTTTAAGTTACATTTAAGCCCAATAAAGCTTTTGTTCTAGAAATATCTTGGTACCATTCCATCTCCTACCTCCCCTCACTCCCCCCACCATTTAGATTTGTCACCTAATCACTCAGCCCATATGTATAGCCCATTTAGTCAGCGCTCCCCCATGGTCATTTGAATTGAAGCATGAACATTACGTATACGCCGCCTCGTACTGGGGACGGAACCTACCGCAATGGCAGACCCAAAAACGAAAGCAGCAGTTTTTACCCCCCACCCCAGCCAATTAACAGAGGCTGGCGAGAGAGAGAGAGAGCAGCAACAAATATATAATCAAAGTTTCTATTGCAATTGCTTTTGTGTTTATTTTTGTTGCTATAAATACCCAAGGAGGGTAGAGAAGGGGCAGCAGCCAAATGGACTTTGATCGAATGCAAAGCAAAAATTGTGGGCGGTGGCCGAAAGGCAGAGTAACGGCAAAGTGCAGTCAAAAGCAACAAAAGCAACCACAAAGAAGGATGAAAATAAATGCATAATTTGATGGGTTTCTTGTTTTTTGCATCATGCGCCAAAATTGGTAAATTTCATCAGCGGTTTTAATTTATGCAAGGAGTTCAGGCCTCGCCGAGGCGGCGCGGATCATCCGAAGAGAGAGTAAAAGTGCGAGAGAGAGAGAGAGAGAGAGTGAGCTAGCTGCAAACAAGGTTAACGGCAATGCGTAATGCTCTCCAGGGCTGGCCAGTCAGAGCATTGCACTCGCAAGGTAACTGCACCTTGGGTCAATGATATTCACTCTGCCCAAAAAAAAAAAAGATACAAAAATATTCAACAGATTCGGTTGTTTGCGCCATATAATTTGTTTCCAGTTACCCCGAACATGGCCTCGTCCATACAGCAGTTGCTTGACCTGGAAGTTGCTCGCCCTCGTCTCGCCTTGAGTGTGAATGCACTATGACAGAACGCCCTGACAGATATTTGTATGTGTCTAGGTGTTTTTGTATATATATGTGGATACATCTGTCGAATTTTTGGCATTTAGAGGAGAGCCATATTGGTGTAGAGAGAGAGGGTGAAGGTGTCTGTTGTTTCGAAAATAACTAAATACTTTTCCATTAAGCAGCTTTAAATCTGCTAGAGGTATGAGACCATCAAGAAGTCTGAAGTTAAATTCTCAAAACGGTTTCAGAGCTTGTGTTGCACTTTGGTTTATAATATCTTTAACAAATTTTTACCTATTTCGATTCGCATGTTTAAAGGTAAAGATCATTATTGTGTAAATCAAAGCGACATCCTCTGTTATCCTAATAATTCTTGACGAAAAAGTCTTACAATCAACAGGACAGTTTCATGAAAAAATGCATAAAAATGTTCAGAATTACTTTTAAAAAGCCCCCACTCATATTAGCCTCTGTTCTGGAGGATCCTCGACACCCAAGCTTATGAAATGATTCATAAAACAAGAGCTTAACATAATTTTGTTAAATATTTTGCATATATAGACCACAAAACAAACTTTACCGTGTGTAATATATTCTACAAATCACTCTTGACCCAAAATCAGCACAATTTCCATTCGGATTTGGCCGTTTTAGCTCTTTTTCTTTATAAGCTTGTATAAAGCATGAGCTGAACCAAGGTTCGAACTCCAAACTCTCCCCTCAAACTATTGCCAAACTCTGTTTATAAAGGGAGAGATAAGAAACACCACAAAATGTTTGCAGGTTTAAGTTTAGCTCTGTTATCAACATACAAATTCATAAAGATGGCATACTTTGAGGGGCACATATCATGATTTTGGATTAGTTTATCAAAGTAGTAATAACAGAGCTATGTAAAGTATGTGAAATCGGCGCTTAATGGAGTTTGATTATATAAATCGAGTTTTACAGGGACTTAATTTGCCGAAAATTTATGAATTCCATAATTCTGTAGCCTGTGAATACTTTCAAGGAGCTTTAAGTTTAAAATATTTGTTTTAAGGCCGAGTTCTCATCTTCTATATAGAGCTATCTGTCTCTTAAACTTATAAATAACAGTGTTAAATCTAAGCTTATCTGACACATGGCATCTATGTAGAAGATGAGAAATCAACTTAGAATATTACCAGTTTTATCAGTTTTTAGGTTATACCTGTGTTGTTTTGAGAACCTTCCGGTTCTATCTTCAGTAGACTTTGCTTCTTGCATAAGTATTTCTGCTTCACTTCTTCTTCTTTAATTTCTACTATCTTCAACTTTCTTCAAAGCTTGAAATACAATTTGCTTGCGTGATTTGCCACAGTCCCACTTGATTTCAGGAGTCAAAAAGTCAACGTGCAAAATATCATCTCAATATTAAGCATTCTCTTAATTTGCCAAATTTAATAAACATTAAGAGCTTAATTTTGCCCCAAGTATCCCACATCATCTGGCTCGTCCATCATGTTTTTTTTTTTACTTTTTAATGTATTTTTAGGTTTTTTTTTTTGGCGGTGGCCGAACTGCATATTGAGCATTTCAGGGATTGGCTTAAAAAACTCACCGACGCCTACAATACGGCGAGTACAATAACAGAAAGAGCAAAAATAAAATAAAAATGCGACAAGTTTAATGAACGATGGGAAGGTCAACGATGCGTATACTTCATTTGCAGCGATTAAGCAATGACCCAAAATTAATGGAGAGAGAGAGAGAGAGAGACCGAGGTGGAGGCGAGACTAATCGGCTCAGCCATATGTTAGCGTGGATTATGCTATGCTTCAGTCTGGTGGTTTATGGCCTATGCATTCCATTTGCAAGGACCGTCCCATCCTGTTGATGCTTTTGCCACGCGGGGGCGAGGGGGATGAAGTGCGGGTGCAGGAAGCATTTCATTTCCGTTGCTGTCAGCATTTTTAAAATCTATGAGCGTCCTATGCAAAGCAAGAAAAATTTCCATTATAGGTGCAAATTATACAAGACCAGAAAAAAAAACAAGAAAAGAAAAATTGGGAACCAAAAATAATTCGAGGATTGAAACGGAAATGCTTGCAGCTAAAACAAAATGGTCAGCAAAATAAACCCGGCCGGAAATGGAATTCTGCGGGGTAAATGGCAAGTGTAACATTTTTATTGGTAGCCAAATATATATCTTTAGTTTTGATTATTTGTTTTAATTTTATTCCCAAAAATACATTTAAAAAGCGCGCTTTACGGAGTGGCGCCATCTGTGGCCGAGTAGTCCGACATTTTTTTTGTATAATCAGTAGAAAGGGTCACACTGTGCATACAGCTGTTGATGAGAGCAGAATTTTCTGTTGCCTACTTAGATGAGCTGCAGCAGCAGGTATGACAGAAAGTGTAGCATACATAAAAGGGCAAAGCCCAAAGACTTGTAAATAAATAAAGTTAAATCTAAAGAATAATTGTCCATATATAAATGTTTTATATCTTTTAAGCCATACCAAGTAAGCCAGTGCAGGAGTGTATGTATGTGTGTGTGTGTGTGTGTGTGTGCGTGTGAGTATATATGGCCGACTGGCAGGAGGAGTGAATCGTGCGTAAAAGTTTTCAACGTTTTTGTTTTGATTCTTATCACGTTGCGAAGCAGACGGCAAAGCCTAACACTGAATAAAAAATAAAGTAAAAACAAAATGAAAATGCGCGCGCAGAGAGTCCCGCTCTCTCTCTCTCTGTCTCTCTCGCTATCTCTCTGGCTCTCACTTCCTCGCCTCGCTCTTTCCCTTGCTCTCGAGAACGGCCACCGGTTTTCTTTGGAGCTTTCATTGGACGCCAACCGACAGTTTCAGTTGGGAGCAAGACTTTGCACTGTTCGGACGTGTTTGAACCGCCCTCCGTCACGCCCCCTGACCACAGACTCGGCCACACACGCGCGATCAGCAAATCAACAATTTGCAACTCGAAAAGAAAAACTTTAATATCGCCCACAAATCGCCAGCGCGTTTTCAAACGCCCGCAAATCGCGCCACTCGTTCAAAATCAATTAAAATTCAATCACTTATCAGTAATCATAAATTGTAATTATTATTTATTAAGTTGATAACTGTTTTCGAGTGCCAAGTGTAGTGTTTAATTTTTTGTAAATGTCCAACAAACGTAAAGCCTTGGGATTTTGATGTAGTCCGGTTCCGAACCAGTTGGACTTCAGCCATCATCGTCTCCAATGTATACAATAATGTCACGACGCAAACAATCAAATCCAAAGCCGTTGAATAAAGGTGAGTGTGAGTGACCGGAGTGATGGATGGATGGATGGATGGATGGATGGATGCATATTCCCACTACCTCCAAAAATGGGCATAGCTTAGGTCAGCACAGACTGAACTCTTTTAGCCGACTACTGCAACTGTTTCTGGCCATAAAACATGTGAGCGAACACCGCAAACAGGCAACAGATATTAATGCATGAATAAAAATAAAAAAAAGAACAGAACAAAACAAAACAAAAAAAAACTATGCCAAGTTGCTGTTGCATTTTTTGCTTTTCAACGAAATCAAGTTAAATTTCTTTGTTAACGCTTCAGATGTATGTACAAATATCAAGAAACGTGCTGTTTGCCAGCGACACACCTTATATGAGTTGGAGAGTATTAACTAATTACATTTCGTTGTTGCCATTTTGATATATGACACCCAATGAGTGCATTTTCGAAATCGATAAAACGTGCCCGGAGCTGGACACTGGACTTGACTTACCGGCTAATCGACCAACCGACCAACCAACCGACCGACCGACCGCCCGACCTGGCCCTGGCCTCACCTTAAGCATTAGCCATTTTGGACTCCTTATCGCAGCACGTTTCTGGGCTGGTCACCACCCAGAAGCCCTCCTGTGCCACCCACACAAATGATATCAGCTCTGGCCAACAAAAATGTAAAAGAATGAAAGTCTGCTCTTGATCGAAACATCTCACTTGGGTTTTGCTTAAGGCACATATTGTTTAAAGAACTTGGGGCAACAATTTCCCAAGAATTGTGTTGGTGTAATCTCTGTGGAACAAAAAAATTCCTCAAAATTCTTAATGTTGAAGTGAACTTGACATAATCAGCTGAATTGTTAGTTCAGCATTGTGGGAAGTTGTTATTTTTATCCAAGTATTTTCTGTCAATAGTTAATAGCAGGAATAGTGCATAATTGTTTTTTTTTTTTGTTTTTACTCTATTAATACCAAAAATACACAGAGTATATTAGGCTTGTGTAAATTTATGAAACTGCCAGAAAAAAACATCGCCGAACCTCTAAAGTATGTATATTCTTGATCAGGTATAGCCATGTCCGTCTGTTAGTCCGTGTAAACAAACACCTCTCAGAGATGGTAAGAGATAGAGGTTTGACTTTTAAGGGACAAGTACTACTTATACTTGCAGGCAGATTAAGTTATTTCTTATTTTGGCCATGACCCCTACCGTCCCCGCAATTCGGAAAAAACTTCATATCTCCCAAAATTTTCTAAATAGAATTTTTGTACCATCTAGACTTATTTAGTAATCAGTATTATCTTTCGATCCGCCCAAGGAATAATGTAGATCGGATTAGCGATAATGAAGTTATGAGCAAATGAATCTTAACTGGAGTTTAAACTTAACAGAACTCTGTTACCATAACAGCTGTTAAGTTCAGCTAATGCTAACAATTCTAACAATTTGTACAAAATTAAGAGCATACTTTCCTGCTGCGATTTGCAATTGCTAAAAAAAATTAATTGACACAATAGTTTTAATCAAATTGTTTTGATAGATTCCAAACATTTCGGTAAGTGCTATGTGTATTTGTTCTTGGTATTCGATTCGATGATTCGATAGGCATTTTTGAAAGCTACTAAGTCAATTTCGTTGAGTCTGTGACTCTTACCTTATATCTTATAGAAATTGTTTGAGGATTGGCTGGGACCAGTCGGTTTAGGCCAGGCAAACTTTCCAACACCAGCAGACAACGCCAAGCTAACAGAAAGCATTATGCGTTTATGTACCCAATTGGCCTTACTGTAATAGAGAAAGAACTGCTGATTTTTTATCTCTGTACCGTAGGTACATAGAGTATTATAAGTTTGTAAAGTAAAGTGTGTTACAACCAGAAGGAAGCATCTCCGACTATATAAAGTATATATGTTCTTGATCAGCATAAACAGCCGAGTCAGGTCCGTAAGAGATGGTGATGGTGAGATGGTAGGAGATAGACATGGGCCGTAATATCGATCCCGCCTCGGGACATCTAAAGAAAACTTTTTTTCCTTAATAAACTTACACAACTGGTCACCTTTACCAGCTGTTGGCGCTAGCTGTGAAGTAAAACATGCTATGAAAAGGCTTCTCAAGCTTTGCCGTTCGGATTCGGCGATAAACCGTAGGTCCCCTGCAGTTAGACATTTCAGTACTGAATTCTTCAGGGCTGAATTCATTTCTGAGCAATAGAAATAACTGAAATTATGGCTGAATTCAGGCATGTTTCATTACTTGCCATAAAACTTATCTATGATTGAATTACTGAAAATCTCTTGATTGTGGTAAAGAGGTGTAGAGGGGCTAGTGATATCACTACACCCCACCCAACATCTGAAAGATCATATTAAATATAGCGAGAAAGCTAAGCTAGCTTCGTCTGTGCCAAAGTTTATAATCCCTTGCAAGTGCTCGATTGAAATTTTTTCAAAAAAATTCTCTTTTTACCATTTTCCGACCGTTCGTTCGTATTGGAGCTATATGATATGGTCATCTGATTTGGCCAACAATTTTTTAAAATTATGTGAAAGCAGGTAAAACAAACAGATACAAAACTTTCTATCTAAGTCTGTTTTTCTAACCTATCTTTTGTATGGCAGCTATACCATATAGTTGTCCGATTTTAATAAAACTTGGTAGAATTGTAAAAAAACATAGAAAACCTACGACTATAAGTTTGGAGACGTTTCCATTGAAAAGAAAAAAGTTTTTCTCACTAAAACTAGTTTTCCGACCGATTGTTCCTATGGGAGCTATGAGATATGGTCGTCCGATCCGGTCGGTTCCGACATATTAGTAGAGTGCAGCAAAAAGAAGACTCTGTGCAATAGCAATTCAGTTCGATAGCTTTAAAACTGAGAGACTAGTTCGCGTAGAAAAGAAAGACAGACAGACAGACGGACGGACAAAGCTCAATCGACTCAGGTCATCACCCTGATCAAGAATATATATAGTTGTTTATGGGGTCGGAAATTAATATTTTTATGCGTTGCAAACTTCTGGGTAAAATGATAATACCCTTTGCAAGGGTATAAAAATAAAGTCGGGGCGAAACTTAAGTTTCGATAAATTGGGACATTTATCTATGCAGCTGTTGTTGCTGTTACACCTGCACTATCATTGGCCCATCCTGAGGCTTCTCACCCCCTCCCAACTAGTTTTACTTTGCATATTTATCTTTAGCACACTTGCCTCTGCCTTCTCCACGTTGTTTTTCCTATGGCTTGGAAAAATAAAAGTAAAGCGCAACTCGATAAACTTTTATCACAATTGCAGCAGCAGCAACTTGCGTAGCTTTTGTTGGGTTTTTCACATTAGCATTTGGAATCGTGACGATGACGCTGACAACGCCCTCGGGTTGAACTGAGAGGGGGACCAAAAAAAAAAAAAAGGAAAAAAAGAATAGATAAACACTTTGCGTTTTCTGTATTTTTTATAAATTTTAATTACGCTTATCACTAATTTTATGTTAATGGCCAGCTGTTGTTCTCGTACTTGGCTGCGGTATCATGCCCCAAACGGCAAAAGACACGGCCAACTCATGCGGGTGACAATTTTCCAAAGTCGAGCCGGGCTCGCAGTGGTCTTGTTTTCCTCGTTTCCATTTCATATCAGAATCGGCGGGTACGTGTCATACGTAGCGTTCTCTGGGGGCGATAACAGTGGAACCGAACTGCAATTGCAGTTGGTGAATGGAGTGATAAAGCAGGGCTCAGGTTGCCCCAATCCCCTCTTTGCTCGCTCTCCCTCCTCCTCTTGATTGTCCGTTTTCAATTGCTAGATAATCTCGTATAACTCTGAAAGCTTTGGGTCATTTTGACATTGTGTTTTTTAATAATTTTTGCGATAAGCAACTTTTTTTTATTTTTTTTTTATTTTGTTGTTTCTGTGCATTGAAATCGTACCAGGAAATATCAAGCAGATAAATAACTACAACAACTACACACAAATAACAAGCATTACAAATTACAAAATGTTGTTTTTCAGTTTCTGTACATATATACATACATTCGCTTGTTTTTATTGTTCACTGTGATTGTTGTTGTTGTTTTTTTTTTGCCAACGCATTTGCATATCAAGCAAAAGAGTAGTCGAAGACAGGGAGAAAAGAGCGAAAGGGTGTAAAGTGGGCCTACAACTTCAAGTCTTGAGTCACCCAGGCAAAAACATGCGCGATTGAGCTTGTTTATCGATAATTGAGAACTTATAGCCGAGCACATTTTAGTACTCTGTACTGGACACAGAGTGTATTAAGCTTGAGCACTTGTATGTAACAGCTAGAAGGAAGCATCTCCAACCCCTTTAACTTATATATTTACTTGCATCAGCATCACCAAACAGATCTCAGCGATGGTATGAGATAGAGGTTTGACTTGTAGAAGACAAAAACTTCTTAAAAGGACATACAGTTTAAAGCAGAATCCGAACTGCAATATTTGATAAGCTTTTTCATGGCTAGTTCTTTCAAAGCTGGCGCCAATAGCTGGTGAAGGTGACCGGGTGTGTTAGTTTTGAAAGAAAAACTGATATAATAGATCGCCCGAGGAGAGATCGAACGCACGACCTCTTGCACAGCAGGCACTCACACTACCCTCTGCACCACACCCGACCAAAACAACTTTCTTACTTGATTTTAAATAAGTACATGGATAATAACTGATCGAAAATGTTTATAAAGATTAATTAAAATCTGTTTATACCTGAAAAAATGGAATATCCTTTCCAATCTTACAATGATCAATGAATGTTCCCATAATAACGGTACTTTTGAGGACCAGAAAACCATCTTTTAATAAGTACTTTAAATAAAGGACTTTATAAATGTTTTGTTTTGTAGCATAATTATTGGATTGGAATAAGCTTTGGATTAGGGCTGCAGTATTTTAAAAGCAATTAGTCTATCAATATTCTTCGTTATTGAAAAAGAGACACATCGATATTCATATTTCGATATTTTTTATACCCTTGCAAAGGGTATTATTATTTTGCCCAGAAGTTTGCAGCGCATAGAAATATTCATTTCCGACACCCTAAACTATATATATTCTTGATCAGGGTGATGAGCTGAGTCGATTGAGCTTTGTCCGTCCATCTGTCCGTCTGTCTGTCTGTTTCGCCGCGAACTAATCTCTCAGTTTCGAAGCTATCGAGCTGAAATTTCGCACAGAGTCTTCTTTTTGCTGCACACTACTAATATGTCGGAACCGACTGGATCGGATGACTATATCTCATGGCTCCCATAGGAACAATCGGTCGGAAAACTAGTTTTAGTGAGAAAAACTTTTTTCTTTTCAATGGAAACGTCTCCAAACTTTGTAGTCGTAGGTTTTCTATGTTTTTTTATAACTAAACCAAGTTTTATTACAATCGGACAAGTATATGGTATATCTGTCATACAAAAGATAGGTCTGAAAAACAGTCTTAGTTAGAAAAACTTTTTTGTTTTTAATGGTAGCATCCTGCAATTTTGAATTTGATTGTTTTACATGCTTTCAGCCAATTCTACAAATCGGATGAATATATCATATAGCTCCCGTACGAACGATCGTTCGGAAAATGGCAAAAAGAGTATTTTTGGAACATATTTAAGCGAGCACTTGCAAGGCTATAAAACTTCGGCACAGACGAAGTTAGCTTAGCTTTCTCGTTTCCTATATTTCTATATTTTCAAAAATTTGGTAATTTCCCTAGAGTAGAAGAAGGTGATAGTCGGATAGTGCCGAGAATTAAGCTTGTCCAAATGTATGTAACAGCCATGAAGATGCATCTTCGACCCTTTAAAGTATATATATCCTAGAAAGTCATCAAAAGACTGCTCCTGTATGCTCCAGTTGTTCACACGAAACCGCAAGGGCTGGGAACATTTCGCTGGTCTCACAGAATCGAACTAATAGGGCTTTTTTGGCTTTCAATAGCAGGCCAGCGGTCGATAAGGGCAGGTCAGAGCTAGTTAGTGTCGCCTGATAACCGCTCTATCATTTTTTCACAAAACCTGGCTAATAGCAAGAAAAGAAAGATACGATAAAATCAAGCTAAAAAAATAGGTATGATCTCGTTCTTTGGATTAATATTTCAAGCAAGGAGTCGTACTAGATCCGAGATCAAGTTAATCTTATTCGTACTTGAAATGAGCAAATCCAGGATTGACCGACTTCTAACAGAGTCTGGAATTGATTTCGTTGTTAAATGTTTCAAAAGTTTTACTCTGAGTGTAGAGTTGAGGACTCTGACTGCAGTCACTTTCAAGATAAAATTTATAAAATATTCTGAATCATTCTTACAATTACGCTGATATCGGAGCGAGAGCTAACTCACACTCATTGTGACTGTAAAGAAAAAATACACAAATCTTAAATCTCTCATTCGATTGGCATTTCGCTGACTAATCAAATATCGCTTCCCCCTTCTCCTACTCCTCCTGCTCAAAAACCCTCTTTGTTTCTAATCATTGAATACAATCGAAATAAAATGGAAATTTGATGCCTGAACTGCGATAATGTTTTTGTACTTATTTTCGAAACATACCAGAGAAAAAGCTCAAAATCGCTTGGAACAGCTGTCGATTGTAGTTGGTATTTGCTGTTGTTGCTGTTGTTGTTGTTGGCTTGTATGATTTGTACAATGCTCGGGCTTGCTTATCAGCTGATCTGATGGCAAGATTGTCGCGCTTTGCTTCAAAATGAGAATGAACTGAAAAAAAAAAATACATAAAAACAATTTGGTGTGTGTGTGTGTCGGTTTTATAACAATTTGAAAAGATTTTTAACTAAAGATAAAAATGTCAATGTGATGTGGCTTGTCGGATTCAGCTGAAAAGTATAACCATGTTGGCTTTTGCTCAGGCTATCATCATGATCGATCTACGTCCGCTCTGTTTTACTTGATGATGATGATGATATTTTGGCAAATCGCACGCCTAATTAATTTCGTATTTCCAAACGGTAGATATCAGTTTCATTTGAAATAAGAATCACTGCCGCCTGATACTGATAACACACTAACTGTAGGCCATAAATCTCTGTCAGCAATCGTTCCCTAGGAAGCTCTACGCTCCATGGAATTATATATCAGGCTTCAAATCTCAGTTCATATTTCGACACCTTATCGCAGTGCGGGCATCTTGTGGGTTTCCAATTTTGAGTGCTCGGTATTTTTATTTTTCGTTCTATATTTTTACTTTTTGATGTTCTTCAGGGTGTTGTCAGCGATAATGATAATCGTTATCGGTTCCCATTGAGGCGGCGGCGTCGCCGACTCTCATGAAATAATTTCAACAACTTTGCCCCTTGATTTCTACTTCAGATTGGGTTTAGGGTGATTTTGGAAATTTGGAAAGGAAATGTCCATAGAGATAATCAACATCTTCATCAGTTTTGTGCCTGGACCCCCTTCCCCACCCACCACTTAATTAGGCTCTTCTCTCCGTCTGCTGGCCAATTTCATTTTGGATTTTTTTTTTCTTTATCAATCTCCTGGTGGGGCTTATCTTTTAAATAAAGTTCATGGAGGGGTCCTATTATCTATGGCCAGCGATCAGCAGCAGTCGTTTAATTGACCACGGACCAGCCAGGCAGCGGCAGACTGTCCGTCTTCCAGTGTTGTGTTTGCCTCATCGAAGCGTCGCCTCGCCGATTGCATTCGTCTCTTTGGCTGTCTCTCCCCCGATCTGCAATCTGTGATTAAGCTTGGGCCTTGGTTTTGCGCGGGGCATTAGACCGCCGCAAATCATCACATGTGTATGTATGTGTATTGTACACTGTCGGTTTGATAATCTTCTGCTGTTGGCCATTGCCAGTCAAAGTGCTGACCTTGAAAATATTATTAAAAAATGCACAAGTTTTCGGCTTGAAAACTAAACACTAAAGATTTGTGAGAAAATCGATCTATTCTAAAATCTATCCCCTGTACAACTTAAAGTCCTCCTCAATTCTGCACAGAAAAGAAGAAGATCCTTTTTTGATTATAAAGTATCAATTTATCTAATCCTTTTGATAACTTTCAGCTCCGTTAAATGAAAATCTAGAATCAATTTAACATTATACAGATATTTCAATATCCAAACAAGTATGAAAGTCGGTCAAGTCTGACTTTATGGGTAATTATACTCTGTACCAACAAAAATCCGCACTGCTACTGCGCTCTTCATAGCTATATTCATTACAGCGAACATTCCTTTGCTCATAACTCGACTCCCGTTCATCCGATCTCTACCAATCCTTTAGCGGATCGATAAATAATACTGTTTACTAAATGTTAAGAACCTTCGATATATAAAACTGAGGAGGAAGGCGGCGTGGCTTAAATTGAAGATAAGCTTGATATGAGCGCAAGTATCAGAAGGGACGGATCAAGAATATATTCACTTTATAGGGTCTGAAATGATTTCTTTTGGCTGTTACATACTTCTACACAAGTTTATTATACTCTATGTACCTAAAGAGTATACAAATATGCACTCTAAGTAAATGAATATCAAAATCATCCGAGGGTTCATCAATCTTTTGTTTGTGCAATTCACTTCCTTCTCCATATACAATTTATGAGACTTAAGAAATTCGATCGTAATGATTAAAAGTTCAAACTTCGACTTTAATTTTTTATTTATTAAAAAGATAAGGAAAGCTAGCTAACGAGGTGTGTATACCTTTGCAGCATGTTTTTCGAACCAGGATATCTTTTTCGACCTTACTTTTCTATGGAAACTATACTATATAGATGTCTGATTTCATCCAAACTTAGTAAAATCAAGCAAAAGTCTAACAAACTAACATGTCAGAAATTTGGAATTAATTCCATTTAAAACAAAAAAGTTTCTTTAATAGAACTTCTTCTTCAACCGATTATTCTTACTGTAGCTATATGCTATAGTCATCCGATTTTGACAAATCTTAGCAGAATTGTGTGAAAGCATATTAAATAAATAATTGCCAATTTTAAGAAAATTTTCATAGGAAACAAAAAAGTTTTTCTCACCAAAACTACTTTTCAGACTCTACTATTCTATGACAGCTATACCATATAGTTGTCCGATTTGGACCAAATTTAGTGGAATTATGGGAAGGCATAGGAAACTAAGAAACACAAATATTGGAGGCGTTTCCATTTAAAACAAAAAAGTTTTTCTTAGTAAAACTAGTTTTCGATCGATCGTTCCTATGGCAGGTATATGCTACAGCCATCCGATTTTGTCAAAACTTTGCAGAATTGTGTAAAAGCATATCAAATAAATAATTGTTAATTTTATGGACATTTCCATTATGGACAAAAAAGTTTTCCTCACAAAGACTACTTTTCAGACTCTACTTTTCTATGACAGCTATATCATATAGTTGCCCGATTTCGACCAAATTTAGTGGAATCATGGAAAAGCATAGCAAACTAAGAAACACAAAGTTTGGAGGCGTGTTCATTCAAAACAAAAAAGTTTTTCTCACTAAAACTAGTTTTTCGACCGATCGTTCCTATGACAGCTATATGGTATAGTCTTCGGATCCGGCCGGTTCTGACAAATATGCGGCGTATTTGTACTAAAAGACTTTGTGCAAAGTTTGGTGAAGATGGCTTTCAAACTGACGAAGGACATAGCGTAGGAACAGACGGACGGACATGGCTATATCAACTCAGCCCGTGCTGATCAAGAATATACAAACTGTATGTGGTCGGAGATGCTTCCTTTATGTGCGTTACAAGCCTCTGGACAATTTTATAATACCCTCTGATCGACAAATTGCTTCCCTAACTTAATCTAACAAATTCCCTTTTATTAAAGACAAACAACTTTCGATTTCGAAAAATACCTCAGGGTTAGGTTGTCAATCATTCTGTATGACTCATTTAAAATATATGCTCCTACCTTCAATCCTGCTCTCCTTCCTTTTTCTCTCTCTCTCTCTCTCTCTTCCAACCATCTGTTTTCATCCCAATAGCTAGAGATATGTACAAAATACATATATACTTAGCTCATTGGAACTCATCAATCAATTATTAATTACAAATTGTACAACTCCCAGCTATCTACCGCTCCTACATGCATACCACCACCCCACTCCCGACAGTTGCTTTCCCTTCGCTTTGGGTGATAAATTGATTAAGTTTACATGACCAGGCGACGTTTGCTACCGAACTCATCGATGTCTAAGAGCATCCACTTGAAATCGGGCCATACCCGTTTTGAAAATGAAAATTTAAGTGCTGCGATTAATTTGGCTTATCAGTTGGTAGACGCAAACCTGAAACAAGTGCAATTAAAAGATTTTTAAGCAAACATTTGTCATTAGAGATAAGCAGGCGCGGGGGGGTGGGGGGGTAGTTAGGAGCTCTGCTACGCATAAACCAAAATTAGGATGTCTCAATGCGAGACGAGTTGCTCTCAGCAGGGAGTTGGCGGAGCGGTAGTTAAAAAGCAAACTAATTACGCGATAAACGACACACATATACCTTCTGGGTCTAGTCTATCTGTGTTTACGCACGGCAATCAAATGAAATGAATGGCTGGCAATTGAAACACGATGGAATCGCTGGCCAAAAGGGCCCGTCGCCATCGTCGCCGTCGTCGTCGTCGTCGCGTCTCGCAACAACATGCAGCAATCGATTAAAAATCCATAAAAATATATTTCTAGATTTTATTTACTGATCGAAATGGGCTCTGTCTCGGTGTAATTACGTGGAGGTGTGTGGGGGGGTGGGGGACAAATTTGAAATCTATTTATGCCATTAGCTTTGCGCCGATCACACACTGAGATACAGATACCCGAAAACGTTCACCTCATGCCACTGGCCATTTGTTGTTTATCTATTGTCTTGGGTAGCCCCCCACCCCCAGAAACCCCACCCAATCAAAGATTAAAAACGAATCACTCATGTTTGCTACCCTCGAAAAAGAAAAAAAAAAAAAAGGGAAAAATGAGTTGGTTCGATTCTTATCTCAAACTTCGCTCTGTGCCTCATGAAAACAAAATCGCGTCATCGGCACAAAAATCTCATTAGCTCAACTTTGGCATTATGTTTGTTGTCTGTTTATCTTGGGGCTTTTATTTTCGTTTCTTTGACAAATTTCAATCATGTGATTTTGGCGCCTTACGAAGTTGAAGAAATTGGTTGGGTTCGATTTGGATTCTGGATGCCGTTGCCCTGTGGTACGGCGAGCACTTTAAGCATAATCAATTGAATGACCCAACTGGCATTCGCTGCAGATTCACCTGGGAGACATTTGCCGCCGCCAGTTTTATCTAAATGCCAGCCTCACAGTCTCGTCTTCCATTATGATACAAAGATACGCACACGTGGACAACGAGCGCGCAAAATATCATCCAGAGCTATCGACGGTGTTTGGAGTCGCCAGTGTGGAGCCAGGTGGAAGATAAGTTGAAGACAGAGAGACGAAGTGAAGATACACTTACCCAGCGATGGGTTCATATCTAAGTCAAAAATTAAGGATGAGTCAGTCGAATTGTCTATATATTTTCAAATCTATATCCTTCTCAATATCCAAAAGAACAAGTGTTGAGGAAGCATAACTTACATGGCCACAGGCGCCATTAGGTGTAGAGGGGGCCAAAAAAAAAAGAAAGAAAGAATCTTAGGCATAACGAAACGGGTTTCCACATGCGTGGCCAGAGACCTGTTGCTCTCAAGCCAGGTCCACCGGCTGGTGGCCACTGATGGATGCGTGTTTGTTTACAGCCTCGCTGTTTGTTCAGTTTAGCGTAATTGCCGCCGTCCGTGTCCGTGTCCGTGTCCTCCGCAGGGCGCAAAATTAATGTTAACAACGTGTTCTGGCTCTCAAGGATGCCGCTCGAGCATTAAAACATTTTAATTATGGAAGCTCTGTTCGCGTGTGTGTGTGTGTGTGAGTGTGTGAGTTTACTTGGGTCTTTCACTTCTTGCTCCTTAAATGGCATTTAGATAAAGCACCAGATGAAGTTTCATACCAGAAGGGAATTGATTGTTGGCCATTGGCCATCGATTTATGACAATGTTGATAGCGGGCGACGGGCACAACGCGCGCTGCAAGCTCAGCAAATCTGTTGGTCATCAGCAGCAGCATCAGTTCAATTTTGCGTGCTCCTCTCTTGAGTTGCGTCCTCCTCTTCGTTTGTAGTCGTTCTGCGTCATTTTATTGAGCAGATGATAAGGTTCGGAGTAATGGCAAAATATGAATTTGATTTGAAAAGAAATTAAGCAAGCGAAAATAAATAAAGACATTTTGTCGCCGCCATTTGAAGTGAGGAGCTGTGTCTCTGATTTGAAAAGCTAATTGCTTTTGTTGGTATGTCGCCATTGGACATGGGATAGTCGATGCTTAATCAACAAAACTAATCAAATAGGGTTTTTGTAATATAAAACAGGGATGCAAAACGGTTCTGAACCAAACTGCTTATTCCAGCTGGTGAACCGAACCGTTTTCCTTTCAGAAATGTTGATCCGAAACGAAAACCACTAAGAAAAACGCCTCAGTTCGGTTATTTTAGAAGTTTAAAGACGTGAATCGTTTACATAGTTTCCCTTAGATCCTCTACATTCTTGGCCTTGCCGGATCGATATAGCCTTTATGGATGACTTGATGAAAATTTTACAACATTTAATCCTTCAAGTTTTCTTCAATTGCCCGCTGATCTGCTGACTCAGAATATGTAGAGGTATGATCTCTTCTATACATTTGGAATGTATAAACATCCTTAATTATCGAAGGGAACCGAAAATCTTGAAAAAAATATGATAATAATGTGAGGAGTTCCAATAACCTCGATAACTATGCGCTTGCCAGTCAGAAGTATGTTTTTTTCTCAGCGTGGCACAGGTTGGTCGTTGTGACTCCGGTGCATTTAACAAGAATCAAGTTTTTTCTTTATATATTGAATGCATTTTTAACTATTTTAAAATCTCTTTGTTCATACTTTGTTGCAATACTCTTAAGTCAAATCCCATTTACTCTTAAGATAAGTACGGAGAAATTCTTTAATATTATTTAATAAGCTCCAATATATTCTTAATACAAAATATTACTGTATTAAACAAATGAAAAGCGTTCTTGGTTGAAGCTCACATAAAATAATTAGGCAATTCCCAATTTGCTTGAGAAATGACAGAGACCTCATATCAAAGTAGACTAGATAGATTCGCAAATAAGACCAAGAAGGTGTTACTGTAGATCAGAAATCATCAGTCATCACTCCAAGAGAAAAGTGTTAAAACCAGTTGAGAATTTCAAGAAAAGATTTGCTTAAAAATAATTAGTATTTTCCGTTTTTGGAGCAGAATTGTAATTAAGTTAACAAGGTGGTTTTCTTACATTTTTCGAAGTAAGGAAAATTGTTGATTTCAGAACGTTTGATATTATTTACAATTATCATTATAAAGAAAACATTCCAGGGATGCAAGCCTGTTTTAGCCAAATTCTCCCTATATAAGCCTAAAATCCTTTGCAAATGTGGTTCCCACTCTTTGTAATGCATAAATCAGAGAGTAACTTTCGGTCCATATGTCCCTCTAATTTGTGTTATTTGCAGATTCAATCTCTGCTCATCTCTTGCTCCACCCGCTCTCCTTCACAATTTCCCTCTGCTTATCTATCGGCTATCGGTTGTTCCCCATCTAGAGAAGCCACTCCCCCTACACCCACACCGCTGCCGCTGCCGCCTCCCAACTGCTGGGACTTGCAGCAGGCGGCTGGTTCCGTCTGATATGGGAGCCATCCATCTCTCTATCTATCTATCTGGTGCGGTCGTCAGTTTGAGTTTCGGTTTCTTAATTATGTTTGTTAGCTGGCTGGCTGGCTGGCTGTCTGATTGTCTGGCTGGCTGCTGTTTGCTCCGCTCCGCATTTTTCGGAGCATCCGTTTTGTCGATCTCTTGGACTGATAGCGCAATTTATGATTTACGTGGTACATTGCGTTGTGGCATTTGGTTTTTGCCTTACATTCAATTTTCATTGCCTGTCATTATTATTTTGTTGTTTGCTTTCGATTTTGATTTCGGTTGCCAAGCTCTCGCATGTCTCTCTGTCTCTCTGTCGCTCTGTCTCTCCCGGTGTCTCTGTGCAGAGAGATCGAGGTCAGCGATAAGGCCGCGACTTTTTGTTTTGCCACGTCAAAGTCGAAAAAGGCATTTGTTGTCGATTACACTCTCGCGACTCGACCACCAACCACCACACAAGCCACCAATATAAGCCCGCATTTTTCGAAAATGGCCTCATGCGATAACTTAGCGCCATCAGGTGGGCTAAGCTCCCCGATTTCCCCGCACCCCGCACCCCAGCTCCCCCCCTGCCAGTTCTTATAATTATTTTATAAGTGCGTCTTATCCCTCTCGGCATGCCACTCGGTTGATTCACTTGGCGACGCTAATTTTCCATGTCTCTGGAATGAGAAGAAGTAGAAGAAGTTTGCTTGTGGCTTGGGCGATAATTCCATGTAGATTAGCGTCTGAGTGCAGCAGTAAGAGAAGAGCCAGAGACGGCGATAACAGCTCGCCACTCGCTGCAGCCACTCGGGATGAAGTTGAAGCTATGCTATGGTCTGGACATTGTCCACACGTCGTCATCATAATGTAAAGCAAAACCAGACAAGATACAGGAAGGAAAAAGGGTTTCAAGTTAAATATCTTTTGAAATTTGTTATCCAAAATGAATACTTTCGAGAGAGAGAGGTAGGGAGGGGGAGAGAGAGAGAGAGAGAGACTTGCTGCTGATGGCTTTTATTGGGTAAATGCTAATCTTAGTTTTACCAATTCTTTTCAGTGCTCAAAATTGCTTGACGATTAGTTAAGTAGCAGAAAGAGAAAATACATTTAAAATTATATCATATGATTCAGTGGTTCGAGTTTACTTATAGATGTTAAGTTGGATCGTAATCCTTTCCCACTGTAGCTAAAGTTTCTTTGATCGTCCTTTCGTAATCTGAACACGTAAAACAATATTACCTTGACCTCTTCTTGGCATCGTAGCAAATATTGAATATATTGCACATAAAATTTTCACTAATCACGTAACAAAACTCGAATATTGAATGGTGTAGATGATTTTAGATTTCACCACGTCTATATCTATAGTAATTCGATCTCTAAGTTGCCTAAAACGCGTGTTTTGACCCTTTCTATACACGTTTTTTGGGGAGTCTATACAGTTGTTTTAGCTCTCTTTGATTTTATCTTAAAGTATTACTTGTTAGGTTTAAAACAAGATATTCCAAGCAATTTTGTGATTTTTTTACGAAAGATATATCCTTTATACGTATACCGAAATAAGTAGAATCACGACCAACTGTTTAGTGTACTGGACCTTGTTGCCCAGTGTATTTTACCTTTGAAATAGCCATAATTGAAATTTGAAAAACAGCTGGAAAAGAAAGCAACAAATAAGAAATTCAAATGCTAAGCCATCAAATGGAATAACCGCCTACGGCGCCATATGTTATATTTTTTAATAACCATTTTCTCCATTTAAAGTTAAATGGATCTTAGATTTTCATCCAAAGGATACCATAAATGGATTTTTTAATATATAAGGATACTAGAAAGTATCCAATCCAATTTTATCTTTTTGGATATTTGTTTGTTGTGGCGTTTCTTTGTAGTCCCCAAAAACTTATTCCGTGTACAGTTGATATAAAAGGAACATGCAAAACGACTTTGAGTGTGTCGCCAGAAAAGTATGCTTATTCAAAAATCTTTTGTTAATGTGTGTTGATTAGACTAGGCAACAAGGTGCAGTATACTGATGGTGGTGATTCTGTGACAAGAATCTGTTGTCTGGAAATGGTCTATCAGGTGTAGATTATTTGGTAACTTGAGTATAAAATTCATATTTTGACCCTTTTAAGGCTCATTTTAAGGGGTACATTTTTTATTATTTTAACTCACATAGATTTCATCATAAAGTACTATTGTTCAGCTTTAAAAATAATTTTCCCAAATATTTTTGCGATTTTTTTAAACGAAGATATATTAGTTTAAGTTCAAGTGTTCAAAATTGACTACTATGCATAGCATACTTTTGGGCATGTGTATTCAAAATGTTATATCTTCGCTTCAAAAAATCGGAGAATTGTTTGCGATAGTTTTTCTTAAAGCTAAGAAGTAATGCTTTGTGCTTATATGAAAGAGAGTTTAAATAATTTGTTAGGTTTTCCATTAAATGTGTCAAAATAATAATTTTAAGCTTAAATTGGCATAAATCTAGATGTGATAGACCAATTCTAAAAGCACACTCATGAAAATCAGCTAGAATCACCCTTCAATCTCCTCAATATACTGAAAAAAAGTATAATTTTGTTATTGAAGTATAATCTAGCGTTGACCTTGAGCCGGCTAATTGTTTGATTAAAACTTAAACAAATCGCTATGTAAACAATATTAATTTGAAGAGCATGAAGTTCTTAACACTTAGCTAATCGCAAATAGAAAGCACTTCAATGTTAGCCGGCAGCACCACCACCTGTGGCGGTGAAACCTTTTTGGTATGCATTTCCATTGGCCATTGCTGTGAGGTATGATCTGATAGACGGCCCAAGTTACACACCACCCGAGGCTCCACTATACATTATAGTGATGACTCCGGTCTGCTCACCGCAGCTGTCATTGCTACTTTTTTAATAGATAAAAGTGTTTTCTCTCAAGTTAATGTCAAACATTTTTGTAAACTTAATGGCTTACTAGGTATCTCAGTGGTCGATTTCAGCATTCTTTTTGTTTTCTAAATTTGTTGTTGTGATTTCGTTGTTGCTGTTGTTGTTTCTGTTCATTTTGTTATCTGTCATGCATATCCCCATATAAGTAGGAACCACACACCGAACCGACGTGACGACTCATCGAGTTGCCTCGACTTGACTCCCATGTCCAGTGCAACTCAACTCGCTCTCAGCTTATCGCATGTACAATTCTTGGTATTTGTTTTTCAGTTTGCTTTTCCTTTTGATTATCGATTTAGTATGCAAAAATATTACATTTATAGATGGTGACTTACCTTTTTTCCCCCTTCTTTAGTCATACGATTGTTTGTTTGTTTACCACAAAAGGCTCGAAAAAATCTTGAAAATTTGATAAGCTTGTGGATATTTTTTTGTTGGTGCTTTTTTTTTTCTCACTCTCGTTTTTGTTATGCCTGTTGCGCGCCTTTTCGTTTCGTGTGCCGTTGCTTCTCCTTCTTCTTCTAATAGTGGAGGTGGAGTTTTGGTTAAAAGGAGCGATGGTCATCGTCCAATTGGCTGGCCTCCCTCTGAGTGGAGTGGAGTGGTGTGGAGTGAAGTGGAGTGTGGGCGTTCGTGTGAAACTAATGTCGCACCATTGCGATGGCATTTGAACAAACAAGGCTGCAGCAGTGACAAGGCACAGTGGGGAAGGATTTGTGTACTAAACAATCACAAGACATATTTTATGTAGAATATGGGATGTTAAGTGCATTTGGATTTTCTATAAAATCTTTACTAAAAACCCCTAAATTTCTTTACAGAACTTGGTTTAATTTTTTGATATTTTTTAATCTGTTTTCATTATCATTTTGAGGTTGCAAATAACAAGATGAAGGCACCGAATTTAAAAAGTTACGAGTTCTTACAAGACAATTATTTCTCTTTGATTTGGAGTTCTAAAAAGGACGGATCCAAACTGAAGCGAACCGCTATTTATAGTATATATTTCATCCAACACATATTTTATTTGCCTTTACATTTTGATACCAACGTGCACCACTGTGCATTGCCATTTGTACTTTTCGACTTGGACTGCCTGCTGATACGCCTGGTAGATCGTGTTGAACGCAGCTTGTTTAGCATGCCAATTAGGCTGCTTCAAACTCAGGGATCTTTCTTTTTCTTCCAGTTGGCGGGGGGGATGGTGGGGGACCCTTCTTTCTCTTTATTTCTCTCTCTGTTTTTCACATCGCAAATGCAAAATCAGCAGCAGCTGAAAAAAGGTGTTAATTTCGACCACTGCGCGACTGCAGACTCCTTCACCAAATAGATTTTTTGTTTCTTTCTTTTTCCTTTGCTGCCATGTTGTTATTACCACAAAAACTGAACAACGAACGTGCTGGTTCACCAGGGTCAGGAGCTGAAAGTCACAGACTTGCCAACACAATTTGTAGATACATTTTCCAAATCGCTGGCAAATGCACGAATCTCCCCGTGTATATATTTGGCTTTGATTTACGTTCCCTTTTGGCCTTTTTTGCGCCTGGCCAAATAATTGCAAATTTCCCTCAACTAGGTGGGAAGGTGTTATCTTTTGATTTAATACAAGCCAACTGCATATGGGCGTGGTCTATTAACGATTATGATTATGATATCAATGGGGCCCGCAGACAAGAAGCAAGGCAGAACTAAAGACCAAGTCAAACAGCTGCATTGGGTTTTAGAATTGGGTTAGGCTAGAATGGGAGAGACCCTGGAAACTTTGTTATCATTTCAATTAGTTGCTTCGAAGTTATGTAAGATTCATGGTATACACGAAACTCTCTTGTGAGTATGGTGCTTGTTCTTAGATTCGCTTAATACTTAAGTAATATTTGACCCATATAAAATAGAGAACGAATAATGTCTTAAACAAGTTTAGTTCGAATGACGAATAATCAAATGGCGAAGATGACCAGGGACGACTAAAATCGGTTAAAAAGTTACTTAACTCAGTACACTAAAACGTCACCACATTAAAGATTATTTTATCGAATGCATCCTTTGACATTCTTTCTTTCTTTGAGCACATTCTTTGACATTCTTTGGTTTGTCCCACTTAGAGCTTGTTTTTGGGAATTCTAATGAATATTTTAGTCCTGGTTCTTTACTGTGATTCTGAAAATTGAGTGGCAATGAGGAAAATTCGTCATTAACGATATAGCAACATTCTTTTGAGCAATACACTAAGGAACACGTTTCAGTAGTATATGGGAAGTTTAGTCGTGATTCTCTATGATTTTGCAATGCTGAATACGAATCTGTTTTTGGAAATGGTCCATCACGTCTGAATTTATTCTAATTTAGGTATGGTAAATCTGCTTAAAAGACATTCTTAGACCTTTTTAAGCTCGTTTTTTGATTAACATTTTCGTTTCTTGAGACTCACTTCGATATTAACCTAAAGTACCGTTTCTTACCTTTAAAATAAACTATCTTCAATATTTCTGCGATTTTTTTCAAGCGAAGAAATATTATTTTAGGAACTTGCAATGGATGTTATTGTAATTTTCCATAAGAATTCAATACAAATCAATAGCATATTTTTGGCAAAGTATCTAAAATCGTAAGACGATTGTTGATATTAATGTTATAAGAGCACTTTTGCTTAAATCTAAAGCCAAAATAAGATTTAAACAAATAATCATGGATTAAAAAATAGATTGCAACAGAAAATGTGGCTAATTTTTTAACCAGTGTGTTCTTAAAATTCCCAACTGGTTCTAACAATTTGGTTATGAAGATTTTGGTTTGAATCTGAAGTGAGCACACTCTAAGTAAAATCTAAAAACTAAATAATTTGACTTTCCTGTAACAATTTCCACAATCCTTAAATACCCGTTTTGTCACAATAATTTGCTGGATATCACAAAGAAAACGTTGCTTCTTCCCATTATAACACTTTCACGGCTCGTTGGTTTGTTTCACTACGCGCAACATCATCAGCAGATCATCAGCAAGTTATAAGAAGCTGGTCAGAGCACGAGTTCTCCAGGTTCTTCTGTACCCTTGAGGGGCGTTGCAACGTTTGCATGCCATCGTGATTGGTGTGGATCACACTGCTGACTAAGACTGGATGGGTATGTTTTTCATTGTGGTTGTGTATGTGCATTTGTGTATTGGTGTGTGTGTGTGTGTGTCCGTCTGAGCACGATTCGACACCATCTTTCATTTAAGCCTCATCCACTTTGCTAGCTTAAAAAGCATTTTCAATTAATGGCCACACATTCCAAACACACACAGAGAGTTGAATAAAAAAAAAATCTAAACCGCATCCAAAGTGTTACAAATACGCCAATGGCGAAGCTGCTTACTGAACTGCCTTTTGGGTGGACCAAACACTAGACTACAAGGATAATTAAATATTTAATATCTATGACAGTGTCCAATTTACACATATATTTATGAATATTTTAGTAAAAATGACCATTCTTTATTGAATTGCCTAAAAGTATTCATTAAAATATTTCTGCCATTTTGCAAAAATATGACAGCTTGTAATTCTCAAGTTGGAATTCCCTGCACTGGGAATATTAAAGTTTTAATATGTTTTTAGTAAATTCAAAGGGGTTTTTAATACATTTTAAGCGATAAAATTTGTGGAGTTTCTAAGTCTAATTTGGGCATTGCTTGATTTCATCCTGCGAATTATGTAGATAAAGCTTGAATATCGAGGTTATGTAACTTTCGGCCATTTTCAAAGCAACCCTTTTTTGGATTGAGTGCAGTTCGTATATCAAGCTCAGTTTAATCTCAAAACCGATTTCAGATTCAAATCAAGTACGAAGTTTGTGCTGAAGTCAATATCGGACCTTCTTGGCTTCATCCTATTAAGGGATTAGGTTAAGTTCGGATAAGAAACTTATATATATCCCGTGTTTGATTGAATTAAGCCCATATCAAGCTAAAATGAAGATCTTCCGAGACAAGACACTAATTCCGTTCATGGATTTAGAAAAAAACCAGGATTAAAGGACTTCGTATATAGTTTGAGATTGATTTAATACCAAATTACTTTTTTTTAAGTTTCGGGGTAAGGACTTCGACTTCGTCGTTGTTTTAAAGTGAACTGAATTCGATCATAGTACCTCTAGAAACTGATGGCTGCTTAATTGAGCTTGAAGTTGTTAAATTATGCACGTTTTTGTCTTTATTTCCCACATTTGTCGATCAGTGTTCCATTCCTACCCAACCGTATGCCATAACAAATTGCATCCCAGAAGTTCACTATCGAATCAAAAGCAGCAGGCACGACGCCTACAAACGACCAGACCCCAGTCTCAGTCCCAATGCACACTCAGCGCCCACCGCATTTCCTGACCTGACCAAACCGCCTGCAATCTCTTCTAGCCAAAACTTTTGAGGTTTTTTTTTTGCTTTTTTGCTTTTTTATTTCGGGCCGTGCAGTAACTTGGGACACGTTTCGTGATTTATGAGGTGCGAATTGCATTGAAATCATTTTGGCTTTGCGCTTTTCCCCCTCGTGGTGGTGGTGCTGGTGATGGTGGTAGTGCCGCTGCTGCTGCTGCTGCCATATTAAATTGATGCCGATTTTCGTGGCCAACAACGTACCATTCCATGGCCATTTTTGGCTTGGTAACAACAATGGGAGTCAGTTGCTCGGCTCATTCGTTTTGATTGGATTTTAAATTTTTTTTTAATATATATTTGTGTTGGATTGTCTGGGTGTTGATTTGTTGTGGCTTGATGATTGCTTATGGCACGGGAAGCAGATTTAACCCTTGCGGAAAATCAGTGGTTAAAAGCGTCCCTAAATGTGGTGCATACGTATATTGGAAGCCAAATGATTGCAATGGGTTAACAAGCCGCCTCTCTCTTTCTTTTAACCTCATTTGTTTGGCTTATTTACTACATTGTTAATGGCCGCCTCATAATTTATTGCAGCTCAACTGTATTAATATTTTAATTAAACTGTCGCATGCAAAGCTCACATTAAGAAAGAGAAATGCCATACGGCGAAATGCCTTCTTTACTCACAAAAGAAATGAGTAAACATTATCTTATCAATAGCGCATTAGCGTTCACTGATATAGCTTTGCTGATAAAATCGAACATTCCTCTGCACCAATCATCAGTCAGCAGTCACCCGCCATTTTGTTTGGCAAAAAGTGAAATGAAAAAGTTGACATTTGATGTGGGTTTTTGAGGCTTCTTTAATCGTTGGCGTAAATACATACATGCAGTAGTGTATATACTCATAATATCCCACTTATCGCAGACCATATAAATTTGTGGGCGGACATAAAAACCGCTGACCCCTCCCTCCCCCCCGAAAGAGAGCGACGCAGATAGCAGGCAACGATAGCAGACGGCGAAATCCGTTTAAAAATATTAAAAAACAAAAGCAAAAGATACAGATATAAAATAAACAACTGATGATAGTCGAAAATTGAATACTCTATGGGTTAGACTGATATATGTTATGTGATAGGGGGTAGTATAGTTTGGTAAAACATTTAATTGGGCTGTTCTGAATATCACAATGGCCACTAGTTTGTGTGTCGATGATTGGTGATTGATGATTGTTAAAGTATTCCCGTAAGCTAAGCCCTTTGTTTATGAAACTCCGAAATGTATGCAACGTTTGTTCTTAGTAACTTCAATTATATGACTGAAGGCGATATTCTTACAATTCCTTGACTTATTACGACGATCATTATGAAAATTTCAAAGAATATAGTTGTTTTTGTATTTAGAAGTGAGTTTTAAAATTCAGATTATTCAGTCAAAGGTATAAATACTAGTACTCTTAGCACCAGTCAAACCTATTAGATAAAATATTGTATATAACAAAATTTTATCCGATCTTTAAGGCCGGAGATGCTTCTTTCTAGCTGTTACTTACTTTTGAACAGAGTATACACATATAGAAATATAGAACCCAGTGGGACACAAGCCCATTACAAGATCGATGTTCTCCTTAGCACTTTTATGGCTTTCAGCCTTCAAATATCGATTGCAATTCAGTATTCTTTTACATAAGCTTAGAAATTTTCGTGGGCCACTTAAATTCAAAACAGAGTTCTATGTAATCGGTAAAGTGGGCGTTCAATAGAAAATACTTTTGCTTTAAAGGAAGGAAGTATGCTTTCAGTTCAAAAGATGATACACAATTTGGAAATTTGTGTGTGAAGTTGTGGACTAACTAAGCACTCATCGTCTCACTTAGTGTATGCAGTTGTATGGGGCTAGATAAGTGCTTCAATCTTAATTCTAATTTGGTTGTAATGTTTTGCGAGCGCTTGATAGTCGTCTGCGCTAGGGTGCTGACTTTAGTCACTTCAAATTCCAGTAAAGTAAACAAAATTGGAGGAGACGATCTACCCTTCTTTTATCCCCTTTTGATATTTTCAAAGTAGATTTCGATTGGTTCAGATTTTTTGATAACACTTAAATATATCACTTGCATCAGTGCAAGCTTCATTTCAGTAGCCATATAACCTTGCCATAATCTATAAGTATTTGTGAAAGAAACTCCTCTCTTTTTTTTTTTGGTTTGTTTTAACAATGACAGCAAAAAGTGTTGTAAAATGGGGAAAAATGCAACGGAAGCTGACAAAACGCCAACTGTTCTGACACTGACTGATGATGCATGCCACCCAAAACAAAAACAAGAAAAAAAAACACAAAAATCTCGTCCCTTCTCTCTCAGTTTATGTTAATTTTTCATGTTTGTTGTTACCCATTATAACAACAATATTTATACAGTTTTTTTTGCTGACAGACGAAATCAGGAGATAGCATCTTCATTTTATCCTTTCCTCCCGCCGCCGCCAAAAAAAAAAAAAACAAATTTTTTTTTTTTTGCATTTAAATGGTAAAAGTCATATATTTTTTAGCATTAGGTCGCCACTCGCTACTCGCCATTTTAGATGGCTATCTGAAATCTGGCTCTCGCGCATTAACGACACATTTTGGCTTTAAGCTTTTAGGTATTGTTGCTGTTTGTTATCTGACCCAAAAGCTAATTTCCATAAATTTCTAATTTTATTGAAGTGCCGTCGATTCATACGCACATAAGTATGTATAGTGTGTTGCCTGCAGATAAAATTCCGCATACGCAGCGTGTGCCTTCACTTCAAGAGGGAGAGAGATTCAGCGATTAAATAGCTGGCCTATCGCTTTTGAAAGGTTTCTAATTTATGGGCATCTTGAATTTACGTTTGTATATATACACTAAATACATATGCATAAAACCATATGCAGAGATGCTTGTTTAAGTGCCCAGTGATTTTTATATTCAACTGAGGTGTGATTTTTTTTTTGGGTGTTTTTTGTTGTTATTGTTGTTGTTGTTGTTCTGTTTATGGCACATGAAGTCATCGACGATGAATCGAATCGGCGTTGTTATCTTTGTGGCGATCTTTTTGGCTGGCGGCGTTTTAAGTGGACCAGTTTTTGATGATCGCATTAATTGATTTTTAATAAACGATAAGCATTTGTCAGAGGAATCTCCCCCAGAAAAAGATATATTTATTGCCATTAGATTTGGCGGGAATGTTTTGAAGATGAATGAACCAGAGATAAAGAGGACTAATTGTATAACGCCGGATTGGAGTTTCGTTCTTTAACTAGTTAAGAATAAAAGTCTTCAATGAATGAGTCATCTGACTCTGACTTTATTGTGTTAAGTTTTCCTGTTTCGGCTGTGTTTAAAAAAATGGAACTGCCTAAAAATTTGCATTCCCTAAATGATTGGGTTCAACTGAACCGCGAGTTGGCACAGTTTTAATACGGGGTCAAATTTTGGAAGAAACTTACTCATTTTTATAAATTCGAAAAAAAAAAACCACAAAATAAATTATACAAAAATAGAGGAAAGTTAACTTCGGCTCGTCCGAAGTTTGTTTACCCTTGCAGCACGTTTTCTAACTAATTTGAAGTACATATCCACTGAAAACAAAAAATTTGTTCCCAATAAGACTACTTTTCTGACTACTTTTGTATGACAGCTATACTATATAGATGTCCGATTTCGACCAAATTTTGCAGAAGTATGGAGAAGCATTAAAAACTAGTAAATACGGAGTTTGGAGGCGATTGCATTAATAACAAAAAAGTTTTTCACACTAGAAATAGTTTTTCGACCTATCGTTCTTATGGCAGCTATATGTTATAGTCATCCGATCCGGCCGGTTCTGACAAATGTGCAGCGTATTTGGAGCAGAAGACTTCGTGCAAAGTTTGGTGGCGATAGCTTTAAAACTGACGGAGGAGATAGCATAGAAACAGACGGACGGACGGGCAGACGGACATGGCTATATCGACTCAGCTCGTCATGCTGATCAAGAATATAAATACTTTATGTGGTCGGAAATGCTTCCTTCTATGCGTTACAAACATCTGGACAATTTCAATATGCCCTTTGCAAGGGTATAATAAATAAGCCTCCAAGTTCAAAGGCGTTGTTCTGCTTCACGCGGCTTGATGACAGCTGAGAGCTTAACTCATATTGCGACATTAAGAGCGTTTAGGAAAAGTGACCTTATATTAAGAAGAATATTTACTCAAAAATAAACCGACTGATAACTTGACCAAAGATCACGCGTGTCAACAATGGACAACGTTAAACCTCCATGAGTGTTCAATTACCTACCGGAGGACCCGAGCTGGAGTTTTCAAAAGTTTTTAAGAAGACAGAATTATAACACAAACACCACCAACCCACGCACCCCCACAGAAGGTATTTGCTTCCTTGGTTTATACTTCTAATTTGTGGAAAAAACATTATTTGAAATTTTTGAACAATATTTGAAACTACATTTAGTAACAAAATTCCTAACATTTAGACAGTTTTTTAAAGCTGGTTGAACCAGGAAATTAAAATTAGTTCGGATTGTACATTCGTTACACTTTCTAATCATTGAAGAATTGGAAACTTTCACAGTACCGATCAACTATCCTAACAATTCATATCCATTTCTCAATCCAAACAATGTAGCATACTCGCCTCATTGATGTGACCAAAATGCGATAATTGCCCGGTCGTCCAGCTTCGCTCCCAAGCGAGTCATGATTAAAAGGCGAAAAGTGGAAAAAAAAAAAAATGAAATGCAAATTACACGAGACCCCAAACAGGTTTTTTACCCCAACTTGAATCACATGCCAAACTAGTTCCAAGGATAGTCTCTTCGGCTCTGATCTTGCATTGTGCAACACTGGTCTGGTGGTCGCACTCTTGTCTGATCGGACGCACTTTACATTATCTGCTCCAGCAATCTGCCGCTGTCAACCATTTTGAATTTGGTTTGGTATCTCTTAGAGTAGCAGCTTGGAGAGCGCTCCACAAAGCGAGAGGGCTGCATCGCTCTGATTGGTGGCCTGGGTGCTTGCTTGGGCGCCGCCCCAATCTGGTTTTACAACCTACTCGGCTACTTACTACTCCGTTTTGATGTTGTTGTTGTTGTGATGCTGTTTTGGTTTAGTTTGTCTACTCATTTCTTGGCTAAAGCTGCATCTGGAGGCAATTTATCTTGCTGCTATCTGTTGCTCTGTTCTCCTTTCTCTCTCTCTTTCTCTGTCTGTCTCTTCTTTTAAGAGTTTCAATGGCCCACATATGAGTGTACTTATGATCAATATGTTGAATTTATTATTCGCATATTATTCAGGCTTTTGTAGAATGTTCAGCACAAAAATATAACGAATAATTTATAGAATTTATATTAATTTAAAATTTTTTTTATCTTTCTTTACAGGTAAACTATAGTCAATCTTATAAAACTGGTTTACATTTATTTACATGTAAGTGGAGTTCGAGAATTCGCATTAGATTTTATCTTACATTTTATAAAACTATATTGTTAAATTAAAGTCAGTCTTGATCTTTTAGGTTGCGTAAAGCAAAATATTTTATAAATATATTTAAGTCCATCAATTTTGAGAAAGTTTTTCGTATATTTAATATCTAAGTGAGCTAACCAATTGTATATTATGGTTAACTGGAATTATTTCTGAATATTTTTTATGAAACTATTTTTATTTCCGACTGTAAAGTTAATGTTAAACAGGTGAAAATTCCTACTAGCATGCAATTTTGGGCTAGTCCTCTTACTAAATAGAAGGAGATTCAAATTGGAAACTCCAGTTTTTTCTGCCGTTTGGTCTTACAGTAATGTTCCAACATTTTGTATTAGTAACTGTAACCAAAACCCAGAATAAATAAGGTTAATAACAGTTATCCAAATATACTGTTCGATAACCAAAATCGAAATAGATCTATCGACCAAATTGAGAACAAAAATTGAACCTTTTTAAACGAATTTCAAATCTTCCCCTTAAAAGATATGTCTGGTTTGACTATTTAAATTAGTTTTCCTACAAGTAAAGAAGTAAATCTATTCCATTTAGATGCCCCGATGTAACCATCAGCCGCTTTTTCAACCATTTCCTCATTTCGATTGCATTTAAATTAAAATCGCGCGACATTTCCATATGCAGGTTAACAAAAACAAAAAGCAAAAAAAAGCATAGTTCGATTTTTGCATTTCGCACTTTACTTTTATTTTTCAATTTCGCAGCCTGGTCATTGTTGTAGTTGTTGTCGGGGTCTGTTGATTTCCTTCTTGCGCCGGCCTGTGTGTTGACAACTCAACGAGATGGGGGCTCAACGCCGCCCCCCTCCCCCAACTACCACAACCACCAACTGTTGAGCCTTGATTTGTTTTACCACTGAAATGGGGGCGTGGCTGCTGGTGACACATGTGTGTATGTGTGTGTGTGTATGTGTGTGTGTGTGTGTGTGTGGCTCGCAAATTGAAAACGTTGACAATATTATCGGAATTTTTAAGTTTACACATCAGTGGGCTTAATTGTAGGCCCAGTTCTGACTTTAGTTCTATAGGTGGGTCTTCACTCTCCCACACTAAATATGAAATTTTGTGTCTAAATTGCAATTTGATCAACAATTTGCAATTGTTTTGTGTTCTGTAAATTGAATTTAAATAAAATATGTATATGATACAATCTTTGGTAATTATACAACAGCGCGACAAGCGCGCACGAATTGAGTTTTGTAGTTTATAGGCATTGTCCTGCTGTACATCATGTGTGCAATTAGCCATACGACCCCCACACACGTAACGTAACGAGCTTTCAAAACAGTTCAGATCTCATTTAACGATTTACAATTTCCCAAACATGAAATGTGTGCTATCCCCCATGGTCAATCTGTTGAATTTTATTGGTTGATTCTATGTTTTTGAATTATAAAATAAACAGGAAAATCTTATCGAGCGCAGGTTAGTTAGTTGCTTGAATTAAAATTGATAATAAAAAAAAGTGGTGACCCCGACGTGGGTACAGAAATCAGCCTATTAAATGAGTTTTCTCCATCTCTTTCTAATTTTTCGGTTATTAAAATTAAACAATTAATTCATATCCTTCCATAGATAAGATTTTACAAAAATAATTCACCTGTTGTTTGTCGATTTTGTTGTTCAGTGTTATTATCAGCCTCGTTCCACTCATTTCTACTTTGCCTGGCAGCTTCTTCCTTTCGAATTATCAGTTACTTGCAAGCATTTTGCATGCCACTTCCTTTTTTTCCTGGCAGGAAATCACGTTGCACACACACACACACACACACACACTCGCACGACACGACTCAACGCGCGTCGTATGAGCAATATTACATTACGTATACGCAGTGGCTGCAACTTTTTGGGACTAAAAACTTTCCGATGTCTTTATAGCGCGCTACTAAGTGAGTGTGAGTCTGTATGTGAGTGCTTTACGTGCCTGTTAATGCAATATTCAAGTGATTGCAGACATCCCGTCCCGGCCCGTCCCAACTCCCCCCACCACACTGTTGTACTATCTCCACCCTCGCTTACAACTTCTTCAGCTGTCACACGAATGAGCAGCAGGCAAGCAGCTCGCTTATCTCTCCTCTGTGTGTATGTGTGTGTGTGTGTGTGTGCATGTGCATCGTCGTCTTCTACTGCTTCTCGGCTGCTGTGAGTTTTGTTTCCTCTTTTTACAACAATCTGTGGCAGTTATCAAGATTCGCATTAAAATGTATCATTTTTGCCTGCCTTGCAACAAGAGCAACAACAAACATTATATTCCTCTCTGCCTGGCTGCCTTGCTGCCCCTTTGCATCGCTAGCACTCGTCTCTAAAACTTCGTAATCAACTCGTAATGACGATGCATAATAGCTCCTGACTCCCTGACTGCCTGATTGTGTTTGTGTGTGTGTGTGTTTCGGCTGAAGGATGCAACTTATACAGTGAGAGAAATATGCAAAAATTGATCAATTATCTGCAATCTTTACCGATTGAGACCAAAGGAAATGATGAGAAAAATCTTTAGGTTGAAAATAATTTCAATTTGTCGATATATTTGGTTTAAAAACGATATATTAGTATCGAAATAGCTTACCGCAGCAATTTGAAGTATTTCCGAGATTTTTGCTGATATTTTGCAGCAGTAACTTTGTGGTCTTAGGCTATACTGTCAACTACAGCCGATTTAACGATGGTCACCTACTTAATATTTAAATTGTACAGTTTCGAGACGGTAACTTTCGAGTGTTCATTTTAGATTTTAACCAAAATTAATTTTTCTATGTGTACCTTTCATGGTGGTTTCTTATCGCTTGCCTTACGATTCATAAAATTTTGTTGGCTCTTAAAGTAGTTCAACTACTCGTATTGATGCCCTGGCAAAAGGGTTATAATTTACATTTTTCTTGAGATCAGACTTTATTTTTTTTTTGGTATTATTCTTTAGTAAACCTAATATTATTGTAGTATTATTTTAATTTTATTTTATTTAATAATGAAATAAATTCCCAGCGACAATTCCCAGATTATACAAGGTTATAGAAAAGGGAAATAATTATATAAAACGAGAAAGCTAAGCTAACTTCGTCTGTGACGAAGTTTTTATACCCTTGCAAGTGCTCGCTTAAATATTTAAAAAAAAAATACTCTTTTTCCCATTTTCCGACTGATCGTTCGGATGGGAGCTATATGATATAGTCATCCGATTTGGCCAAAAATTTGTAAGATTATGTGAAAGCATGTGACACAAGCAAATACAAAATTGCAGGATGCTACCATTAAAAACAAAAAAGTTTTTCAAACTAAAACTGTTTTCAGAACTATCTTTTGTATGGCAGCTATACCATATAGTTGTCCGATTTTAATAAAACTTGGTAGAATTAAAAAAAAACACAGAAAACTTACAATTACATAGTTTGGAGACGTTTACATTGAAAAGAAAAAAGTTTTTCTCACTAAAACTAGTTTTCCGACCGATTATTCCTATGGGAGCTATGAGATATAGTCATCCAATCCGTTCGGTTCCGGCATATTAGTAGTGTGCAGGAAAAAGAAGACTCTGTGCAAAATTTCAGTTCGATAGCTTTAAAACTGAGAGACTAGTTCGCGTAGAAACAGACAGATAGACGGACGGAAAAAGCTCAATCGACTCAGCTTGATCAAGAATATGCATAGTTTAGGGGGTCGGAAATGAATATTTATATGCGTTGCAAACTTCTGGGCAAATTTACAATATCCTTTGCAAGGGTATCAAAATATAATGAGACGGTTTTGGCAGTTCCTTTTGTATCACTGCAGCTCCTTTGAACCTCAATAGTTAAATATAACTAAAAGACACGCATCTCTTGAGGCAGGATTACCTTCTTTTTTCTGGCTGTTACATATTTCTGCACAAACTAAATATACTCTGTGTACCTTTCCATAATAACCTTGACACAGGACCATATCTTTAAAATTATATTGAAGTTTGAATGTCTGGAGCAACATTCTTGCCTACAAAACATTTCTTTGTAGCAAATCAAAACAAATCACAGGTTCATACTCAGATTATTTGTAAAAGTTTATGAAATTGTAAGAAAAGCTAAAAGCTGTTGTACTTATTAGATCAACTATGCATCGATAATGTTTCCTGTAATATTCCCTACTTAGAAATTATTGCTTATAAAAAATCTTGTTCTTTCTCTTATTTCTACGAGATCAGGCTAAAGAATTTTAATATTCCCTCTGCAAGGATATAAAAATAATACCAAATATTTTTTTTTTTTTCAAAAAATTGACTATATATTCTGAATCATTATAAGAGCTAAGAAGGCTTTCCAGCTTGAACTTGTGCTTAGCTACTAAATCGCTCCCTGCCTCTGTTAAAGCACCTGTGCCCACCTCTCTGGTTGATGCCTCATGATTTATCAGCTGGACGTGGGCCTTATCAAAATGGCAAAACACACGAAATGTGGGCAAACGAAACCAAACACACGAAGCCGGCCCCAAACTTCGGACCAAAAAGCTCGCGCTGGTATTTCTCTCTCGCACAAACAGGATAATCGCACACCTTGCTGCTGCTGGCTTGCTCTTGCTTACTTTTTTTGGGGGGGGGAAAAATTGAGTGTTTTTTTTTTTTGTTTTGTTTGGTTTGGTTTGTTTTGTTCGCCTCTGCTTTGTTTGTTGTTGTTGTTTGTTAATACATTTTGATTGCCTCCGCTGGCTGCTTCGCTCTTGCCGGCTTCTGCGGCCTCTGCTGGTGCCATCGCTGTGTGTGTGTGTTTGTATGCGTGTTTATGTTGTTGTTTATCTTTGAGGTTGTTTTTATTTTGCCTGCACACACACACACACACACACATATTTACATTTTCCTCTGGCTGCCTGCTGGCTTCTCTGTTTTCTTTATTTGCCTTTTTTGACTTCTGTATCGTGTTCTGGGCTTGTTGTATTTCTGTGTTTTGCTGAGCGCCTGTTCAACGCCGGTCGCGAATTTCAACAAAAACACAAACAAACCAGCCTTTATACCCAATGAGAGAGGGGGGGGGAATGAAACAGGACTCTACCACCAGTTGGCCTTTGTGTGTTTGACAGCAAAGGGGGATATTCGGATGGTGCCACAACTTTGTCAATTTTCTTTTATTTTTGGAGCGTTTTTTGTGTGAAATTTGGTTAACTTATAGAGGCTGAATCCATTGATAGTGAACCTAGTTCATTTTAATGCCTTCTCACATTATCCTTGTGAAAACTTAAACCCATTTCCAGAACTTTATAAATCAATTAACCTTTTATTCCTGATTAAGTGAGCTGTATATCAATGTTTCAAACTATTTTTCTACTTGACTTATACAGATTACCATAAACTTTATTCAGAATCAGCTGCGGCAACATCAAGGACTGATATTAATCCTGAAATATGGCAACAGTATTCAAATTTTAAGCAAATTATTGCAGGATATATGTTCGTCGAGCTTCTATTTCTTTCGTAGTTGCTTTAAAAACAACCTTATCAGTTGGCTCTAAAGTTGTTTTGTTTCACTTGACTGCCTTGCCTTGCCTTGTCTCCACATTTTTGGCCTTCCATGTCCTGGCGTCATTGTTTATGCCCATCGCGCATTTAAATGCGATTTTTAACTTGCGATAAACTGAATTATTATATTTTAATATTTCTATAGACATCTTTGTTCCTTTCTTCCTGCCTCCCCCAACACATTTTCACTGTTTCTTGCTTAGCACAGCAGGAAAGTAAGTGTTATCCTTTTTTAGCCTTGTGGGTTTATATTTTGCTTGAGTTGGCATTTTATGTTCTTGACACTTTGTGAAAGTTCTTTATGGCCTATATTTTGCTCGCTCTCTTATTTACTCTATCTCATTAGCCAGACAAAAGCCTAAAAGCCAAATTTGTCAAGTTTATCGTTGAGCGATTCATCAATTGCCTGACCCCACACTCACACACACACACAACAACAACAACAACACCAACAACTCTCATAGTTAATAAACTAAATTTGTAATTAATTATGTGACAATTCGGAGTTCTTTCACCCACCCCCCCAAAATGTCTCCATTTGTCATTTGGGTCTGTGTTGCCCAGGTGCTTGGTCAAGTTGCTTTGCATTTCCATAAATCATTTTAATGAAAATTTATATTTTATTTTTATTTCGGGGTGAGAGGGGAGACAACTGATAAGGCCAAGACATCTCATCTAAGTGGCGCTTCAAGGCGCAGGCGGCTTCGTTTGAGGAAACCCGTTGATGGTGGTGGCGTCTTCATTATCGTCCACGACGACGACGACGACGACGGCGGCGGTTGATAAAGTTGAAAAAGTCCATTCTGTTGGCGTGCCCAGAAACAAACAACAGAAAAACAGAAACAACAAACTGGAGCGCAGGTGTGGCAAGGCAGGGGAGAACAAGGAATAGCAGAATGTAAGAGGAACTGAGAGAAACAAATCAATATCGAACAACTTTTGTTCAGTTAGCGATTCATATGTGCCAGATGTGCCACAACTGATAGGTTGCCCGTCCCCCTCCTCCACAGGAACAACCAACTATTATTTCAAACATTTCCTAAAGCTTAAGTTAAACCCATTTTTATACACACTTTTTTGCTGCAAAAAACTGACATCTTTCCAATTACTTGTTAAAATTTAGAATAAAACTTTATAAAAGTTCGAAGAAAATGGAACAAAATAAGAATATAGATACTTGATCCAAGTTTCCCTTATCTAGAACCAAGCTCGATCGATATTAATTAAACAAAACAATGCTTTTATGAACTCTTTAATCGATTATGAAAGATTTGCTTTATTCAATCTGCTACAAAACAATGCTTTTATGATCTCTTTAATCGATTATGAAAGATTTGCTTTATTCAATAAATATCGCTCGAGTTTGAAATAATGTTCTTTTCGCTTCAAGCTATTTGTATGAAAAATAAATGGCGTATTCCCAACTCTCAGTTGAGCTTAATACCTCTAAAGGTTAACTTAGGGTCGTGAATATCCTATATGTTTTCCCATATAAACTTTTCTGTAGCTCTTTCAACCCTTGGTAGTGGAATTTTCCTGATCCCGATCCGATCTCGATTTATCACTTATCGTTCAGACTGTGATTGTTGATGTATTGATTGCTAATCAGTCAGTCAGTGAATCAGGACACACTCTGTTATACATAGGAAGATATCGGGAAAAGATATTCTTATCAAATAATATTGAGTTGCTTTCCTTTGCTCCTTTTTTGTTTCTATTTTGAAGATTTTAAGATATTCGATTTAAGTTTTTAGATTTATTTTTTCTTGATTATTTCATGAAATAATCTTAAATGGTTTGTACCGCCATACCAGCAGGTTGAATACAATTGGTAACTCTGATTTCTCTCTCTTTAATCCCCACATTAAGCATCATGTGGCCTATCCTTGTTCCTTACATTGGCATTTCTCATTTATCGCCGCCAGTCGACAAAACTTTGTTTGGCTTGGGTTTTTTTTTTGTTTGGTTTGGTTTGGTTTGGTTTTCCCCCATCGATTTGCTGCTGCTGACGATGACGAAAGTTTTTACATGTTGTGTTATATGCGTTTAGGCACCTGCCTGGCACGCCCCTGAACCGCCATCATCCTCTTTCTAGTTTTATGCGATCTGTACTGGTGATTAATTAAGATTGATTGATAAGGTCTCCGCACACATTCGTGCATACATATGCCCCAAACGGTGTGTCATGGTGTGCGTGTCCATAAAAAGTTTTTTTTTTTTTTGTTGTTGTTGTTGATTTGCTTTTATTGGCAAATATCCTGCTGGTGCGGGGCATTGAAAACGGGAGTGATGCCCGCTAAGCGATAATTCGTTTGGCTTTGCCGAAGTAAGAGAGATCCCACCCAAGCGATACCCGATACCCCAAGCGCACTGGCTGCTACGCAGTCGATAGTCGATACCTACAGAGGTGTGTCAGTGTGTGGTGTGTTTCAACGGCGGTCATAAACCAGAAGTTTATGACTCTGTTTGCTCACACGGCACATTTAGTTATTTAGTCATGGAGCTGGGGCGCCAGCTTCAGCGGTCCGCCGGCTAAGTAATCGAACACCCAAATAAAGTCACAAATATGTGCATAAGTTATGGCCCAGGGTCGTAAAGGAAATCGCAGCAGTGAAAAAGAAATCCATTAAATTAAATGCAGTCAGGTTTATGGAGTCCATCAGATTGAAATGGATAATAGTTTGATTCGATTCGATTTGCTTAGGACCAACAAGAGACCAAATGATTGAATAATTTTGATGTGAAAACTAATACGAAAATGGCGAAAGCTAGTTAACATAACAAAATGGAAGATAAAAGAAAGAGTGAGTTTGTCATAAATTTCTAGACAATTGGACAAAGTAAGCTGAGACATACAAAGTGGTATTGAATTGAAGTTTAAGCAATAAAAATTCAATTTTTAAATTTTCCTTATTTTTGAATTTTACACATAATTTCTATTCTATCTACAAATGTCCCGAAATACACGATCAGTATAAGAACACAGGACACGTGCGCTGTTTCGAGAATGGTACATCAAGTCTAGATTTATAGTTATTTGAGCTAAAAATTTATATTTTTAGCTTTTTTAGACATCATTTAAGGGGAACCTATACTAATGTTTTACCTCTATTTGATATAATCGCACCTTATTACTTTGTTGCTTCGAAGAAATACCATTTTGAATTTATGTGAGTTTTCTATTGTCAAATCATTTGTATTGAATCCTTGTGCAAATTTTCATTGCCTACCCATGGGCGGTTCAAAATATGTTCATTTTGGACCCATATTTTCCAAATGGTATATCTTCGCTTAAAAAAATCTTATAAATATACGGGATAGTTTGTTTTAAAGCTAAGAAACAGTACGTTGTCGATAGTACCAAAGTGAGTCAAAACATACAAAAAGGTTCTTCACAAAGCGAGCATAAAAAGGATCAACATAGAATCACCTCAAACCCCTCCATATTTTGGACCATGTTGCCTAGAGTAATTATTATTAACTGGGTATGACTAGATTTTGTTTGATTATCTTAAAATAAAACTAAATCCTCAACGAAAACCACTGGTTTTCGAATAAGGAAAAACCGAGTTTGAGCCTAAGCCCAGGTTGACTCACTATATAAGCCCGTAAACCTGAACCCAAAGAAGATTTAGGGATTAGAGGAGCTTTGCTGCCTTGACTATAATCTTAGCTAAGAAAAAAAGGACCCAGAATAGTTTGGCCAGGGTACTCCGTCTTCTTTTCTTCAACAAGTTCCCAAATTTCGAAAATAAAATAAATCTCTTAGCACACAGAGAATAAAAAGGATATTAAAAAAAGGGATATTGGATGATTTCACGTATACATTTCGACTGGATATGTCTTCAAGATCATTTTAATCATCCAACGGAGCTGAATATCATCCAACGGATATGCTAAATGATCATCCCTTGGATGATTAAAATGATATTTAAGACATATCCAGTCCAAATGGACCTTTTTTGTCCAGAAAATTATTTGAAGATATTTTGATCACCGACGGGTGACAACCTTGATCCTCTTCGATTAATTTTTGAAAAGTGATTTCTGTCCCCATTTCGCCATGAATTATTCAAGCCATTATTTTCCCTTAATTTTTGTTTAAGGCTATCCCAATAGAGAACCAGGGCGGGGTCTTATCATCAAAGAATCCATCAGTGGTATCGGCATTTGGCATCGGCCGCAACGACGCCAACAAACGGCGATTAAGCGACGAACGTCGACTCGACGGAGGCCCCCCACAAAAATAAACCAAATTATTTTTGTGGGTTGCCAGCAAAAAAGGCAACCAAAACAAACAAACCAAAATTATATATATATGTACGTACAGTTCACGGGGATGAGTATCGGGGTGGGGTACGACGGGTGGAGGGGCGGCCACTGGCAATAAGTGTTATCAATCAGAGGCAATCATCATTAAAAAGTTGGAATGCGCAGCGAAAGAGAAATAATCGTTGGTGATTTAGTTTTTCTGTTCGTTTTTGGTTTCATCTTGAACCCGTCTAATTATGCCCCGTATCTGGGTGCTGCTGCAGCTGCTGCGGCTGTGATAAGTGGATGTGGCGATAAGGCGCTGCCAATCTTTGGATGGTTGTTTATGAATTCGCGCATGTTGCACGTGCAACGCTATCGTTATCAGACGCCCATTTCAAAGAGAGCCACTCATATCGACACACACGTGTTCATAGCTTACACCGATTGTGTAATCTGGGTCAGTGAAATATTTTGCAGCGCAGCAGCCAGCGGCAGCAACAAGCAAGTCCAACACGAGACAGAGTTTGTGTATCTGCAAGATACAAATGTATCTCGCCTGTTTAGCAGTTGCTGTGCGCCTGTTATGCCACACACAAGGCAACACACACAAACGCAACTTTACGGTGGAGTGTGAAAGCAGTGTGCGTGTGCGAGAGAGCATGTATCATGCTCTCTTACACCTGAATCCCAGAAACAAACCACATAGGAACTAACATGGGACCCTGACTAGATGCGAAGTTAGGGGGGGGAGGGTTGGGAAATCCCAAACCCACCCCCCAGGATAGTTTAACCGCAAATGTGCTCTCACCTGGTCTGTATTCCGTATTTTGGTAGTGAAACTACACGGAGAATATTTAGCATAATCTTCAAATTATGCCTTATTGACTTTACATTTCAAACTATTTATACATTTTTCTCAGTGCACCAAGAACAGCCCCCTCACCTGCCAAGCTTATCTCCCACTCTTTGAGTGTGCGTGTGTGTGTGTGTGTGTGTGTGTTTTGTTTGGCACACGCAATGACTGGACCTAGTCCTGGCGCCTGCTCCTGCTTTCTTATCGCCAGCGACTGGCCCGAAGCTTGGAATGGCTTGGCACATTCCGTTGCGATAAGCGTAGGAGGAAGCTTCCCCTTCTCATCCTGGTATTGCAACTACAATGGGAATTTGGCTTGTCGAAAATGTTGTTTATCTTGACCCCTGCAGACGCTAGTTTTCACTTCAGTTAATTAAGTAAAGGCGCTACAATAGGGGGAGGGGGTGCAGGCCCCCAGATATCAGTAGGCGTACCCTTAATCAATTGCTATTGCCATTGCACAATGACAAGCGAATCATTTCATTTAACAATTTTCATTGAATGCAAAATTCGCGCTTTTCCCCAACACTGAAAAGCTTCATTATTGAAAGGGTTCCTCACCAGCTCCGCCTGTCAACTGGTTGTCATTGTTTCTGCTGCGATTGCTTTATGCTTCGGCCCAGGTTCCTGCTTTTCTCCTGCCCTCTCGCGCGCGTGTGTGTGTGTGTGTGTGTGTGTGCGCGCCCTGCGATAAGCAACTGCCTGTCCGGGCTGGGTGGCTGTGGCTCTGGCCCATATCCTTGTGCAGCTCTCCAGCTGTGTGCTGGCTGATGATGATAACGCCGCCAGCGACAACGGCAAGTGAAAATTTTCCGTTGCCCGCGAGCATTAAATGAAATTCAGGTGGGAGGTTCCCAGAGGTGGAGGAGGCGTACGACTATCACCTGACCAGGCGCACACTATGGTAGTCATAGTGACTGTAGTCACTACGGGCGTACGATACCCGTCTGCATTCAGCAAGCTGCGCTTATCTCTGTTAGCAGTCGTTGGAGCCAACGCAGACCGGCCCACCGCCCCCCAACGCCCCCCTTCTTCTATCTCATATTTCTAACCCCTAACATTCAGACCAGTGATGCGTGCGTGATGAGAAGGAATGGTGGTAGCATAAATGAGAGCGTTAGTTAAAGTCGGACCGTACCGACTTCACTTATGTTTATTAACAGAGCCTTAACATTAATGTTAACACTTTTGCAGTATATTACGAGCAGTCAAATGTTGTAGGTTCTCCGCGGATGTCATTTATTCCTCGAGTCATTCCTACTTTTCAGCCATTGGTTCCTATGGGTATTATAAATTGGAGCATATCGATGTTACTTGGTTTTAAAGATGCGCCTATCCAATATAAAATCAACTTGCTATAAAAATCTATCCGGAGAACATTAGAAAATTGGGAGCTTGAGGCTTTTCAAAAAACATTCTGTACAATAAAAATTTCATGCTCAGAAAAAAAAGGGATATCAAAACATAACCTTTGGACGATTTCCAGTATCCATTTGGACTGGATATGTCTTAAAGGATTTGAAAAAGAATCTTACTTTGTATGATTTTTTATCTCCATTGGAAGGAAGAATAAAAGAAGGCCGAACACCCTCGGAAATTCACACCGAATGCTGCCGAAGTTATGCGAGAGAGAGACAGAGAGCGAAAGTCTCTCTTCCGCGCTTACAGCAGTGTTCAAAAAAGTATACCTAATTATAAGCAATGAGCGTCTGCCACTCGAAACTGGAAAAAACTAACGAAACTGCAGATGAAGCAAATACAACAAATCTGACACCAGATCACACAGACGCTCAGTCACAGAAACATCAATACGACAATGAGGGTAACGCTGTATACTCCTTTACAGAAAGTGCCCTCGTGCAGATCTCTGCTGTGAATCGTTAAGACCAAACCAGTCTCAGTTCTCAAGCGGTTTGCATCCCTGTTAAGAGGTAATGCTTATTGAATACTCTGGTATCAGACTGAATCGGGTTTACTGCTAAATTTAAAACCATGGTTTTGTAGCACAGGACATAAAAGCTTTTTGGAGTATTGTGTCAAAATGGGAAGTTTAAATGTTTGAAGATGCAATCTTTAAAGAACGATTTTTATAAATTTTAAGGAATTACAGAAGAATTGATAATGGGATCTATGGATCTCTGAATTTGATAACATTTAAAGAGAAGTTACCCAAGTAAAGGATAAAACTACATTTTGTGTCACCGCTAGAGAGTGGCAAGCAGCCAGAGTTTTGACTGTATTGGACTCGCACTGCCTCTCTCTCTCTCTCTCTCTCTTTCTCTATGTCTGTCTCATTCCCTTCTCCCTGTCTCCCTGGGTGTCGCCTCTGTGCACTCCATTTAAAATCTTTTTGCTTATCGGCATTCGCTGCTCGCCTGATTGATGGCCATAGATAAGGCGGCCCAGCCCAGTTTTTTTGGGGGTAGGGGAGGCGAGTATGGGGACAGGAGCGGCAGCGGCAGCGGCAGCGGCTTGTTGCCTGTTGTGTTGTTGTCCTCGTTTTGTGTCCTTGCTGCTGCATCGACTGCGCACTGTGTGCGGCTCCATTTGGGGCATTGTTTGGTCCCATTAGCGCGGGTGTTATCAGTTTCCAGCTCTCCGGCGAGTTGATTCCTTTTTGCGCTTGGCTTGTGTGTCGCAGACCCGGCCCCCACACTACCACTACGCTCGCCCCGCTGCCACACTGAATGGCTGAGTGAGAGTTTGCGATAAGAATGTAAAATATAAAATATGGCATTTGCTCTCTGCTTTTGCTCTGAGGAATGTCCTTTTTGTGGCCCGACCAGCTTCAGCTGCTGCTGCTGCTGCTGCTGCTGCTGCTGCTGCTGCTACTCCTGCTCCTGCTGCTTTTGCTGTGTGTTGGTATTTTGTCAATTTAATGGGCCCCCGTTCGCTACATTGAGACAAACGCTGGCTTTTCCGCCTGCCCGCCCTCTCTTCCAGTTGTCCTTATCAGTACATGTTGTCCTGCGTGCGCTTTTGCCTCCTTGCAGTTTGTCATTGGTTGCAGTTTGGCCAGTCGCAGAGGATTTATCATCACAAACAGAGCAACAGCAACAGGATAAAAGGATAAGCGATTTATATATGTGCGTGAGTGTGCGAGTGTCTGTGTGTGTCCGAGTTTGCTTTAATGAACATCAGTTTTATTTGTGCTTATGCGTGTGTGTGAGTAATTTGTAATTTACCAAAATTGTTATTATCCTTGAACCTTAAACCCTCCGCCAGTCAACAGCTTTTTTATTTGACCCCCCAAAAAAAAAAAAAAAAAGAAGAGGACACAATTCTTGGCGATAAGCATCTTTCGGACTAACATCCAAAACCCAACTTTTCGTTGTGGGACAATGATGACAATGATGAGAACCTTTAGGGCAAGTGGAACAACATACATAAATGGTTATGATTTTTATGGTGCCAGGCAACACTTTTGGCCATGACTCACTCTCTCTCCAACACACACACACACACACACACACACACCCAAAGGCAGGAGCTGGCCACAATGCGAACGAGCAAAGGCAAAGGAATGCTCAACTGATAAGCACCCAGAGCAACATTTCCGATGATGCCGTCGTTGTTGTTGTTGCTGTATGTAGTCTTCGTCATCAGCTCACATATGGCTGACACAAACACACACACACACACTCATGTGAGTAAGGTGGAGGCGGTAAATTGAGATTGAGACTGAGACATTGTTAATACACTTTTGGGGGTGAAAAGGGTAGACAAAATCAATTGGCACATAAAACTGCACTAAATCACACTCTTCATATTTTCGATTATTTCTTATATAACTTTTCAGTATCATGCAGAATTTTTGGAATTTTTTTTAGAGTTCTTAGCCATGACAACAATCACAGGACCAAATCTGCCTCAGTTGTTCATGTCCGTCTGCTTTTAAAGATACACAGCAAAACAACAAAATGGCTACCAAATTTGCCTTACTTATCGAATCATGTTCGTTAGATACTTGCTTCCATACATGTGTGAACGACATACATAGGCAGTTTCGAGAAATTTGTGAACTGGCAGGCGTTCACACATGTATGATAGCAACTGGCACCTGAAAATATAGCTGTATGCCAACAACCTAAAATTGAAACAAGTGGAACAATATCGGAGGTTCATTTCTCTAACGGGAGGAACCTTAGCAGATTTCTAAAATCGCATCCTTTAAAGTAAACTACCCGGCATTTCCTTCATTAAGTTCGGATCAGTACTTAATCATAGCTAAGTCGCCGCTGAAATGGAAGGATATGGATTCAGTCCTTAAAAATTCAGAACTGAAACGTAGAACTGCAGGGTTATTTTATTGGGAAAGTACTTTATCCTTGATTTTCAAAAGTAAACTTAAAAGAAAAGAATGGTTTATAGGACAGAAGTAAAGAACCTTCGTTTTGGGAAACTTTGGACACATTTTGGCATGTTTAGTAAGAAATGATTGCTTGACCAAATGGAATTTTTATGAGACCGAAATCGTATAAATAGAAGACCGCTTCGACAATGTCTTAGACGGTAGTTTTATTCTTAGTTAATTTATGTTTTCAAATCAAACGTAACTCTGCTAAGTCTAAGCCCAGGTGAAAGTAAAGCTGATGGATATTCAAAGCACTGTTAGTCCTGAGGATCTGCAGAAACGAAATGATGGCAAAGGACTGGAATTTTACTATTCATTTCTAAGACATAAAAATCGGAAAAAATCTTTGACAGAAATATAAATATCTTAGATATGACACATCCTCGAAAAATCTTATTAAATACGAAAGTATGTATTAAGAGTGAGTACACTGTACTCGACTCTGTCAGGAGAAGGGTATTCGATTTTTCTCCAATATTATTCAAGCAAGTGCAAAAACATGGCACTAAGTATTATCTCTCTCTTTCTCTCTGCTTGTCAATTGACATCGTCGTCGTCGTCGTCGTCGTCGTCGTCTGATCAAGCACTCATCGTTGTCTGAGGCACCAGAAAGAGGCGTGTAAAATATTTTTATTGCACCTTCCTTTTATGATGGCACTTCCGGCTGCGATAGCGGGCGACGTCAGCAGCATTGTCGTTATCCACTCGAGATCTTGACGCACTGACAGAGCGCAAAAGAACAAGAGCGCAGCTCGTCAGTCAGCCCGAACTGACACAGAGACAGGATTCTGATTCTGATTTCGAAACAGAAACTGTGGGCAGGTCCTTTTTTCCCATTTTGCTGGCAATTAGCTGTGGCTTTGGCATGTGTGTGCTGTATCTGCATCTCTACCTGTGGCCCTCCTACGTGGCCCGACGTTTGCTCATTTGATGGCAAGCGACAGCGACGTCGGAAGCGGCAAGCGACGAGCGACGAGCGCGGCGACTGAGCCCAAAAACGTTTACTGTTTTACAAGCCACTTTTGAGCTCAATTTGCGTATGGCGTCAGCCAACGACGATGACATCGTCTCAATATCGGTTATAGGATCATTGACACTTTGTTCGCTGACGGAACAGACATGGGAGACGTCTGCGGAGTCGGAGACGGAGACGAAGTCGGAGTCAGGTTTTTATGGCATTTTGACTTTCGCCTTCTCATTCGTCGCTGTGGGTTTCAAATGAGCGCGCCTCGGAGTGGAGGCTTTGTTTTCGCTGCCTTTAACGACGTCAACTTGACGCCGAACTAATTGATGCGATAACTCGTGTTTATCACTCACTTACCCAAAAGACGGGGCACGGCGACGGCCGACGGACGCAATATTCAAAACAGGGCGATGTCGATAACGCGGCAGAAATATTTTCGAAAGCGGCGACAACGCTGACGCTGGCGTTCCCATAAGGAACGCTTCCATTTCCATTCCATTTTGGTGTTGTTATCGCTCTGTGCATTTCTGCTGCTGCTGCCGCTTTATCCAATATTTTAATCTCGCACTTACCAACGGATGACTGAGCTCTGGGCCTGCAAGTTAAGAAGTTTAAGTCGAGGCCGGTAGATAAGGTTTTTACGATGACTACAATATGGGGCAGGGGTAAGCGTATAACCGGGCAAGGGGTGCGCTAGTGGCACCCGCATAGAGACGGCTTCCTGATGCATTAAGCATATTTTATGACCACTTAGCAACCTTAAAACACACACAGTAGAACACCGAAAAGGAGGTCAATAAAAGCGAAATATGCCGGAATGTGATGGTAGATGAATCATACTCTTGTAGAGTAGCTCTACTTAACTGAATCAATCAACGATAAGGTTAAGTACTTTAAATTGTCTAAACAGTTTCAGCTTGTACTAAAGAATATGATGTCAAGCTTGACGAGATTAAGTTGGCGCTTTGTTGGAAATCTGGGGCAACTACACAGTGCTGAACATTCTCGATCTCTGTATCGTCTTTGACTCATGATATGTGGACTCGGTCAAGTTGTGAACAAAGAAAGATTTCAGAGTCAGAAATTTAGAAAACAAATAAACTTATAAATATTCAATAATTTGTATTAATAAAGATAACTCCCAATAATTTTTCCTTTGCCAGCTACAAGATAAAGTATATTTATATATATTCGTAATCAGCATCAATAGCCGAGTCAATATAGCCATGTCCGTCTGTCCATCCGTATAAACTAACAGATTTCAGAGATGGTATTAGATAGAGTTTTGAGAAATGCTTCTTAAACTTGCAGCACCCCCGGCATTTTGGAAAAAACGTCATATCTTCTATAGTTTTGAAGATAGTAGGTGCGCTTTTCAGGATATTTTTAGTAATCAGTATTATTTATCGATATACCTAAGGAAGGTTAAAGATCGCATGAACTGAAGTCGAGGAAATGAGGAAAACCAGATAAACCGCTTACAGCTGCAACTACAGCATTCATATTCATACGGTGCATACACTTTCATTGGTACAGATCATATTACAGTCGGGCTTGGCCGACTTTCTTTCTCGTTTATTTTTCAAAATGATTTTTATCACCCCCCCTGAAGATTTGTTTTATCTCCATGAAGTAGAAAGATAGTTGTTTTTTTATCCTTAGAATTAAACTGGGACTCGAACTCGGTACTAAACTTGGACGGCATGATTTCACTTAACTCACAGCAACATTGACCATACGTGTGCCAGTGCGGCAAATTAGAGTAAAGAACTCACTCATATGTTAAGCTCTCAGCAAGTTAAATGGCCGTTGGGGCAGATGGCAAGACTGTTGCCTAAAGACGAGGAAGTCGTAAGTTCGAGTTCCTTTCCAAGCATAGCTTTTCTTAAAAATCGATATTTTCGGCAGTCTCCCAATATAAATCTACAAAAAACGCCGGTCCAATGTTCTTTTTGTCTCTTTTTGTGCTAATGGAATTGATTTAAAGCCACAGCTAATAAGTTTAGCCTATCGCAATAGCTCTGTGGTCTCACTTTGTTCGTTTTTCTGGCCCCATCTGCGAATCCTTCGTAAATTCATCTACGATGTTGTGTCTGTTACTTGGTTGATAATTTCTCCTTCCAAATAGCTTCAGAGTTTTTAATCGACAATTCTGACAGCAACTTTCCAACCCCATGGCTACGAGGCCTGAAATTTAAATCAATTTTGATTGATTGCTAGATTAAGAAAAAGACGCAGACAAGGAAGCAGCACCAGAAGTTGGGGCAAGGTGGCAGCGATTAGAGCTCAGGGACGGGGGTAAGCCACTGCCACCTTGTGGCATCTTTGCTTATGTTAATTGATTTAATTTCGCTACAATGAAGTCATCGACAGTGTCTCGACGACATTTCATAAATATTCAGTGTTGCTTTTTGGATATGGGTGCAGACCCTGTCGGCACCTGCTGGGTGAGATAGGCAGGCAGCTGCCGCAGCCAACCCCAAGGTTGTCTAGTGATTATATAAGCCTGAAGTCTGAAGCTTGACTTCAATGTGCGAGTTTCGAGTTACAAACAATTCCAAGTTCCAAGCATAAAAGAAACAAAACCAAAAAAAAAAAAAACTTGAGTAGATTTATTTCATGATAAATGTTTTGTTGTTGTTGTTGTTGTTTCTTTATGCTTTGCCTGAAGTTATCTTAACGATGCATCTCCCAAAAAGCAAACGAAATGAAATAACGCAATGTGGAAAGACTACGCAGAAGTTGTAGAAATAACCCTCCCCCTCGAAACTGTGAGCTCGCTTGTGAGCTTATCAGCGTGAGGATCTTATCAGTTGGTTGCATCTGCTGCTGAGTTCTGAGAGTTTGTTGGAGAGCTCTGAGCGAGCTCTGAGTTCGGGTGTGCCTCCAAGTGCTGCGTCATTTGCAATTGCAACAACAATATTTTGTTGTTATATTTTTTTTGTTTTTCGTGGCTTTGCCTGTTTTATCAACAGACGTTGATCAGCCATATTTGTTCATATTTATGCCAATAACAGAGCACGTAATAACAATGACATACATACATACAAACATAATTGCAAAACAATTGCGGGGAAGGCTCGAGCATGTTGGAGTGAGAACTGCACGCCCAATGCACGTCGGGTCTCAGACAGTTCATCAGCCAAAACCGCAGCCAACATTAAAATTAAAAACCTTTTTGCAGATATTCACGCGTGGAGTGTTTATCTTTGCATAAATTTAAAAAAAAAAAAAAAAACCGTAAAAAAGAACACCCACAAAATGTGAAAATTAAATTCTAAAAAACCACAACAGCAACAACCAGGAAAGGTGAATACTGTGAATAGTTATACTGAAGTTTGGATACACTTTTAGCAATGGGAATAAGAGCAAGGTGAAGGTGAAAATAGCATTCTTTCATAAATGAACTCTCCTTTAAGAATAAAAGAAACCAACAATCTTAATTCAAGTACTAGTTTTTATGGATAACGTACAAAGTGGACGTTCAATTCAAAAATATAGAGGAAAGTTAACTTCGGCTCGGCCGAAGTTTGTATACCCTTGCAGCACGTTTTTTAAATAATTTGAAGGACATATCCACTGAAAACATACAAGTTTTTTTCAATAAGACTACTTTTCTGACTCTACTTATGTATGGCAGCTGTTACAATATATATAGATGTACGATTTCGACCAACTAAGTGTAATTATGGAAAAGCATAGCAAGCTAAGAAATACTAAGTTTGGAGGAGTTTTCTTTGAAAACAAAAAAGTTTTTCTCACTAAAACTAGTTTCTTGACCGATCATTCATATGGCAGCTATAACCTATAGTCATCCGATTTTGACAAAACTTTAAAGAATTGTGTGAAAGCTTATAAAATAAATATATGCCAATTTTAAAGAGGTTTACATTGAAAACAAAAAAGTTTTTCTTACTAAGACAATTTTTCTAACCTTACTTTTCTATGGCAGCCATACTATATAGAAGTCCGATTTCGACCAAATTTTGCAGAATTATGGAGAAGCATTAAAAACTAGTAAATACGGAGTTTGGAGGCGATTGCATAAAAAACAAAAAAAAAATTCTCACTAGAACTAGTTTTTCGACCGATCGTTCCTATGGCAGCTATATGTTATAGTCATCCGATCCAGCCGGTTTCGACAAATGTGCAGCGTATTTGCACCAGAAGACTTCGTGCAAAGTTTGGTCGTGATAGCGTTTAAACTGTCGGAGGAGATAGCATAGAAACAGACGGACAAGGCTATATCGACTCAGCTCGTCATGCTGATCAAGAATATATATACATTATGTGGTCGGAAATGCTTCCTTCTATGCGTTGCAAACATCTGGACAATTTCAATATACCCTCTGCAAGGGTATAAAAAATATGCAATGGTAAATGCAAAAGAATTCAACACGAATCTGTCTTTCAAGTTCCCAACTTGCTTATGCGAAGTGAGGTTGGATGTGTGACCTACTCATGTTGGTCTATTTGAATCTTTGCAGCCTTATTTGTTTCAATGCAGAGACCTCATTTCAAAAACATTTGTCTTAACAGTTGTATGTGCTTTTGTACTTATTTGATGAGTATCGGACTTGCCATAAGAATAGTACATTATTCTTCCAATTTTAGTCCAAGAATAGCTTCTAAACTTACAAATTTTTTACGCAAATGATTCCACTGTGACCAAATTTCCTCATAGTTCACAAAACTGACAAGTATAAATTAATTGCAATTTTTCCGAAAATTAGATAAATTCAGATACTTTGTCATGATATTAAACTGATTATATTAATTTATAAAGAACGTTTGTTCAATTTATTTATCTAATTAAGAAGGGGTTTAATTATAGAATCTATTTATGCATATTAATTTACTTGAGAAAATATTCTAAATAAAAATTGAAGCCAAGAACCTTTCCAAGAATTAAAATAATCCAATATAAATTCATGATGATGCCAGTTCCATAGTGATTAACCCCTCCTCCGGCAAGGCCACCTTGATTGCCCAGTTCTAAAAACACTAAACAAAGGGTATATCCATGCATGGTCTAAAAAGGGGTGTCAGCAGGACGGACGGAAGGACGGACGGGGATGGTGCAGTGCGTGGTGACGGCAACAACGACAACGGCGGCGGCAAGCGGCACGTTTAATGAATCTAATTAAAAGTCAACAATGGCAAACGAGATAATCGTCGTTAAAGGCAGCCAGCAACCCACCCAACAGGCGGCAGCAGGAACGGCCATATGGGTGGGGAAAGGGGTAAAGGTTACAACGCATGCGCAACATGCAGAGGCAGCGACGCAGCTAAACAGCTGATTAATCAGAGAGCGAGAGCGAGAGAGGGACGAAATCGTTTTGCATCTGCAAAATAAACCAAAATGCCGATTAGCATCTGTGGAGGAAGTGGAGTAAACAGTGGAGCAGAAGTAACATTAAAATAGATCAACGCTCGTTGATAAACTGGAGCCAGAGAATGATGGGGCTTTGGTGTGGCCCAGGCAGGTGATGGTGTGGAGGTTGGGGGAAACTGTACTTGAAACAGTTCTCCCCTACAGTGTGCACTCTGGCAGATACAGATACACACACAGATACAATTAAACACAAAACGCTTATCACTAAGCAATAATCAGAATTCCATTAGCCGTAGACGCGATATCGCTCAAAAGCATCTCTCGCACACACACACACACACACACACACACCACCGGCTGGTCTTTGTTTGTGTATCCGTTTTAGCTGCTGGTTGGTTGGTTCGGCCTCGCCTCGCCTCGCCTTCACTACCCAACTCATTCGTTGGTTCGTCGATGTTATCTAACTGCGCGCCGCGCTGCGCTTCTTATCAGTGCTTTATCAGTTTTTGTTTCGAATAATTTCAAACCGACGACGACGACGACGACGAAGGAAGTCGACCAGAGCAGAGCAGAGCAGAGCGGAGCGGAGCTCTGGCAAGATATCTTATTTCAGTTGGCAGCCAACCGAGCCGGCGAGCGCGAGCAAGCGAGTGTGCGAGTGTTTCGGATGCAGATACGAATCCAAAAAAAAGCGACTCACAGACCAGGCAGGCAGAGGCAGATAGGGCAGCAGATAGACGAACTGGCAGACACTGGCAAATGAAAGATAAACAACTTTGCCTGCTGCCAGTCGTCGTCCCCACAACAGCGCACATCAACAAACATCAGCTGTGCGCTGCCGCTGCTGCTGCTGCTGCTGCGTCGTCATCGTCGTCATTCGGCTAACTCGGTATCTTTGTATCTCTCAGACACACACACACACACAAAGATACAGCGCACGAAAATTTCATTACTCACCGCCGGGCCAAAGTTTCAGTTTGCTGTAGAACGCGAAACGAGCAGCAACCCACAATACCAGCGGAGCGTGCGGAGTGCGTGGTAACATAACCAGAGAGAAAGAGAGAGAGAGAGAGCGTGTGTTTACAACCACGTTCGTTACAGCCAAATTCGAATAATATTGTTAAGTGCAATCGAGGTGCCAAAAAGTGAAACTAAACAAGAGATTTAACCTTTTTAGTGATAATGAAAATGTGCAATCACAGGTAAAGCCCAAAAGAAACAAGTGCTTACATCTGCAGCTACATATCAATACAACCTAATCTGGATTAGCCGTAACCGTTAGTTAGCAATTGGATTAACATGCTAAGTAGCAGTATTAAAGGTAAGCAGGTATAAAGGCATATACAATTGCCCTTACTAAATTCAAAATTACAATTTAACGGTCATTCATAATATTATTTATATAGCTATTAGCATTCTTGCTATTATTGATTATTATTTACTGTATTTCATATAAATCAGTTAACAGAGCTCTAACACAATGTTAAGTTGACAGCGCTGACAGCTAACATGCTGCCTGGCAATCAAACCGAACCTTACCAATTTTAAGCCTAAGACCGAACCGAGCCCCTCTGTTTGGAAATGGATTTAGTACATTCACAAGACAGTATATTTAGGGTACTCACGACACAATATATCCATTACGATACACCCCTTACTCAGTGGAATTAATGTTTAATATTCCTTCCTAATGTTAATAAACAGTTCATTAACATAAATGTAAATATATACACATTTTGATAGCAGATAGCGCATGCTGCTTCAAAAAGTATGCAACATAGCTGAACCATTTGTAATTCTGCAGATCTCTGTGAAAACTATATATATACTATAAGGCAAAATATATGCTCTTTATCTCTAAATTGTTTTATGGTGGATCTAGCTCTTCTAGTCTCTGACATGTAGATGATTATACAGACGGAAGGACGGCTGGGTAGACGGCTTAATTGACTCGGCTGTAGTTACTGATCAAGAATATAGATATTTTATGATATCGGAAGTGCATACAGAAACTTGCACTTCTTTAGAATACCTAAATATGTTAAAGTTCTTTCTTAATCAGCATCCACAGCCGAGTCAATATAGCCATGTGCGTTTTTCTGTACGTATGATCCCACAGATCTTAGAAATGGTGAGAGAGATATACACACCTGATCATATTAATAGGTACACACATCAACTCAGACTTTAAGGTAATAGAAAACAGTTATATTCAATATTTTAAACTTAAAATTTGGTCTAATTGGTTGTTGAACTATTTGTTTTTAATAAAAAAAACATAATTGTAAAATAGGATAAAAATATAGCAGAAAGTAGATCGTTTTGTATCTTAGATACGCTTTCAGTCTGATCATAATAATAGGTACACTTCATGTGTTAATGAGAAAAACAATTTTAAATTTCTATTCTGTGTTCTTTTTTAGCTAAATTAGTATTTACTAACTTAGTATCCAGTGTATCCACCTCTATTTTTGGTCACTGTTGCTATCCTTTTTGGCATACTTTTAATAAGAGCCTGGCAGGTTTCTACTGGTGTCTCATACCACAATTTTTGGACACCTTCCCATAATTTTTCTTTATTTGAAAATGAATGCTTTGCCAATTTCTTTTTTAAGTTTCCCCTCAAGTTTTCAATGGGGTTTAGGTCCGGGGATTGGCTTGGCCACTTCAGAACGTCAACTTTTTGGTCCTCGAAGAATTTTGATAAAAGCCTTGATGCATGCTTAGGATCATTATCTTGCTGAAATACCCAACGTAATGGCATATTTTCCTCAGCATTTGGTACCATAACTGTTTCCAATATGGATTTGTATTCTTCAGCCTTCATTTTGTTCGTAGTCTGATAAATTGGACCTACGCCGTACCAGGAGAAGCAACCCCACACCATTATATTACCACCTCCATGTTTGACTGTTTTTTTTGGAAGATGTGTATGAAATTCCTTTCCATTAGGGCGTCGAACTTTCTTTTCACAATCATTCCCAAACAAATTTATCTTGGTTTCATCGCTCCATAAAATTTTCCTCCACTTTTTCTCCCCGATGCATTCTACCCAGTCTTTGTGGTCCCTTGCAAAAGTTTGCCTAATGGTGATATTTTTTTTGCGCATAAGTGGAACCTTTCTGGCAATTCTTCCTGGTAGGTTAGTATCTTGTAGAAGTCTTCGGATAGTTAGAGCACTAACTGCATTCCCAATTTCTGCTGGAATAGCCTTCGATTACTTAAATGGGTCCTTTTTGCTCAAAGTTACAATGTACTGGTTAAGGGTTTCCGTTGTTTTTTGTGGCCTTCCACGGGTTTCCTGTCTTGGTTTCCTTTCAAGTCCATTTTTAACAAAATTATGAGACCTGTTCATTAATTTGGCAATCGCTCGTAAAGATTTTCCTTCTTTTTTCAGGATAAGAACCAATCGAGCTTCTTCTGTACTACAATGAGAATTTCGACCCATTTTTTCTAAAAAAAATAATTATTTAATTATCTTTATTGGCAGTAGCTATACGAAATTAACCTTAAATCACTGATTACAAAATTATTCACTGGATATTTTTGAGAAACAGACACTGTACCTATTATTATGATCAGGCGAAATGTGTGGTTGACTCACAATTTGTAGAAAAGTTTTGATATACGAGGCTTCCCCTCTTTCAACTCTTTGTTACACTGTGGCCTGACATTGACAACATAATAAAAACCAAAAATTTTAAAGCTGTCAATACTTAAAGTACGAAAAAACCTTCTATTATTAAATAATTTCTATGTGTACCTATTAATATGATCAGGTGTGTAGGTTCGACTTGTTTGTAACAAAAACTTCTTATACTGGCAGTCAGATCAAGATTATTCTTCCCATGCCCCCGCAAATTGGAAAAAACGTCATATCTCGCACAATTTTATAGATAGAAAGGGTCGTACCTTCTGGACATATTTGGTTATCAGTATTATTTATCTATCCGCTGAAAAAAAATGGTTCAAATCAGATGAACGATAGTCGGGTAATGGGAAAAATAAACATTTATGTAGGCCACTATCCAGTGGAACAGCGATCGGTATCACTTTACACATCTTAACACTTTATGTGATTAAAGTAAATTTGTGGAGGTACAGAGAATGTTTATGTCGGACTTTATTACATCGTTTTTTTAACAGAATCTTCTCAAAACAATTAAGAAAGTCCGGATAAGAGCAACTGTAATATGCTCTTCTGCATTATTTATTAATATCAAAAGCAACTAATATATTTAGCAACTCGAAAGTTATTTTGACTAAAAAACAGGGCTGCAAGCCACAAAACTATTCGCATCTCTGGTTCGAAATATAAGGTTCGAGGTTTTGGGTCGAGCCTTAGTTCAGTCCTTACAATATTAATAATTTTTGAGTTGTATGTGTTCTAAAAATCTCATTCAACATACAAAACTACACAAATCATATGGGTTTCGCTTGGTTTTTGGGTCGGATTAGGTTAGTAGAACCCATGGTATGTACAATAAATAATTTACTGATTTCGCAGAAAAACATTACAATTGTAATGTAATTTAAAAAGCTTTAGTATCGAGGAGCTTAAAAAACAGAGGGTATTATGGGTGGTGATTTTATAAATAGTTCTTAACGATTTCCTAGAATTTTAAGTCCACTTTCCTGCCCATTTAAGTATGAAGTCGCTGGGCAGAAGGTTTAATCTATAAATCTATCAATTTTGTTGAACCGAACCAAGTTCGGAGCAGATTCGGGTTCAACTTTTGTTCGGTTCGGTTCACAGTAGAAAAAATAGCCATAATACCGGGTTTGAAATGGTTCGGTTGAAAACCAAAAAATCAAAGTTTACCAACTTCTCAGTGTACTGATGTATTGATCGTATCTAGCAGCTCTACGACTCAGATGACTAAAATTCGATAAAAGAACTGAAAAAAGGCTTAACAATTAAATAATCAGGGAATCCACAAGCCGTCAGTTAACCAACCTGTAAGGTGGGTGAAATAATCCCGCCAATAGCTAACCAATGTAAATGGACTCTGGCCCCCAAGCTCGACACACACGTTGCCAGTCGGCAAGGGTTGCCTCAGGCGCTCTCAAGTTGCTGTACAAGTCCGGAGTCCGGCATGTCCATTTCAGCCAGCTTTCGGTTGCTTATCAGTCGACTATCTGCGCTGTGTGGCTTCACATTCATTCCTCTACTCACATGTGTGTGTGTGTGTGTGTGTGTGTGTGTGTGTGTTTTGATATCTACAATCTGTGGCGAACGAAGGAGAAATATAAAAACGAAGGAATTCTGCGGATTGTTGTTATTATTGTTATTATAATTCCTTGAAGTGAATAATCAGCAAAATATAATCAAAACTGAGAAGAGAAAAAACACAGCGAGTGGAGGCTTGGACTACTGGCGTTGAAAAAAAAAATGGAAAAGAAAACAGATATAAAGTCGATATGGCTAACAAACGAATAGGTGGGATGGGGCAGAAACAAACATAACAATGTTTCACTTGAAGCAATTATTATGGGGAATTAAATAAGAATATCGCTGTCTTGATATGCCCATCTTGAATGCATTTAGTTAACTTTCGTTTTTTTTTTTCTGTTTTTCCGCCTTTTGCAGGTGATTGTTCCGATACCACAGAAGAGATGACCGTCGACAGCAGAGGTAAGTGTGTTAAAAGTAAAGGAACTTGACAGTTTCGTTTACTCTTGGTTCAGAAAATGTATTCCCGGGATGAGTTTTTAAATTTGGAAACTTCAGACGAAAACTTTTTAGGAAATCGGTTGGTTACTTAACAATTTCTCGTCACATTTCTCTGAAAACAAAATCTTAAACAGTTTGAGGTAATATTAAGAAGTTGGAATCAACTCTTACATTGATATATCTTTAGATATCTTTAAAAATCTTTTAAATCTTTTTGAAATAAAAATCCGTTAGCACAATTTGTTGTCTTCAATGTAGAATTATGCCCAACTAAACGGACAGTCAGTTGGGTGAAGGGGAAGTGCTATCAGTTTAACAGCAGCGTGCACAGTCATAACCCGTTAATGCCAATAATAAATTTCATGATGCGTCCGACGCCCATCCTTCCCCTGCTCCTCTTCTGTTCACTGCTGATATATTTTACCAATAAAAATTTAATCCGACAAAAAAAAACTCGTTCTAATTTAATACAATTTTTTTATCAGTGCAATCCCAGAAGTAGCTTAGGCTGCGGACTTTGGCGATTGTCTGTGTGCGGTTTTTGATGATTTCTGACACCTCAACTAAGGACCTAAAACCCTTTTACACACCCGAGAGGGTGGTTGTTGATTTGGTTGACACGAGAACCCTTGTCGTTCGATGGTCTGTGCCAGGAAATGACAAACGCGTCCAAGCTCGGGGTGTGGGGGTGCGTATTTTTTGACTTAACTGGCATCAATTTCATATCACTTCTTCATAATCATCACCCAATGTCAACCTTCCTGAGCTTGCTCCTCGACATTCCACGCCATTTCGCTGCCATCTCAAGCATTCATCATTAATAATCCCCTCCCCAAACTGGAGGGGGTGTGCTCTGAGCCCTTCCACGTGGACTTTTTATGCTGCGTCAGTGAAAGATTTGCAGCACACACAGACTCAACCCCCCCTCCCACCATAGTTGAGTGGACAGGGCCAAGTGGGCGTAACAGCTCGCCTAAAAAAGTGGGCGTTTGTCTGCGCTAATCTTTATCTAGGTGTTGACACTCCATGGCGACCGACGAACCAACGAACCAACCAACACCGAACAAAAACTGTGGCAAAGCGCAGAGTCACATTCCTTCATTCCAAACGATTCTGGACGCTGGGCCTTTCGGTCGGTAGTTCCTATCGGTGAATCTCCTTTTGGCCAACATTTTGTGTGCGGTTTTTCTATTAGAATACACTTTCTTTTGGAACGCATGGTCAATTGGAATGTTTTGTCGCATAAGTTAATCAAACTTATTTTTTTAACGATTATGAAAAGCAGCCTTATGCGGAATTCTATTTTCTAGGATCTTCATATGTTTTCCTCGTCCAAAATTTGGTAAAATCTTATGAGCTTTCAGTGAGGTTTTTGTTTAATATTTTTGATATTTCAACTATTATTTTATTTGCTTTAAAATTTCTATATTAAATCGAAAATTTCTGTGCTGTCATTAAACGTTCATTCAGTTTCAGTGTAAAATGAAATTGTAAAAATATTAAGCAGGGTATTTCTTCAGGTCATCTCTGCTAGATTGCCTTCTACTTGCTGCTAGTTGTTGTTGTTGTTATTGTTAGGGTGTAGGGGGTTGGGCAGGCAGGAGCTCTTATTCAGACCGCCCAGTCAGGCAGGCAGCCATTTGTTTGTGGTTGCTGCTTTGGCTTCAGCTTCAGTTGCTGCTGTTGCTGCTGCTGCTGCTGCTGATGATGGTGATGATGATGACGATGCTCACTTTTAGCGCTGCTGCTGCTCTTCATTTGTTGTTGTTGTTGTTGGGGCTCCTGTGCAATGTACTGTAAGCGCATCTCCCTCTGCGTGTGTGTGTGTGTGCGCCTGGCTCGGTTTGTGTATCAGTGTGTGTGTGTGTGTTTGGTTTTTATCTATGAAATTCATGAATGCTTCGGCTTATCTTGCAGAATTGCATACTTGCAGTTGCTGCCTGTCCCTGGGCCCCAATCCTGCCCTGGCGTTTTTGGTTGGTTGGTTACTCCTCTTGTTTGCTTGGCTGCCGTTGGTTGGCTTCTAATGGCGCTAAGTGACCCCCCTTTTCCCCTCCCCCTGACCAACCACACATGTGAGGTTTGGCTCTCTCTCTAATGGCATTTTATCTATGGCATAATTTTTTATTATGCTTTGCTTTAGCTTGTTTTTTTTTTTTCTTTGGTTTTTAGCTGATAGCTGTGGGCTTTAATGACAATCTACAAAACACACACACACACACACACACACAACGACAGCGAGTCAAATAGTTAGATAGCTTTTCGGCATGTAATTAATCATTGAACAAGATTTGAGAAAAATGCTGCAATTGCTGCGGGCCAAGGGGCAGGGAAGTGCACAACCAGCAACAACAATACCAACATCAATCGGAAAATTCATTACACGGCGCTGGTCTTATCAGTCATGTCCAATCAACAATATATGTATTCTCCTTCCCTCGAAAGGCATTTGTATATATATTACGCATACGCCCCGTCATAAGAGTGATGTGAGTAAAGTCCAAATAACCACTTTGAACTTGTAAATCAATATTTAAAATAAATTCAATAAATCAATATTTAAAGAAAAGTATTTTCAATATTTTCAAAAAAGAATTTTGGAAATTTTTCTAGCTTTAATTCAAACCAGCTTAAATCAGTTTAAAAGTGAAAGTCAGGATATCCAGGGTATTTGATTCGAGCTAGTCGAAGGCACACACACTACCCGCTGCACCACAGCCGGCCACAAGTGTTAGGAAGAAAATTGCAATTTTGACTATTCCTATACCCAGAACTATATGAGTTATTCAGGTAGTACCAGCAGTTCCTTTATAATAAATCCGATTCATGAACGGACGGAAATCAAAGCAGATAGTCGTAACCGTAGCGGAAATACTTCTACAAATCGACTTAAAATAGATATCAATTTCCCCAAAATTTCCCCAAAATTTAGTAAGCTACCCAAAGATCAGCCTTAAATACAAATAAAATTGTAGATAAGTCCTTGGCTTATTTAAATTCGCCTTAATATAATTTTTATTTTTATGTCCAATTTTCGGGGTTGGGTGGCAAATAACATTTTGAAGACGAGCTCTTCCTACGAATATGGCCAAATATTGACAGAGAGGGAGAGTGTAGGAACAGGAGCTGGAGCAAACACGTAATCCTTTTTCGGGCGCGGCATTTATGAAATTTATTCTGACCTTATCACCGGCCACAGATCGCTGCCCAAGTTCTGACTATGATGATGATGATGATGATGATGAGTTCGACTTGCGGGGGGAGCCAGCAAGAGCTTTTGGTCATAAAATGTTTGCCTCTTTTGCTTTTAGAGGTCCATGTTGTCCTTGCGGTTGCGCAGACAAAGAAGTAATCTATTGTAGGGTGGGTGACAAGGGGTTGTTGGCCATAACACCACACGCAATCCTTTGGATAAATTTTCTTATCTTTGTCGACCAGACGACGATATTATTTTAATACAACCAGAAACTCTGTGCGTGGGTGTGCGCCTCGTAAATGTGTGCACGGTGTGAGTGTGTGTGATTTATGTGGTAATTTTTTTTTTATATGACTTTTCATCATTTTTATTTTACGAAAGGGTAGAGGCTGCTTTAATTTCGGAGTTTAAGGTATCATAGAATTTCGATTAATTAAGCCCCCTTACATCCCTTAACATACATACATAAATACTTATTCAAAATTTATCTTGATCTGCTAGAAGCTCCAGCTTATTTTGGGGGTAGTTGACTGGGTCCAATGTTTGTCAAATTTTACAAATTTTGTCTTTCATTTCTGTTTGCATTTTACTTAAATCGCCCCTCGAGTGCTTAACTCACGCACGAATGACCCTCGTCAATTCTGGCTACAAATCCAGTGCAAATTCCATCAACAAATCGTCCAGCATAAATTGAAATCAAATGGGAACCAAAGGATTTGTTGAGTCAGCTCTGTGTGTGTGTGTGCTTTGAAGTCTAGTGTTTGCTGCCACTGCTGCTGCTCCTGTTCCACCCCTTCTGCCAGTTTTACGCTGAACTCATTACAAGCTGTTAGCAAGCACTTTGCACTTCATCATCGCCAACAGCCCAGAACATGACAACAACCAAGGTAGCAGGTAGCCGCCAAGTTAGCAAGTTTCCTTTCTGCGCCTTCCTTTAGTTCTTTTTGTGTGGCGTCTAGCAGTGGTGTAGGTAGTGGGGTATGCCTATGAGGGGGTCGGAATGTACCTTTTAAGAAAAAATCACCAAAAAAATAAGGTGGAACGAAGTAGAGGGATGCGAGGGAAAGCTATTGAGCGCACCGTTTCATTTGAAAGTCAAGAGATACTTTTAAAATTGTGCAGCTCTTGATTTAAGAACGAACAATGTTGGTTTTGTGTAGGTGAAAATGTGATATTCTTGCAATGTTCAGAAATTTATGTCGATATTAATCGAATTAATCACCTGGAGCTTGCTTACAGTTGATAGGTAAAAACTCTTTATTCAAGAACTGACTTTCTTGATTTTGAGTCTTTCAATCGATTAATAGAAGAATTCTTCTACTTGATTTGAGAATTTGTGTACTTAGATCAAGTAATGTAATTCTTGGAATAAAATCTTTTTATTTAAGAATAGTCGCACTTGGTTTTGAGTCAGTGAAGCTATTGATTTAATAAATATTCTTTTTGGTTCTTTAGACCAAGTTCAAAAGCTCTTGGATTAAAGGAAAAGGGAAACAAAAATCCATTTTCAGAAAATTCGCTATAAGATTAAGAATTTTCATTCTTCACTTACTATTATTCGCTTTTTAATTAAAAAATGCTCTCTTAAATTCAGAATTATCATTCCCACCGCGGTTTAAGTTCTTGATTCAAGTATGAAAGTCAATATTTGTCTCTCAATTTAATGGTATGGTGAAATTTGTCTCAGACTTCTTTAAGCTTCTCAAAAAAGTATGATAAGTAGCCCCCTTCACACTGCAGCCCTGACTACGCCAGCGGCATTTTGCATTTATGGCTTATTTGCTGCTTGTCAGTCAGAGAGCCTCCACCCCACCCAGATTTTGCCATTCCCCAGGTTGTAAACGTTTTATTGTGCCACCAAAAGAGCAGCTCATCCTCCTACCTCTCTCTGTGTGCTCTGCGCTGGACTCCACTTCATTCCACACACACACACACACACACACACACACTTTTCGGGGCCTAATTGGTAGGTAATGATGTGTCTGGCGTGCCGCTTTGTTAGTCAGTTCAACTTCGCAGTCCTGCCCAGATTGCGTGGCCTTTTTTGTTGCGAAACATGTTAAGAGTTGAATGTGGGGGGGAAGTTACTTGGACTGGACTTGGGCGGCTTTCTGGCTTTGTTCTTGCTGGTTGTCGCTGACTACGCGCATCTTGTTAGCAACTTGGACGACGCCAACTGCCTTATTGTGAGGTCCTTTATGTGTGTGTTTTTTTGTTTTTGTGTTACCGGAGTAGCTTGCAGGCAATTTTCGCGCCTCTTTAATTTACTGCAGCAAGAAATTCAGTTCCCTCTTTCCACACTCCGTTCAGCTGTTGTTGTCGTGTCTTGGTCGATAAACACATCAAAAGTCATCAACAGCAACAGAAAAAAGCTTTGCACAAAAGCAATGAAGTTAACACAATTCCAGACACGATTTTGACTCTCTGTTTGGGGGGAGTGGGCGTGGTCCCGCCCTCACGAATTTAGTGTAACAGTTAACTTCATAGAAAACATGTTGCAGTCGTGTCAAAGAGAAAGAAAAGGGTCGCAGGGATATGGTGGCGGAAGGGGAACTCAATTGAATTGTGAACTTTTGGCTGGCAGTTGTCATTAAATTGATTGATCTGAATGAAATAAGCATGATTTGTTAACAACAATTGGCAATGTTGCTGCGGTGTCATGCTGCTGCTGCTGCTTCTGCTGTTAGTTGGGTAGATGTCAGCAGGCCAGCGATGTTAATCGACGAAAGCAACATTTATGCAAATTCCCCCCAGGGACTTGTTTAATAAACGCAAATTATGAGCCTGGCAGCAACATGCTGCTCGCGGCCAGCAACACCAAGTCCCCTCACACGATTACAGATTAGCAACATTCAAAGTTGCACTTGGGTCAATTTAAATTTGTGCAACAGTTGCTGGCACGGCAACAACTCCTTGGCCCGACAACAAACACATGAGATTGTGGGAGCAACGGCAGCAACTGAAATTGAAGATTGCAATTGATCACAGAAAACCAAACGACGTACAGCATGCAACGACCAACAGTTGCCGCAGCGACTGTGGCAGTTGCTGCTACGGCTTCTGCTGCTGCTGTTGCTTTTGCTGATCAAGCGATCACCAGAGTTGTCCATGGCAACAATCGACGCTGAGCGTGCTCACACGAAATTTTCAAGTACTGCGACAATTTTCTACCCTCTGCTGCAGCTTATCAGTTTGCCATGCAACAGCAGCAACAGCCAGCAAACAACAGCAGCAACACATCTCAACAGTTGCATCAATTGCTCAACATTGAACTCTGTGCACAGGCCCAGACCATCCACCCGCTCTCCTGCCGCTCTTCCTCCCCTCCCTCTGCATCATTTGCACGTTTTTTAATTAAGACATCAAAAAGAGTTTGACTTGAAGCGATTTCAAGGAATTGGCCTCCAGTCTCCAGACTCGGTTGTATGTTTTGGGCTTCTATAGATGGCAGATAGAGTACATATAGGGTTGGTGACATCTACGACTGACTCCAAGTTTGCTACCCAAGTGAACTAAATTAGTTGAGTTCGAAATTCGAAGATGATTCAGGAAAACAAAACAAAAAACTGAAGCCGGGCAACAAGCGAAACCAAATTGCTTATCCTCTGATCAAAGAATTTGCTCGTTCCCATAGAGCTAAAGAGGTGCTGAAAAAGAAGCAGCAGGAAAGGCCAAAAAAAAACGGGTAAATCACGAATAGCTCGCGAGCCTAAGATATGAGAATGTTGATTATTTGCACGGATCTTCCTCCTCCACCACCACCAAAGTGTGAAGTGAAATGAAAAGAAATCAGTTTCTCGAATTTGCGCATTTTGCGCTCTTTGCATTTGTGGTTCCTTCCTTTTTTTTGTTTTTTTTTGTTTTTTTGATTAATAACAATTGATAAGAGCGACCCGGAGACTTGCGAACAGAGTCAGACCAGAGAGAAGACCCCAAAGCAGGCTTCTTCTTGCCTCTGCAGCTGATGGCGTTGATTACCCCAAGTCTACTCAGGTCCCAGGTTTCTGTACCAAAACAGGCAAAGTGGCAAAATTTTCGCGCGAAAATGAAGATTTTCGTTATCAGTATTGGTCCAGGATAGGTTGCAGCTGCTCTGCTCTCACTCTTGCTCACGTTTTTCAATTTCAGCTGCAGAGTTAGCAAAATTTGTTTAATTATATTTGGCCAATCTTGTGAATTTCTAATGGATTGTTTATATTTTTTTTTTAAATAATGTACATTGTGTGTGTTTAGTGACTTGGGTAAATTTATTTACTGCTTTTTACCTATGGTTTCCAAAGGCAGTGATAAGCACCAACAGGGAAACCCGAACCCTTTTAAACCAATCGGGTTCTCATTTTTAAAGGAACCGATTGTGGAACCAAACCCCTAGCGTTGACCCCGACCCGGCGTCGAAATTGCAAGGGCTTGGATTCCAGGAATAAATATAACTAAAGATCAAACAAAGTCCAAAATATGACCATCTAAAATTTGTTTAATGATACTGACGGTGATTCATTAACAATTTTGTACTGAGTATTGCAAAATGAAAGGAACAGCTCGATACTTTCTTTAGTGTAGTTCGATCGAATTTCGATTATAATACACCCCATTGTGACACCCCATTAAAAATATGATCTTACCTCAAATCCAATGTCTGTTTGCAATACAATAGTTTTATGTCATCGACAATAAATCCAATCTTTATAAACCTCCTTTCGAACTTATTGAAAGTACGCACACAATTTGAGAAAAGCTTTCGATAAGTTGGAAAATTAAGTATTGTAGCAGTGGTTTCGATTGATTTTGGAAGTTCTGAAATCCCAGAAATGAGTCCGTTCTCGTCCGTCCGTCTGTCCGTCTGTTTCCATGTTGTCTTCTCCGTCAGTTTCAAAGCTATCTTCACCAAACTTCGCACAAAGTCTTTGAGTACAAATACGCCACACATTTGTCGGAACCGTCCGGATCGGATGACTATAGCTTATAGCTGTCATAGGAACGATCAGTCGAAAACTAGTTTAAGTGAGAAAAACTTTTTTATTGTCAATGCAAAAGTGGTCAAAACACAATTCTACAAAGTTCTGTCAAAATCGTATGACTATAGCATATAGCTGTGGTACGAATGATCGGTCGAAAAATAAGTTCTAATAAGAAAAACTTTTTTGTTTTAAATGGAGTCGAATCCGAATTTATTAAATGTTCGTTTGTTAGGCTTTTGCAGGATTCCACCAAGTTTGGTCGAAATCGATCATCTATATGGTATAGCTCCCATAGAAAAGTAGGTTCCGAAATATAGTCTTAGTTAGAAAAACGTGCTGCAAGGGTATACAAAGCCGAAAATAATTTTCCTCTATGTTTAGTGTTTTTTATCGAGATTTGGCGGCTCATAAAGTAATAAAACACAAAAAATTAGAGTGCTAATAAATGATTGAGAAAACGACAGCTTTAAGCTGTGTTTTCGTTGAAAGCGTCAACCTAAAAGCTTAAGCATTATCCCAAAAACTACTCTACAAACTTTGTAGATGTAATTGTACTTTCACATGGAAAGTTTTTGAGATCTACAAATAGATCAAAAGATGAAATCAAAGATAGCAACCAGATTTTTACCGATGTTGTATGCAACTTCTACATTTTTTCAAAGATCTGTACATCTGTACACATAGAAAAATTTGAAGTACGGGAATACTAAATCCTGGAAACCTAACCCCTAAAGTTCTAAAATGGATGTACAACTGGTAAAAGTAACTTTTCTGACTTAGTTTCATTTTAAGTGACTAAAATTCTTGGAAAACCTGAAACTTGTTTACAATTTTTGTTACCAAAAATTATGCTTCATTCCCATTCTATTGGACTATAAATTAATTTTAAATATGCTTTAGAATTTAAATGGATGTGATTGGAAAATTTTGTTATGAGATGCTGAATATCCAACATTCTAGTGTCATCTCTGACCCAGACAATTATGTGTGTTCTCATGGCATACGCCTCTCATTACGCATACGCCTTCTCACATAGCCAGCGGACAATACGACGAACTCTAGCTGCACAGCCAGACTAACTGGCGTCGTCTAGGAACCCAACAGAAGAAGGATCACGCTTGCTTGTGTCTGGTATGCCACACCAGCGATCGAAATCTTTGTGGCAATCCAGCCAAAAATGAGCATAGCCTTCGCCACGCTGCCGCAGATTCGGGTTAACTGACCTCGAACGATTAGCAGTGACGGCGGTCCCAGAGTTGAGGCACCAGCGACAAATGAACAAAGGGTCGATCCTGGCCAGAGCCAAATTGTTCGATTGTTTATGGCTGCCTACAACGCCCACCACCAGCACCACCACTGAGGCCGACCGGCCAAAGTGAGAAACCAGCAACAATAATCTACCGGCTGATAAAGTGGAAGCTCCTCTTCCCCCCGCACAGTGCCCCTTGCCGCTGTGTGTTTGTTGCTGGGTTGCTTATCGGCGAGGATCGATCGCGACTGCAATGGCTGGTGGAGACGGCAACGGGCCCAGCTTGGCCTGATTTAACAAATTGATAAACAATTGTTGGCGTTGGGAGAGTGTGTGTACGTGTGTGTGTGTGTGGAGAGTGGAGAGCTCCACGCCTCGACTGGACTGAGAAGGTGTGTGAGCAGGCGGCGTAACGCTACGAAATGGCTTAACAAAATCCGAAAAATATATTAAAGATATAAAGAAAGCTACAAATATCCTACAATTAATTTCTCTTCATTTTGTAGCACTTTTTGGCGTGCGTTTTGCATCCCCTTTTCTTCGAATCAAGTCAATGTGGAGTTTTAAAGTTTCTGAAATGCGGAGCCCTCCCTCCCAATGAATCAGTGCAGCAATTTCCTGCACCAGCAGCAGGCAGCGGGCATAAACTAATCCTCAGCAGTTGCAACAGCAGCACCGGTCGCGGCGGCAGCTGTCGCTAGGGGCCGACTTCAGCTGTTTCTGTTGTTGTTTTTTTTTTTGTTTTTGGGCCGCTTGGCCAGATCCATTGTTAGCAGCGTCTCCCGGTTTGAGCTCTATCGGCGCTTGGCCATCTCTGCTGGCTCTCTCCGCTTTAGCCTCAGCAGCAAGTCCAACGTCTTTTTGCGCTGCGAACAAAACACTTTACGTGTGCTGCTTATCGCTTAACAATCGAAGGCAATAAATATCTTACAAATAAGCAGAATGCGCTGGAATGCTCCAGGAGAAGCAGGAGGAGGTGGTGGCGGTGGCGGTGGCGGTGGTGGTGGTGATGGTGGATGGTAAAGAAGATTGCTCACGTGCAGAATTGTGTGAATTCGTGAAAATCGACGGCAGCAATTAGGGCGGCCAGAGTGGGCGCGACCGTCAAGGCAATCAAAAGACTCAGGCGACGAACTTGGCACAACTTGACAGCTACACAACCCAAGCAACAAGAAGAAGAAGAAGCAGCAGCAGCACAAGTAGAAGGTTAGGCTGACATTTCAATAGCCACCAATTGACAGGTCAACGCTTAACCAAAGAGAGTGAGAGGGGGGGGGGGTTGAGAAGCCCGCACATAGAGTCCATCCTGAACACAAGTCGATTTCTGGCGAAGCGCAGACCCCGGGCTTATCATCCACTTCATCTGCCCCATGCCATGTGTGCAGCAGCTCCCCTTTGGTCTCCCCCCTAATCTTGGCCAGCATCGCCTTACGGGGTCGTTATAATATTTTGCGAGCAGAAAAAAAAACAAATCAGATGTCAGTTAGGTCTTGGCCTAATCATCAGTTGACCACCATGTGCACTTTTCCACCAACACAGAAAAACAAAACATTTCCACGTAATCCTCGGCCACAGTTGAGATGGAGAATTGCTGATAAAGCAAATGGTTGGACAGCAAGCATGGTCTGTTGTCGCATTGTTTTCACAGCTCTTGCCGAGGAAGGGGGATCTCGCTTACTATTATTGACAATTTGTTTGATAATAATTGCCCAAGCTTAAAGTTGACACATCGATCTTTGGCTTAAGGTTTATGGCCAGACGCGAATTTTTTCGATGGGAATAAAGAAATTTAACCAAAAATTACAATGGATAGAAGAGAAGAGTTTCACTCAGCAGCTTTATTATAGAAAAGCGCGCTGGATATTTAACAAAATAAAGGACGAAACGTACTGAAATAACAGGATAACGAATGGAAACGGCACTTAGAAGGAGAAGGGAAAAGAGTGTAAATACCTGTTCAGAAAAAAAAGGTTCCCTTAAACTCGAAACAAAAACAAGATGTTGTCTCCTTAATTTTTGAGAACAAGTGTTCCAAATGCTGTTCAAATGAGCACAATTCAACTCAACTCAGCCACCGCACATAAGCCTTTTAGACGTGGTTCTTTGTCTTTATACACCTAACCAAGGCAGGCCCAGGTTTTGAAGTAAACTGTAGTATCCGCTTTAGTGGTGGATTTATCAGTGATGAATTCAGACCTGGGCAGTATGAATAACTGAGTTCATGACTGATTTCAGTACCTTTTTCAATACTTCCCATAAAACTCAACCATGAGATCAGTACTCAAATTATGCCTATGTTAAATTAATGTCTGATCAGTTGGTTCAGTACTAAAGCGATCTGAATGATGCTATTAAGTGATGTCTCTAACCAAATTTTGCCTTTTTTAAGGTAATATTACAAAAATTCTTAGGCATTTTAGTTAATTATTTTTCAGTGTATACCCTTAAACTCTATACATCCCTTTAAAATATCCAAAACTTTATGCCATACATCTTCTATTGTTCTACATCTTACAGATTCCAAAGATTTAGGCGAGGAGAAGCAGCAACAGCTGGATGAGCAACCGCTTGACGATCAAACAGAGAGTCAAACCCATAACAATAATAACAACAATGTAGCCGAACAGCCAGATGATACCAATTCCGATCAAGAACAGGAGGAAATGGATACATCCCTAGAGAAGGAGAAGTTGGCTTTCAAAGAGACAGAGACCAGCAATTCCAGCAGCCCACTGCCTCCCAGTTCAACACCAGAGCTGGTACCGAAGCTAGAGCAACCGGCCACACCTCCTTCTCGCACACCCTCACCCACACCCACACCCTCGCCAACACCCACTCCACCCACCTTACCCAAATTACGTCTGAATGCCCTGCTAGCCTCTGATCCGGCCCTCAAACCAGATGCCAAAGAGCTTAATCTGCACGAATCACGACTGCTGGGTCCACCACCAACATTGACCAACAAGCTCGAACAGCCGTCGCCTGCCGCCGAGCTGGTAGAGCCCCTCATCAAACCCACCAGATTCATGTGTCTACCCTGTGGCATAGCCTTTAGTTCACCCTCAACTTTGGAGGCACATCAAGCCTACTACTGTTCGCATCGCATTAAGGATACGGAGGAAGACACAGCTGGAGGAGAAAAATCTGGCGGTGGTTCAGCTGCCTCAGCAACTACACCTGCCGGAAATAGTGGCACTGGTGGTGGCGAACCTCCCACCAAGGTGGCGCGCCTGGGGAAGCAATATGCCTGCACTCAATGCTCCTACAGTGCGGACAAGAAGGTCTCTCTCAATCGTCATATGCGTATGCATCAAACCTCGCCGGCACCCAGCCTAAGCCTGACCCCCAATGGTGGTGTCCCCTCAACGGTGGTGGGCAGTTCGCTCGAGGAGAGTTCTAGTCAAGTGAGTTGTGTGTAATGCGACAAATCCTCAACGATTTTTGACTCTAATCTCTGGCTTAATCCTTACCAGCAGCAAATCGATCGCTATTGCAGCGACTGTGATATCCGTTTTAATAACATCAAGACCTATCGAGCCCATAAGCAACACTATTGCAGCTCAAGACGCTCGGATGGTCAATTGACGCCCAAGCCGGAAGCGGGCGGGGCAACGGCCCCGGGAGCGGGGGGTACAGCTGGTACAGCGCATAGTCCACAGACCGCACGCAATAAGACACCCACGCCAGCCATGGTGGCTGCCGCTGCAGCTGCGGCTGCTGCAGCGGCGGTTTCTTTACAGGGTCCGCCACCTCAACCGTTTCTGGCACTGCCCACCAATCCTATAATAATAGTGCCCTGCTCTCTGATACGAGCGGCCAGCCTTATACCAGGACCACTGTAAGTAATCATTGAAAGCAGGATCGCCAGAGAACTGACCTTTTCTTTTTATAGCACCACCTCCACATCGGGTATAGTAAATCCAGAGTCCACCTGCTTCACCCTCGACAATGGCTCACTCAAACCCTTGGCCACCGCCCTGAATATGCTACCCAATATACCCACCGGCAATCCGCTGACCATACCCGCCCTGGAAACAGTCGCAGGGGTTAACAAGTCTGTGGATTGTCAGGCTGAGGTGAAAAATAGTCCGCCCGAACCAAAGCGCAAGGAAGCTAGTGGTAGTCGGTGAGTATTCAAGCAAAAGTTCCTTCCCTGAGACCGAAATCATACCCCCTCCTCCTTTTGCCGCAGTGAATCGGCGCCTTTGGATTTGTCGCTGCGACGTTCTCCCATCTCGGCTTTGCTTCAGCGTCAGCGTCTGGTACGCTCTGCCGCCGCTCTGCTGGATGTGGAGGAAGCTCTAATGGGACCCGGTAAAGAGAATTTGGAGAGCGGCGGCAGTGTGACACCCGAACAGATTGTTTGCGCTCCCTCGCTACCCAGCAGCCCCTCGATGAGTCCCTCGCCCAAGCGACGAGCCATCAGTCCGCGCAGCTCGGGAGCTGGTAGTAATGCCTCCATGTCGCCACCGGCTCTCAATGTGGCTGTGCCTCATCTGCTCGAGAATTTACCGCCTTTGCGTTCCATGTTGCCGGCGGATTTTGCCTTGTCCGAATCACTGCTGGCCAAGACCAATCCAGAGCTGGCACTCAAATTGGCCGCCGAGCTGGCAGGTAAACTGGGTTTTGCCCAGGCTGCAGTGCCCACGCCTACAGTGGCTTCACCAGCCGCCACTAATCCCAGTCCTGCGTCCCAGCCACAAGTGTATGTGAAGCAGGGTGTGTCCAAGTGCAAGGAATGCAACATAGTCTTTTGCAAATATGAGAATTATTTGGCCCACAAGCAGCACTATTGTTCTGCCCGTAACCTGGAGGGAGCTGTAGTGGACGGTGACCCGGCTAAAGCCTCCTCCAGCACGCCACCGGCTGCAGGATCAGGTAATAACTCGTCAGGGCCTGAGACCACACCTGTGGCCTATCAGCAACTTATCTGCGCCGCCTGTGGCATCAAGTACACTTCGCTGGATAATCTGCGTGCCCATCAGAACTACTACTGTCCCAAAGGAGGAGCCACACCCACGCCCAACGCACCCAATCACGAGAAGGAAAAGTGCACAAAGTGCAAGACTTTGCATGATCCCAGCTTAGCCTGCCACACCCCACCAGCAGCAATTATCACTCCCACCAATCCCAGCAGCAGCAGCAACTCGGCCACCCTACCCACTCCCAGCCCCAGCAGCAGCAGCGGCAGCGTCAACAAGTGTCCCGTCTGCGGTGTGGTCAGTCCCACCGCCGCTTTGGCTCGCAAACACATGGAGATGCACGGCACCGTGAAAGCCTTCCGTTGCAGCATCTGCCAATACAAGGGCAACACCTTGCGTGGCATGCGCACCCACATACGCACCCATTTCGACAAGAAGACCAGCGATGTCAATGAGGAGCACTACATGACCTGCATTTTTGAGGAGGAGGGAGTCGAACTGCCACCGGCAGCAGCACCCGTGCAGGAGCAATTGGAACAGCAGCTGCCACCGCAGCTTTTCAATTGCGATTACTGCAATTATGCCTCCACCTACAAGGGCAATGTGGTAGGTAGTCATGGCGAGTAGACCAAGGATATGTAAACTAATTGATAATCTTCTAACTTTAGCTGCGTCACATGAAGCTATTGCATCCCCATGTGCCCATAAACTCACCCTCCATTTCACCGGAAACTCGCGAGCAGCAAGAGACAATTGCACCCACCATACCTGAGGTGGTAAACGGCGAAGCGTCTGCCAGGTAGGTCGAGAAATAAGTCAAAGCGAAGCTTTTCTTACACAGACAAAAAAGGATATTAAAAAAACATCCATTGGGTGATTTCCGTTAGCCAGTTAGACTGGATAAGTCTTAAATATCCTTTCAATCATCCAACGAAGCTGAAAATCATCCAAAGAATACAAAAAAATTATCATCCTTGGGATGATAAACAGCACCGTTGGATGTTCGAAAGGATATTAAAGATCTTTTTTCTTCTGTGTTATCTCTTTGAATTCCTAACCTTCAGTAGAGCCAAACACATCTCAACCATTTTCTTATCACATCCCTTAGCTTCCACATCAAATCGGAACCGCAAGAGCATCCCCCAACGCTGAGTCTGGTGCACGACAACAACAACTCACCCATAGCAACACCGCACATCAAGGCAGAACCCCTGGACATAGATGTATCACCCACTTCATTGGCTTTGCCGCCACCGCCTGTTGTTTCACCCGTATTGGCCGCCGCTGCTGCGGAAGCCATGAAAAAATACTGCTCCACCTGCGACATATCCTTCAATTATGTGAAAACCTTTCTGGCCCATAAGCAATTCTATTGCAAGAGCAAAATTCAAAGACCCGAAGCCAATGAAAGTCCCAGTCCCAATCATGTGGCCGCCGCAGCCGGTGGATTGGGGGGAGTTCAGGGTCTGCAATCGCCCAACGAGCTAATAATGCTGCAGAAGAATAAGGAGAATCTACAGGAGGCGGCCATTTGAGAGAGCCAGCTTATGTGGGAGGCGCAACGTAAACAGCTGGAATGGTACTACAAGTGCTTCTAAAAAAAAAAGATGGAAGTTAAAAAAAAACTAAATCGAATCCCTGTATCGGCACAGTATTCCCGGAGAATCTCCAGGACAGATACACCTATATACACATTTATACATACATATTTACATATATCTACCCCATACCCCCTTCCCCCCAATAGCAATGTAGGAATCACATGACATATAATGCATGCCAAAGCTTACCACTTAGAGAAAACCACTTCAAACAGAGACTACACGGCGAGTGCAAGAAACTACAAGTTTTCAATGTACAGAGATGAAGATCCCAAACGATCGTCGCTGAACTAATCCTATAGATCCAATATTATACTGTAAATGTAACGCTAACTTTTGTTCATATTTCATATTTGGCGGACACAATTTACAATTAGACTGTGTAATTTAACTAATTATCTTATACATACTATACATACATACATATATAGCTATTAAGTGTGTGCGACAATAAAACATTACTAATTTATTCAAGAAATTATAGCATTGACATTTTTCCTGGTTTTTGGATTTGTCCCTGCATCCCTGAAATGGATATTTTTCGATATTAAAATTCCAATTATTGTTAAAAGGATCTTCAAATTTCATTCAACGGAGCTGAAAATCATCCAAATGATATGAAAAATGGATGTTTTATTACCCAAAAAGGATATTAAAAACTGGTAAATGCTGGTATCGCTGGTACTGCAGACCCAAATGGTTTATCTTCGCTTAAAAAAATTACAGAATTGTTTTGAATAATTAACTTTAAAGCTAATACATAATTCTATCCGAAAATAACAAAGAGAGATAGGACAATAGTATAGGGTTCCCATAACATGTGACTTTAAGCTCAAATTACCAAAAACCTAGATGGAGAAACGTGTTCCGATAATAGATTCGTGTTTAGCACACGAAAGTAATCTTGAATCACTAACAACCCTTCAATATACAGAAAAAAGTATCATTTTGTTCCATTTTTCCCTCTACATTTCGTTAACTGCTAGCAGATCTAGGAGCTTCAGCCCCTATAAATATATAAAATAAATGCGTTTCCTATAGCAAGATAAAGATTTCATCAGTTATCATCTTAAAACAGAAAAAAGTTAACAAGATTTCGATGTAGTTTTTGAAGAAAGCAAAATGGGGATTTAAGTTAGAAATTCCGCAAAAACAGGGCTTTAACTTTCTTACGGAGAAGTAAAAGCAATTGGGATCCGCTTGATCAATACACTAGATTACAGCCAAAAAGACTCATTTATAATAGAGCATTTTTAAAATAGAATGGAATTTTTTACTTTTAAAAAAGAGTATTCCTTATTTGTATATATCACCTTAAAATGTAAAGTCCATTGTCCATGGTAAATTAAAGTCGATCAAGATTTTGACAGCATTTTCGCGGTGGAGCAACTTCATGAAGTTCTTCAAAAAGCTTTCGTTTATGAGAAAGGGGTGTAGAGGGGCAAGCGACACCTCTACACATCTCTCCTGCAAGCAGCAGCTTTTTTAAAACATCGTGACGTTTGATCCATGGTGTTAATCCCGTCCTTCTTTATATCAACAAGAAGTTCTCTGGGCCTTTTACGACATGGGATTCGGAACGGGGCCTTATGTTTAAGGAGGAGGTGTGCGAGGTCAATTATTAGGCTGGGCAGTGCACTTTCACATGCAAAGCACTTAAAGAGCAACAGAAAGGCTTCAATTAATATAAATTTTTGTGACGATCTTGTAACACCACCTCCATCTGAGGCCCAGGACAACAGTACTGTCGCCGCACCTCATAAAAGAGGACACAGGCACATAAGGTGAGATTATCCAACGATCTCAATATGTACATATGTATAATTAAAATGGCATCACTGACCTGGTAACTCCGCCGCAGTCTCACATTTTGGGGCGCTCCTGCAACAACAACAAAAATACATATGTAAATTGGTTTGCGTGTGTGTGTGTGTGTGTGTGCATGCACACAACTTACCAGCGAGCGCAACAGCTTCCCGGCTTCTGCACAATTCAGAAATAACACTTTAATAATCACACAAAATCACTTCAAAACAATTGCACATTAAAAAAAAGAACAAAAACAACTTAAACGCACTTTTTACTAAAAGAATCTCGCAGACCCGCCATGATATTTCACAACGCAATTCGTTTACCGTTACGCGTCTCGGCACCGCAGTTTACAACAACAGCGCGCGCCGACAGTAAAAGCAGAAGACGAAAAAGAAAAATGTTGCTGTTGTTGTTGATGTTGTGGCGGCAGTGCCATTGCGTTGAATTCTGCTGCCCAGCTCCGGCGCTATTTTTATTGGCAATCAGATCACGGATTTATATTATTTCGCGACTTTGTTATGTGATAGTATTAAGCGCACGATCCTCCGCATTTTTCGTTTCTTCTTATACTGACTTATCGATAGGCCTGCCGCCGACAAGCGGTAATTGCGCCAGGGCTGCACACTAGCGGTTAGCTGAGTCGGACTGGTTCACGATACGCCACTAGTTCCGAGTTTCAGGGAGTGAGCGGCACATGAATTTAAATTTAAACCGAACTCTGGACGAACACTGGTCAAGAGAGAAAGATAAAGGAGACATACAAATTTAAAGTCATTGTCTAGGGACATGCAAAAATATTTATGTTAAATAGTTTTAAGTTCACAGTCTCGGTAAGAGAGTAAGAAATATATTGTGCCTAGGTGTTAATTTAATTAATTTAGGGATATTTTCTTGAAAATTATCGTACTCATTGCTGAGTCAGCCGTAAGCTAACCTGCCACATATAATTGGACCCAGGAGCTTTAAGAACTAGCCCAAAGCAGAGTCAACTGGCTCACGTGCGTGAGTGAAAGAACATCTATAGAGGGCGCTGTTAAACCAACGGTTGATTCGTCGAAACCAGAACTTTGGCGCCTGAACTGATATATTTAAATCACAATCAGCTTTACCGCTATTATAATTCGTACAATTTATCTAAATAATTTATAAAAAAATTGAAGTTTTTCTTACTAAAACTGCCAGCCTAATACACATCTTCCATTTAGATTTCCTAGCAAAAGAACAAAGAAGAGAGCAAGCATTTCGCTCAAGTTCCAAAAATAAGCGATAATATTCCAAAACTTTATCTGCATTTACAAAAACCTTCCCACATTTGACACTTCTCCTGCTTCGCATGAGTTTGCCACGTTGTCAAACCATTTGCAAGGGTGAGTCAAGTTGTGGGTTAATAGAATTATACATACAAATTTATTCATAATTCAAAATTCTGCCAAACTACACACATGTAAACGTTAAATTAAAATGCTTATGTGGATTTTCAGTATTTAAAATTGTAGCCTGGTGCATATCGGATCTGTTTTCCCATAATTTATTTTTGTTTTCTATATGTTAATATTTATTTTGTATTTTTCATTAAATCGACTTAAGGGGGAAAATTAAGAAATGTTAGTAAATTAGAAGCACTCTCGAAAATGCCTCGATCCTAAATGTTTTTTTGTTTGTTTGTTTATGTGTGTGGTGATCACTTGAAAGCCTACATATGTAAGTGTGGGGTTTTAGGGGGGGGGTGTTTATGTGTGAGAGAGCGAGTGGTCTACTCAGCGGCCGCCATGGCTCGGGCCTGGGCACGCACACGCTTTTCATACTCTAAACGATTCTGACAATAAATGGTATAGGCCTCCGCCTGGGCTGGATCCTTAATGTTCGGCTCGTTCAGCAAATCCTGTATGCCCAACAGAATCTGTTTAATGGTGATGGCCGGGCGCCAATCCTTCTCCTCGTCGAGCAGCGACAGACACACGGTGCCCGATGGGTACACATTGGGATGGAAGAGTGGCGGTTCGAATTTGCATTTGGGCGGCGATGTCGGATAGTCGTCCTTGAAGATCATGCGCAGCTTGTACAGGCCACCCTCCCATGGTGTGGACTTCTTGCCGGGAATCGCACACTCCCAGATCATGAGGTTGAGTGTGCCGTCGGGATTCTTGGCAGGGCGAGCCACAAATCCAAATGGATGATCCTTACGCCAGGCCTTGCGTTCCTCGCCCAAACGTGTTATAGCAATGCCAGACATCTTGTTGTTGTAGCTTTTCTTTTTTTTTTTTTTGCCAAGTCTCTTTTATCTATCTTCTGCTGTACACGCTGCTAACGCGTCTGCGAGAACAAAAAAAAAAAGAGAAAAAAGAAGTTGTCGAAAATTGTATTATCCGAGGCGGGCACGTTGGCCGCGGCTTGCTTGGCCCCTCAATTGGGCAGGTGTTTACCTTGCTGTTGGACTGAAACTAAATTTGCCAACAATTTCGCACTTTATTGTAATCTTTTTCCCTTTTTTTTCTGCAAATTCTAGCGCAATCTGCTGTCGGGGAACGCTTGGCACAGGGTTGACAGCAAATAAAAATCGTGTATCGATATACGATAAGTGCAGAGAAGCGGTGGTCGATGCGGGTGTTGGTAAAAGAAAATCGATAGTGTTCAACACTGATAACATTTTGGCGCCCTAAACATTTCTTTCGAATTATTATAAAAAAAAAAAAATTAATATTGTTGATTTTTATTATTTGTAGAGCGGAAAGCTATCTTTGAAAGCTGCTGTGACACAGAAGGTTTCCTTAAAGCAGCCTGTCGAAGGAGACACCGAGATTTTCTTGCTTGTTTTCTGAAAAATAAAATTGATGATTAAATTTTCGAATTTGTTGTATATAATCCACTCCGTTTAATCAAACAATTCACCCATTTCTATTTGGTATCAAAACCAGTTAATGAACCGATCTGTTTTAACTTTAAGCATCATGTCCAGTTGCTTTTGTTTCACAAAAAATTGGAATATATATATATTTTTTCTCAATTGTTGACACTTAAACTTAAACACGGGATAGTTTGATTTCCAGCTGGTTACAGATCTATAAATTAACTCAGATTTCTATGTGCATAATTTGATTTCAATATAAAAAAGTTGAAATTGGACGAAAATAACAATTTTACGTAGAAATTGTACTTAATCAATTTGTTAAACCTATTCCGAACTCAATTAGGTGGTTGGTTGTGCCTTTTTTTGTTTTGGATTAAATTTAAAATAGTGAAGGAACATTAACTAAACACAATTTGTTATGGAGAAGAGGAAGTCCGATCGTCTTTTATAGCAGGTGGAGTAGAGGGATTGATTTTCGTGTGAAGACTTTGTTGTTGAAGATGGAACGAATGTGAAGTGTGTGAAGGGCGGCTTACTTGGCCTTCTTGGATTCTTTCTTTTTGCTGCTGGAGCTGTTGCTGGTGCTGGAGTGTTCCTCCTTGTCCTTGTTTTTCTCCTTCTTCTCAGGTTTGTCTTCGGGATGGTCTTCGTAGCTACACGGTGAATATAAGAAAGTTAACTAAAATGGCTTAAGATATTGCCCAAAAGTCTCAACTCACGCGAAAAGCACTTTCAGTTCACCACGTATCAAAGCCACCAGCAGTGGAGCGCCCATGCAGGCGGGCACCAGGTAGAGCAACGCCGGTTGCGCATGCTTAAACACATGCATCACAAAAATGGTGGCCAGCAGACCCAGGAAATAGGCGGCCAGTGTGCTGTAGAAGTAGATACGTGTCTTACGCTTCTTGCTGTCATCGAAACGCAGTAGCAGGGCTATAAATATCCCCGGAATGACAATATCACCCAGACCCAGCATGGCAAAGTTCGAGGCATTCAACCCATGCTCAATGAGATCCTGGGGAAAGACTAGCTTAATGGGTGCCTCAAAGCTTTTGGCCACCGTAACCATGACATTGGTGCCAAACACCCAAAAGATGTCGTAGAAAAACAATCCAGACAGCAGGATCACACCCGTAATAAAGTTGTTCAAATGCAGCATTTCCACTCCGTTGATGGCAAAGGCCAGACCAAACAGATTATTGGCTATCCAGTGCTTCTTCATCAGATACCACACACCAATGGCCGATGAAATGATCAGGCACACAATATCATGGGTGGAGAATTTATAGTTGATGATATCCTCCTTGTGTTTACCCTCGCCCTTGGTGAAGAGTATGTGGAAGGGCACCTTGGGCACAGCGGCTGGCATCAGTGAGTTAATCACGGGACTCAGCAGATGAGATAAAGCAATCACACCCAGCACAAAGAAGTAGCCCGTCAATAGGTAATTAATGTGCACCTTTTGGAAGATCTTGAAGAACATGTAGAGGCCAAACAGTGCACACGACGCTATCAAGGGGAAGTACATGGCATCCTTTTTGGTCATGGTATCCGCTTTCTCGCCCGTCGACTGAGAAATAAGAAATTAAACATTAAAACCAAAGCTGGGAACTAGTTTAAGCCTGTACACTCACCTTCTTGAGTTTGTGCAGCTTCACCGACCTGATCGATCCAAAGATAATGGGCAGCATGGCCATTATCACCAGACTGCCATATGCTACCGCCATACCCTCAGGCGTTGAGGGTGTCTTCTTTGAGGTGAGCTAAACGGAAATTAAAAAATCTAGATTATTTCTTTCCTTCGTAGAATTTTCAATCTCAATCTTTGCTATGCCCGCCCGGCAGTCCTGTTCCTGAACCGGAAATTGCAAGCTCATGCCATTTAAAGTTATTGGAGAAGGATAAAACAATTGAATCTCTAAAGGAAACCATCCGCAGCGAATGGACTTCCGACGGGACACACACAGAAGGAATGAGTACATTCAGCTCATCCAGCGAAGGATCTCAAGAATGTTCCAGTGGATTCACCATTCATTTGCTGAACCGGCACAGTTTTATGGGCTTTAGTCGCCCAGCCAACCAGCGGAGTCCGAAAGGTGCTTCATTAGGACTCCCTGTACGGTGCGCTAAGCCTCCTAGAGAGGCTCCGCAAAGTATCCCAAAGGAGCATATCTGCTGGAATGCTCACTCCTCAGATAACCCGCAGACTCCGTGTCGCCTATGGTTTTTTTTTTGCAAAGGACTCCTTCGAGGTGCTGCTTTGGAGCGCTCCGCATATGGTTGACGGGGCGGTATTCTACATACAAGTGCAGCACCCTCACCCGCTTTGGTCACCGCTTTGACATACTCCTGCCCAGATGTCTCCCGTACACTAACACTACCAACTCGGGGCTATCCTCATTCTTTCCACATTTTCATCATGTAGTGTAGATGTGGCTTTTACGCTCTTCTTAATTTAAAAACCAGGCCATATAGCGCAAGACTTTTTTCTTAAGGTAACGTTTACGCGTATGTTCTAACAAGACTGACTTACGTTTTCGTTGGTGGCCGATTCATTCTTTGCAATCACATTCTCCAGCATGCCTCTTAATGCCTCCTTCACACTCCCTATTACCGTCTCCGCCATGACGATCTGTAATCTCTAATCTCTTTTCTTCAACAGCCGGAGTCTGTTGACGATTTCCAATTTCAACAAATTGGAAGGAAAGTGACACGCAGCAAACACGTCAACACTACAATTAGAGATGGTAGATAATACGTAGCGTGTAAGGGTAAGGGTAATACGTAGCGCGTTAGGGTAACGAGTATTTTTTGCTGTAACGGGTAATTATGACTAAACTAGCAGTTACAATCACGAAACCGATTTAGGCCGATCTTCTTCATGGTGCTTTCAGTAACGTAATTCAACATATAACAGAGCAAAACCAATGTTTGTGACCATTATAAAGATGAGAGCTCTGCCATTGAGAATATAAAACATTTCTTCTTCTTAGGTTTGTGCTTTTTTCTGCTTTTTTATAATATTTAAGCAGGGCTTAAGTTCTTTTATTGTAAAATTTAGCATGAAATTCAAAAATGATTAGTTTCTTTGGACGTTCGAATAAATAACAGATACATAAAATCGGTCGGAAGCCCAAAATTTGATGTAAAAAAACATAAAAAAGACAGTTCCCATCTACCAGACCTTAAAAAAAATTGCGAAATGTACATATATATATAAACTCTACCCTGTAAGAAATATGTATATTAAATATCAAGTCAAAAGTATTTTTTTTCCTATACTTTCTTCCAATAGCTCTCAAAGTTACCTCTTATACATCTAGAGGCTGAACTTAGGAGAGAGCTACTATGTATTGCTGAAGCAAACATATTTTCTTGACCTTTGAGCTACTCTGCTGTATCTAGCCATGAATATATATTTTTGTTGAAACTAAACAGTCACCGTTAATGCTGGGTCGCAGCAGTGTTGCACGTAATCATCTCTCATCTCTAATTGTCACACATCCATACGACGTAAGCAAACGCAAGACCAAACATATAATTAATAATTAAACTTAGTGCTTATAACTGGTAGAGCTTTGCACATAGCCATTAACTATTTATTTTAAAGTTCTCCATCTTCCATTTGATTTTCCTTTGTTTTGATTGTCAAAATTGTCGGACTTAAGTTCAAATTCAAGCGCTTCAAAATTTGTTCAGTGCAACTCTGAGCATAAATCTATCGACAACCAAAAACTAAGATTTCCGGTGAATGGCAAATTCGCCATTTTTTCTAAATTAACAAAATAATTACAAATTAGCCCATTGCCAGACTTAGGCCAACAACTCGAAAATGAATCCATCACGTTGGAGGCTGGGCCAGCAAATACTGCGCCATTCCCTGACCAGTTGCCGGAAAGATCTATTTAAGGCCAGCGCAGCCGCTGTGAATGTCATTTCGACACAGCCGGCCGCCATTAAACATTTTAGTTTCATTTCGGCAACGAGAGCGAACACAGCGACTGCATTTACCAATCTACGCAGATATTCGATTAAAGGAAATATGGAGGAGCACTGTGTGGTACCCGATGTGATTGCGGTGGCTCCCAAAGCCACGGCCAGTGTGACCTACGACGGTGGCATTGAAGTAAAAGCCGGCATGGTCCTGACCCCCACCCAGGTGAAGAACGAACCTTGCGTCAAGTGGGAGGCCGATGGCTCGAAGTTTTACACGCTCTGCATGACCGATCCGGATGCGCCCTCCAGGAAGGATCCCAAATTCCGTGAATGGCATCACTGGTTGGTGGGCAACATACCCGGCGCTGATGTAGCCAAGGGCGAGGTCTTGTCCGCCTATGTAGGCTCGGGACCGCCGCAAGATACGGGCCTGCATCGTTATGTCTTCCTAATCTATGAACAGAAGTGTGAACTCAAGTTCGATGAGAAGCGATTGCCCAACACCAGCGGCGATAATCGCGGAGGCTTCAAGATTGCCAAATTTGCTGAGAAATATGACCTGGGCAATCCCATTGCCGGCAATCTGTATCAGGCGGAATATGATGATTATGTGCCCATATTGTATAAGCAGCTGGGCGCCTAATGCAAGGCAGCAGGCTAAGTAAGTTTCCTATGGAAAGGGACAAAAATGTGGTTTATTAATTTAATATATAATTTCAGCACTACACAGTCTTTGGAGGAATTCGTCACGAGCACTTCCAGTTGAGCCCACAAAGGACTTGAGAAATTATTTTAAAATTTAAATGTTATACCAATAAAATTGCATATTTCTATTAGTTTTACAGAAAGTTAATGAGACTTAAACAAGGCGAAAAATGTGTGCTTAATCTTCAACTTTTGGACTCGCCTATCTCAGGAGTCTTGTATGCCAGCGCAATCTGTATGGCAACTTGTTCTTCGTGCTTCCCTTATCTCCGGCTCTTAATGCATTCAAATCAATTTGGGACAGTTTCTTATGTAAGAACCTTATATCAAACTTAAATCGTTCCAAGAAGTGTGAGGAGATGTAGCTAAACTAAGAGAAATTCGTTCTTTATAGAACTTTATTCTTATTACCGAACTTATGACAACGAAAATTCTTTATCAACATTTGAAATTCCATATTTTTTCTCTGAATGCAACAGAAAAAGTAACAGATTCTAATTACTAAACATATTTTTGCTGCTTTTTAGTAAAAAAAAAGTGGAAGAAAGTTAACTAAAGTTTGTATACCTTTGCAGAACGTTTTTTTAACTAATTTAAAGCACATATCCATTGAAAACAAACCAGTTTTCTCACTAAGACTACTTTTCTGACTCCACTTTTGTATGACAGCCATATCCGATTTCGACCAAACTTAGTGTAATTATGAAAAAGCAAAGCAAACTAAGTTTGCAGGCGTTTTCTTTGAAAACAAAATAGTTTTTCTCACTAAGACTAGTTTCTCGACCGATCATTCATATGGCAGCTATAACCTAAAGTAATCCGATTTTGACAAAACTTTGAAGAATTGTGTGAAAGCTTGTAAAGTAAATATATGACAATTTTTAAGAGGTTTACATTGAACACAAAAAAGTTTTTCCTACTAAGACTATTCTTCTAACCTTACTTTTCAATGGCAGCTATACTATATAGATGTCCAATATCGACGAAATTTGGCAGAACTATGGAGAAGCATTCAAAACTAGTAAAAACGGAGTTTGGAGACGTTTGCATTAAAAACAAAAATGTTTTTCTCACTAGAACTAGTTTTTCGATCGATCGTTCCTATGGCAGCTATAGTCATCCGATCCAGGCGGTTCCGACAAACGTGCAGCGTATTTGTACCAGAAGACTTCGTGCAAAGTTTGGTCGTAATAGCCTTAAAACTGTCGGAGGAGATAGCATAGAAATATAAGGACATGGCTATATCTACTCAGCGCATCATGCTGATCAAGAATGTATATACTTTATGTGGTCAGAAGTGTACAATCAAATACAAAATTACATCTTTATAGTATAGCTGTCATACAAAAGTGGAGTTAGAAAAGTAGTCTTAGTGAGAAAAACTTATATAATTTCGGTGGATATGTCTTTTAATTTAGTTAGAAAAACGTGCTGCAAGGGGATACAAACTTCGGCCTAGCTTTCCTTTCCTTTTTTCCTCTATTTTCAAGAATTCAATTAAGATTCCACAGCAGTAGCTGTAAGCTGTGGGTATGTCAAATACCTTTGAAATAGAACTTAAAAGAAAAAGTCGAAAGGTGATATTTGAGTACTAGAAGTACAAGGAATCCGTCAATGCTATAATACCTACATAGTAGACCTCTTGAAAAGTAATGCACATATCTTCTTAGCAGACTAAACAGATTTCTATTAATGGACACCGTCATCTGAGTGTGTAAACACTCGTTTACATATAATTCTGTTTACCATAGTACTTGAGCTCTATTTGGCTTTAGATAAGGAAAATACAAAGCACCTAAAGCTCGATGAGTAATTGCCTTCGTTTTGATTTTTTTTATCTCAAAGCTGATATATTATTTAATGAGTTACCCCAAGAAACCCGAGGAAAATGACAACGAAACATTCCACTTTTATAAGTTCGTCGGATTTTCTTTAATACATCACTTTATACTTAATTTAGATCCTAAAATAATGAATGTTTATGGTTAACAAGTATGAAGGAACAATTTTGATGAGAAAGATGGGTGGGATGGGATGCGGGTTTACATCCCTTTGCCTTTACCAGGGCGGATGTTGCAACTAAACCTGATACCTTTGCTTATGTCATGCCTTTCGAAATACATCACTCGATCCATACGAATAACGTCGATCCTTATCGGCGCCAGTGACCAAAACTTCCTCATCAAACTGGGCCACCCTTTGCATTTTGGGACGCATCAAGCCACGCACATCATTTAGCGTTATATCCAAATCCTTGAATGCGTTTAGCATAAACACAGCCGTGATGACGGTTAGAAAACCGCATACATCTCCCAGTATATCATCGAAACGCATGTGGGTGAACTCCTTGAACAGTATGGCCGAGGCTGTGATGACCAGTGTGGTGAACATGACATAGTAAACGGGCGTCACAATTCCCGTATTGAAAATGTCCAAGGCCTTATTCAGATAATTCATTTGAATAGCTATAAAGGTGACCGTTATGACTATCAGAAACCAAGGCATCCAAGTCAGAAACACATTGCCACCATTCGCCAAAGTTTGTCGAATTGCCAGACCCAAAGCCTTGCAGGACATCACAGTCAACGATCCTATGCCCGAGCAAAGGAATATATAGACCACCACATTGGAGTGTCCATGTCGTGGAGCCACAAAACAGGCCACAAAAGCACTAAAGCCAAAGATACAGATCACATACAGTATGAACGCCGGCTCCTGAAGCATATTGAAGAGCAATTGTAGATCCTCTATCTCCTTCTCCTTGGGCGAGTGTATGACTATAACGGTGGATCCCACAATGCACAGAAAGCAGCCCAGTTTGCCCAGTAAATTTAGTTTCTCGTTGAGGAATCTGGAGGCCATCACCGCAGAGATAATCACACTCAAGGCACCCAGCGGCGTCACCAGTGAGGCGGGTGCAAAAGCATAGGCCGCAAAATTGGCCGCCTCACCCAGACCCACTGCAACAAATATATATATAAAGATTATCAAATAACAAAGAAAGTCTTTATCTCTCACTTGTCAGTAGACCTGCCCACCAAATCCATTCCCTTAGGTAACCAAATCCACCGGCCGCTGCTCGCACCTCTCCATGTCGGCTTAGACGCATCAAAGCCTTCTTCTTGATGATGAAGCTGGAGCCTATGAAGAAGCAGGATGATATGGCCAGGCCCACTCCTATATAGAAATCTGTGTTGGTGTAAGGATCAGCCACGCTGGGGATAGGGATGGCCGTGGGCACACTGGGCGGTGCCGCTGGCACTGAAGCTGACCCACTCATACTCCCTCCCGTCTGCAGTAATGAGGCTTCGCTGTTCATTGTTTTGATCTCGGGGAGGGCACTTGCACTTCCACCTACCACTTCTCTGCCTAAATGACTCACGTAGAGGTGGCCAAAACTATCGATTGATCATTAGAGGATGGGTAATCAATCGATATCGGTTTCTGCTGGAAGTCACGCAGCGGGCACAGTGGCCGGAAATTCATTGTTGAGACAGTAAAGATAGTGCCGGATTCAATATCTTTGGTAATTGTTACTCGATTTATCAGATTTAAAATGCCTTATCTTATTTTTATTATAAATTTAAAAGGTTTTATATACATTTAATTACTTTTAGTGTGAAGAGTTTGAAAGTAATCTGATATCTAGTAAAAATTGCAGGCAATTGGTTTGGTTTGTCGTTTAAGTCCTGAACTCAAATAATATAAATATATATAGAAAAAATATATTTGTTATATTTAAATTTGAGCCAAAACTTTAAATTTCAGTAAGTCGTTTTTTTAAGGCTTTAATTCCGTGATTCGTAGTAAATTTTACATTTTTTGTGATTGGAGCAGATTTTTCATTGTCTTAACATGAAAAAACATTGAAAAAAACAATTGAACTAATGATAATATAATTACTAATGACAGATAAGTAAATAAATCAAATCTGTAGAGTTTAAAAAAAGTTGTACCAGCTAACGGCACATAACCCAAACCATTATCTGGGTTTTCAGCTAGATTTGCCAAATTCACGAAGAAAAATCTCATCTGATCACTGTGCGATACTTAAACAGTGACTCAGTCACAGCTTTGTAAATGCCCATCTCTAGTTGAGAGAGAGAGGTAAACAAAAACACAAGACATAACGCCAAAAAAACGTGCGCAATGCCGCCAAAATCAAGTAGCAGTAAAAAAAGCCAGTCGAGTTGGTACCACTGTGAGATCTGTAAGGTCCACATTACATCAAAGGCACGAGATTCCCATGAAGGCGTCTGTCCCATAGCCAGCGATGCAGCAGCAGCGGAGACAGCGGCAGAGGTTGAGTATGTACGAAATGGAACTCTTTACACTCGGAGTCTGCAGCAGAAGAACTTCGAAGTGGATTCCTTAAAGGATTTGCCTTCCAAATATGCCAATATGTTGGTTTTCATATCAGAAGGAGCCATCAAGTTGGCCCAGCTCCATATTGGTCAATATGTGGTGATAGAAACGGAAAATCAGGAGCCGCTGGTGAGAATTGTTTGGCCCATAGCGGAACAGTTCCTGACCACCGTGTTTATGGCGGAAAAAGGTGGGTGAGGGCTTAAATTTGGTTTATATTTTATGGCTCTAGCAAATCTCTTACAGATTTCAAATTGCAAGGCAACTGCAGGCGTGGCAAACTCTTGAGGATCAGTGCCTTGGATACCAAGCGGCTTACAGCTGCTGCCTGTATAAGTGTGAAGTGTCAGACCAAAGTAGAGACCCCACAGCTACGTGAGGTGTCTGCTTTGCTCAAAAGGCAGTTAACCAATCAAATCCTTAGCCCGGGAAGTCATATCCAAATGAATTTCTTTAACAAACTGCTGACTTTCAGCTTGGACAGCTGGCAGGGCACTGTGGAGCAGGCTTTGGCGGGTCTTAGTCTGGAGGAAAAATCAACAAATTTCATACAAGTGACCAATGCCACCAGATTGGAATTAATGCCTCAGCAGCATGAAAAGCCGGAGGATCCCAAGCAATCTTTGGCCACAAACAATGTTCAAATAGGCGGACTGGATCAGCAACTTCAGCTGGTGGAAGAGAGTTTGGACTATGCCCTGGGCTTTAAATCGCTACCGTTGACTTCCCTTAAAGTATCCCGGGGCCTGCTGATCTATGGAGCCTCTGGCTGTGGCAAATCGCTGATGCTGGAAGCCATGTCTTGCCATGCGAAAGAACTGAGCCAAGGCAAGCTGCTGGTAATACGCATCGAAAGTGCTGAAATTTTTAGCAAATTTCTGGGTGAAACCGAGCAAAAGCTGGCGGGCATCTTCGAGCGTGCCTATAACCATTATCCGCTGCCCACGCTGTTGCTGCTGGAGGATGTACACAATTTGTGCCCAAAACAGGAGACCAGTGATCTGGTTAAGCGTGTGTCATTGGCGCTGCTCGCCCAATTGGATCAACTCAGCAGTGCCCATAATCAACGAGCCCAAAGAACCTATCTATTGGCCACCACTTCTCAAATTGAGGCTTTACATCCAAGTATACGTCGTGCCGGACGTCTGGATACGGAGCTAGAGATCAGTGCACCCAGTCCCCAAGCCAGGGAAGCCATTCTACAGTGTCTGCTTAGGCCTCTCAAGCATCAGCTGACTTTGGAGGAGATTCAGCAGATAGCCGCCATAAGTCATGGTTATGTGGGTGCAGATCTGGCCCAAGTGGTCTATTCAGCCTTGCTGCAGGCCCAGCCGGCAGCAGTGCAGCTTCAGCAACTCCAGGCGGCTCTGACACGCATCAAACCCTCGGCAATGCGGGAAGTTCTCATCGAGTGTCCCAATGTGCAGTGGTCGGACATAGGTGGTCAGTCGCAGCTGCGTCTTTCCTTGCAGCAGGCCATCGAATGGCCACTGCTGCATGCCGAGAAGTTCCAACGTCTGGGCATTAAGCCACCGCGAGGTGTACTCATGTTTGGACCACCTGGTTGCTCCAAGACCATGATAGCCAAAGCCTTGGCCACCGAAAGTCATCTGAATTTTCTCTCCATCAAGGGACCCGAGCTATTCTCCATGTGGGTGGGCGAATCGGAGCGAGCGGTGCGTGAGGTGTTCCGCAAGGCGCGTCAGGTGGCTCCCTCCATAGTGTTCTTCGATGAGATTGATGCCATTGGAGGGGAGCGAGCAGAGGATTCCGGTTCAGGTGCGTCGGTTAAAGAGCGAGTGCTTACCCAGCTGTTGACCGAACTGGATGGCGTGGAGTCCTTGCAGAATGTAACAATTGTGGCGGCCACCAATCGTCCTGATCTGATAGACAAGGCCTTGCTACGACCCGGACGTATCGATCGCATTATTTATGTGGGTCTTCCCGAAAAGGAGGCCAGACGTGAGATATTGGATATTAAATTGAAGAAAATGCCACTGTCTAAGGATATAGAACTGGACCAGCTAGTGGATCGGACCGAAGGCTATTCGGGTGCAGAGATACAGGCAGTCTGTCATGAGGCGGCTTTAAAAGCCTTGGAGCAAAGCTTCGAGGCCGAACAGGTGGAGTGGACGCACTTTGAGTATGCCTTGAGGCTAGTACAACCCAGAACTAGTCCGGAATTGCTGCAATTGTACGAGGAGTATCAGAAGCGGAAGTAGGCGTAGGCTGAGAGGTGAGGAAATTTTATGCATGTATATTTTTAACAACTTAATTGAGGGTTGCTAAGTAATTTATATTATTAATTGTAGATATGATTTTATTTAGGGTTCTAGATTAATGTCGCCTCTATCAGCCCCACCACCAGATTAAACCACACAAATCAAAGATCAACACTTGCGTTCTCAATTCATCTGAAAGCCCCGTTAAAAGGTTTACAACGACAACAGCTAACGTGGCGCATAACTGTCAATTCACTTGATACTCAATTGAATCAATTGAGACCGAAATAATAATAACAAAATCGTGCACAATTTCGAAAAATGATTTTGTTATGTGGAGAGTTAGAGAGAGGCAGAGAGGAAGAGAGTGAGAGCGAAAGCGATCAACCGTTTATTTTGCTTGGTTTTGGCAAAATGCTTTGGCTTCGTGTTGCTGGCTTTCACAGCAAACGAATGTGAGAGAGGGCAAACGACCAACTGGCATACCAACAGTGGCAGCCAATTATAAACGCACCTGGGTTAAATAATAAAAGCAGTTTTGTTTGGTTTTTGAGTGATTTGCTTTAGACATTTTTTTGTTATTGTACTGGGATTTAGGTTTTAGGAACATACATATCTTGGTTAAATCGTTTTTACTGTTGTTTAATAACCACAAACTGTTGTTGTTTTTATTAAACAACAAATTTAAATGCTACATAGTATCAAAGTCAGTTAGTTCAGTTTATATAATCGTCGCACGTTTAAGTTCTTTAGCTTTCTTAGCGACTGCTTTACCCAATATCGATAAATTCCTATCGTTGCATTGGGGTGACTGGAGACCGCTTAACCTATCGAACATATTAGCTGTGTTTGTTTTGATAATATGCCCTTGCAAATGGGTACAAAGTATACAAATAACCAGAAGTTTGTAAAGTATAGAAATATTTATTTCCGTCCACATAAACAGTATACAAATATCTGATGTTCGATATGCACAGGAACTAATCCGTGAACCAAAGCGTTCTCTTTATGACATGTTCGAAACTACCGGTTCAGATCTTCGTCCATATTTTAGAGGTATGCAGCCTTGCCTTTTTTATGTATAAAACGTTGTGCTTTTATTTTGAATTACCTTTAAAATATTCCGAATATTTGAATGACTTGAATATTTTTACAGAATCAGCATAACTGAAAACCTAAATCCCTAGTCCTAAATCCTAATCATATTAGACATGACATGATTACTTTCAAAAGTCAGCCAGTTTCAATCCTTTTCAACTGAAATCTAAAGATCGTCGAAAAAATTCCAAAAAATTGGATATCCACTATATTGCTATTAACAAATATGATCTAATAATGATCTAACAATATATTTTTTTCAAACAAAAATATCGATATTTCAATATGTGAATACTATTTCCGGCAATCCTAGTCGAAACCTATTAAAGCAGATATTGATATAGTCTACCTAAGGGATGATCGGATAAAAAATTGAAGAAAACTGAATTTGTAAAATTTATTCTAATTTAAGAGCCTTAATGCTTCCATGCTGCCATCGAAAACTGTAAATTGTTGATCAAAATTGATACTTTTCAGTTTTATCGCTGGCCTATTTTGAAACGATTATGCTTTTAAGCATTTTTGCAAAATTTAGACAATATCGCATTACTATTTCATATGTCTGTGATAGTACAGATCGTGGGGAAAATGGGACTAAGTGAAAAAACTTCACAACTTTTGATTAACCCGGTCATTACTTGGCTTATTCTTACAGTTTTTTAATGCTATTTGTTGATGCGAAAATTGATTTCGCTGATTTATTAAAGTAAATGTACGAAAAGGGAACATTTGCTTGTGGATCGTGTTGAGTTAGATGCATATATTTGTAAGAAGCGTGATGCAATAAATTGAAAGCAGAAGGCCTAGACTTGACAGAGACCTGCATATCACTTTTCCGCTCAATCAGCAGTTTATCACACCAACAACTTCTATAAACCTCGCCTTCTAAACAAAGACATTGACTGTTTTATGAGCTCCTTCCAAATCCATTGAAATATGTATATGGCTTTGCTAGTAATGCAATAGCTTGGGACACTTGTTTAACTGCACGTCTTGTCGATTAATCGATATTTGCTTAGAGGTCAGCCGCAGTGTAGGTTTTATTCAGATAGTATTATCCTAATACAAATATAAATGAATCTTTGGCATATGTTTTGAAAACATTTTTCCAAACAGAAACAGCCTTTTTTCTCAGGACCATCTAAAGAAACCACTTAAAACCGCAACCGAACTGTTAAAAAACTAGTTTTTTGACCCACAAAATTGTTTTCTCTGAATTTTTACATGAAAATACCAAAAAAAAAAAAATCGCCAATGATCGACTTATAATTTCTTGACCCAAATTCATTATACTTTGAGGGAAAAGTATTTCTCGAATATTTTTTTTTTTCATCTCTCGAACAATTCTTGAATTTTTGTTGTATTAACATAGATTAAAAGGCGTCTGCATAATTATGCTACCCACTGTATAATTTATACTGTTGAGAACATTTGCCTAGACTTCTCGCATTCAGTTGCCGGTTGACATTCGTCGCGGTTACGACACTTCGACGACACACGCGCTGCAGAATGATGAACTGGCTCAAAATCTCGCTGCTGTTGTGCACTTTCGGTTTCTTCCGTGAGATGCGACCATCCGAGCCATTTGTTTCCGAATATTTGGCTGGCGATTGGCGTAATCTTACCTCAGAGCAGGTATACCAGGAGGTTTATCCCTTTGGCACTTATTCGGTGCTGGCCCAATTGGTTATAGTGTTTCTCATCACGGATTTGGTGCGTTACAAGCCGGTTATAGTGCTCTCAGCCATTGCGGGTATCATACTGTTTGCCATTCTGCTGTGGACACGAACTCTGCTGTGGCTACAAATTGCCCAGGTGTTTTATGGCACCTTCACTGCCGCTGAGGTGGCCTATTATACTTACATCTATGCCAAGGTGGACAAGGAACGTTATCAAATTGTCACCGGACATACAAGAGCTGCCATTTTAGGTGGCAAATTTCTGGGAGGTCTGCTGGCTCAGATTTTGGTATCTACCGATAGTATGAACTTTCGTGATCTGCACTTTATATCACTGGCCACACAAATCATATCGCTGCCGGTGTCCCTCATATTGCCCAGTGTACCCAGAAGTTTGTATTTTTATGCAAAGAAAGAAGGATCGAGTGTTGGAGCGACCATTGAAGAGGAAGTGCCACCGAAATTCTCAATGCAAAATGCGGCTAGTCTATTGTGGTATCATCTGGTGTCTTCATATACGAATCCCATAGTGCTGCAATGGAGCGTCTGGTGGGCTCTGGCTACTTGTGGGCAAATACAGGTGAGATTTGGAAGGAAAAATACTGGGAAAAAATAGTTATTGAAGTTGTGCCATTTACACTTTCGATATATATTTAACTCAATATAAAATTAACAAGAAGGAAAGTCGGTCAAGCCCGACTATAACATACTTTGTATCAAGAAAATGTGTCTTTTGATCATAACTCGAAAACCGTTCATCCGATCTTCTTCATTCCTTTGGCGGATCGATAAGTTATCCTAATAACTAAATATGTCAAGAAGGAACAAACCATCTATCTTCAAAACTGTGGGAGATATGACGTTTTTTCTAAATTGTGGGGGCGGGAGGGGCGTGGCCAAAATTGAAAATAAACTTGATCTGCCTGCAGACATAAGAAGCATATGTCCCATACATGTCAAACCTATATCTCTTACCATCTCTGAGATCTGTGCGTTCATACGGACAGACAGACGGACGGACAGACGGACATGGCTATATCTACTCGGCTGTTGATGCTGATCAAGAATATATATACTTGATGATGCTGATCAAGAATATATATACTTTATGGGGTCGGAGATGCTTCCTTCTGGATGTTAAATACTTTTGCACAAACTTATAATACTCTATGTACCTTCGGTACAGAGTATAAATATTTATTGAATAAAGGTAATAGTTTTTGACTTAGCTAGCAATATGGGGCTTTTCCCATACTTGTCAGACAACCTATTAGAATCGGTTAGAAGCCGTTCTTGAGAAAAACAGTTTTAGTATTTAACTTTCCCTCTTCATAGCTCCACTCCAATAGCGTTTAATAGACCAAACATTTAGGAGAATGACTTTTGCATTGATAGTAATCAAATATTTACATTTGGTGCTGATAAGAGTGTTTTTTTTTTTTGTATGCTTCTTCAGACAGGCCCTTCAAGTTTTCATATATTTATACGCTTGCAAAGGGTATTCAAAGTTTGCCCAGAAGTTACCCAATAAACTCTATATATATTCTTGATCAGGGTGACAAGCTAAGTCGATTAAGCTTTGTCCGTCCGGCTGTCCGTCTGTCTGTCTATTTCTAAGCAAACTGGTCTCTCAGTTTTGTAGCTATCGAGCTGAAACTTTGCACAGATTCTTCGTTTTGCTGCACACTACTAATATGTCGGAACCAACCGGATCGGATGACTATATCTCATAGCTCCCATAGAAACAATCGGTGGGAAAACTAGTTTTAGGATGAAAAACTTTTTTCTTTTCAATGGAAACGTCTCCAAACTTTGTGCTTATAGGTTTTCTATGCTTTTATATAATTTTGACAAGTTTGATGAAAATCGGACAACTATATGGTATGGCTGCCATACAAAAGACAGGTCTGAAAAACAGTCTTAGTTAGAAAAACTTTTTTGTTTTTAATGAAAGCATACTGAAATTTTGTATTTGTTTGTTTTAACTGCTTTCACCTTAATCTATAAATTTTTGTCCAAATCGGATGAATATATAGTATAGCTCCCATACGATCGATTGGTCGAAAAATGGATCGTTGTGGGGAAAACGATTATTTTTTGAAAATAATTTGCCAGTGTATAAAAACTGCGACACTGAGACGAAGTAAGCTTAGCTTTCTTGTTATATAGCACCTCTGAAAAGTATGCAACATTTTTTATAACCCTTATAACTCTGCCACTTGCTATCCGATCGTTATTAAAATTTGTGGAATATTTGTGAATATTGGGTAAGAGATATTCAGCTTTTTTTTTCTAGCAGAGGCGGGAAGAGGCGTGGCCTAAGTCTGATACAAACTTGATTTTGATTGATGAGCAGACAATTCTAGTCTATTTTATATTTGTTAGCTCTAGCTCATTTAGTCTATAAGATCTCTGTCTGTAAGTGGCCATATTGACTTGGCTGTTAGTGCTGATCAAGAATATATATGCTTCTCTATATCGGAAAATCTTTCTTCTGCTTGTTACATAAATTTCCGCAACTTTATAACACCATTTTTAGTCTCTAAGTCACGGGTGTATGGTGAAGTCCCAATTGAAATTCTTATGAAAATTTAGGAAATATGGTTAATTCGCAAAATATCCATTTTTGGCAACTTGAGGTTCAAAATTCCCATAAAAATCGCATACAAAATTCATCTAGTATTCACACCAAATCTATAATACACCGCCTAATACATCGCCTAGTGCAATTTATGATCGAACTTTGCAGATTGATAAATGTCACAAACGGGCTCTCGGTGCTAGTTAGCCAAATTAATCTTGGTATTTTGTATTAGACCGACTCGCAATGTTATTCCCTTATCATTGAAGCACTCTTCTATCTAAATACGACGCTATGCTATGAACCGTTGCTCGCGTCTTTGCTGATTATAATCAGTTCTATGGAGTAATCTGCCATATAAAACATTAATTTGATGTACTTAGGCAGTTTGTTGCTCGATATCGAGAGCGCCTGTTCTATGGTTGGACTGGAGGAGCGCTTTAAAATCTTAGATATATTAAAAAATTTCTTCTTATGCGATGCTTTCACGGTCGATTGTATGGGGGGTGCCCACAGCCTATGCGCTAAGTGCGCTTTCGTTGTCGTTTTATGCATTTTAAGACATTGCAGCGCATAGCACTTACTTTACTATTCAATTCATGAGATTGTAGTTGCTTCATCAATATTTTCTTCCTTTGTATTACAACCTCTACATCAACCATCTGTACTAATATCCATTTCCTATTCTCTTTTAGGTAATCTCTTACATACAATTTTTATGGAAGGAAGTGGCACCAGAACATCAGAGCAACTATAATGGCGGTGTCGAGGCATTGGCCACTCTACTGGGTGCCATTGGTGCCATTGCGGCGGGTCTCCTGAATTCCAACAAACGACGCCAGTCCTATATGTTGGCCAATTCTATATGTGCCGCCCTGTTGGGTGCCCTGCTAATTTACTCGGCCTTCACGGAAATAATATGGGTGGCCTATGTTAATTATGTGATCTTTTGTGCCCTATTTTTCTTTATCATCACCGTGGCTGGTGCCATTGTGGCTGAAAATCTGGTAGAAGATAGTTTTGGTTTAGTTTTTGGCATAAATATGTTGGTGGCTCTGGTATTACAGACTATAATGACTGTAATTGTAGTGGAACCGGATACGGGTTTTGGTTTACCACCGCGTGATCAGTATGTTGTATATGGTGGCTATTTTCTGGGATTGGCTGGAATTTATATGATTGTGATGATTGTTAGTAAGCTATGTGTTAAGAAATCGAATCAAGTGCAAATAAATATGTAGAAGAAGTATGACTTGACTTATTTAGCAAAACATTTATTTGTCACACATTTCCTATTGCAATAGCAAATCCATTTCTTCAGCATTCGATGACATTAAATCCCTTTCCAGACTTGTGGTACCCGCCGTGGCCTGATTGAGAAACAGATCAAAATCATAACCATTATTTTGTGCTGATATTGAAACCTTTTGATTGCTTATAGTTTGTGGATTGGATAACAGATCTACATCATCTAAGCCCAGTTCTCTTAGCAAAGATTCATTTGATTCGGGCTCAGAACTTGCCACAGTTTCTCCTATATCCTTGACCTCCACACTGATAATAGGTGCAGGTTGCTCCACTGCCTCTAAACCATAAACCATTTTAGAATTGTTACTCGCATTGGTTTCCAATTCATCTTCATCTAGCTCCTGTGGTTTAAGGGTGCTGGATTTGTATTGAAAATCGGTTTCCTTAAAGTCCACCTCAATGGGAAACAATGGAGGTAAAGAGTCCAATCTTTCCACCAGACTTCTATGCAACTGTGCCAGACTCTCCAGCAGACTTCTCAACTGTGTATTCAGGTCCATGGCATGTTTGCACTCCAGCAACTCCATTTTCTCCAATACATCGGTTCTCAATTTGGCAAATTTACTTCTCGCATCCTGGCGACAGCGCAATATCAAACGATACTCATAGTTACCCGTTTCCACACGGTACAGTGGCTCCTGTAGGGCTGTCGAGCTGTAGTGCTCTTCATCGTCCATTTCCTTGACCTTCAAACAATATGAAAGGTAAGTGAATTTGGCATCTGCATAACGTCGCACCGTCAGTTTAGTATCCGGTATGGCCTTGTTCAAGTAGGTACCCAGATCGCTAAGAACCGGCTTGATCTGCTTTATAATACCCAGACCATCCTTTTCGAGGGTACGATGGAATTCACCAAAAGTGCGAAACGCCTCCGAGGCTCTCTGCTGCGGTTCGTGTGCCGAAATTTGGGTAAAACAATCACCGAAAGATTTGTAGGTCTGCAAGAGATCATAGTAGGCCTTAAGCATACGACGGGCATGCTCTACCAGTCCCTTGTACATCAGTTCTGTACCCTCCAGCTCTTCCAAACGTTTGACCAACGAATCATTGCATAGTATGGCTCTGGATAGTCCCAAAGTATCGGCCGTATTGCTGGATAAATTGTCGACTATGCGATGTTTTAGCTTTTTCAATATGATGTCTAGAGTTTTGCCTTGTTCGGGATCCGCATGGAGTTTGTTATAATGCACCGTCACCTCATCGGTGGCTGTTTGTATCATTTTGGCCACTTCAACTTTGGTTTTACCCTTGACACTGACCGAATTTACGGCTAGAAGTTCATCGCCCGATTGCAGAGAGCCTTCACGGGCGGCTGGAGTGCCATCGAAAACCTGGAAATGAGTAGAAAGATTCGGTTTAGATAATCTTCTTCAAAAATTTAAGTAAAGAGCCACAAGGCATGGGAAATCATGGAACAATTGAGAGGCGAGTTCTACTTGAAGACTACTTTTTAGGGGTTAGTATTAAAACTGCCATTGATAAGAGATACTGCCCAAAATTGTGGAAAATGTGGGCCTAAATTGAAACTTACGTATATTACTTTTTAAAAAGAATGCCAGGCATTGATCTAACGCTACAAATAAGTATTTTATTCACTATTGATAATTTTCCGGTTTTTGTTTTCATTATAAAACAAGAAACCCTTAAAAAATTAACTCCTAGAAATGTTTTTGGATGTATTTCGACTTCTGATTGGACCTAAAAGCAAACAAATTGGATCATTTAAGACACACTAACCTAAATCAAAGCTCTCAAATATCAAAAACATATTTCCAATGAGCTCTGCACACAGAAAAGACAGAAAAAATGAAGCAAAACACTTAGTGCCAAGTGCTTATAAACTCGACTATCGTTGGTCGGATCTATAGATAGATAAATATTCATCATTATGAAATATATCTAGAAAGTGTACAAGCCCTCTATCTATAAATCTTTTGGAGATGTGATGCTAAGGTTGATATCCGTAACAACTTAAGATTTTTGTCACAAAATTATAAATTAATTATGTTATGTGAACAGAAAGTTCTAGTATGGTTACAAAGTCCCATAAAAAATTCCTGAAATAGCTGTCTTAATGGTAGGGTCACACAGATTTTTAAACACTGATATTCAAAAAGCGATTATTGAATTCAGTTTGAAAGCTATCCTCACCAAACTTTACACAAAGTCTTTAAGTACTAATACGCTGTACATTCGTCGGAATCGGCCGGTTTGGATGACTATAGCATATAGCTGTCATAGGAATGATCGGTCGAAAAACTAGTTTTAGTGAGAAAAACTTTTTTGATTTTAATGGAAATGCCTTTAAACTTTGTATTTCTTAGTTTGCTTTGCTTTTCCATGATTCCTCTAAGTTTGGTCGAAATCGGGCATCTATATAGTATAGCTGTCATACAAAAGTAGAGTCTGAAAAGTAGTTTTAGTAGGAAAAAGTTTTTTATTTTCAATGGCAAATTCTTTAAAATTGGCATTTACTTATTTGATAAGCTTTCACACAATTCAACAAAGTTTTGTCAAAATCGGATGACTATAGCATATAGCTGCAGTACGAATGAACGGTCGAAAAAGAAGTTCTATATAGAAAAACTTTTTTGTTTGAAATGGAATCGACTTAAAATTTCTTACATGTTCGTTTGTTAGGCTTTTGCATGATTCCACTAAGTTTGGTCTAAGTCGGACATATATATAGTATAGCTCCCATGGAAAAGTAAGGTCCGAAAAGTAGTTTAGGTTAGAAAATCGTGCTGCAAGGGTAAACAAACTCGGCCGAGGCCTTTTAAGCGTCGTTGCTGCTCCCTTCTGACTCTACAAACAAAATATACTCTGTGTACTCGTTTTGATTTATATTTCAGGCATGTTAAAAATTCTCTGAACCCAAAGTTTCGATTTTAAAATTTTTAAATATACACAAAAATAAAACCAAATAGTACCATAATCCAATATCATGACCATCTCCAGCGGCTGGTTCAAATGGCTGGATGTGGACTTTAATCGAGTACCACTCAGAATGGGGGTCAACAAGCCGAACACCCTAACTCGCTGTGAACAGTTGGGCTCCAGACTGAAGACCATCATACAGGAACATGATTCCACTCAGGGCTTATTCCGCAAACAAGCTGGCCTGGACTACGATCGCCACCAGAACAGGCAGCACAAGTTAAAGAATAAACGTCCCAAGTCCGGACCATTGGTGCCCAGTGTCTACAAGTTTCAAAAGATCTATGAACAGCACAAAAAACAATTGAAAAAACAATTCAACCAGCAAAACCGTCTAAAGATACAACCATTCCATAGACATCCGGTGCCAGATTTTTCGCGATCCCACAAACTTCTGGCCATAAAGCAGCGTCAACGCCAATCGAACTTGTCGCATCTAACTACCATACCCCAAACCCCTAACACACTGATCACCTCCATGGAGGCCAAACATAGGCGGCGATTGGAAGTGAAAGCACAACGCCAGCAATCGGATGCGAATTTTATTCCGAAAATCAATCAGGAACAATCATTGGCATATCTGCACCGTCCACCATTTGTGCCACATATCGAATCCACCATTGTGCAGACAGAACCATTTACATTACAGACCTCGGAGCGGGCCAAGAGTCGCCAAGTGTTCAATAAAAATATGCAGAAATTGATGCAGAAACGGTGGCAGCAACACGTTAAGGATTGGCAGCACAAGCACCGCGAGGAATTTCTGAGACTACGCAAACTGACTGAGTTTAAGGCCACGCCCAATCCTTGGAAACGTACTCACGCAAAGAATTAGAAAGGCATTCAATTTACTCAGCTTGCAAAAGGTACAAAAATTATGAATTTCGAAGAGTTTATCTAAAATTTCCAGAAAATGTAGAAAATTTCTACGAAATAGATTTACAAACATTTGCACATTTTCTAAATTATAGCAGAGTTCATTTATAAGTACTTCCCTCTTGGCCTGCATTTCGGGTTACTTTCAGTGTACCAATTTTCGGATGTAATAAAATAATGTTTAAAAAATATTTAAAGTAAGAATACTTCTATTTTTAGAGTATATTTTGGGACACCTCAGCAGTGATTTGTTGAGGCAGCCCCAAAAATGCTCAGTAAGGTTTGCCAGTTGACCATGAGTGTAAAGGAAAGCATAGAAATCATTCAAAAATAAACACCCAGTAATTATTAGTACAAAACAGTAAGCGGGGAAAGACAACGTGTTCATTTTGGTGTATTTTTTATCCATTCGAATTACCAAAATTTGCATTTTTGGACCTTCAACAAACATAATTAGTCGAAATTGGTCTGAAAAGCAGCCAGTGGCAGTTCCAGAGCTACCAATACACTCTGAACGAGAAAGCTAAGCTAGCCTCGTCTGTGCCGAAGTTTTTATACCCTTGAAAGTGCTCAAAAAATACTCTTACCCATTTTCCGACCGATCGTTCGTATGGGAGCTATATGATATAGTCATCCGATTTGGCCAAAAATTTGTAAAATTATATAAAAGCATGTGAAACGAAGAAATACCAAATTGCACGATGCTACCATTAAAAACAAAAAAGTTTTCCCAACTAAGACTGTTTTTCAGATCTATCTTTTGTATGGCAGCTATACCATATAGTTGTCCGATTTTAATGAAACTTGGCAAAATTATAAAAATGCATAGAAAACCTATGCATACAAAGTTTGGAGACGTTTCCATTGCAAAGAAAAAAGTTTTTCATACTAACACTAGTTTTCCGACCGATTGTTCCTATGGGAGCTATGATATATAGTCATCCGATCCGGTCGGTTCCGACATATTAGTAGTGTGCAGCAAAAAGAAGACTCTGTGCAAAATTTCAGCTCAATAGCTTTAAAAGTGAGGGACTAGTTTGTAGTAGAAACTGATAGACAGATGAACGGACAAAGTTCAATCGACTCAGCTCATCACCCTGATCAAGTACATATATAGTTTATGGGTTCGGAAATGAATATTTCTATGCATTGCAAACTGTTGGGCAAAATTATAATACCCTTTGCAAGGGTATAAAAAAGCACTGTTCGGTGTGGTTTGTGAGCCAGCGGCAACCTTGGACCTAAATGCCAATAGTTTGTATAATTTTAGACTCACTGCCATAAAACAGAGCTAGCATATATCAAAAACATATTTTCAATGAGCTCTGCACACATCAAAGACAAAAAATTCAAGCAAAACCTGTACGGTGCAATAGCCCTTAATGATACGTGCTTATAGATTGGTCGGATCTTTACCAACTGTGGAAGATATGTTGTTTTATCCCGATACGACGAATATATATCGAGAATAGCAAATAATAACCAACATTTTGAAATGAAAATTACATTATTGCTCTGGAAATTATTCTTAAGTAAAATTGAGGCACTTTCTAATCACTTTTTCCACTCCGATTGAGGCACCTGCAATACGTGGGCCCGCTTCCGTAGGGTATAGAAAAACCTTTGATGTTTGGAAATCAAAAGAATGCTTTTACGTGCCAAATCATGGCTGTACGGCGAATGATCCCATCAGCAGTATAGATTTTTACTCACCTGTACTATATAGAGACAAGGGCACATTGGAGCTCCACCTCCAATGCTAATGCCAATTAGATTACTCTGATCCTTGTTAATTATAACGGCATTGGTGGTCACCGTCATGCCCCTAATTAAATACGAAGAGTTATATTTAGTGGATTAATATATTTATTGGTTAATGATTATGATTGGTATGTATTTTTTTTTTGTACAAATGTGGATGGAAGCGTGCTACACGTACTCACATCCATGGGTGCAGTTTTCTAAATAGCCGTTTAACCAGTTCTAGCAAGGCCATAAGGACTATTTAATGGGAGTTAACTAAATCAACCCGAGAAACTGTTAAAACAGGGAAAGCTAAGGCATCATGATGCTATCGATGTCAGTTCCGATAGGATACCAAAGAAAAAACTCTTTTAAAGAAATAAAACGATACTAAGGCACGATTTCCCTATACACTCAGAAAAAAAAAGGCTACCGGCGTTCTAGACCAAACGGGATAGAATTTATGCCGTTTTGTACGTTAAATTTCAAGTATGATTCGTTCTTGTGTGTACTTAGATTAAGTACGATACATTCTTAACTTGCAAATTTGACTGACTTAACTTGACTTAAGAACATTTTGTACTCACAGTAAGATGAAAGATTCTAGAACGCTACAGAAAATACGAAATATTTTTAAGCGAATCTGTTCTTAAAATTCCCAACTGGCTCTAACACTTTTGTTATGGAGTGATGGTAAATTTCTGAAATACAGTATCTTCGGTAATGGGTCTTGGATATTTCTTTGGTTTAATACAGAGAGCTCGTTCAAGAACAAAGTGGGAAAAGCATACAGAAATCGTACCTGATATAAGAGTTTTGTACTTAAATCATGTATTTCCGTACTTACCGTACAATTGACACCGTTTGTATTTATTTCAAGTACAAAGTTCTTGGTTTTTTTTTCTGAGTGTAAAAGGAACTTTATGCGAAAGTCCTAGCTCTAAATGGTAAAATAATTTGAGTAGCAACTACACACTAAAAATGGAAAATGAAAATAGTAAAAACCCAACTTCCTCATTAAAGTTGAAAAATTATAAGAAATGAATTAATAAATTATTGGATCAAAACTTTGGCATACTCAATGAAAATCCAAACCAATTCAAAGTTTTGTAGTTTGCTTTTTCTCTGAGTGTACAAATATGTAAACAAAACAAAATACCGTTACTTCTAAGTATTGCTTACGGTCTCTTTGGTGCTAGCTTTTTGGACCTGCTACAGTTATATTTTTATTTACGATTTTAACATAATATTCAGTTCAACCTTGATTCCACTTACAAACGATCTAACTCATTTTTCTGCCTATTAAGTTCGCCGGCAAATCTCTCCCAGCCCAGCACAACAGTGGCAGCTTCGTGATCGGCCGAGCAAGTCGAAGACAAGGAGTTGGATTGGACCTCCTCCTTCGAATCTTTCATATCGTTTTCCCGCTGAGCACTTACCATAGAATCCTCATCTAATTGTAATGTAACAATGGACTGCCACCTGGTCTGTGTCTAACAATATGTTTGGTGATTATTGATTTATAACCAAACAACTTGAGCGAATAATTTCAATCCATATGAGGGGAACCCAAAGCGAGAAATAAAAAAAAACAATATATACCATTTGATTTGAACTTACATCTTATCCTCCTCAAAGAAAAAATCATCATCAATGTCCGTCAGCATTTTGAGTTATTTTGTTTAAAATTTTAAAAATTTTCTTTTTTTGCTGTGACCAAATGGCAGGGTTTACGTCATGCTGTTACGTTTTAGTGAAATCGAATGATATCGCTTATCGATAGCTCAAATTGTCGCCACTTAACGTAAAGCAAATTAACCCCTTGGCGATACACTTACTTTATTTAATGTTAAACTTGGCAGCGTCACAGTTTATAAACAAAAAAAGTCGTTTAAGGAAGTGCTTTAAAGGTAATTATCAAAAGAGAACAGCAGTTTTGCTGGGGCCACACCAAAGCAGAGATTTAAAACATTACACTTTCAACACCTGAGCCCTTGCCAGGGTTAATACTTATAACCTGTTGCCAAGCCAACGAGAAAAGAGAAAACGTAAACAAACAAAATGCCAAACATGGATTGGGCTGAAGAATTAAAAATGACCATAAGAAAGGTAAATTATTAAAAATGTTAGTTTAATTAAGCTCCGTTACTTAACCTTATTATGCCCAGACGACGGCACGCAAGGGTCGGCGCTCAAAAAGTCGCGATGTACTTAAAGAGGAGGCGTCAAGTACTTCCCAGGCGGCTACAAGTGCTGCCTCAACTGGCTTAATGGCAGCCAAAGAGAAGGATATTTCCATAGATATCACACTGGACATACAGGCTCATGACACCACCAGCAGTCCGACTTCAACACCATCGACGTTCAATAACGAATTCGATTCGAAGAGGCCGCCCATGAGACGCATATCGGGGGGATGGGCCGATGCGGGACTAAAGGGATTGAAGTGAGTGGCTCAATGTATGATGAAAGTTTTATATCATGTTGTTTTCCTCTTCGACAGATCCAAAAAGAATTCCTTTGATGAGTAAGTTGGTGACATTCTTACATACATAAACCTGATACCTAATTTCGAAAACAAATTTTTAGCGAACGCTTTCAACAAACTAAATCAGCCACTAGCTCCATACAAACAGATGATATACCCGTTATACCTGACCTGGAAGATGTCAAGGATGAGATTATGCTCAATGAAATAGTCGAACCGCCTTCGTAAGTTCCGTAAACTAGTTTTGTTAGTTGAACCTTATTTTATATATTTTTAAATCCCTTTTTAGAATCAGTGTAAATCGTTCGGTGACTCTTAAAGAGCTCAGCTCGGACTTACTCTCTCAAAATGCCTTTTCGGCCATAGAAGATGTGGATTTGTCTATATTGACACGCTGTCTACAGCCACAGGAAGGTCTGGAAGAGGCCGACGTTGTCTGGGAATGGGATAAGCTATTTACAGAGGTTACAGCTCAGATTAATTCGGATAAAGTTCCCAATATAGGTAGCCAGAAAACTGAAATTGGTCCCGATGAAATTCCACCAACAGTACAGTATACCTAGTGTGCTATTTTAACACCATAAAATTAATTAATTAAAAATGAAAAAAATTGTAGTTTTTAAGTACGAGTAAATATATTACCCTGTCCAACTATAAAAATTTCATTTAAACCTTCACAATTTATTTAATCAGATTCAATACGTTTATTTCACAATTTTTTTTATTTTAAGCCCAGATTTTAAACCACAAAACTATTTATAAATAATAAAGCAATATTTTTAAATCAGTTTATTCGATTAAAAGTCTGAAAATAAATTGAAGATAAGTAATAATTTTTATTCTATGAATATATTCTAAGAAATTTCGCCAGTTTCATACCCATCAATTTACACATCTCTAATGCCCACGTTAACGTATAAAACAACGTAAGCCAGCTGTTACGCCAAAAAAAAGTAAACAAGGTCACACTGCATCACGGGGTAGCCAGCAAAAACACAATTTTTTTGGACAATTTTTAATCTGAGTGAATCGCCTCAATAATTCTTTCCAACAATTGTAAATTGTCAATAATTGTTTAATTAACACCACAATGGCGCCCAAGGCAAAATCAGTTGGCTTCAAACCGACGGCCCAGGCCTTTAAAGATAAATCCAAACCCGCCGATGTTCGTATGTCCAACATACAGGCGGCCAAGGGTAAGACAGATGTTAAGAATAATTTTGTAAAGTAAATGCAAATGGTGGCTAATATTAAAGAAAAAGTGGTATTTATGTGTGCACATACTCTTCTAAGTGTGTGTGGGAAGGATTTAAAGTGAATTTACATGCAAAACTTGCAGAAACAAACGCAGTTGGAAGCCGGCTTGTCTCGAAGTTTCTGGGCTATTACTCATGTGATGGCCGGTGCAGAGCATTTAGCCGTTTTGTAGCCAAAACTATAATCTAATCGCACATTTTGCATTTAGCCGTCTCTAATGCCATTCGCACCAGTCTGGGACCCCGGGGCATGGACAAAATGATCCAATCTGGCAATGGTGAGGTCTCGATTACCAATGATGGTGCCACCATTTTGAAGCAGATGAATGTCTTGCATCCGGCCGCCAAGATGTTGGTTGAGCTGTCCCGTGCCCAGGATGTGGAAGCTGGTGATGGCACCACCTCTGTGGTTGTGATTGCCGGTGCACTGCTGGAGGCCTGTGAGAAGCTGTTGCAGAAGGGTCTCCATCCTACTGCCATTTCGGATTCATTCCAGCGTTGCTCCAACAAGGCTGTGGAGATACTTACCGAAATGTCCACACCCATTGAGCTGAGTGATCGTGAGACTTTGATCAAGAGTGCCTCCACCTCACTCAATTCCAAGGTAGTGTCACAACAGAGCAGTCTGCTGGCTCCCATTGCTGTGGATGCTGTGCTCAAGGTTACCGAACCTGGTAAGGAAACCGCTGTGGATCTCAAGAACATTAAGGTCATCTCCAGTTTGGGTGGCACGGTGGAGGACACTGAACTGGTGGATGGTCTGGTCTTCACCAGTCGTTCGGCTGGCTCTAATGCTCCTAAGCGTATTGAGAAGGCCAAGATTGGTCTCATTCAGTTCTGCATTTCGGCTCCCAAAACTGATGTAAGTTGACAGAGAAGCATAAATGGAACCTTAAGCTAATTTATGTGTCAACTTTTCTATTAGATGGATCACAATGTGATTGTCTCGGACTATGCGGCCATGGATCGTGTGCTGAAGGAGGAACGTTCCTACATACTCAACATTGTCAAACAGATCAAGAAATCTGGTTGTAATGTGTTGCTGGTGCAGAAGTCCATTTTGCGGTAAGTTTCCCACTTATTTTTCCTGTTTGATTATTATCTAACCTTTTCTTCTTTTCTCCAGCGATGCCGTTTCGGATCTGGCTCAGCATTTCCTGGACAAGATCAAGTGTCTGGTCGTCAAGGATGTGGAGCGTGAGGACATTGAGTTTGTTTGCAAAACTTTGCACTGTCGTCCCATTGCCTCGCTGGATCATTTCACCACTGAGAATTTGTCCAGTGCCGACCTAGTGGAGGAGATTTCCAGTGGCACCAATAAGTTTGTCAAAATCACTGGCATTCAGAATCAGGGACGCACTGTCTCAATCATATGCCGTGGATCGAACAAACTTGTGCTTGAGGAGGCTGCACGCTCGCTGCACGATGCTCTCTGTGTGGTGCGTTGTTTGGTAAAGAAGCAAGCTCAAATTGTGGGCGGTGGAGCACCCGAAATTGAGATGGCTCTACAGTTGGCTGCCATGGCTCAGACAGTTGAGGGTGTGGATGCCTATTGTTTCCGTGCCTTTGCCGATGCTCTGGAAGTCATTCCTTCCACATTGGCCGAGAACGCTGGCCTAAACCCCATTGCTACGGTGACAGAGCTAAGGAATCGTCATGCTCAGGGCGAGAAGTCGGCTGGTATTAATGTGCGTAAGGGTGCCATTACGGATATATTTGCAGAGAATGTGGTTCAGCCGCTGCTGGTCAGTATTTCGTCCATCACTTTGGCCACCGAGACGGTTCGCTCGATCTTGAAGATTGATGATATTGTGAGTATTGCAAATTTGGTTTGATTAACTAATGGGATTTTCTTATGACTCTCTCTCTCTGTGTTTACAGGTCAATACCTTCAGCTAAATGTGAGGCCCCGAACCTTCGAATGCGCCAATTATTAATGATCAATACCCCTCAAGCATATTTTTCATTCATCTAATCCACCTCACATTTGAAACAGAATAAAATTCACATTATCTTACGCCTTACCAGTTTAATAATGTATTTAAAAACAACAAAAACAACAACAACAACCAATAAAATATATTGCTTCGTATTAACCAACTTAAACAAATAGAGCAAATATGAGGAATCCGATGAGTATATTAAACATCATCAACCACAAATGGAAATGGAATGGTTACATTAAGTCAACACAATTGAATTTTTGGAAGTTTTGCTTATCGGAAGAGATGCAGAGGCTGTTGCAGATATATTTGCTGTTGATTTGGAGGCTAGTTGTATGCCCACATTGCGGATGTGTAAGTTTATTTTATTTCTTTCATTTTTCATTGATTATTTCTTATGGCTTGTCACAAAGCTAATGTTTTACTTCTCGATTTATTCATAAATCTGCTGCAGAAATGTACTCTTCTGACTTTTAAGGTAGCAGCAAGTTTAAAAACAATGCCAAAGACACATTTCTGTTCTAGGATCGCCCTTTATTCTGCCAAATCTCAGCCCTTTAAGACTGTATTTAAGGATAACTTCTCGATTTATTCATAAATCTGTTCGGTACAGGGCGTCGTCAAGCCATTAAATTATATACGACACTCCGGTTCGTTGGTTTGAACCAAAATTGAACAATGGTTTATGTAAGAAAATTTGAGGTTTGAGGTTTCAGTGTGAGGGTTTTGGTTAATGCGCTGATTCGGCTTACGATTTATTCATTGATTAATTGAATTACCAATTAATTTGTTCAATATCTTGAATAAGTTTCATAATTTCTTTATATTTAGAAATCCTCTTCAACGTAGTCTTAGTTTGAAGATTATTTAAAAGAGGAATGCCTTTAGTTATAACTAAAAAGATATTTTTTCAGATCGTATTGGAAGCATTTTCAATAATAATATAATATTACCAATGTGTCGCTCAGCTTCTTGATTTTTATACGAATCAGTAAACTATAGCCTATAAGTCAGAATCGAATCGAAATCGTGTTTGGAAAAGGGTTTATTTTTTCACTTTGGGTTTAGCTTAAGGTTCGGTTCACAGCCCTGATTTAACATTATATTTTCCTGTACTTTTGAAGAGAAGACCGTCCGAACAGTGGTTGAATTCGTATTTCCAAACTGGTTTGTTCTAAAATTTGCGCGGAAATGTAATTTTTATACTCTGTACCGTAGGTACATAGAGTATTATAAGTTTGTGCAAAAGTATGTAACATCCAGAAGGAAGCATCTCCGACCCCATAAAGCATATATATTCTTGATCAGCATCAACAGCCGAGTCGATATAGCCATGTCCGTCTGTCCGTCTGTATGTCTGTCTGTCTGTCTGTCTGTCTGTCTGTCTGTCTGTCTGTCTGTCTGTCTGTCTGTCTGTCTGTCCGTCTGTCCGTCTGTCTGTCCGTATGAACGCACAGATCTCAGAGATGGTAAGAGATAGAGGTTTGACATGTATGGGACATATGCTTCTAATGTCTGCAGGCAGATCAAGTTTATTTTCAATTTTGGCCACGCCCCATCCCGCCCCCGCAATTTAGAAAAAACGTCATATCTCCCACAGTTTTGAAGATAAATGGCTTGTTCCTTCTGGACATATTTAGTTATTAGGATAACTTATCGATCCGCCAAAGGAATGAAGAAGATCGGATGAACGGTTTTCGAGTTATGATCAAAAGAAAAATTTTCTTGGTACAGAGTATGTTACAGTCGGGCTTGACCGACTTTCTTTCTTGTTTTAAAACTCAAAGTCTATATTTACTCTTATTGTCTCGTCTTACCCTAAAAAGTGCTCGGAATTTCATATTTCCGATCTTTTGAAGTTGCAGTAACTTGGAAATGATGTCAAGAACTTGTTTGTGATCAGGGATCGCCACGATATAGACTTGTCCGTCTGTTTCTCTGCTATTTCCTCTGTCAGTTTTAAAGCTATCGCCACCAAATTTTGCACAAGGTCTTCTGGTACCAATACGCTGCACATTTGTCGGAACTGGCTGGATCGGATGACTATAACATATAGCTGCCATAGGAACGAGCGGTCGAAAAACTAGTTTTTGTGAGAAAAACTTTTTTATTTTTAATGCAATCGTCTCCAAACTCCGTATTTACTAGTTTTTAATGCTTCTCCATGATTCTGCCAAATTTGGTCGAAATCGGACATCTATATAGAATAGCTGCCACAGAAAGTAAGGTCAGAAAAATAATCTTAGTAAGGAAAACATTTTTGTTTTCAATGTAAACCTCTTCAAAATTGGCATATATTTATTTTATGAGCTTTTACACAATTCTGTAAAGTTTTGTCAAAATCGGATGACAATAGGTTATAGCTGCCATAGGAATGATCGGTCAAGAAACTAGTTTTAGTTAGAAAAACTTTTTTGTTTTCAAAGCAAACGCCTCCAAACTTTGTATTTCATAGTTTGCAATGCCTTTCCATGATTCCATCAAGTACGGTAGAAATCGGACATCTATATAGTATAGCTGTCATAGAAAAGTGGAGTCAGAAGAGTAGTTTTAGTGAGGAAAGCTTGTAAAATGGCTAAAATGCATTTATGTTTGAGTGTTTTACCTTTCTCAGTTCCAATAAGTCGACATATTCTTGTGGAAATCAACCCCCCACATTCATTTTTAATTCAGAAAAGTTCTGTCTACTTAAGAAATCATACTTAAATGATAGTATACTTTAAAACAATTAAAATTTATCTATATAGAAATGAATTTATCGAAACATTGCTTAAATTTGTAAATCAATAAATTAGTTTCACAAATTGTCTTTCATACTTGAGTAAATGTGTCTGTGTGTTTTGTGCTATTTTGCCAAAGAAAAGTGTTCTCAAATTATATGGCAAGCATATGTTAAATTTCTGCGTGACTGACTACCAATTTGATGCTTTGAATTCCAATTTGATGCGACCAACTTTGGCGACAACAAAGATGCGACTGGGTGGATACACCCTTTAGTTGCTGTTGCCGGCGAACATAAGACTTGTGCAAACATTTGGCTAAAAACAACAACATGCGGAGCGAAGGAAAATACAATTGAATTACAATGAAAATATGAAGAAAAAAATCGAACGAGAGAAAATCGCATACAAAAATGAAGCAAACAGGCGAAACAAAGGAATCAGAACGAATTGAAAAATTCAGAAAAAGCGCAAATTCAATATTTGCACAAGAAACAAATGACGACAAATGTGCCCCGAGACAAGAAATGAAGGCAAACAACACAAAAGACACAAAAAGCTGTAGCAAACGAAAAGATTTTCCCACCACCGACGCACAAAAAATGGATATTTAACATTTTAATGGCGGCTGAAATATTGAAAATGGTAAAAATTTGCATAGCAACATTTTTCCACCCTCATGGAAAACTTTTCAGCCAATTAGCTAAACAGCCTTTTCTTTACTCTCTCCTTTGGAAAAATCAAAGCCTGAAAACCACCCTGCAGAGGCGTGAACTGAAATCAACACCCCATCTTAACGAAAAAGTTTGATTTTGATCCCTTTTTTTGGACATGTTTACACATTTAATTAACTTACACGCGCCGAAAACTTCCGCCTCGGACAGCAGCAGCAGCAGCAGCAGCAGATAGACGAGATCTAAGGGAGAAGAAAAGCTTTGACAATTTGAAACCATTTCAAGTGGTTTAATCATTTAACGCCACATCATAAAAATCACATCAAGTGATTTTTATTTACACGCACAACAAAAGGAAAGGCAAAGAGAAAACACACCAAATTGCAGCAAAAGGAGCTGTGAACCCTTTGAAACTAAAGTGGAAGTGGTGGAGTGGGTTGGATGGGGTTGGGTCCTGTCATTAGATAAGGTTAAGTTGATAATGATGAAAAAGTGAGAGGAGAAGGTGTGCCTTAAGGGTTTTGTATAGAGAAGTTTAAGACATTGGAAAGCCTTTCAGCTATGCCAGCTTTAGTCTTAAGTTTTCAGAATTTGACATAAGATATTGATTAAAGAATTTCCCAAAAACTTTTTCTATTAGAAATTGTACATAATGCGCAACACTTCAAACTGTTTTGGTTAGTTCTGAGCTTTTAAATTGTAAAACAAACCTTAAACCAATTCGAGTGTGAGATAATTGCTGAGTTTGTACTTATTCCGAGCGCCGTATTTACCGTCTACACCACTGGCTTTTGTGCCAGCTGAGGACTTGACAGATAACTGGGTTCTTTGAGGTAATTTGACGCACCGTCACGCGTATGGTCTATGCCTACAAATCCCAGATTAGTTAATACTTAAAATACAAGTTTTTCTTAGAGTAAATTTTGGAAACAGAACAGAGAAAGAATTCCCAAAAATTTATGCAATTTTTTTGCCTTCAACCAATATTAAACGAGAGCTGAAAACTTGGTGATATTTCTAATTTCTTCTTGTAATTCCCCAGCTAAGTCCGAAAATTGATATCACAGAAACAACTTCTTTTAGTTTGCTTGTTTTCCAAAACATGTGACTTCAAAATCTTCATAGAGATTTGTGTTAACCTTGGAACAAGGTACTAAATCGCAGGATCGATTAGTAAATATGAGTTTTGAAAATGATTTTCGACTTCGAGAAGACAAAAGGGAAGCATTTTAAGTTAGGTTTTGGATATAGCTACACAAGTTTGAAAGTTCAAAAGCAACTAAAATGATCTATCAAATCATTGAGGTTGAATAATTTCCACTTTAAAGGCATACTTCACTACAAATACTTCATCTTTGGAAGTCAGGAACTTACCTGCGTATGTAATGATGTAAAGTCGGTTCAATAAGGCGTCACACCTGTCCGTTGTTAGCCCCCGGTAACAAAGTAATGCGTATGCACAGCTGCTGGCTAACGTGAGCGACGGAATTTGACAAATAGAAGGCTGTACATTGGTCTAGGTAACCGATTGTCGCTTACTTAGGGCAAATAGGGTGCTGTACATTGGTTTAAATACCAGACTATCGCTTACTTAGGTTAAAAAGGGGGCTGTACATTGGTCTAGGTACACAAAATCGGCTAACTTAAGATGAACAATAACTTAAAGAATTATGCTCTTTAAGCTGTTATCGTAAAACAGCTTCGTAAGCTTCTTTCATTGAGAACCGCAAAACAGAATCCCCAGAGACTCAAAAACCAGCTTCTGTTGACAGAATAAACGAGTCTGTTCAATTTCTACCTGTCTTTTGGTTGAGCAGACAGCATAGAAATAATTGTTTAAACATAATTCATTCAGCCTTAGCAATTCCCGTGAAAACGTCAACGTTTGCTGCTCTTCAATTCATCTTCTCTACCTCTCCGAGGCATAAAAGTTCAACCAAGTAAATTTTTAATCTTTTCAAATTGTAATCTCAAATCTCAGTCGCCTCCCTCCCCATTAAACTTGCTACCCATTTAATTTGCAGGTCATTCAAGTATATAGATCAAAAGCAGTTTAGCCTGAGCCTGGCACTAATACATCCCTCGCGCTCTTCAAACTCTGTTTGAATGTTATCAGTCCACGACAGACGTCCTTCTTGGTCCTTGTTCAAAGGCAGACGGAATGGCTTTGAGCAATATTGCTTTTCAACCCAAATTCAATTGCTGAGCCCCCACATATTCAAAATGTCCACCCATCCCCTGGGGTCACATCTGCTGGGCTGCTCGGCTGGTCAAACAAACAGAAACCCAAACTTCAGCTGGTAGTTGATAAGCCCCTGCTGAACCATTCAAGTTCTGCATTTGCAAATTGAATTCCATTTGAGAAATGCTTTCTCCTCGTTTTCTCCTAGCTCTTGGCGTCATTTATAACAATTTAATGAAATTTTCGAATGCGTTTTCATAATAATAAAATGTCTTGTGGCAGTCGCAATCATTAATCAACACTTCAGCTGGCAGGTTTAAGGAAAATTAAGTTTTCTTTTCCTTTACTTGTGTGAGCTTTGTGCCAAGTATTTTATTTATTTATCTTATAATTCAATTAGCCACACCCGTTCGTCCTTATTGCCTTCCATTTGGCCTCATTTGCCCCTCCCCCTCCCCAAAATAGCACTTGAATCTCATTAGAAGCTACCTAAACAAATATTGGCAAACATATTTAGTTAACTGATTTCCTTTTTGGCCCGTTTGCCAGCCACGCGACAAAGGCAAACACTACAACACAACCATTTTTTAATAAACTTCCTTTCCCCCTCCATCGCAATGCCAACCCCTTTTTTTCTATGACCGGAGTGGATTTGCTGGATAAGAAATCACTTCATCTTTTGGCCCATGCCAGGCGACAGTCAATATGGCATCCCAAAACCCAGAGAACCCTTATTTGTATATTGAGGCAAGCGTGTAAATCCTTTTTATGTTCCAACCCCCATCCCCATCCCCCATTCCAAACCAAAACCAACTTAGAGCTGCGGCACTGTGATTCGTTTAGGTCAGCCAGGGGAAAAAAGGGTTCATGCCATCAATTCACACATAGTTATGTCATATGCCGTGCTCGATTCGGTTGCTTGTGGGTTGATGGTGGGGGCAATCGTTTAAATGCGTCGTCCTCCGATGAACAGATTTTAATCGATGAGAGCTCATCAATTAGGTAAATACTGGGTGTTATACTATGAATGGTAGGGAAATTGTTGGGTTCAATACAAACTACTTGAGCATTATTACTTTAAATTCGATTTCAATAGGAGTTTTTTATAAGAAATGCATAGAATCACTCATTTCTTTATAGTCAATCCACCTGTGTCTATGTTTCATTATCATATTTTCATCATGTTATGTTTGCAGTCCCATATTACATAGATATGGCCACTCTATTCTTATTTGTGCTAAGTTCGGTTTGAGATATTATCATAAACCAGCAGGCGATACTCGAATCCTTCGAATTGCGGGCATATATTTCTATGAGAGTGTAAATATTCTATCACATAATCAAATTTCTAGTTCATGGATCACATAATTTTGAAGATTTGGCTCCGAAGGAACTTTGAACCAATTCAAAATCTTCGCAATGGCATTTTAAAATCTAGTTCTATATTTCCAACCTACTACCTTGTTAATAGCTAATATAATTTCGGATTTGAGCCACTTTTGAACAGTTTCTAACAGATATGAAGCTGGTTAAAATACTTGGAAAATAATGGGAATGCCGGATATAGTATCGTTATATCGAAATAACAATACTTTTATACTCAACGAATATGTTTCCAATGCAAAATATCGATGATATATTCTTCTTCAGCGATAACTATATTTTACCTCACCGAATGCTCTAAAAGTTTCTGAATCATTCCTTCTGTAAACTGAAAAAATGGTAGTTCCAATTGATTTTACGAACCCCTGAAAACCTCTACGGTTCGGGTGTTTGGCTCTATCGAGTCAAATCCAGTAAAGTACCTTTTAAAACATTATCAAATCTCGTATCATATCGTATAACGACTTCGAAAAGGAATTTAAGCTTAAGTTTAGTTAGTTGTAATATAGTTGTATGAAGCAAGCCCTTAGTTTAATAAATACTTGGGCTTAGAATTAAAAATGTTAATTTTCTTTAAACAAATTCTACGAAATCATGAAATTTACACATTGTTCAGAAAGCCCGAAACTTTTGATATTCCATTTTCATTTGCTACAGATAATGCTTAGACTAAATCGTAGCTTTGATAACATTTTTAGACCGATCCGAATCCATTGTATATGAATATTAACTTGCTAAAGGAAAAAAGTCTAGAGAAAACTTTTGAAAACCCCACTGAATACATGCTTGTACATCTTTTATAGTAGTAATATAGCGAATATCAATCATTTAGCTTTAAATAGTACACATTCCGTTTTTCAAAGATTCTATTATACTAAAATTCCAGAGATTATCTATCTGTCTGTCTGTCTGTCCGTCTTTTTCTATGCCATTCGCATGAAATCTTTAAGTAATCGGATGATATAGCTGTCATAGAACCGATTGGTCAAAAAACAAGTTCTCGTATTTATTAGCTATAACTATGCTTTTCCATGAATTCACTAAGGCTGGTCGAAATCGTACATACATTACTTTAAGTGTGACCTAATTCAATTAAAAATTTAACATCTATTAACATAGTGATAATAAGACGAGGATAAGCAATACAATAGAAAGTCTTGAGTAAGATTGTGCTAATGAGGGCCGATTTTACATCTTCTATATGGAGCTATCTGTCACATCAACTAAAATCAAAGCTTATCTGACACATTGCAGCTATCTGGAAGATGAGAAAACGACTCTAAATGTCAAACATTTAAAGTAAAGTAAAAAAAATGGTACCTGGTCACACTTAAAGTAGCCAAGGCTAGAGTTATAAAGTGTGACCGTGGCAAAATCAGCCCATATAATCTTTGTTACCAATTTTTCGAGACAGCTTAGCTCTTTTAATGCAGATTGTAGTATCTGAAACTGGAGTTATTAATCTTAGAAAGCTTGTTTGACGATTCTCAGTTTAAGCATAAACTCTTCCACTTCCCATTTAAACTTCAACAAATTGTTTGTTTTTTTAAATAATTTTTGGAAATAGTTTTTATTGAAATTTTCTTGTTTGTTTTTTGTTTTTTTTTTGTTTTGTTTTGTTTTATTAGATCTAAGTGTTAAGATCAATTTACAATTGGACATCGTACAACAATATCTTGTATACATGGTACATACACATTCATATATCATATATATATCATACATATATATATATATGCTTCTACAATCTAAGACATACACTTATAGATGCGGTTTTTGATTGGCATGAATGAAAGTTAAAGTTTAAGGTAAATAATACACACAACAGCTAGAACTAGGAACTCTCTAAGTGTGGCTATTTGTATTTGTAATATGTACTCATAAATTCGTAAGGGATGTGTTCTGATACGCCTAGATTTCTATATATATATATATATATATGTAAGTGTATGATGTATGGCTGGCGGGGAAGAGGGGTGGAGGGCAGGGTACTTGATATGAAGTTTTATGTACAGGGATTTTAACTACTTAAGGCCTGTATCCAGCACTGCGGAAAATTCCTGCCAGGAATTTGCTAATTATTTTGAGTGTGTGGAACCCAACTAAAACAAACTGTCGTTCAGAGCGTTCTCTGTCTCTCTCTCTAGTCTCTGTCTCCCGCTCTCCAAGCGTTCTTACTGTCATTCGCTGGCAAGCATATATAACATTAATGAATTTAAGAACTTTAAACACAATTACAAGTATTCCACCTTCTTCATTAATTTGTGCTGCAACACTATCTCAAGCACTTTTCACAGAAATGTTGTCAAAATGCTTTTTCTCTGTGGCTCGTGAAACACATGGTCTTGCTTCAACTGCTTATATTAAATCAATCTTCTTCTCACAGTTTTTGCCTCCATCTTGTGACAAATCACTTCCGAAATAATTGTCAGCAATATATTCCTGGCCTGAATGACACCTGTTTCTCGTTCCACACACGCTTCCGAAACGCCGCTATTGATACGCCGCTATCTATGCAAGTGTGGATTTCGTTCGTGTTGCTGGATACACAACAAACGAAAAAGCAAACTAAAAATTCCTCGCACAGTTTTTTTTATATGAAGTTTGACAGGAATTTTTAGTTTCCGCTGTGCTGGATACCCGGCTTTAACGTCTATTCACTCGCCGGAACTGATGGAACTGCCACACAGTGAACCCGAACCGGTTTCCAAATGAACATGCGACATATTCAACGCCTGCGGGGGATAACCAAAGGCATGACTACTCAGAGGCGTGCCAGTCGGACTGTCCAGATCTAGGGAGGGATTAATACGCTTCTCCTTCTGCCGACGATTGCAGAACCAGACGCGTACCACCTCCTTATCCATGTGCAGACGTTCCGATAACTGATTTATCTCCTCGGAGGTGGGTTTACAGTTCATCATGAAAGCCTTTTCCAGCGTAGTTCTCACAGTCGTCTCGATGGAGGTGCGTTTCTTGCGTCGTCGTCCCAGTATACTTTCGGGCGTGGAGCTGAGGGTACTGGTCATGGTATTGATATTGAAGACACCGCCAGCCGACTTGGCCACACTGCTGTCGGCATCCTCTAGCCATTTTTGAAGCAAAGGTTTCAGCTTGCACATGTTCTTGAAACTCAAGTTCAAAGCCTCAAAACGTGAGATGGTGGTCTGTGAGAAGTCATTGCCATAGAGTTTACCCATGGCCAGGCCCACATCGCCCTGGGTGAAGCCCAGCTTGATGCGTCGCTGTTTGAAAGTTTTGGCAAACTGTTCCAGTTCCTCCAGATCGGTGGTCTCCTCCGGGGACTGCTCCAGCTTGGCCATGGCCGAAGCCACCGTCAAGCTGGTGGGTTTGGGTGTACTCTGATTCTGCATGCTCGGTGTATTGGGCGTCATGATGGCACTGCTAAGACCCAAACTATTTGGTGGTGTTCTCTGCTCTAAGCTTTTCGTATGCCTGGGCACGGGACTCAAGGAAGGACTTCGGCGTGGTGATGAACTCAAAGGAGTGGAGTAACTCATTGGCTGCTGTTTGATCTGCTGCAGAGCCTGAAACTGGGCCAAGGCCTGCAGCGAGTTTTGCAGCAAGAATTGTGTGGCCAACTGTGGATTGGGAAACGTTTCGGGAGCCATCTGACGCACCATTTCAATGTAGCTATGCAATTGAAGCTGCAGAGCCTGATGCATTTCCTCCGGGGCAAAGTTTATGCCCGGCAGGGGCAAATTGCACGTGGGCTGCGTTTGCTGTTGCAGCTGTTGCTGCTGCTGCTGCTGCTCCTCCTCCTCCTTCAGCTCTTCCTTGTGAGACTTCTTCAGAGGCGGCGCTAGATTTAATACCTCATTTTCCATTTCTGCATCCAATTCGCTGGCATTTCGCTTGCTACTTAAATTCTGTGGCATTTCACCTTCCCCCAGCTCCAGGTCCTCTTCCTCAAAACTTTTGCCACAATCTGTAAAGAAAAAGGAAGTCGAAGAAGATGATGAATAGTTCAACTATTAATAAGAAAAAAATGTATATATAAAGATTTTGCTTTTCAATTTTCCAACTCAATGAAGTTCAAGTAGCTTCCCCCTTTCCAGCCGGCCATAAAAGTGGTCAACACACGCGTCTCGCATAATTTGATTTTAACCAAAAGCCGGCAAAGTTTTTCAATATTTTCTAGGAAAACGTTTTCAAAGGGTATCAGAGGGGTATGATAAGTATAAAACAGGAATCATTTAATATCTTTTTTAGGCTGTTTTAGTTTGAAACCTGATTAAACCTAAGTTTTAAAGCTCTCTATTCAAAAGAAGTATTTAAACTGTGCGTGTTGTTGTTGTATCTTTTGTATGTTTCTATTGTTTCTGTTAAGGTGGAGCGACAAGTAGACGTAGACGTGTAACTCAGCAGAAAAGTAAGCCATACAAAATGTTAAGCGTCTGCTTTTAAGCGAGAGTTAGACAAAATCATACAAAAGCTACAACAATAGTGCACACAGCTTTTGCTTAGGTTCATTTTATTCAATAATCAACAATTATATTACTGTTTTAAGAATCTCCCGGTCCAATTATCAGCAGTCGTTCTGCTGTCCCTCTCCAAGTCGTTTTGCATGTTCCTTTTATTTTGAGATTCCATTGCACGAACCACGAACTCTAGTTGTTGTAGAAAGCACAGCTTGTGTTTCTTAAGTTCTTAAGTTGAAAAGTATGCAAAGCTCTTAAAGTGTTGGGTAATATCAAGATCTAGATTTAAGAACTTTAATGAATCACTTGGGAGTCTTTAAGCCCAATCTTTTGAAACTTTATTAAACTAATATGCAAATGCTTACACGGGCAAAGGAATCTTAGAATACAATTAAGTTACCAATGTGTAAATATCATAAACAGAGCTGGTTTCAAACATTATTCCAAAGTGTCTAATTGTGTGATTTAGATTTTATATAAAGGGTGATCCATTCATTTATTCATTTTGTGTTTCATTTTCATTTCATAAATGATTCTTTATGGATAATACCAAAGTAATGAAAAAGAAACTATTAAGTTCACCATAAAACGAGCCTGAAAATGTGTGGGAAACATGACGTTTTAGCAGCTTAAAGCGCAAATTACCAAAAAAAGCGTTCGAAACCCAATTCTATTCAAATTGTTATGTATAAAAATAAAAGAAAACGCCTCCAAATGAATTAGCCATTATTTTAAAATACGAAAGCATGCTGCTGAGCTACTGCTGTCTCGATTAGCTAGTAGGTAAGCAAGTCCTTGCCTTGTAAATGGTTCTCCCATAACACTCAGGCATAATTAAGGGAAAAAGAAAAGATCTGAGGAAGATAAACCCCATTTTTTAGATTTAAAAAATCACCCTTTGAAGATTATAAATCAGCATAGAAATACTAAAATTTCGTCTAACAAGTAGTTGTGCCAACTTGATGGCACACTGATTAAAAGAAAGACTCACTTATTTTCGTGTTTGGGTCGTGCTTGTAGATTTTCTTAGTATATGGGTGCTCTGAACCTGTTCTTCCTAGTGATTTCTGATCTATTTGGGACCATACTTCTGAACACATTTTAAGTTCAACAGCTTAAGCCCTGTGTTTTAGGGTACCTCAGTAGTCGTGCCCTTTGATGGCCTCACATTTTATGCCTTTTTAAGTCAAATTTTATTCAATCTTCCAATTGAATGCCCGTCCTGTACTATCCTGTCCTCAGCTATGTCCTGTGTCCTGTGGTTAACTTGCGATAGACGCTCAAGCGGAAGGGTTCGCTTTTGTGGCCATGTTTGGTTCTTATACCATCACAACCACCAGCCCCCTCCCCCGCCGTAGCTCAGTAGCTCTCTCGAACACATGTCTATGAGGTATGTTGGAAAACCAATCATGCATAATAATTGAAAATAGCCCAACATTCAAGCAAAGAAGCAGCAGTTGAAGCAGAAGCTTTTTTTTCTATCTATTGTTTTGATTTTTTGGTTTTTTTTTAAAAAATATGCGCAGCAGCTCAGATTTCATAATTTTTTGGTTAATAGAAAAATTATTATTATTATTATTATTGATTTCTTGTTGTGGAGTGCAAACAACAAAGATGAGAACTTCCGACAGGAGAAATATGAGCTAAGTGAGAGAGACATTTATGATAAATGTGGTAGAAGAAGGGGAATTTGAAAGTTGAGAAAATTAAATCAGTTTTATAGAAATGGTTTATCTGTGGAGGAAGTAGGAAAAACCTGAAAATGTTCCACAAATTTTAAAATGTTAATTTTTGACTCTTAAAGAAGTCTGAAAGGGGATAAGGACTGTTTTCTTAAGCAGTTTGTGGTGCACTTTGTTATGTGATACCTCAAACTGACCATGCAAATAACCTCCTAACTGCTTTCAATTGCTACACAAGTTTCAAATACAAAGATCTTACAAAATACTTTACCATCTCTGAGATCTGTGCGTTCATACGGACAGACAGACGGACATGACTATATCAACTTGGCTGTTGATGCTGATCAAGAATATATATGTATATACTTTGTGGGGTCTGAGATGGTTCCTTCTGGCTGTTACATACTCTTGCACCTATACCTCCGGTACAGAGTATAAAAAGGATATTAAAAAATATCCATTGGATGATTTCAGGTATCCATTTGGAAGGGATATATCATCCAAAAGATATGAATTTGCAGCTCCGCTGGATGATTAAAAGGATATTTAAGACATATCCTTTCTAAATGGATATTTTTCTGATCTTTTTTTATCTGTGCATAAGAATTTTGTAATAAATCAAGCATTTCCATACTTAAGCTATTATTTTTTTCTGATTGTAGACTTTTCTTAATAGTAGGGGTAAGTTTTACTTCCTACAACTGTTTTTATTTTTCTCCCTTTTATTCATGATTTTCACTTTCATATGCAGATTTTTGTAATATCTTTGGTTTGCCTTTCACATCTACATGAACACTTTCTCTTCCCGTATCTTTTCCATGAATCACCAAAACCAAAAACTACGCACTTTACTTGAAAATGCAACCCCTAAAATTGCATTGGGTATAAATAAAAAGGAGTGCCAAATTTACCAAATCGAAACAACAGGGCAACACTTCATTTGTCAGTGGAAAACATATTCACACATTGGCCATTGTAATAGGACGACCAGGACATCTGCTCCTGCATCGCATATATACACACACTGAGAGTAGGAGAGACAAAACGCAGCACCTGGGTTTGGGTTTTGGGTTTTGGGCTGGCACTGCAGGCGCATTGAGTTTCAATGAACTTTGGCAACTTGCTCCTGCAGCTTCTTGACTTTATGCTGTTGTTACCTTTTTTACTCAACAATGCAGCGGCAGAAGCAGCAGTGCAGCAACAGCAGCAGCAGCAGCAGCTTTGAACCCTTTTTTTGCTCATTCATTCTTTATCCAATCACAAGTTCCAAATTTCACTTTCAAATCCTCAACTCGTGCATTCCAAATCATCGTTACGGCAATTGTAACGAATTGTTTAAAATTTTTATAGTTGGGGGTTGGTGGTAGAAGTGCGTTGGTTCTTTAAAGCGGGAAGGGTGCAAAATGTTGGGTTGGTCTTACCCTTGAATACAATTTTTAGCTGGTTTTTTTTTTTGCTAATTATATTAGTTTTTATGTGGCAATGGGCTGGCTGGCTGCACATGTAAGTCATAAAAACAGCTGCCCACATGAAAAATTTACAATTGAGCCACTGCACCCGCATCTGAAGGGAAACGTAGGCCACTTTAATCCTTGGGACCAGGTCTAATGTGAAGGCAAAAAGAATATAAAAGCCGCTTAAAACTATCATTTAATTAAATCGGTTTAAAGCGTTTAACTTTGTTGCCGTTGAGGTAAACTTTTGCTTTTTGTTTCAAGGGACATTTGCGAGTCGACTTAGGGCATAGATTGAGGGTGGTCCAAGTAAGTGGAAAGTGGTTCAGATCTATAAAACTATCGGCTGCTTAAAACCTGATAATAAGAGTACCTTCTGTGGAAAAGATTCGGTGAAGTAAGTCATTAGAATCTCACCCAATTCGTTTTTCAAATCATTTTAATTACAGTTCAACATGTGGTGCAGTAGGCGGTCATTTCATTTGACAGCTCAGCATACAGTACACTAGCCATTTATATCGAATTGATGGGGATAATTTGTTTAAAAGTGTATAAATCGGATTTTAGAATAAAGTGAGTCTAAAGAGAGTTGAAGAGTGGCAAATCACGCCATCTCTCAGAGATGGTTAAAGATAGAGGTTTGACATGTATGAGACATATGCTTCTTATGTCTGCAGGCAGATTGAGTTTATTTTCAATTTTGGCCACGCCCCTTCCCGCCCCCGCAATTTGGAAAAAACTTAATATTTCCCACACTTTCAAAGAAAGATGGTTCGTTTCTTCTAGACATATTTAGTAATCAGGACTACTTATCGATCCGCCCAAGGAATAGTGAAGATCGGATGAACGGTTGTCGAGTTATGATCAAAAGACTGTTCGCTGCTGCAGCGCAGTAACAGCGCTGCTTTCAGCTACTACTGCAGCATCAAATCATATGCTGAGCGTATAATTTCGTTGGTACAGAGTATGTTATAGTCGGGCTTGACCGACTTTCTTACTTGTTTTTCTCTGTGTATCACAAACGTTTCTTCAAATCACTAAATACTTAATTTAAAACTGTTTTGGTTTATGTTAAGTATTTTTGCAACTATTTTACTATTTGTTTGTGCCTCCTCTTAGGTTGTAATGGTCTTAAGTCAAACCCAATTCTAAAGTCCACCCCTAATTCATTCTTGAAACAAAGAGAGTCGAGTCGAGGAACCAGGGAAGAACACAAAGATTCTTGTTTTAAGTTCTTAAAATCTGATTTATTTCTAATTAGTTTTGGAAATGAGAACTTTGTACGGAACCCAGAAAGGCTGGAAATATCTGGGGCTTATTAGATATCGAAGACGTTATTACGGTAGTTGAGAAATCTACCTGCACTCCCAAGAAAAGTGTTAAAACCAGAGGGGAATTTTAAGAACAGATTCACTTAAAAATACTTTGCATTTTCCATTGCATACTTTTTGGAACTTGTAATTCTAAGAAAGATGATATTTTTTTTTGTAATTTTTGGGCTAGCTGTAAGAATGAGTTGTGCTGGATTAAAGATCTTTCTTTCTTTTTAAGAATGTTTTGTACTTGTTTAAAGTACTTCAAAGAACTAAACCTACTTCCAGTTATAAGTACATAGCGGGATTCAAGATCGTTTCTTCTCTTTGCAGTTATATATTTTGATTTAAGAATGTTTCCTACTTTTTTAAAGAACTTCAAAGAACCAAACATACTTGAAATTTCAAGTACATAAGGGTATGAATTCAATTCCGATTAATCTGATACTCTGCCAGTGAGTTATTTTGAGTGTAGCTACTAGAAAACCCTGTGCAGAGCTGTTTCCTGGGAAATTTAAAGAATTTGATTGAAATTTTTGCAAATTACACTTCTAACTTGAACAAAGAAACTATGAAACAACTTAAGTTGAACCCTTTAATCAAACATATTTCATACCTTTTCATCCGCTACGCTGTGCTTTTAGAGTCAACAAAACGCCCTCGAAACGCCTCCTTGACTAAGTTCTTTTTACAAAAAAAAAACCTCCAAGCACCCAATCAAAATCCCTGTTTATAATATCAATCAACAGCCACCAAATATACCTTCCCAATTTCAACTCTCAAATTACCCCTTTTTGAACACCACACCACACCACACAACTACAATTAGCTTCACGCAACCTAATCCTCCTCCTGCTGACTGCAATTTGAATAACCGGCAGAGTCAACAAGTTGTTGGTGTTGGTGCCCTCTAAAAAATAAACCCACCAACGACAACCCTTCAATTTTCACACCTCAACGCTATTCAAATGATATGGTAAATAAGTCACTCAAAGGCGCTTAGGGGAGAATCAACAGGCGGCAACCCTTCTGTTTCCGGTTTTTTAAGGATCTCCCTAATGTTGTGACACATTTGAATATGCATAATGATAATGGGTGCATTTTGGGGTTGTAGCTCGCGCGCGCTCACCCTAATTTGTGTTAACCAATAATAAAAATGCAAGTTTAATTGTCAAATGCCCATTCAAACATGTTTTGGGCCACCCTGTTAATTTGGCTCTTATTTAAATTTTATACAAAAATTCGTCAGGGGTGGTTTTTGAGACATGTTTTTGCATAGATTAGTTGCACTCGGTTAGGGTCGTGGCAGGGTCGTTGTTATATAATTGTTGGCAATCATTTAAATGCGCAAAAAGGGAAATTTACATTTTGACAAATTGCTGCTGTTGTTTTTATTGTGTTTGTTTGTATGGAAGAGGGTCAGTTTTAGGGGTCGTCAGGGGGTCAAAAGTGCACGCAAGCCAAATAGTATGTTAGAAGAGGATGATCTTTGCTGCAGCTATGGGTTGGGGGTTAGTTAACTGATTTTAGGGGGTGAAGCTGAAGTATGTGTGGGTGAAGGGGAGTGTATAGAAGGGGATCTTTTGTTGCTAGACATTTTAATAAGGGTTGAGTCGAGTTGAGAGTTGCCTTACTTCTAATCAAAATTTTTAAGATATCCTAGGTTCCTAGGAGTTACTTTTGGGAAAGCACGCAGGTCAAACTCAAATTAAAACTTAAAAAATAATCATCTTATCACAATTTGACTTTTTTTAATAAAATTTTAAGAGTTAACGTCAATGCAATGAAAAAATTCTGCTATTTTTGAACACCGCATTCAAAAATTGTATAAAATAGGACACTTTTTTCATTTTGATTTGTTTCCATTCCTTAGACCTTATTTCAGATCCCTGATCTTATCTTAAACTAAAGAAATTCTATTTGGCAAGAATCTAAGATTCCTTTTGAGATTTGAAACAAAGGGAGTAGCTTTTTCTGAAAGATTTAGCCCTGTTTTGTGATAATAGAAGTCCTTGAAGTATGAAACGATTAAGGTACTGCAGTGTTAATAGTATTTGAAAACTTTGGAAATCCGAAGAATCTTAGATATTGGATATTGAAAATGTAGAGATGGAAATTAGGTCAAGCAGTGTTTAAAGTATTGAAATAAGGTACAAATGCAGTGTTAACCATACTGAAATGTAGTGTGCTCGGTGCTTTGACTAAGAAAAAGTGATGGTACAGAACTACAACGGTGTTTATAATTACATAAATGTTTTCATTATGCATTATTTAGAATTTTAAACTTAAGTTCAAGCAGTATACACACAAACGTAGCAGTAAAGCGGTGTTTCCAATGTTGAAATGAGGTGCAAATTCAGTTTATACGATTTTAAAATGTAGTTAGTTAGCTTCGAGTGTTGAAAAGCGATGCTAAAGAGGTGTTTACTATTTGAATATGTTGTTCTTAAGCTTTGCTTAGAATTTTAAAATGAGATGTTGTTGCATACGATGTTAAAATGTGGTGTTTGCAATGCGAAATGCAATGGAAGGTGGTATGTGTAACACTAAACCACAGTCATTCTATTGAATATACGATGAGTTATCAAATTGAGGTAGAAGACGGTTTAAATGATATGAAAATGGGATGGTAATGCGGTGTTTACAGTACATGTGTGAGACTAAACTGCAGTCATTCTATTAAATATACGACGAGTTATCAAATTGAGGTAGAAAACGGTGTAAATGATATGAAAATGGGATGTTAATGCGGTGTTTACAGTACAAAATGCGGTGGAAGGCGTTTCAGGCGACTTTAAAATGCTGCCAATGTGCCATCTTACCTTAGACTTTCAGGAACACAGACTAATACTTATATTTATTATATGATTATGATGAAAAAGGCAGGTTTCTAAGTTTGTCTTGAATTTTTAGCGATATTACAGCAAATATATATACCATTTTAAGTTAATTGGTACAGTAAAGAGGTGTGAAGTGCTGGAAAATTTCTTCAATTTCCTTTCCTTTAGCCTTTTGAAACACAATACTGCCGAATCAATCAAACAGTTTCCACCTCAAATGTGACAATAATGATCTACCATCATTCTTCAGCACCTCAATACATTTTCCATATTAATTCATTCCTATTTCAGTCCACCCTTTAATCCTTAAATTTTCTTAAGCCATTTGTGTATTTCATTCATCAGAAATGTTCTTATTGCATTTCGCCTGCCGATGCAGTCACACTTTAGTCACGTGCACCCATATTCCTTTCTCTACCTAAGGCCTAGCCCAAACTGACACGCACAACTCAAACTCATCCTCATCCTCATCCACATCCACATCCACATCCTCGATGCTTATTTTGGTTGTTGGGGTTGGTCTGCTGTTGCACAAAACTATAAAAATGTTTCCTTCGTTCCATCAATAAATGTGTAGCCAATGTAGCTCGTGTGAGTAATCAATTTTGTGCCGCCAACAAAGTAGCCCACGTTCTAACCACGAGCCCAAGGACATGCCAACAGAATGCTGCCAAAGGATTAGCAAACCGAACATATGTTTGTTTGTATGTCTGTATGTATGTATGAAACGTATGTGATTACCTGATAGAGATCGTAGCGGTGATGGCGGCGTTGGTGAATTGGACATGTGTCGCAAAACTGCAAAAAATACAAAAAAAAAAACAAAAAAACATATAGAACAAATTTTTAATAATTTTTCCCTTGAGTATAGGAAATGTCCTGAAAATGCAAATGACACGTATTGCTGCAACTGTAAAATGTCTGGTCAACGAGTGTCTCTGACACATCTTCTGCTGGGACGGTTTGGGGGGGAGTAGATGAATGGACTGGACTCTTGTCCTGGCCTCGTTGGCTCGTAAAATGTCCATTAGTATTTACTTTTTATACTTCTCCATAGAGCATAACATGCAAAAATTGTTGTCTGCTGTTGCTGTCGTTGTCTGGAGTGCTGGACGTTATAAACTGTTTTTAGGACCCATTGCATGATGCAAATAAAAACATGTGAGGATGTGAGGGTGGAGTAAACAAAAGTGGAGGAGTGTGAGCACATTTCGCTGCTCTAAGTCATACGAGCTTTTTTGTGCACAAAAACCAAAAAGGTATACTTAAAAATCCAAAATCTAAGCCCCAGCTAATATGTTCTCCTTTTCGTTAGTTATGACTTTGACTGCCTAGCAAGTCAAGGATTTTCCGTCAAGGATTTCTCTCCGTTCCGAGAGCCAGCTCGCAGCTCTCAGCTCATAGTACTCAAAGCTCTTGGCTGTGAGCTGCGAGCCCTAGGTTGAGAGCCACCCACCGGCTCTCGACTCGTGAGCCACAGCACTCGGCTCTGAGCTGAGAACTAAATGAAAACTTGATAAGATGATCAAAGAATTGAAAGATAGATTCAATGCCAATGGTGTTTCTTCCCTAAAAAGAAGTAGCCGTCATTTTTCTTGTCATTTTAGATGTTAATACCTTCTGGCCTAGTTTAGTAGTTTGTACAAAAATGTCTAGAGATTTCTGGGATACCCCATATTTGTATACCCTTGCAAAGAGTATACGAATTTTACCCAGAAGTTTGCAACGCATATAAATATTCATTTCCGACCCCATAAACTATATATATATTCTTGATCAGGGTGACGAGCTGAGTCGATTGAGCTTTGTCCGTCCGTCTGTCTGTTTCTACGCGAACTAGTCTCTCAGTTTTAAAGCTATCGAGCTGAAATTTCGCACAGAGTCTTAATTTTGCTGCACACTACTAATATGTCGGAACCGTCCGGATCGGATGCCTATATCTCATAGCTCCCATAGAAACAATCGGTCGGAAAACTAGTTGTAGTATGAAAAACTTTTTTCTTTTCGACGGAAACGTCTGCAAACTTTGTAATCGTAGGTTTTCTATTGTTTTTTATAATTCTACCAAGTTTTATTAAAATCGGACAACTATATGGTATAGCTGCCATACAAAAGATAGGTCTGAAAAACAGTCTTAGTTAGAAAAACTTTTTTGTTTTTAATGGTACGGTCCTGCAATTTTGTATTTGTTTGTTTCACATGCTTTCACATAATTTTACAAATTTTTGGGTAAATCGGATGACTATATCATATGGCTCCCATACGAACGATCGATCAAAAAATGTGAAAACGAGTATTTTTTGATAATATTTTTAGCGAGAACTTGCAAGGGTATATTTTTTCATTAATGGAAAATTTTCAAAGTTTCAGAAAATTTTTCCATAAAAAAAAAATGTTTTCTTAATTTTGGGGTGAATCGCCTTAGGACGGATTTTATACGAGAATTTCTAATTTCCAGGGATTTTTTTCTGAGTGTAGAGTACATAAACTGGACTCTGAAAATTGCATTGCCTTATTTGAGCCAGCCTGAAAATTGAAATAATCAAATTGTCATAATTTCTACCCCCTTTTTGGCTGCCCCACAAATTCACACCTTAAGCCATCAATTCCACTTGCTAAACAAATTCCTAAAGTCCACAAAACAAAATCCATATAGAGAGACCCAAAATCCCCTTTTTGCCACAATTTATTTTGCTTTTTTTTTTTTTTTTTGGTTGGTTGGCTTATCCTCAATGACAGTTTTCTTTTCTTTTTTTTTTTTTGCTGTAGCATTTTTTTGTGCCATTTGGTTTTTTGTTTTGCAAAGTAGATATTAAATTTATAGCTCCCCCGGGGGCGTAAGCAAAGTAGTAGTCCTTGGCAGGACACTGGCAACGGGAAGAGGCAAAAAACGGAACATATTTTTACGACAATATATTGTAGAGGGAATCCTTGTGCATAATGTGTCCAGTGTTTTCGTCCAGCAGCAATATAAATATACAGATTACCCTGTTGGACAGTCTTTGTGGTTGGTAATGGGTTTTGCGTTGAGTTGGGGCCAAGTTGAGAGGGAGTGGGGTGTGTAGAATGTCTGAAGGTGTCAATACCCGAAATGCCTAAAACCTTCGGCTTAATGGTAATTACACATAATTTGGCTTTTGTGGCTAGTTTTGTATATTCTTAAAGCAAAAACTGCACGCCTCAAACACTTCAATTTTTTCTTCATAATTTTCTTTTTTAAGAAAACCAAAAAAAAAAAAAATACCTGAAACAGGTAAAAAGTGAAAAGGACACTGCCAGGATGCAAATGTAAACACACAAAACAGAATACGATGATCACACGCTCTCTCAGTGGGACAGCCACATTCAAAGCAGGCAGCTGGCCAAAAGGACAACATCAGCAGGACATTAAAACTATTGCAAAATGCCTTGAAATTGTAGTATCTGATAGGGAAATTGTATGCATCTTTTGGTCATTTTACTCCTCTATTCTATTCTTTGGTTCTCTCACTCTAATGTGTGGGCGTGTAATCATCATCTGCGGCCTTTTTGTTCAAAGGCAAAGTACGAGGTAAGCAGCCACAGGGTATGTGAATTGTTCTAGTTTTTTTAAGGAAATTTATTGCTGGAGAAAGTTCATGAAATGTGGGTAACAGGTACAATTTGGAAACAAGAAAGAAAATAGGTCTAGCCTGACTATAATATACATAATCTTTACCAACGAAAGTGTATGCTAAGTATGAATATTGATGCTGAGCTATTCTAAGATTCAATCAAATTTTATTCTTAAATGGATAATGAATGGAACGGCTAACATAATCTGAAGTATCGGAATTTATGTATATTTTTGAGTGCTTCTCCTAACTGAAACTTCTGTGATATTATGATTTTCTTCAGTATGTCAGACTACAAACTAAATCTTATTCTCGATATTCCATTCCCAATCAGCAATCTCTCGGGTTCAAAACTATGATCCGAAATTTAGGACCTTTTTCTCATCTCCTACATATCTGTTATAAGTCAGATAAACTCAGATTTTAGACTGCTGTTAGTTAGTTTATGTGACAGATAGAATCTTTATGTAGTAGATGAGAAATCGGCCCTTAATATATTAACTTTATAGTTATAATTCTAAGCAACTTTTGTAAGCAAGTCTAGTTACTTTATATGATTTCTTGTCAATCGGTATAGTAAAGTACCGTAGGAGCTATCTCTTGTAGTCATTCAATCTTGGGTTTGGATTTATCTTGTTTCGTCATATGTATAGCCCGTATAGAAAACAAAATTTTCTAAGTTTCGTCCTGGTATGTAGCTTTAAAACTGAGGAACGAGTCAGCATACTTAGAAACTGCATTCCACAGAATATATACGCTTTCAGACCCGGTAGAAGATCCAATATGCATGAAAAAGGATATGAAAGTTCGGAATAAAGTTTTCAGGCATCAGCAAAGTTGAATTCAGATAAATGGAAATAAGAAGATACACATAAGTCGCATCACACAATCAAATTTCGCAAAAAGGGGAAGAAGTTTCCATTCCAATTCCGCATAGTTTGATCGAAATCAAAGAATGCAATCGGTTTCATAAACGTTTCTTGTTAAAAATGAATTGTACCCTCTACTCAAGTATAAAAAACTATATATCAAAACTGTTTCGAGCTCCTTATAATATAACCGACTTAGTTGAATGCCTATAAATGGAAATAAATCGAGAAGAATTTTCCATTCCAATTCGGCAAAAATTTGATCGAAATCAAAAAAAAAAAAGGAAATTGGACTCTTTATGAGGTGAATTTACACTCTACTCGAGAATAAAGAGCTTTGCAGCAGAGCTGTTTTGAGCTCCCTATAAGGTTACAGACTTGCTTAATGAATTAGGTAAGCTTCTATAAGCTTACAACTTTAACTTTTTAGGGATAAACTTCAAACTAAATCTTCCTTTTTCATTGTGTAAGTCTCGAATTAGTAGAAACAAATTATTAACTCAATTGAAGTCTTAAAAAAGGAGTTATATTTTCTTGTTCCTGAAGTGTAAACCGAAACGGTTAATCAACGTCAGCTGTCTTCGACTTTCACCAAATCACTTGACAACTCTGCCGAAGCTTTATTCCTTTTTACCAGCATTTGGCAACCCTGTAAACTTACATGAATGTTGCGATGCTGCATTTTCAGCTGTTGTTGCTGTTGTCGACTGTTGATTTTGTGCTGATGTGTTTGTTGTTGTATTACTGTTGGCATCCCAAAGACGCTCTTGTTGTTGTTGCTGTAGCACCATCATTTTTATTGATCAAAAAATTATTACAGATTTTATGCACAAAATTCAAATTGCAGTCAAATAGTCACGCACACACAGAGAGACACACGTCAAATCCCGAACTTCTTAACACACACACAAACAAACAAGGAGTTATAGACCCGACCTGCTTGCTTCGTTAGCCGAATGCAACTGACAGCTCAAAGTAAAAACGATTGCAGTCCAAACCGTTATATGCAAGAGTGTGTCTCGTTCTCTTTCCCTCTCTCTCTCTCCCTGTCTCTCTCTCGCTCACTCACTCACTCACTCACTCTCTCTACGTTCTGTATTGTGGATATGCTTTATGATTTGCAACGGCAAACGGCAGTTAGTTTTTCCCATTTCCTTATATTCTTTGTTGCCTCTCGAGGGGCTCACAATCACACTCACTCACTCACTCATTCACCAACTCTCACTCACACACACACACACACACACACACATGCAGTCAGGCAACTACCCTGTGGAACGTATTGGCTGTCGCCCTGTGCATTCTGATCAGAAAAACTTTTCCCATATGCATTTGTATTGTTGTTGCGCTTTCCCCTGCAATTTTTGTCCAGGCATTAGCATAGGGAAGGAAATGAGTTTCTCAATTTTTGAGTGAAATGGGTGTGGCCTATGTGCTTATACATTATGCAGTTTATTGCTGCGCAGTTGCCGTAAAAAGTTCCTTTTTTGCATCGCAAGTAAATCATAATTAAGTGTGTGTGGGGGGACGGGGTGCGGTGCACAGAGAAGGTGTTTGGGGGTATGGGATGTATGTATGCATGTACATAGGGTATTCAGAATGTGCATGGGCAACTACAATGGAGCCGATGTCGGAGATAATGTGATTAGAACTGGTGGAATCAACTGTGACTCTGATATGCCCCAGTGGTGTATATGGATCTTAAGCAATTTTGAATTATTCGAAGTAGGACTTTCGCGGATTTTCCCAGAAATCTATAGAAATAACAGTTTAAATTTCGGTTTGAAAATGTTATTTTTGAATTTTGAAAGCAAAGTAACAAATATCATCTAGATTCTAGAATCGGTAGTACTTTATCTACTCAGAATACACGGAACAGCTCTATTGAGATCCATTTGGACTAGATATTATGTTATTTCTTTTTTTTTGGTATCATCATATTCCTTTTCATTTCCTAATTTCCTAATTCTAAGATGAATTTAAAATTAAATGGGTTTTTTTTTCATATCCCATAAAGGATATTAACTAATATCCTGTTCATATGGATACCAACATTCTCTGATTGATGCTATTGTTGCTTTGAGTATTGACTGTACCTCTCAGCCTACTTCTATCTCAATGAAAATAAGTCCTTTGTATCGCGATTTTATAATTTAACTTTTATTGGTTCAATTTCTACTGATAGTAATATCTGATCCTATTTTGAACAGAATCCTTCCAAAAAGACAATGCCGGGAGGTCTTTTTTGATTCGATTCGGTTGTCTACTGTGAGGAGTGCCCTAGTTCTTATAAAAACTGTTAAGAAAGCTTCACAAAACTGGTCACCTTTAACAGCTTTTGATGACAGTTGCAAAGAAATTAACTATGAACGACATTCAAATATATACAGACGAAATAGTTCCCGATTTTTAGTATAATACGTGAATTTTTAGTATCAAATCGGCCCTAACCTAAACAAATATTACAAAAATACGAACAAATATTCGATTACGAAATATTTACTCCTAAATATATAGACTCGATCATATAGTCTATATATTTAGGAGTAAATAGAATCCAAGTTCAAGTTCAATATGTACTTTATGTCGGTATCTAGCACTTCGGAATTTTTATTTCCTCACAATGCTTTATATAAATAGAAAAACTTTGGCTTTGCTTTGATGTTCATGAGCTGTTCGAAAGTTTTTCTAGTTATAAAGTTCGGGGTGCTTCGGGGTGCTGAAAACAGACCTTTACTTTAATTACTTACCACTAACTTACTTACTTTCTAAGCGTCAAAGTAAGTGCTAAAAGTTATTGATTCAAGAACGTTATTTGTGTTTTTTATTACAAATTGGGTCCAATTGAAAAGCCTTAGCACCATGGACCTTACGCTGTCGTATTTTAGTTATATTAGCGGTTGCTTTTCGACTATAGAATGTTTTGTTCTCAATTTAAGTACTTTAAGGAAAAAAAATACTAAAATTAAAAAAAAAATCTATCCGAAACGGGATTAAAAACGGGGTGATCCCGGATATTCTAGAGCTGATCCCGGCATAAGATTGATTTTACATCCAATTTTTTGATTTTTTGATCCCGAAAAACAGGATCCCGTGATCACCCCGTTTTTAATCCCGAATTCGGATTTTTTCTTTCTTTTTTTTCTTTTTCTTTCGATTTAAAACTTAGTCAGTTCTTGGTCTTGATCTGCTAGCTCTAGCTCTTCTAGACTCTGACATCTGTGAGTTCAAACAAAAGGATGAACCGAGAGACGAACGGTTTCAAAAAAATTAGTTTTTTGTTACAATTTAATTGCTCGGCTGCTGCCGACTTAGCGGGTAAAGTTAGTAAAGAGCTCAGTAGCTCGTTGGTTAAATTAAACTTAGGTAAAATTTTGATAATTATAATATAATTTGTTGAAATTTAGCATTTACTAAGTGAGGTTTTCGTGCCACTGTCCTTGACTGTGTCTACATTTTACTAAACTTCTCACATAAGATTTGAACATTTTTTTTTGGTGTGATTATATAAACACAAAAGCTCGTTCATATAAACATCAGTGCAGCCATTGAACTGAGAGTTGGGGAGTAATTACAACAAGTGCCGTTGCCCGACTAGCCCCCTCCTACTCCCAGCCCAGCACCTCTCGCCAACCACAACTGCTCCTAAACTTTCAATGAGACTTTTCCTTTTTCTTACGTTTTTTTTTGTGTTTTTTTTTTCAGTATTTTAGAGGTTGGTTGGGGTGGCTAAATGGGGTTTGTGATTTTGGCTTAGGCAGCCCTGGTGACAGCGCATACATTTTATGATTATGAGAATGGCTGCGCTGCTGCATTTTGTCTCTCTGTTCTTTGTTATTTGTTTCTCTCATAAGAAGGATGTGAAAAAATGGAAGAAAGTGGGAGCAAGATAACAACTGTTGTGCCTGCTAGTCATTTCCTCCCTCAGAATGTTTTAATTAAAATTGCAAAATTAATGTTTTTGCCGGACCGTGTTGGTTGAGCGTGTATGTGCTATTTTTATATAGTATCGCCCTTGAATCTTTAAAGAATTACCTTCTGGAATCGCCCCCCCTTTGGTTGTTGTTAAAGTGCTAAAATGATTTAAGCAAAATCAACAAAAAAAAAAAACAAAAATCAATATCAATTGTCTATCCATTCCTCGCAAGGAAACAAGTTGCCAACTAATTTCAATAGTTATCCTTTTTGACTTCAGTTCCTGCTTCTGAGTCCTGGCCTGTCTGATTAAACTTGTCACTGGGAGACAAAAGATAAACAGTTCTCTTCACTTTGGGGGAGTTTGTGCGGTGTCTAGGCAATTTGATTATTTGCCAAAAGCAGACAGGACATGGGACTCGGTAACACACACACACACACACACACACACATGGCTGACTATAAATGTAAATACTCTATGCAAAGGGGGGAGGACGCAACAGCAAAAACTTTTTTTCGGGGCATTGAAATTAATCAAGAAAATAAACGCTTGGCAGCATCGAAAAATGTGCAAAAAGGGACCACAACCAGGAACTGACCCAGCAACACAGCAGCAGCAGCAGCAACACACACACACACTTTGCATGACGAAAACAGACAAAAACGGGACAAGAGACAAGGACAATGTTAGGTGGTGGCGGTGGCAGTTGTGGGTGAACTTTTCTAGAGCTATTGCTGTTGTTGCAACGCATTAAAATGACATACCAATTTGCGTTAAGCAAATAAGACGAGACTGAAGAAGGTTGGAGGTTTTTACACACTTACATACACACATAGAGACAACCACTATTTTGTGGGGTTGACTTTGGTATAACTTGTGAACTTAGCAAGGCACAGCTGAAGATATAGAACCATTCTAGTGAAAGTCTGGTATATTTGAAGAGAAACTTTTCAGGTGGACCCTCGATTTTACATATGTGTGCTGCCTGTTGTTCTATGTCTGTGGTACAACCAACAACGAGATCAAGCATGAATGCTTAAACTGTCTACAATTTTATTTTATAATGGTTTGAAAAGTAAAGCCATATCAAGAATAACTTAATTTATACTTACCCAGATCTGTTAATACATTTTTTCGGTAAGCAATTAGACTTACTTTGAATGAGAAGGAATGGCTATAATATCATTTGTATAAAACTCATATAATATATCTCTACCACGGGTTACAGAAGTTCCTGGTCTTAAAAATGGGTCCATGTAGTTAAATAAAAGTTTGCTTTGCCATTTCACATCATGAGTTAGGCTTAATTTCCTTTTCAAAGTCTTAAAAAACAGAGTTTGAATTAGATTTTGATATGATAATGCTCCAATTCAGCACTGTTAAAATTGTTGTTTTCATGTCAATAAATTGTGATCATTTTATAAGTTAAAAAAAAACAGAAGAGAACCTTGTTTTAGGTAAAGAGAGTCCGTTTCGGGTTTCGTTTCAAAGGTCTTATAATTTAGAACAGAGGTGCCCGCGACCTATACGTTTTAGATGCATGTGTGGTAGCGTAAAGAACAAACGCGTAACGAAATTGCAACAACAACTTCGTACAGGTCTCTCTTCTCCTCCTTCTTTTCCTTTTTCTTCTCCTATTGTGAGAGGAAAGACGAGTCCAGTTATATTTAGGTTTAGTTTCTTTAGGTTTATTCACTTCTAATCTTCTTGGTTTAGTTTTTACTTCCACTCTCGACAACGACTTATATTCGAATGATCTCGTCGCGTCTCTTTTAGCATACTCTTTACAGTTCTTTTACAGTGTAGTCTTATATCTAGGTGTATGCGAGAAAGAGACGACTATGTCCACTAATGTTATGACTATGTTAATGTTAAAGGGAATAGCAGTTAGGTTGACCATGAGTCTTTGAATGTATCCTCTCTATCCTACTACAACTCGGCCATCCTGACTGCTGTATCCCCTGATCACAGTATTTTACAAAAATTATCTTAATTTACTTATCATTATTTCTAGTTTATCAGCTATTTCTGTATCGTATTAATTTTTTCTTATTCCCTTTCCAAATTCTCATATTTTGTGCACTCCAAATACCTTGATAAGGGTTACGGGACAATTGGAATCCTTCTACGTCTTTTAATAAAAATCTATCGTTTCTTAACACTTTCGTTATCATATAAGGTCCCTTATTTTTCGGAATTAGCTTTCTAGATGCCCCTACAGTACTGTCAAAATTCTTGACCATTACATAATCTCCCTTTTTGTACTTTCTAGCTTCTCTTTTTCCTTTGTCATACTTTTCCTTGTTGTAATCTTGTGCTTTCTTTTGAATCTCCGCCGCTTTGTCTCTTATCCCTGATAAACTTTCTGTAACCGGTATATTTAATTTCTCTTCTAATTTTTCCTTTAATTCGTCCATTACTTGTCCTTTTTGTTCTATCCCGAACAACATTTTACTTGGTAACTGTTTAATGCTTCTATGTTGTGTGTTGTTCATCGCGTATTCTACTTTTTCTATCACCATGTCCCAATGCAAACCTATTTCTGGTTCTATCAACTTTGCTATCATTGGGCCAAGGCTTCTGTTAATCCTTTCAACCTGTCCGTTCGCCTGTGGCGAGCCTGTTGCAATCTTAACATGTTTGATATTAGATTCCTCCATAAATAACTCGAATTCGTTTGACGTAAAACAACTTCCGCGATCTGAAATTATACATTTTGGTCTACTGTATGCCCTAAAATAGTCTCTCAATGCTACCATAACCTCTTTCGTATTTGTCGTTTTTGTTGCATACAATCTCACAAACTTTGTAAAACCATCAACCACAACAAACAGATGCTTTTTCGATCTACCAGAATCTACTGGTCCATAATGGTCGATATGAACTACCTCAAATGGCTTGTTGCCTTTTGGAATGCAGTGCAGCAACCCTTCTCCCTTGCCAGTTTTCGGAGAAAAAGCAATACATTTCAAACAGTTTTCAATGTGATGGACACATTTCTCTTTGATGTTCGGGAACCAATAACTTTTACCTATTATATCCATCATTTTATCTCTACCAATGTGACCAATTTCATCGTGATATTTGTACATCACATGATCCTCCATTTCTTCTGGGACATAAAATAAAATTCTACCATCGTTCGCTTTCCTGTATATAACCCCGTTTCTCATCTCGAATAATTTATGTTCTGTATTCTCCAAAACTTTTTTCAATTTCTGTATTTTCTGATCTTTTGATTGACAAATGACAAGATTATCTTCAAAACTGTTTGTTTCCACAATTAATATGTTTGTACATCTGCTAAGAGCGTCCACATGCTGCATTCTATTCCCAGCTCTATGCACCAGTTCATAGTCATAATTTTGCAGTTCCAATGCCCATCTGGCAATTCGTGGATTAAGCTCTACCTTGTTTAACGTTAGCGTAAGTGAGTTGCAGTCAGTGACAATTTTAAAGCGTTTCCCTTGTAAGTAAATGCGAAATCTGCGTAAAGCATGAATAATAGCTAGCGTTTCTAGCTCGAAACTGTGGTACTTTGACTCAGCCTCTGTCGTTCGCTTTGAAAAATAGAAAATTGGATGAAGTTTCTTGTCTTCTTTTTTCTGTAGCAATACCGCACCAAATCCTAGAGCACTTGCATCACAGTGAAGCTCAATGTCGTCTTTGTAATTATAAATTGATAGCACTGGAGATTGCATCAACTTTTCTTTGAGCGTTGAAAAGCAATTCAACTCATTTTCCCCAAATTGAAACTGTCTATCTTTTTTTAATAAGGTCATACAAAGGTTTGGCAATAGTCGAAAAATCTTTTATAAATCTGCGAAAATATGAACACAAACCGAGAAAGCTTTGAACAGCCTGTGCTTTATCTGGAACTGGAAAATTTTGCACTGCTTCCATCCCTTTTTCATCTGCTCTAATTCCTTCACCTGATATCAAGAATCCCAAATATTTAACACTTGATTGCAGAAATTCACACTTATCCATTCGTAACTCCAATTTATTCTGCGATAATCTGATGAAAACCTCTTTTAACGTTTCCAAATGATCGTTTAAATCTTCACTTGCCACCATAATATCGTCCATGTATACGATTACTTTGTTCTCTCTGATCAGGTCAGCAAATATCTTGTTTACAAAACGTTGAAACACTGCTGGGGCATTTTTCAACCCCATAGGCATTCTGAGAAACTCGAACTGCCCTAATGGTGTTACGAATGACGTATATTTAATCGATTCCTCATTGACAAACACATGGAAATAACCGTTTTTAAGATCTAACTTAGAAAACACTTTTTTGTTAACCAATTTATCCAACAAATATCATCTATAAGCGGTAGCGGATAGTTGTCTTTGATCAAATACTTATTAATTTTTCGAAAGTCTATACATAATCTCAAATCAATCAATTCTATCGTCTTCTTCTTCACCAGCACTATGTTTGAAGCATATTCAGACTCACTGGGTCGTATTATTCCTTTCTCTAAATAATCATCTAGTATTTGTTGCAACTTTTCCTTCTCTGTATAAGATAATCTTCTAGGAGCGCAGCTAAACGGTTTTGACTTTTCCAAATTTAGTTTGATTTCACATCTGACCAACGGCTCCTGAGGCTTTTCCGCTTTTACATAATTGTCTTCAATTAACTGTTTGAATCGGCATCGTGTTCTATAATCCACATTTTTCCCACAATTGTAATCATTCATTGAATCATCTGTATAATTAATATTAAGCATGTCTTTGTCAAAACTTTCTTCGTTCTCATTTACATTTTCAGTTGATTTACCCAATAACTTTTTCTGTCTGTTAACTGTTTCATTAGCTGTCTTACTAACTGTTTCACTAACTGTTTCACTAACTGTCTTACTAAAACTATCTCACTAACTGTCTCACTAACTGTTTCACTAACTGTCTTACTAACTGTTTCACTAACCGTTTCATTTGACTCTACCATTGACGATTCATTTTCATCTGACATATGCTTTCTTGTTGTCGGTTCACATAACTGTGGAAAATTTTCATTTCGTAACTTTTCCGGCTTGTTTTCTTTATGTTTCATATCCACATTCTCTATCGTAACCATTTTCAACGTATTTAGATCTAAATTTAAATCGCATGCCTCCATAAAGTTCCTGCCAAGAACAACATCGTGACTCATAGATTGATCAGCAACAATATATAAATGAAAATAACATTTTATTGATCCTTTCCATATGTAACATAATGATTTTCCAAATATTTCAAGTTGGCTTTTATTTAGCCCAAAATAAGATTTTCGAACTGGTTTCATTGTAACTTCTTTGGGTACTCGATACTTTTTAATAAAAGAAATTGGACTACCGCTGTCTATGAGGCACGCTGCAATAATTGGCAATAATAAAATATTTGAAAACATAATTTTAAAATACCTTACATAATATTATTTACTCCAGCACCCTTTCGATTCGCACACTGCCCCACAAAATGACCAAATTCTCCACAGGCGTAGCATGATCCAGGCTCCCTCTTCGGTTTACGGCATTCTTTGGCAAAATGCCCTTTAGAGTTGCAATTTACACAGCGCAGCTCCTTGTTGCCCATAACTCGTGCTGTTGCCATCTGCGATGTGTTGGCTCTTTTCTCCTGTACCGGTAGGCGCACACTAGAGAATGCCCGTAAAATCTGCTCCGGCTCACTAAAGCACTGTATGCGTGCTTGGTCACGCAACCCTGATGCAGGAATTCCTTCAATGATGCACTCCACTAGTTCATCCACATCGATGTTTACGACATTGGACAGCATCATTTTGTCATCGAAATAGGTCGAAAACATTTCATCGGCACACCACTGACGATCCTGGAATTTGCTTCTGGTTTCCGCTTTGGACAGCTTACCTCCAAACGCCATAATCAACTGCTCGAACAATCGATCAGCTGGTTCCAAAATCCGACTTGGATTGGCACGCAGCCAACGTTGTGCATTTCCTTTTTTTAATTTCGCCACCAATAACATTCGCAATCCATCCGCATCCAGATCGTATACTCTTGAAATGTTTTGTAATTGCGCCACCCAATTTCTGGCGCACGATCCTCCGTCGAAATCCATAGTAATTTCCTTGGCCAGCGCCAGTTTGTTTACATTTGCGGTTTGTTGTTGCCCAGCACTGTTCTCGATGACTCTTCCAACACTGCTGGCGTTGCCACCGCTGTTGTTGTTGCCGATGTCGTCTCCAGTGTTGCCACTGAGGTCGTCGTTGATGACGTCATTCACATCTCTTAATTGCGCGTTTTTAATGGCTTCGGCGCGCAATTGTTGAATCAACATTTTTCCCGCATTTATCTCTGCACGCAACTGCTGCACCACTGCTTCTTCAGCACCCTCTGACATGTCGGATTGTGTATGTGCAGCGATCGCTGCCTGTTTTTGTTGTAAATTTTCAGCTGCGCCAGATGTACCTGTACATGTATGTGTATCGAGCGATGATTTCGGCGAGGCCCCGTTGCTTGCCTGAGCGTGGCCAGCAATTTCACCACTCAACAAAGCGGCGTCGCTCAACTCCAGAACTGGCTGCGGTTGTTGTTGTGCATCTTCGTTGTCCACTTCTGCACCCGGCTGATGCTCTGGAGGAACACCACGGCAATTTGGCGATATTGCATTTAATCGCGCCACTAGTTCTGCTTTTGAGCCCTTAGTCGGCAACCCAAGGACTGCTAACCAATTTTTTAATTGGATACACGAAAACTGATTAATTTCTACTGCGTTCATTATGAGTTAGGCCCACTTCTGATTTTGTGAGAGGAAAGACGAGTCCAGTTATATTTAGGTTTAGTTTCTTTAGGTTTATTCACTTCTAATCTTCTTGGTTTAGTTTTTACTTCCACTCTCGACAACGACTTATATTCGAATGATCTCGTCGCGTCTCTTTTAGCATACTCTTTACAGTTCTTTTACAGTGTAGTCTTATATCTAGGTGTATGCGAGAAAGAGACGACTATGTCCACTAATGTTATGACTATGTTAATGTTAAAGGGAATAGCAGTTAGGTTGACCATGAGTCTTTGAATGTATCCTCTCTATCCTACTACACTATGCCTCTTGTGAAATTGAAGTCAAGAACAATAAGTATATTGATTTTGTTTTTGCCGTGTGCATCAGACAGCCACAAGGACACACAGCATTAGGCAATTTCCGGGTTTTCTTGAGGTTAAATTCAATTTAAAATATTTTTTTACTTGTGTTAGTGACTGCGCGAGCTTAGGTGTAATGGGCACATATAATTTAGATGGTTCCGGTTCAAAATGGACGCAGAACCGAACTGATTCTAAGGGATTCGGTTCAGCAACCAAAAATACTGCCGAAAAATATCGAAGAAAATTTTGGAAAAAAATGTTATACGTCTCAAAAAATGTTCCATAAGGATATATCGTCTTTTTGAACATTAATATTGATACTTCGATACATTGATATTATATTATCTCCGGCTGGTTGGTAGCAGAGTAAAAACTTCATTGAATATGAATTTGAAATCGATTAGCTCCCTAAACAGAAATAAAGGATTCATTAAGATGCATTTGGAATAAATATTTTTTAAGTATTCTTCTATTTATATTATCGTATCAATTTCTCTTATCCTATTGATAATTTTTAGTTCCGTTGGTTGAAAATCTGCGATCAATTTAACTTTAAATAGATATCTTAATATCTGAAAGGATATGTACCATTCCATTTGGAAACCAATATCATCTAATAGACTAATAGACAACTATCCTTTTTTTCTCTATATAGACTCCTATAAGCTCATTAAAGTTGAGGAAACATTTTTAATTTAATTTTTAACTTTTAAAAGTAAGTTTTCCACACAAAAATCTGCCAAAATGTAAATATATTTAAACATAGTTCCTCTAGGAATTAACTTTATTGCCAATATGGAGCATAGAAGATAAGTTTTTCATGAATATAACCCAGTTTTCCAACTGTAGGGTCAGCCGTTTGGTTCTATCGATAAGTCTTTGAATCAATTATTCAGTTAATTCTGAGCCTATTCAAATTATTTGACTTTTTTCAATTCCTTTTAAAGTTTTAATGGTTCGAGTCTGATAACTTTTGCGTAAGTGTAACTAAGACTATTTCTGCATGTTGTCAAGATCGTTTTGCAAAAAATAAAGTAAAAGTATCAAACCCTTTCTCATGTTCTCAAACCCAAAAATAAAGGCGCCAAAAACCACCGTCTGCCTAGCAAATACCCTAAATAAAAACCCCAGCGAATCGTAACGGAAATCATTGGCAAACAGGAACAAAAGCCAAAGCCGTCTCTAAGATGTCCCTTTACTTCCGCATTTTTAGCGCCGCATCTTTTTTCCTTTTCTTTTGAGTTATTTATTAATGTTTATTGATTTCGACTTGCTTGCTTTTCTTCTTTTTTTCCTCCTTTTTTTTTTGGGCAAATCTGCCACAAAAAATCGCTGTCAACTTCATTGCAACCCTTCGCCAAAAAAAAAAAAAAAACAAACCCTGCCTTGAAATAGATGCATTTTCCCTACATTTCTTCAAAGAAAATTGTGCTCAATTTTTTGGGTAAAATAAAAGAAAACTGAAAAGCAAAAGAAAAAAAAACACACTCAAGGGTAAAAAATTGAGGATCACTGTCAGGGATTACCAAAGATCTTCCACAGCTTAGCTCTGGGACAAACACACACACACGCACACACACACACTTGTATGTAGGGGTTGCAACCCCTTGGTTGGGTAAGTAGGTAGCTCAGGGTGAATGTACGTGAATAATGCGTAATTTTTTAAGGTAAAAAATTGCTTGAAAAATAATTGAAAATTAGGTAAGAAATTTGGAGAATCTTTTTTGGGTGCAAAAAATTGCCAGCAAAACAAAAATCAATTTTTGGCAGGGGGAAAATATTTGCGGTTTTTTCAATTCTAACGGAATTTTTGCCAAATTTTCTCACCATTTATTAGAAATCTTTAGAAAGTTTCTCACATTTTGAAGCAGCCGCCATTTTTAACTCTATGCAAATGTAACCCTTGGGAGGCCAACAAAGTTGCTTAAATCGCCTTATGATCTTTGCTTTACAGCTTGTAAAGCGTTTTTATTGGATTTACTTTCAGCGGACCAAAAAAAAAAAGAATCCACCCTGCGTCGCACCACCCATACTCCTCAATGGCTCAATTGGCCATAAGCTGCTCACAGTTGGTAGTGACACCAGTTCAAGTTTGAGCTTTCCTTTGGTTTTGGTTTTCAATTTTTTTATTTTGCGAGGGTGCGTTTTCGTCCTCTGTCAAAGGTTACCTCATGCAATTGTGGTTCGCTTCTTCTTGTTGTGTATTACGCCGCAGGCAACCTTTTTTTTTTTTTTTTCGTTTTACCCACCCGCCCAGCACACAAAGTGGTTTTAAATTCCATTAAATAAAGTTGTAAAGGTTACGCATCTTGGGGAAAGTACTTGAGAATTTTCACGCATATTTTGTTCGCACTTTTGTAAAATTTATTAATATTTCAGTGATTTTAAATGGAGTTTGTGTGTTTGATGTGGGGGGGGTCTTACTTAGTTCTTTATGCGGTGAGAATGGACTATGGGAAGAATGAATGGTTAGGCATTTGTATAAGGAATACTATTAGTGCTGGCGAGGATTGTTGTTGGTCAAGCTTACGGGGAAAGGGAGTAGGTTATACAAAACTAGCTTTACTTCTTTAGTAGATTTATAACTTAGACTCATCTAAATTGAAGCATAATTTTCTCAATTCAATTTAAAGCGAGGTGATCTTAGAACATGTGTAAAAATGTGTAATATCTACCTTTGAAATAATAGGGAATTTTACCAGACCTTTAAAGACCCTATTTCTACAAATAGCTGAGAGAAATCTAATTTAAATTAGGTGCAGACGGAACGGATGCTTATAGCATATAGCTTCTAAGCAAGGACATTTGCAATCATTCACTTTTAATATGGAAATATTTGGGGACATTTGTAGCGATTTCGCTATGCAATAGTCAAAAATGTTCCCAGTCCTAGTCGACATTTTGTAATGTAAAATGGCCGTGTTCAGCAGAAAAATGGTTCGTTGAGCAGGTATCAGAAAAAAATGATACATTGAATACTTTTTGCTGAACGAAGTGCTACATTTTTGGACAAGACTTTAAAAGACGCTACGTGTCAAAATCGAAATTCCATATTAGGTGTCAAACTTATATTTTTACATATATTTTAGTTATTTCAAACTGTTTATCGCCCATAAAAAAACTTATTTTTATATACAGTGCACAAAAGAAACCAAGACACGCGTATCGGTATCGAAAAAACCTATCGATATGCAATTAGAGCTCTAGGCAGCAGTATCACTTAAAAGGAGCATACTTTTTTCTCGATACAAGCTCCTCTATCATGATACGGCAAATTGTCTATCAGGTCAATCAGCAGAAAGATCATGAAAAAGTATGCTTGATCAGAGAGCAAGTTCTTCTGCTGAACCCGGCCAATGTTCTCGAAGAATATGTAAAATTGCTATTAGAGAGAGATAGAGAGAGAGCCACAGCTGTAAACTATAAATACAATTACCATTACGACTACAATTTTTCGAAAAAATAATACTTCATTCCTACAATTACATGAATAATTCAACTTTTCAAGCACAATTACTCAATAGTCCCCCATAGCATGTACAATTATTCAAGCAATTGTAAAAGTAATTGGAATTTAAAATAATTACTATTGCGATTACCAAAACCATAGTAATCAGGAGTTGTTCTTTCATTATCTGTTTGCTCTACACTTGGGAAACATCAATAAAATTTAATGCCAAGATCCACAATATTGATTTCTCATATCTCGTTTTACCCTAATATTTATTGATTCTTTATCGGATCGGATCGGGAGTTTATCGGGAGATTTACACTCCTGCTGCTCCCCCCCTTCCATATTCCTTAGAATCTGATGCATAGCATATATAGCTATTGTACCTAGCTTCAGCGACAACCCACTTAATCATTTTATAAAAGAAGAACATTTTTAACCGTAATTTTCAAGTGGCGATTCCCTAAGGTTTTGCACTCAACGACGGCGACGTGTTAGCTCACTGAGCCATTGCATACATGTGTGGTAGCACTTCTAAACGGCTACTTATACTTTTCTGTACTGTGACCGAGTTGAGTGAAATTTTAATCATTTCAAGAAGATTTCAAGCATTTATACTCAAATAGTTGAGAGAACATCTTGTTCTTATTTTGAGTTGAAGGCAACTTATGATTGTTTTATGCTTTATATATTCATCTAAGTTGACTTTATAGCAAAGAAAATATAAAATGAAATTATTTGTTGTGATATAAAATATCGTATGCGTTCATGCTCATATTTCAATATGTCCCCCGTTTTGTTTTTTCCTAATATCCCCCCCAAGTGCCAATTAGTTGAAGCCGAAAGGCATTCCCATAAAACTTACCTTTGTTCTGGGGGCTGCTGTTGCTGCCATCGAGACGGTTACAATGTCGACCAATTGATTGCTGTTGCTGTTGTTGCCGAGGCTCGCAAATGTTGAGGTCCTTGGTTTCAGGTTGGGTAGGTCCTGCCAACACTATAGTGGGTGGCTGTGGATGGCTAACTGGCGGCACTATATCGAACAACTTCCTAGCCTGACCATGACCATCATAGATGACACCATGCCAATGATTGTTATGAGGTGGCTCCAGTTTCTGCTGTTGCTGTTGCTGTTGCTGCTGTTGCTGTTGCTCATGTTCCTGCTCATCCTCCTCGTCTCGTATGCGTTGTTGCTTCAGTTGATGTTCGCGTATGAGACGATCCCGTTCGTGAAAATGCTGGACAAACAATTGGTCGGGGGGCGGCGGTGGTGGTGGTTTGGCTGGTGGGGTTAATGACTGGAAGCTGGAGCCGTTGGTGCTGCTGCTGATGCTGCCGGGTAACGTCTCTGTTTTAGCATTAATTAATGTCCTTTGTTGATAATGATGTTGGAACATAATTTCATGCAATGGTATTAGAAAGTCTGGCAGGGATTTCTCTGTCTTGGCATTGACAGATGTTGTTGCTGGACCAAAGTATGGCAGACATGTCTGGTTGCCAGCTCCATTTCTAACCCCGCCTGCTCCGCCGCCTCCACCACGGAGAAACGGCGTCAGCTGTTGCACGGAAGTTGGTTGTGACATATCCTTGCTGATATTATTGTTGTTGTTGTTGTTGCTATTATAATTATGATATACCAAGCCTTCAGCTGGCCTCAAATACCAAGGACTTAGCAACGATTTTGGACGACAGCTTGTTGTTGGACCCAAGGCTATAAATCAGAAAATCGTTTGCAAAAAAAAAATAAGGGGTTAAACAATTGCATTTCTATGGACTGGCGAAATGAAGTGAGAATTTAGTGTTTTTATACCCCAAAAAAAAAAAAACAACAAAAAGGGTACGCCATATCATTATCAACACTTGCCGAATAGCTAGCTTACTACCCCCTTTTGGAACTCTCCCATTTTTATGTCACTATCAATTACTCATCATTATTGCAGTTTGTTACGCCTTTCACCTTACCATCCATACATATGCAACCCCCTCTCACCCCTACCAAATGCATCCTTTACGGGGGGTTGAACGCCATTCTGTTTTTTTTTTAAATGTTTAATCAGTTTGGTTCCGATCGGACTTGTCTTTGCTGTATTTTTTCATTTATGACTTTGATTGATTATGAAATCTGTATATGATTTGTATTTTATAGTTATTATTAGGGGGAGGACAAAAAATCGGAACATTTGTTCATGAAATTGGGGGCGTTATTGGCCATAAACTGTGAAGGGATACGCCCTTGAAAGGTGGGAGGAGTTGTCGGCACTTTTTGGTTAACTCTATTAGTGAGCTTCAGACTAATGCAGTTTGATGAAAGGGAAAGAGAAAGCAGCCATTTTTAAGAAAATATAGATATGTATTTGTTTCGATTTAGCATTTGTTGTCAACTGTATGAAAAACTGACATCCGAACTTGTCATTAGTTGGCGCTCCTAGAAATCTTGTCTTTTGAGTCAAGATACCTATAAGGAGTTGGGTTTCAGAGTAATCCTTAAATTATTTCAGCCAATAGAGAATTTTTGTTGAAACAATTGCTTAACACCTTTTAGTTATTATTATTTGAAAAAATTGATACACAATTGCAAATTGTGTCCAATTGGAAAGATATAGCAACGTGGGCCTTAGGCTGACCTTTTAGTTATATATAATAAATCAAAGGCAATTTCGACGAATTCAGAGTTCTAGTTTTATCAATTGAAAGTATTCAATGTCAAGAAGAAATTTCACCTAAGAACTTGATAATTAAAGAAGTTTTATAATATCCTTAAAACTCCTGAAGGTGCAGCATATCACACTAAATAGTGCATTCATATGTTAAGCTCTTAGCATGCAAAAAGGCCAGTGGTGCAGAAGGTAAGTGCTTTGCCTTAGAACGCAGTTGTAGGCGACTTAAACCCTCTTTCAAGTTAAGGATTATTTAATATTTTATTTGAAAATTCAAACAAAATGGCTCAAAGCTTTCGACTAAAATCAAATTGTTACCACTTTTTCGAAGAATAAATACCTGTAAACAGGGTCAGTGGTCGGAGATAGGGCTAAAAATCTGTTTGGAACCGATTTTTATACTCTGTACCGTAGGTACATGGAGTATTATAAGTTTGTGCACAAGTATGTAACATGCAGCAGGAATCATCTCCGACCCTATAAAGCATATATATTCTTGATCAGCATCAACAGCCGAGTCATGTCCGTCTGTCTGTCCGTATGAACGCACAGATCTCAATGATGGTAAGAGATAGGGGCTTGACATGTATGTGACATATGCTTCTTATGTCTGCAGGCAGATCAAGTTTATTTTCAATTTTGGCCACGCCCCCTGCCGCCCCCGCAATTTAGAAAATCTCCTCATATCTCCCACAGTTTTAAAGATAGATGGTTCGTTTCTTCTGGACATATTTAGTAATAAAAATAACTTGTCGATCAGCCAAAGGAATGGTGAAGATCGGATGCACGGTTGTCGAATTATGATCAAAAGACTGTACAGTGCTGCAGCTCAGTAGCAGCGCTGCTTTCAGCTGCCACTGCAACATCAAAATTTATGCTGAGCGTATAATTTCTTTGGTACAGAGTATGTTATAGTCGGGCTTGACCGATTTTCTTTCTGGTTTTTTGTAAGATTTTGAGAAAGGAACCTATCAATAGAATCCAGTTAGTAAAATAAGACAAAATTGCTGATGAGAGGAGAGATACATATGAAATAGTTGCAGAAATATGGTATATTCCTACGAGAATGTTACTGATTATGGTTCCAGGAATTGATATACTCGCTTAACGGTGTCTGCTGTGTAACATATTGCGTGTTGATTACCGCCTCCAGACATCTAATGAAAAAACTTTTTCTTAAATAACTTACACATACGGTCACCTTCACAAGCTAAAGCGCCAGCTTTGAAGCAACTAGCCTTGAAGAAGCTTCTCAAACTTTGTCTTTCGGATTTTGATTCTTTTTCTGTTGTGCGAATGTTCGAAACACCCTTTAGGACTGCGTAAAGCCAAGTATATTAGTATATTTTTACCCAAAAAGTACAAAATATCCGCTTTAAACGCTTAGTGTTTGTCTATACATTGGACATTGCTAAATTTCTTGCAATAAACTTTATTTCCCACTCAATTAGCCAAAAATTCTAGAAATCATCTTACCCACTGCTTGTAAAAGAGCAATGTTCTTTATGGAGGTTATTTCGTATAAACAATAAAGCCATTGATAACCTGATTTGTATTCTTTCTTATTTAACTTATTTCTTCTCCCCTTTCCAGAAGTCACTGCTACTGTACTGCCGCATGATCACTCAATTTTTATTATCAACTTATGAACCGAAAAAATAATTTCATGAATGAAACTTCCACCTAATGATGCATCACCAACTGACTGACCACTGTCCACACTCCAAGTCCAAGGTAACCACAAAATGTTCATTAGAGCGCCACAAAAAACAAAACAAAAAAAAGTACCAAACAACACAAATTTCCAAACTGTTTGAATAATGAGAGTAGTTCACGAAGCTGCAGCTAGGCTGCGAGTAATTGTGGTTTAACTTCTAACCCAGAGTCGGCTGGGGAATGGGAGCATTAATTTGATTAATGACAGAACAAAGCCAAAATGCCGAAAGCAAAGTCAGTGAAAATATTAGTTAACATTTAACCCTTCAACTGGAACTGGAAATGGGCGTGTGTTGGGCACGCGACATCTTAAAGATGCAAAAAAAAAAAAAATAGATTCAAAAGGGTTGCTAGGGTTGTTATGTCACACAGGAAATTGGCAAAACAGCTGTTGTGGGAAGTGTGCCAAGGATTATGAAATTGAAATGAGACCTCAGATGGGGGAAAGTGTTTTTCATATGACTTTTAATTACAGGGAAATGTTTCCTGATTTGAAGGTCTGTCAATTGATCTGAATGGAGCGTGTCAGTCAAGGTGAAAGTCTCAATCAATTGTGCGCGAAAGTAGTTTTGCTTGCACAGTTGCCGGTAGCCGAAACAGGAGCAGCTGCTGCTGCTCAGCTTACCACAAGCCACAGAACTGCAATTGTTAAAAAACTCCTCATTTAATCCTTTTTCAGGCTCGATTTGTTACAGCAGCAGCGGCAGACGCATCCTTTGGCCGTCTTAAAAGCAAGCTGTTTCAACTCGCCCAAAATAGAATCCTTTCTGCTTTTTGGCGTTTTTTGGCGGTTAAATCAGTTTTTTTGTCCCTTTTACTTCTTTTTGGCATTGTTACTTTGAGCGATTATTTTACCTGCAACATGGCGATTAACACGACGCACCCGTCTACCTGGTCCTGCTGCTCCGCTCTCTCTCTCTATATTTGATTCCTATTGCGGCAAATATCCTTTATCCTTTGTGCCCCTTTGTTGCATGCACCGGCTGGCAAACACATTAGAAAAAGTGAAAAGGGGGGAAGGGAAAAGGAAGCAGCAGCTAGCTAGAAGTGACAGCCCAATGCAAAAGGATCTCTTTCAATTACGCAATTTCATTTACGCCAGTTTTGTTATAGAGTTTATCTCAATATGAGTTTTTATTATAGTTTAGGCTTCTCTGGAAATTGATTGTATTTCATGTGCAGAGACCACACACCAAAGAAGTTTGGGTAAATCTCATCTCAGTACTCTGATTTAACGAGTCTGCTTTAGCCCCAAACGTCAGACAATCAAAACTATTCTATTACCAAATATCTTAGATCAGCTTTGGAAACCATTTAGTAATGTTTGCATTATAATTGCTGCGTTTATTTTGGTTTTTGGGGGTCATTAACATGTGACATTCAACCGACTGAACATTAAAATCACTTCCAAACCACCGTTGATCCATAATAAGCGATAAAATAGGTTATAAACTTTTTGGTTTTTGTTTTTTTTTTTTGCCCGATAAGTGAACAGTGATAAGCCGAGCAGTTGAGCTTACAACGTTTCTTCTTCGGTTTGGAAGTGCGGTTGGTCTTTTTCATGTTTGTTTGGTTGTGTGTTTTTTACCTAATTGGAGAATGCGAAGATCTTGCTTTGGCGATTGGTACAGAATCAGATTAAGAATAGCAATAAATTTTTCCAACTCACCTAATGTGATTTCTGTGGTGAGCTGATGATGAGAGAAAAGAATTAGCAGTTGCGGTATGCTAGAGATGAACTTAAGTCGTGAGTGGGTAACAAAATATTGGGTATACAAACTTAAACTACTTGCGCTAAAGTCGATTGAAAAAGTATTTCATTTATTAACAAGTTGCATCCAAATTCAAGGCACCTGCATCCGTAACTTTTCAAGTAGTGACTCGACAGGGTATGGATAATTATTTGTCTACACATAAAAGAAGAATGGAGGAAAGTTAACTTCGTCTCAGCACGTTTTTCTAGCAAAACCTTCTTTTGGGGTCTTATTTTTACATGGGAGCTATACCCTATATATGTTCAATTTCAACTAAACTTGGTGGAATCATGTAAAAACACGACAAACTAATATGTCAAAAACTTGGAGTCGATTCCATTAAAAGCAAAAAAGTTTTTCTCCATAGAACTTCTTTTTCTACCAATCATTCGTACTGCAGCTATATGCTATAGTCATCCGACTTGGACAAAACTTTGTAGAGTAGTGTGAAAGCATATCATATAAATAACTGCTAATTTTAAGGTCATTTCCACTGAAAACAAAAAAGTTTTTCTCACTGAGACTACTTTTCAAACTCTACTTTTATTTGACAGCCATACTATATACATGTCCGATTTCAACCAATCTTAGTTATATTATGGAAAAGCATTGGAAACTGAGAATTGCAAAGTTTGGAGGCGATTTCTTTGGAAACCAAAAAGTTTTTCTTACTAAAACTAGTTTTTCGACCCATCGTTCCCTTAACAGTTTTGTGCTATAGTCATCCGATTTTAACAAAGCTTTGTAGAACTGTGTAAAATTCATGTCATATAAATAATTCCCAATTTTAAGCACATTTCCGTGGACGACAAAAAAGTTTTTCTCACTAAGACTACTTTTTAGACTTTACTTTTCTATGACACCTATACTATATACATGTCCGATTTCAACCAATTTTAGAAATATTATGAAAAAGCATTGAAAACTAAGAAATACAAAGCTTGGAGGCGTTTTCTTTGAAAACAAAAAAGGTTATCTCACTAAAACAAGTTTTTCGACCAATCATTCCTATGACATTTATATGCTATGGTCATTCGATCCGGCCGGTTCTTACAAATTTGCAGCGCATTTGTACTAAAAGACTTCTTGCAAAGTTTGGTAAAGATAGCTTTCAAAGTGATGGAGGAGATAGCTTAGAAACTGTCGGTCGGAGGGACGTACAGACGGAGATGAATATTACAACTCAGCTCGTCATGATCGAGAATATATATTTAGTTTATGTGGACGGTGATGCTTACTGCTATGCGTTACAAACATCTGAACAATTTTAATATACTGGGTATAAGGGGTATGAAAATGGGGAAGTTCAAAATGTTGAAATGTAGCAATGAAGTCATTCATCGAATAAAAACTTACAATTATATGTTGTATTATTTTTCATGATTTAGTCATGATATAGTTAAAAAGTACGGTCACACTTACAATATTTTGCATTTTTGTAAATATTGAATGGGAAAGTAATCATTTTTCTTTGAAAGTAAAGAAGTTCAGCTATTACCATATGAAAACTAAGTAAGAAATAAACTGAAAGAAAAAACTTAAGTGTGGGAAATGTATTTTATCTGTCATATATGACTATGGGCCAATTTCTCATCTTCTTAATAGCTGCTATGTGTCAGATAAACTTAGATTTTGCTCTGCTATTTGTAAGTTTATAAAACAGATAACTCTATGTAATAGATAAGAAAGCGGTACTAAGACTATGCGTCAGAAAAAGGCATTCTAATACAAGAAATACCAAAACATTCCGAGAAATGATACATTGTTAAAGGAATCGAGTAGATTCAGTAGTTATATCAGTAACTTAAATAGCCAATTAGGGTTTCAGGATCAGTAGAACAATATGGAACAAAATTTTATAATATAAAATTCGATTCAATGAGTTTCGTGACCCTTGTGGTCAACACGTGCTCATCTCTATCGAAGCGATTAGCTTAGCTACCTAAAGCCGACACGCGTCATCTGAAGCGTAGAGTTCTCCGCCAACTCCCCCACCTCCGCACAAATCACGAACGAAAAAAAAACCATATAAATTGCCAGCGCACATTGCCAAAAAAGTTTAGAACATTTGCGGTAGTTGACGGGCGCGGAGGTTTACAACATGATCAAAATTCTATGGACCACTTTAATGGTGGTCACCGTATCGGCCAGTGAAGACTTCTTCAAGCTCCCACAACAGCATGGCAATCACTCCGAAGAGTTGCTGGAACAATATGGAAAGTTAATGCTGGCCAGCATGAATCGTAGCATCGATCCTTGTGAGAATTTCTATGAGTATAGCTGTGGCGGTTGGAAAAAGGCCGAGTTGATACCCGAGCTGGCGCGAAATAATAGTTTTCTGTTTGCCATACAACAGAAAATAGATGAACAGGTATTGGAATTCTTGGCCAATGTCAGCAAAAAGGAACTAGAGGAGGAGGAAGGCAGCAAATCAGCGGAATTCAAGGCCAAAAAGTTTTTTGCCAGTTGTATTGAAATGAAGCAGAATATGTCCCAGGGTTATCGATATATGATGCAAATACAAGACGAAAGCTATAAGAATTTGAAAAAAAATGCCTCCCTGGATTGGATACACATTAATTTCATGTCAGCCTATGAGGTATATCCTTTGTTACCACTAAAAGTGCATTATAGTACGGCGTCAAGAAAATTTGATATATTATTATCACCGCCCGGAAAGAGCTTAATCAATGTCAACGAAGAGCAACTCAAGAATATGACACGTGATTTTGGTTTGGATGATAAGAGTGAGCAGAAGAAACAGTTTTTGGAACTTTTTGGTAATCTTACACTATTCGAGAAGAATTTAACACAAATGGTAAAGACACGCAATGAAACGGAGCACTTGAACTTGGCCGAATTCCTCAGCAAACATCGTGAGGATCGTGTCAACTGGACACGCTATTTCGAGTTGGCTTTTAATAAAACCCAGGAAAATCATTGGCCTATCCTAAATCAATTGGAGAATGTCAATGATTTGGTATATTTTCTAGAGAATACCAAAAATGACACACTTTTTGACTATCTAAAAGTAAGAGTTCTACTCAAGTTCTATGCCTTGTGGAAGACTCAGGCTAAAGTCGGCGGAGTAACTTCCGAGTGTCGTTCTCTAGCAGAAACCTATTACAATTTTGCCTTGATGCCTTGGTTTATAGGTCAGGTATTTGATAAAGAAAGACGTGCGGATATTTTAAGCATAGCCAAGGATATTAAGGATACTTTCTATGATCTACTTGAACACTATACCTGGCTGGATGAAGAGACGCGCTCGGAAGCCCGTACTAAATTGGCTTCGATGGATATACTGGTGGGTTATACGGATGACTTGCAACATCGTGAGATGATTGATCAGGTCTATCAGGATCTTAATATGACCAACGATTGGTTTGAAAATCTTTCCTCACTGGAAAATAATCGTGCCAAAATTCGTCTCAAATCGGTGGATAAAGCTTTGATACCCCTCTTAATGCCCACACGCACCGTGAATGCTTACTATGCAGATTTTTTGAATTTGGCCTTTATTACCATTGGCATGACCCAATGGCCCTTCTATCATCTGGATTTTCCTGCCGTACTCAAATATGCTGGAGTGGGCAATATCATTGGCCATGAGATGGCTCATGGCTTTGATTCGTATTGCTATCAATTTAATTATGATGGCAAGCGTGTGAATTGGTGGTCAGCTGCCTCCTTGAGGAACTTTAAGGAACGATATCGCTGTCTGGAGTCGCAGTATAATAAATTTATAGTTTTGGGTGTGCAGACGAATGGCACTCTCACTTCGGGTGATAATATAGCCGATAATGTTGGCACTCGTATGGCTTACTATGCGTATAAGAAACATACGGGTGATAAGCGCTGGCTGGAGAAACCTCTGCGTAATGTGGACTTGAATAATAAGCAATTGTTTTTCCTGAAATTTGCCCAAACCTGGTGCAATGGTAAGGATAGTGGCTCCAAGTTAAGGAAACTAAAGACTGATGTGCATGCCTACGATGAGTTTCGAGTGGTGGGAACTCTGAGTAATATGCCCGAGTTTAGTGAGGCTTTTAAATGTAAATTGGGTACGGAAATGAATCCGTTGAAAAAGTGTGTGGTATGGTGAATATGTACAATAAATGATTGAAAAAAGTTGAGAAAGACCTTGTTTGAATTGGATGGGAGAAAGGGAAGATATATGAACTGAAGACATAAAGTTATTATACTTTCAAACCTGAATCTTATCACCTGTACAAATAAGTTTAAAAGGATTTTTTGGTAAAGAATGTGTTACTAGTTTAAAATCGAATCGCACAATGTTGCAAGTTGCAAACAACTTAATTTTAAAACCTCATCATTAGGCTTTCATTTTCAGTATGTGTAGTTTCGCTGAAGTGTAAACAGCAAAACTTAACCGAATATGTCAAGTTCTGTGCCAACAATACACAATCTGTGGGATAGCTTCTTCTATGACAAATGGGTTAATACGATAACAACAAGCGCAAAAAAATCGTACGGAAAGCTCCCTTATGCCTAGGTCGTTCGATAAAGATGAATATTTAAGGTGGTAAGGTTATGCATGTATTTGGTAGGACTAATTGAGTGTGGTGTCCTACGAGGTGCTATCATCACAGGACAGCTCTACCGAACACAATTGATACCTTTGAGCCTAGTGTTGAGCACACAAGCAAAGGCACTACAAGGTAATTTTTTAAACCCTTGTCTGTTCTCCGTCAGTTTGAAAGCTATATTCACCAGACTTGGCACGAAGTCTTCTGTTACAAATACGCTGCACATTTGTCGGAATGGGCAGGATCGGATAGCTGCCTTAGGAACGATCGGTTGAAAAACAAGTTCTAGTGAGAAAAACTTTTTTGTTTTTAATGCAAACGTCTCCAAACTCCGTATTAACTAGTTTTCAATGCTTCTCCAAGATTCTGTCAAGTTTGGTCGAAATCAGACATCTAGATAGTATAGCTGCCATACAAAAGTAAGGTTAGAAAGAGTCTTAGTAAGAAAAACTTGTTTTTTTTCCAATGCAAACCTCCTTAAAATTGGCATATATTTATTATATAAGCTTTCACACAATTCTTCAAAGTTTAGTCAAAATCGGATGACTATAGATTATAGCTGCCATAGGAATGATCGGTAGAAAAACTATTTTTAGTGAGAAAAACTTTTTTGTTTGTAAAGAAAACTTCTCCAAACTTTATACTTTTTAGTTTGCTATGCTTTCCCGTAATTCCACCAAGTTTGGTCCAAATCGTACATCTATATAGTATAGCTGTCATACAAAAGTATAGTCTGAAAAGTAGTCTTAGTGAGAAAATCTTTTTTGTTTTAAATGGAAATGTCCTTAAAACTGGCATTTATCTATTTGATATGTTTTCACACAATTCTACCAGGATTTGTCAAAATCGGATGACTATAGCATATAGCTGCAGTACGAATGATCGGTCGAAAAAGAAGTTCTATTGAAAAAAACTTTTTTGTTTTCAATGTAATCGACTCCAAACTTTTAACATGCTTCTTTGTTGGGCTTTTGCTTGATTCCAAGTTTGGTCGAAATCGGACAGCTATATAGTATAGTTAAATGCCAATTTTCAATACTGAGCCTCTAATATTTTTGAAAACAACTGCTATATTCGAAGTTCTACGAATTCCTTAACCCTTTGACTTTGTCAAGCCGCTGTTGCTCCCTTCCTTCAACTGCTCAAAAAAAGAAACACACACACCGGAAAGGCGTTAATTATAGCAAGTACCATCAAAACTGATGCATCATTAATCAATAAATGGTCACGTAAGTGCACATACACACACACACACACACACAGCTGACGCCGTCACATCTTCACACCTTCCAGAAGGGCCCCAAAGACGAAGGCAACCCCTGAGACCATATGTGACCATATAAAGACTAATATCATTTTAATCGCGTCAAATTAAAGGTTCAATGAGAAAAATTCCCTAGACTCCTTTCCCAATATGTTAAATAACCACCACCTCCGGCTGCATGGGTATCGGGGCGATCGGGGGCAAGTAAGTGTAAGTGGGAGGAGTGGAGTGCAGCGGCCAAAAAGAAAATTAGATTTTTAATTAAAATAATTTCGTATGCAATTTAGATAATCGTTGGCGAAAAATAACTCAACCAGAAGCCAGAACCCCTTTCGGTTAAGCAGTGGAAGAAAAAAGAAGGATCCATATGCGATTTGTTTGCTGCAATTTTTTTTTTGTATTTTTTGGCGGGGCGTTTTTGTTTTGGCCAAATCGAAGGCGGACGCCGGACGCGGCCAAATAAAATGAAGCACATTTTTTATACAAATCGAAGGAGGATGAGAAGGTTGCATCAAGATGAGAGAATGCAACAGGTCCAGGCGTGCTGTGTACCACACTCACGCACCAGCAACAACAGCAGCAGCATGAACAACAACTGCAAAATATTTAAATTGATCATCTCCATTTAATAAAGCCAAAGTCTTAACGTTTGCTCAGTTATTGGAGATGACAGCGTGAGCAAACAAGAAAGCTTTTTCTTAATAAGACTTGCTGCTTTCAGACCTAATATAGACCTATTTAGTTGTCCGATTGCAATCAAACTTAGTGGAATCGTGGAAAAAGCATGGCAAACCAGAAAGTTTTTCTTACTAAGACTATTTATTTGACCTCATTCTATGGCACGAATACCATATCGGACATCTGATTTCGACCAAACTCAGTAAAAACATGGGAAAGCATGGCAAATTTATATATACATACTAAGTTTGGAATCGTTTGCATAACAAATAAAAAAGTTGTTCTTATATCAGGTACACTATATAGTTGTCCGACTACTACCAAACTTTGTTAAATTATGGGAAATCATAGAAAACTTATTATATCTACCAAGTTCGGAATCGTTTGCATAACAAAAAAAAAGTTGTTATTACTAAGACTATTTATCTGATCCCTCCTATGGCAGGCATACTATATAGTTGTCCGACTATGACCAAACTAAGAAAAATCATGGGAAAGGGTAGCAATCTAATAATTACAATGTTTGAAAAGTTTCCATTGAAATCAATAAAGTTTTTCTCACTAAGACTACTTTTCAGACTCTACTTTTCTATGATAGCTATACCATATAGTTGTCCGATTTCGACCAAACTTGGTGAAATTACGGGAAATCATAGCAAACTAAGAAATTCAAAGTTTGGGGAAGTTTTCTTTACAAACAAAAAAGTTTTTCTCGACCGATCATTCCTATGGCAGCTATAACCTAAAGTTATCCGATTTTGACAAAACTTTGTAGAATTGTGTAAAAGCTTATAAAATAAATATGTGCCAATTTAAAAGTGGTTTACATTGAAAACAAAAAAATTTTCTTACCAAGACTATTTTTCTAACCTGACTTTTCCATGGCAGCTATACCATATAGATGTCCTATTTCGACCAAAAATGGTGGAATCATGGGAATGCATTGCAAACTAAGAAATACAAAGATTGGAGACGTTTTCTTTGAAAACAAAAAAGTTTTTCTCACTAAAACTTGTTTCTCGACCGATCATTCCTATGGCAGCTATAATCTATAGTCATCCGATTTTGACAAAACTTTAAAGAATTGTGGGAAAGCTTATAAAATAAATATGAGCCATTTTAAAGGAGGCTTACACTGAAAACAAAAAAGTTTCTCACTAAGACTACTTTTCTAAGATAGCCATACTATATAGATGTCAGATATCGACCAAACTTGGTGAAATCATGGAGAAGCATAGAAAATTAAAATATATAAAGCTTGGAGGCGTTTCCATTTAAAATTAAAAACTTTCTCACTAAAACTATAAACTATAGTCGTAAGAAGTCGTCGAAGCCTGGTCAAATTATATAAAAAAATATTTAAAAAAAATGTTTACCAATATTAAGGTTGCTTTCATTGGAAACAAAAAGCATTGAAGCACAAATCAAGAAGTCCACACAATTAAGGACAATCGTGATCCAGCAGACTAGATCTAGGGCAATTCGTTAAAATAGGAATAAAAAGGCGAAATCACCATCTTAAAAAAAAAAATTACAAATGACCGAAAAATTTTTCCATCTAGTAACACTCCAAACACTCTGAACTCTAAAGGTAATGGTAGAAATTAAAAAATTAAGAAAAAACAGTTGCTCGTGGGCAATAAGCACGCTTCGAAAGGAAAACGGACTCTTATGGAGTGCATGCCTCGAATAAAAATGGCGAAATCACCATCTTAAAACTAAATTACGAATGACCGACAAAATTTTAGATCTGGTCACACTTGCTACAATCCGAACACTGCAAACACTGGAAACACTCCAAACATTCTGAGCTCTAAAGGTAATGGTAGAAATGAAAAAAATTAAGAAAAAACAGTTGCTCGTGAGCAATAAGAACGCTTCGAAAGGAAAACGGGCTCTTATGGAGTGCAACGTCTCGAATAAAAAGGGCGATATCACCATCTTAAAAATAAATTACGAATGACCGACAAAATTTTAGATCTGGTCACACTGGCTACAATCCGTACACTGCAAACACTGGAAACACTCCAAACATTCTGAGCTCTAAAGGTAATGGTAGAAATGAAAATAATTAAGAAAAAACAGTTGCTCGTGGGCAATAAGCACGCTTCGAAAGGAAAGCAGTCTCTTATGGAGTGCATGCCTCGAATAAAAAGGGCGATATCACCATCTTAAAAATAAATTACGAATGACCGAATTTTTTTTAGATCTGGTCACACTGGCTACAATCCGTACACTGCAAACACTCCAAACATTCTGAGCTCTAAAGGTAATGGTAGAAATGAAAAAAATTAAGAAAAAAACTGTTGCTCGTGGGCAATAAGCACGCTTCGAAAGGAAAACGGGCTCTTATGGAGTGCAACGTCTCGAATAAAAAGGGCGATATCACCATCTTAAAAATAAATTACGAATGACCGACAAAATTTTAGATCTGGTCACGCTTGCTACAATCCGTACACTGCAAACACTCCAAACATTCTGAGCTCTAAAGGTAATGGTAGAAATGAAAAAAATTAAGAAAAAACAGTTGCTCGTGGGCAATAAGCACGCTTCGAAAGGAAAGCAGTCTCTTATGGAGTGCAACGTCTCGCCGAAAACGGGTTTCCCGCCCCCCCCAAAAGTTGCTTCGGGAGGATCCAGAAAATGTACAAAATCAATAAAAGGACAAATAAATAGGAAAAGAAAAAAGAAAATAAATATGAATTGAAGGCTGGTTGAGGGATGTTTGCTCCACCAGAGCCAGCCAACGAATGATCTACTCAAACACTAAACATTGGCAGGTCAACTGCCCAGGCCTACTAGGATTCAGCATGAAATACAAAATTTAGTTTTTCAAATATTTTTTTTTTTTCTGTCGTGCTCACGCTTCCATCTCCCATGCCCCGGCTTCAGTGGCTGCTGTTGCAAAAAAACTTTTTAACTTAATTTTGCAACGATTTTCATAATTCACCATGAACACCCGGTTTACTTTTGCAGCATGTGCACCGATGGATTCTCTCTGATCTCCTTTGCCTTCTGCACTGACTGCAACTGTTTTTGGTAGTCCCTACCTGACTGACTGCCCGCCGTCTGAATGGCTTACACTGCCCTACCTTTTGTGATGACGACGCCCCCTTTGTTCAATTTCTGTGTGATGGTTGGTTTAAGGAGTAGTCAGTGAGCTGGTGGAGGAGGTGGGGTATGGGGGGGGGGGGGGGGGGGGTAGGGTGGGGTAGCGGCTCTGAAGATGAGGCCAGTGGCTAAGCGGCGGAAGCAAGCCACCAAGTTGGCTTTCTGCATGTAATTATGGTAACATGGTTTTGGCAAGTTGTTTGTACAATACTCGAAGATGAATAGGGTTGTCAGGGGGCTAGAAGTGGTGTAGCAGAATAGTAGGGAGATAGATTTCGTTTAAGTGTGACCGTTCTCTTTGAGATTCTACTGCGATTTATATTTTAGGAATTTATTAAATGCATTTTTTGTATGCAATTTGTGGACGAAGTCAAAAGTGGTCGATTTGTGGCTGCTTAAGATTGACTTAGAGAGGTTAAGATCAACTTAATTTAAAAAAAAAATAGAGTAAAGATAACTTCGGCTCGCCCGAAGTTTGTATACTCTTGCAGCATGCTTTTCTAACTTATTTGAAGGACATAACCACTGAAAACCAACAAGTTTTTCTAACAAAGACTACTTTTCTGACTCTACTTTTCTATGACAGCAATACTATATAGATGTTCGATTCCGACTTAACTTAGTGGAATCATGGGAAAGCATAGCAAACTAAGAAATACAAAGTTTGGAGGCGTTTACTTTGAGAACAAAAACTTTTTCTTACTAAAAGTAGTTTTTCGACCGATCATTCCTATGGCACCTATATGCTATAGTCATCCGATCTGGTCGGTTTTGATTCTTGTGCAGCGTATTTGTATTACAAGATTTAGTGCAAAGTTTGATCGCTATAGCTTTCAAACTGTCGGTGTAAGAGGGTATATCGACTCAACTCGTCATGCTGATCAAGAATATATATACTTTATGTGTTCGGAAATGATTCCTTCTATGCTTTACAAACATCAGGACAATTTCAATATGCCATCTGCAAAGGTATAATGAAAGCATAGCATTCTCAGGAATCCCACGTCTACCATAAAGCTCAATCTCGGTAAAGGTAACAGTTCACCTCGCCTCCTCTTCCTCTGCTCTCCTGATACCTAAATCAAGCTAGGCTACATAACCTTCTTGATTTTGGGAGAATTTAAGATACTTTTTCATGGCTGTTTACTTCAAGGCTGTCGACAATAGCTTGCGAAGGTGACCAGGAGTGTAGCTTGTTTTCAAGATTGTAATTCGGAAAATTTACGAGCGTTCTTACCCTCGTCTTTTTTCTGGGTGGAGTGCCAGTCTTTTTTTATAGAGTAAACTAAGACAACTTTTCCACAAATTAATTTTCTGAAAAAAACCTGACAACCCTAAAAACCACACAGCCATATTTTCCATACACCCAAGCCTGAGAAACAGCTCCCACTTGGTTGCAAAAGTGAGTTGGCCAAGCAAGTTGATTTCTTATTATGCGGTCTACGCCTTTCTATATTAAAAGCCACAAGCCCCCTCCTCACCTTCTTTAATTCCTGCCTCGCCGCTCCTCTGGTTTACATAAATGGTATAAATGGGATCGAAGAGTCTAGGGAAGATTACAAATGGATGCAGCGTTGTGAAGGCTAATTTGACTTGGACCATTGTGCGGCAATTTGTGGAACACAAATGCAATTATGAGATAAAAATGGTTGGAAACAACAACTGATTTTTGCAATTTGATTTGCCTATGGAAAGACCACCTACAATTTTGTTAAATTAATGATCTATGCGCATTGCGTTGAGGCATTTTATGACCCCCCCTTACCAGAGCAGATTATCGGCCAGGAGTCAGAAGTCCTGCTGAGTGAGGCAGATCAGTACGATCTTTTGGTTACCTGCCCCTTAAGCGACCTGGCGCCGAAAATCCATAACAAATGCATGAAAATCCGTTAGGCCTAAGATAAAAACAGACACACGTACCTTGCAGGATCATTTCGTATGCAGGACGGGCAATCTGACTTTTGAGTTGCACTTTTCTTCTTTTTTTTTTGTACTCGAGTGACGACTAATGATAGTAGGAACTGTTTTTCTTTCCCGTGTTTCTGCACCTTTCTGCGATACCGTTGTCCGTCCTGATCTGTTCGTAGTTTTTGTGAACTGACTTTCCGTTTACCTTTTGTCTTTTGTTGGTTTTTGTATGAAAATGCCATTAATTCGTAATGAGAAAAAGGTGTCGTCGTTGTCCTCAGCGTTCAGCGGAGTCAAAAGACAAATATTGCTTAGAACCGCCCACAAGTTTGAGAGAAGTGCTGTACATAGATGATGGGTCGGTCGTCAGGTTCTGCTTAAAATCAATTAGTATTTCTATTCTTAAACATCAGCTGTACTAAATGTGTAGGCATCAGAGCATTGTTACCAAAGGAGGCGTATGAAATATTGGCCAAGTCGTTTGTTCTTAGTGAAAGATCAACGATGAAAAACAATGGAACAATGACTTATATTTTACATTGTATTAAAAGTGAAACAAATGGGAGAATATTAAGATGAATATACTGAAGAACTATTTAGTTTCATGGGTTACACTGAGTCCCCCATAAATTGGACATACATACAACGCTTAAGTCATCAAATTAGTTATTAAAAAGACACAAGCAAAGTCTGCTGGTGAATAGAACTTGGAGTTAAGATTGTAAAAGTCTTGAAAATTGTAATAGGTTCACACCCTCAAATCCTTCAAACTGTTTGGGTTTCAAGTTTACAAAGAGGGTTAAAAAGTTCTCTAAAGCTAGGCTTAGATTAAGTTAATCTTCAGTTCATCTTCTAGTAATCGAATATATGCTCAGTTTGACCATTTTTATGTACGTGTTCTGGGCATGTTTTCCATTTGAGTTGGTTGACTTTAATATTATCTTAAAGTATTATTTCTTAATTTCAAAATAAACTATTACCAGCAACTATACGATTTTTTTTAAGCGAAGATTTACCATTTTGAATACATGTCAATGGAAATTCTTAATCTCTATAGCAATTATTCGAATCAGCGATGGGCAAGCGCTTCCTCCCATTGCTCTTCGAGAGCTGTTGTACAGCAACGGGCGCCATGCTAACGCATTAAAAATTTCCTAGGCGCCGCCATACACAAGTAGACAGATCGACAAGTGCAATTACCTTGGTACGCAGTTAGTCAGAACCACAAATTTATGGAGTATCACTTAAAGCGCAATCGAGACGACTGCTAAAACAAATATATGCTGATTGTGTCTGGCTTCTCGATTCGAGCCTCTCCAATAGGGGTGGTTTTAGCTTTCATACACAAATTTGTGGCCCACCACTGCTTTACATGATTTCTTTGATTTTAGTTTTCCTTTTATACAATTGGGTTTTGCCCTAACCGTAATATATTACATATATTCAATAATTTTTGCCCAGAAAATTTAGAAATATTCAAATCCGACCCCATAAACCATATATATTCTTGATCAGGGTGACAAGCTAACTCGTCAGTCTGTCTATTTCTACGCAAGCTGGTCTCTCAGTTTTGAGGCTATAGAGCTAAAATTTTGCACAGAGTCTTCTTTTTGCTGCACGCTACTAATATATCCGAACCGACAGCATCGGATGACTATATCTCATAGCTCCCATAGGAAAAATCGGTCGGAAAACTTGTTTTAGTATGAAAAACTTTTTCTTTTCAATCAAATCGTCTCCAAACTTTGTATTCATAAGTTTTCTATGCTTTTTTATAATTTTGCCAAGTTTGATGAAAATCGGACAACTATATGGTATACAAAAGATAGGTCTGAAAAACAGTCTTAGTTAGAAAAACTTTTTTGTTTTTTATGGTAGCATTCTGCAATTTTGAATTTACTTGTTTTACTTGCTTTGACATAATTTTACAAATTTTTGTCCAAATTGGATGACTATATCATATAGCTCCCATACGAACGATCGGTTGGAAAATGGGTTGCTGTGGGAATAGAATATTTTTGGAAATTATTCTGAAAACTTTGGCACAGACGAAGTTAGTTTAGCTTTCTCGCTTTATGTTTCTTGGTTATTATTATTGGTCACAGATGGGTTTTTCCACTTAGACTATTTTTGGGTTCCCAGCGGACTAGAGTTCCAACTCACCCGATGCAGGTACTTGAAGCCAAATGCTTTTGTACAATATCTTTAAGCACTATTAGCTATCAATTGGAAAACAAAGAAGAAAGTCGGTCAATGTTAACCTCCAATCCTCCGAAACTTTATTGTAAAAACCCCAAGACAAGAGAATTATAAACTGTTTATACTTAACTATACTCAGGGGCCAAAGGTTCAAACTTTGGAAAGGCATCATCTTGTGGGTCTTAGTGGTAGCTTAAGAAAAATACTTACTTATTAATTTTATGTACAAGTTTGTCTAAATTTCACAATGCAACAAATTTAAATAATTCAATGTGTGGCCGGGTGTGGTGTAGCGGGTAGTGTGTGTGCCTGCTGTGCAAGAGGTCGAGGGTTCTATCCCACTGTGTAATGCAAAAGTGGTTTTCTAAAGCATTGATTAAAACTAACAACTTTATTTCTAATTGTGTTTTCAGTGATAAACGTATGGGAGTAAACTATGGATCAACAACAATGAATCGATCGATATAACTAAACGGGAGCACTATCTATAGTTTGCCAGCTCTACAAGTAAACCTTTGATCAAATCATACACAGGTGAGTTCACTAAAACTTCAGTTCTGGCTTAGAATATCTGATTTAGGAAGAACCATACCCATCCGGTACACAAAATCATTCACAAACCCAACAAAATTTCTCCTCTGCTCTGCCATCTAAAAAAAAAAGACAATCAATAATTCTACAATCTTTTTCTGTACCTGAACAATTCAATCAACCACCAACCGATGCATAAAATTTAAATAAATGTTTGATTTGAATTTAATTGCATCTACGCCACTCAGGTGGCAGAACCTGCTACTACTCCTATACCCAACCCATCCCGTAGAACACTGATTGAATATAAATCATAAAGAAAAGAATGAGAAAAAAAAAAAAACTGGCTCTACCACATCATCATCAAAGGGACGCGCTAATCACACGCTGCGCCAAATAGGATCTAATTTCCACACAACCAAACTCATTTTTTTTATATTCAAAAATGCAAACCGGGGAATAGCCAAGCGCTGATGCATTTCATAGAGAGATCTCTGATTGACGTCCAAATGGTATGGGGATGCATTCAAATTTCGCGCACCGTTTCGAAGATAAATGATGCAGTCAGTACACGGTACAGGTAGAAGAGGGGGAACAGGTAGGGAATGGATTGGTACCGGCTGCCGTTTCGATTTGAATTTCGACAATAATTAAGCGCAACAATGGGATTTTATAGATTTTATTTCTTCATCTTTAAATTGCTTTTGCGGTTCTTGAGCGAGCCCGCAATTAGTTTGGGCCCCTCTTTCTGAGTGTGTGTTGTTGCCCTATGCCTCTCTATCCCTATAACCATTTCCAGCATTGCAATTATCATAATTATTTTCATTCATGCGGCGCTGCATTGAGAGATACGCCAGATACAGATACAAATACACACACACAGGTGAAAGATTCGATTGGCGAGATAAATTTTACTTAGCTCTGAATGAAAATGCTGTTGTTGTTGTTGGTTTAACGCCGTTTTCTTTGTACTCAAACAAATCATCAAAAGGATAGAGAGGCTTAGCAGAGGATGCATTCAAATTTTTCTGTTTTTCTTTTCATTTCCGGGACTTGTCTGTCGTATTCAGGAGCCATTACACTTGCCACAGCAATGGGTTATATGGCCTACTTAGTTACTCTGTTGTTACTTAACAAAATCTGTACAGTTTTAGTCTTTATATAAACTGTTGAGTGCTCAGAATTATTGAGTTCAGAGATAATCTTGAATTAAACTTTAGAAAATCTATTCAATTGAAATTCTACTCAAAATTTTCATATTTATTTTACATTATCTAAGATTAAAACTTAATTATTATCTTACTGTAAGCGGAATTTGAAATTTTTTTTATCATTTGGACGTGGGCAGTTTAAAAAATCCTTTACAAAACCCAATTATTTTAAGAAAGCCTACACTAAGTCCCAAAATTTTTTTTTTCTGTTTCAAATATGCTGCACATTTGTCGAAACCTACCGGATCGGAGCTGCCATAGGAACGATCGATCGAAAAACTGGTTTCTAGTGAGAAAAACTTGTTTGTTTTCAATGCAAAAGTCTCCAAACTCCGCATTTACAAGTTTTCTATGTTCTTTTATGATTGAGCCAACTTTGGTCAAAATCAGACAACTATATAGTAAAGCTGCCATACAAAGTAATGTTAGAAAAATAGTCTCGCTGAGAAAAACTTTTTTGTTTTCCATGTAAACCTCTTTAAAATTGGCATATATTTATTTCATAAGCTTCCACACAATTCTCTAAAGTTTTGTTAAAATCGGATGACCATAGGTTATAGCTGCCATAGGAACGATCGGTCGGGAAACTTGTTTTAGTGAGAAAAACTTTTTTGTTTTCCATGCAAACGCCTCCAAACTTTGTATTTCTTAGTTTGCTATGCTTTCTCATGATTCCACAAAGTGTGATCCAAATCGGAAATCCATATAATATAGCTGCCATACAAAAGTAGGGTTAAAAAAATGGTCTTTGTGAGAAAAACTTTTTTGTTTTTAATAGAAATTTCTTCAAAATTGGCATATATTTATTTCATAAGCTTTCACACAATTCTTAAAAGTTTTGTCAAAATCGGATGATTATAGGTTATAGCTGCCATATGAATAATCGGTCGAGAAAGTAGTTTTGGTGAGAAAAACTTTTTTGTTTCTAAAGAAAACGCCTCCAAACTTTGTATTTCTTAGTTTGCTATGCTTTCTCATGATTCCACAAAGTTTGGTAGAAATCGGACATCTATATAGTATATCTGTCATAGAAAAATTGATTCAGAAAAGTATTCTTAGTAAGAAAAACTTATATTTTTTAGAGGAAATGTTCTTCAAATTACTTAGAAAAGCATGCTGCAAGGGTATACAAACTTCGGCGGAGACGAAGTTAACTTTCCTTTTTTTTTGATATTTCAATACCACATACATTTCACTCTCTACGTACTCGAAATTGGTTGCTCTTCGTATCCAAATCAATATATTGAAGTCTTCCATTTAGCCATGTCCATTTCCAGACATGTCATGGGCATAGGACAATTGACGTATGCAGCAGCCATTTGCAACCAGTTAAATACCAGTTAGACTTTGTGTTTATTCGCATTATATTCTGATCATGAATATATATACTTGATAATGTCGGAAATATGCATTTGTACGACTTTAGGAATACCCTTTCTCCTTTACGAGCAACGGGTATATCAGATATATCAATTTGGAAAACATCTCTTGAAGCACATCTTCAACATATTGATTCAATTTGAAAACGTCTGTAACTGAACACAACAAGTTGGTGCCACTTGGTCAACTTGAGCTGCTCTTGGTTCGCATTGCCCAAGCAGACTTTGCCACAATGAAAAGTTATCTGCCATTGTAAAATGCTGAACTTTTGTGATGAGTTATGAGGCACTGGCTAGATGCTAACGATGATCTATATTAAAATTACAAATGGTTCAGTTAATAATAACCGAAAAATACGTTAAGTTTCATTTGACTAAAATGACTTTAATTTCCGGTCGCGTGTTTTGGATTTCTTCTCTGTCTCTCTCTTTGTTTTACATTAAATTTTTGATAATTGCGGCACTTAAAGAGGTTTTTTTTTTGGTGTGTTTTGCATGTCATGAAAGCATTTCCGAGATCAAAGCCGGAGGAAATGGATTTACATATGAAGATGAATGAGTGCTTGAACTTTAATCGACGCAAAAAATAAATAAATATGGGGTTTTTTTTTAAACACAATTGAGGTCAGGCAGGCAGGCAGGCAGGCAGACAGGGGTCCCTCGAGTGATATCAACCAAAATGGGCAAATGGCAATTTCAATAATCGAAAGAAAACAAGATGTTTCCCAACCAACCAACCAACCACCCTGGAGCAACAGGATGGGGCACCCTTTTTTTTCTTCTGCTCAGTGCCATCCTTAAGATGGATGAAGTGTTTGACAACCCTTTCAATCTTCATAAATGTTGGCACTCTTGGCAAGGCGTTGATTGTGCAAACTTTCCCTTTTTGGGCAATATTAGCCGGATCCCCGGGTCCCTTGTGTCGCATCTTTTTGGTCTATCAAGATGACGACGACGAGGACGACATTGGTGACCTTTTGCCTTCTGCTCGACGAGGGGCGGCGAATGGCAATAAAAACTGAAATCTGTTTAAACGCATAAAAAATTGAAAATCTCATAAGCATGCGTTTGGCACGAGGTTATTGTTGTTGTCAAAAGGGGTTAGGGCCATGAAAAATGGCCATGTTCTTGTTAACACATTGTAAATACCTCGTTTTTCACTTAACGGGATTTTAAGTACAGATGAGAGTTTTGTGGAAAAGGGGGCAGGATACTTAGAGAGAAGGCAAATGAAGAAGGTTGTTGCCGACACTTGATATTCTCAAAAAAAAAAAACACATTTTCAATTCCCTGTTCGGATGTCTCTGCTTGGTCAATAAATTCTAATTACTAACCTGCAATTTGTGGGTTTACTTCACTCTCCATACACTCCATAAATTCCTGTTTAACTTGTATCTGCGGCATGCGTAACATTGCCTCATAGTTTGGTTGCGGCTCCACCAGATGGTTGTTGCTGTGGCCGCTTCTGGTGGGTGGAACTGGTGGGCTGATGTCTTTAGGGTTAAAGCCATTCAAATGGCTCAAGTTAGCGGCATAATTAGCAGATGATGATGCTAGAGTTGCCATAGCCAGTTGATCATTGACTAGACTTGTGGAAGATGCTGAAGAGGAAGAAGCCACAGAAACGCCTTTGCCGGTAATTTGAACATTAACACCTGATGTGCCCGTGGTTGTTGTTGCTTGTGATGATGCTGCTGCTGTTGCCGCTGTTGCTGTTGCTGTTGCCGAGGACGTCAGCAACATTGCGGCCTGTTCGCAGCTCAAGTGTTGCTGATGATGGGAATTGTTGTTGGCCAACAGTAATGGCATTGTTGTTGTTGTTGTTGCTGCTGCTGTTGCTGCAGTGGCTCTCTCACAGCAGTTCGTCAGCAGCAAATTGCGACGCTTTGATTTATGACACCAACTGCTGCTCCTTGCTGCCTGGAACGACTTGTTGCTGCCGCTGCTGCTGCCGTCTCAGATTATGATATTGACCCAGGGACCATTGCAGGCTGGCTGTCTGGCTGTCTGTCTGCAACAACAACAAAAAGTGAAGAAAAAAAATCTGTTGATAATTAAAAATGTCTTCTTTGCTGAAAGCTTAATTTGCTGTTAAGTGCTTTTTAAAATGCTGTTATTAAAATTATATGTAGGAGCCAGCTTTATCATCACTCGCCATGGGGCGATTTCTATTCAATGATAACGATTGTAATTGATTTTCCAGCTCACGTGACTCTCGTGACTAAGTTGGACCCAGGGGCTAAACTCACGCATGGGAATACAATGAATTGGATTGAATTCGTACATTTATATGGCGGATGTTTGTAGCAGAATTGGTTTAGTGATATGAATAGTAATCGCCTGGTTTATTTTAGTTCTGCTTACGAAACTTGTAATGGTTGGAGGGGGATTATAAGGAAAGGAAGTTGTTGGCTGATTAGAAAATGTTCCATTATCTGATAGATAACTGATCAAACTTTATTATCTATAAAACTTTAACCTTTAAACGATATTATGATATAATTTTCAAAGTAAAAGAAAGGTATAAGGTCTCACTTCTCACACTTAACTCTTTAAACTTTAAGTGTTGCTTTATTCATCTTTTCTAAACATTTCAAAAGTATTGTAACCAAGACAATTGGCAATTGCGTTATGTTGACAAAGGATTTACCCGAAACGAATTACTTTTGAGCCGAACCTTTTGCTTAATCTCTAAGGAACTTACAGCCTTGGTTAGAAATACCCAATCAAGATGCGTAATGCTCAAGAGAATGCAACAGGAGAGCCGTCAAGTTGATGTTAGAGCTGACAAAACGACAGAACAGGCCAGCAATCGACGCTAACAATTAGCTGAGCACTTGCATGCACCACAGCGTGCTTGATGTCTGTAGAAATGCAGGAGCAGGCGGACAATCGACGCCAGCAGCTTGCTAAGTACTTTGGAACACTCCTAAATAGCACCCCGAAACATGTTGAGCGCAAGGACAGGTTGATATTTGCAGAAAAACAAGAACAGGCGATCAATTCACGCCAGCCGTTTGCTAAGCACATTGCGAGACTCCGAAACAAGACTCTGAACAAGATTCCAAAACAAGTTGATCGGCAGGCCAGATTGATATCTGCAGAGATGCAATAACAGGCGATCAATCGACGTCAGCAGCTTGCTAAGCACATTATAACCCAGAAAGCTACTTAGACTGCGCAACAACCTCAATAGCGGCGCAATAAGCAAATGAAGCGCCAGGCCAAGATCGCCCCATCAGGCGAGCAATCGACGGTAGCTTATAATATTTGAATAAGATAGAGATTTAATGAATGACAATGGCGGACAGGTAAATAGGACACACATAGCGAAATCCGTGTTCAGTATATACTATTATTTCATATCAAAATAAAAACAGAATGTTCTCTCAAAGATTTGAGAATAAAGGTTCTGTATGTTCTTGAAATGAGCACAACTCAGCTCATTTCAACCACAGCGCCGATAAATGTTCTTAAAAGCGGAATATAACAGCTCACATCAAAATTTTGCGATTTCAAAAATAAGTTCTTGAAGTGAGAAATGTTTCTTGAAGTGAGATAACCCGTACATGATTAGTTTTTGACAACGAATGTGCTCATATCGAGTCCAATGTTCTCGGTAGGTCCGAAAGTTCGAAAGAACTATTTAGATTATAATGTATAACCCGTTTGGTCCGGGTGGTAAAGATCGAAGTATATATGATAAGTTTAGATTATCAGGAAGTGTAGTTTTACAAAAGGGTCAAAGAAACGCAAGCCTAGTTAAGTGCAGTAGTGTAGATTCTACAATGTTTATTGACTCATTCCAAAATATTTCGTATAATTAGCCGATTATGGACAGCCGATTAATGGTCGATGACATTTGAAAGATGCTGAGATCTTATTAATGTATAAAGCTTAAAGGAATTGCCATGTCTTATCAATACCATCGACTGAAGTCTCAGTTAATACGGCCTTAAAGCTTTTTTTTGATTGATCAAAAGTATAGAAAAACTCAAGTTCTAATATACAATTTTCTTTATAGTTCAGTTCCTTTTTGCTATGCGGTGTCTACTGTCAGCCTAATGTTTCATTGTTTTTATGACATTTTATGGGAAATGTTTAGAAACATCCCCAAAGTATTACTTTTATAATTAAACCTTTTAACAGAAACCTCGGGGCTAAAATGTTCGAATATTAACCGATGCTTCAGGTTTCTGATGTATTAAGCGCTTTGAATTCCAAGGGTAACCCTCAGCTTAATTCTGTTTTCCACTGACCTTAGCCTCTCTTTGTTGATTTTTCGCAATTTAATGATTCTTCAGTCACGGTAAAATGGCTAACAAGTGATTTTACAAACAATTATGAACATTTTTTGAAAATGTTTGCTCATTTGGCTATATCAACTCGGCTTTTAGCAGATTATCATCATTTTTTTAATGACTAGTTCCATTTCCAAAGCTCTCAAAAATGTCCACTTTTCCAAGCCACACCTTAACCCATAAAGCACTTTACCATCTACATCATCCATAAAATTAACAACAAATTGTCAGGTGTAGTACACATCATAAAACAACAAATAAAACAAGAACAACAGCAACAACAACTGTGTTGTATTATGCAAACAAAACCAAAAAGGCAAGGTGACAAATCATATTTACAAAATGCGCCGCTAAAAACGATATTGTTGTAAATTGAAAACAAATTGAAGTCAATGCGATAAGAAAATTGAACTCAACCTAGGATGGGCGATGGCATATCAAAGGAAATATGAAAATTGAACTACAAACGGACGATCAAATGACAAACTCCCGCCAAGATTCGACGATAAGATAAGGCAAAAGTGCAGCAACATTTACATACGCGAGGGCGGGGGCAGGGTAGGGGAGCCGGAGCCGGAGCCGGCGGCATGCAAGTCGACAGACATTAATGGCACTTGTAAACAAATCAATCGACCACAAATTGCCAAGTCCAAGAGGCTCGATACTCCCCATTGATTGTTATCAATCTGCAAGGAAATTATGTTCTTTGCATGTCAGCAACCAATTGCCGAGAGTCGTTATAACCGACATCAAAGGGTACCGACCAAAATGCACTCACACTCGTTCACTCCGTCAGTTTGGCTCATTTCTCTCTATTTTGTAATAATTCTCAATCAAATTGGTTATTTCGTTTTATTGTTTATTGCTTTGTTTATGTTAAATTGTGGCAGTGTCTTTGCTATCGGGTTGCCATTTACCAAAAACTTTCATCAACACACATTTATTTTCTTTGCTATTTTTATCTTGTTTTAAAATTAAACACAATTTGTTGCCCACCATAATGTTTGAACACAAAAAACGCGTCTCTTTTAAATTTCGTTTCATAGTTTTCATAAATTTTCATAGTCTGTTGATAAGGAAGATAAGAGTGCTATGTTGAATGTCGTGATTTTGCAGGAATCAGATTTTGATAAGGGGTTAGGGATAACAATATCACACTTCCAATATAAGTGGAAGTGCAGATCAGTAACAAACAAGGCTGGCAGAACCCGGGAGAACTGGTAATGTATAGGTATTTGTAATGCCCAAAATTGACCGGGAACCGAACTATTTTCAACAATTTTTCTGAACCGCAAGCCTAACTCAAAAGATTCAAAACCGATTATATAAAAATTCCGAATACACAAAATCAGTATTAAATATATCAAGCAGGGCGAACTAAAGTTAGTTCTGAACCGTACCGATTTGCGAGAAAGCGGAGAACCTTTTTATTCTTTGAGTAACTGGTATAGAAATTACCTCTAATCTGTACCGAATGGAAGTAACCTTGAAATTCATATGAAAGCAAACGATATAAAGCTCCGATTGGCGTCATGTTGTCTTCTCGGATAAAAAGAAAGTTTTAATTAGTAGGCCCTACGGCTACGGCTGGATCGGCACGATCCACGAGCAATGGTTTGGGGCGACAGCAAAATAGATCAAAAAACCATTCATTTGGAATGCAAATGATTTTAATATTCTTTAAAGGATGATCAGTTATCATATCCTTTGAATGATTATTAGCTCCATTGGTTGTCTTAAGGGATATTTAAGAGGCCTTAGCAAAATTGTATGACTTCATTCTTATCCGTTAGGGAATAAGGGTGACCCAATCCATGTTTGCTGAATTTTGTAAATTTTTTGCTTGAACCATTAACAATTAAGTTAAAACTCTCCTCGCTTTTTGTGTTGCTAGCACAAAAGTACCCACATTTCGCGAAGCTAGGGTACAGTTGATAAACTGAGTAAGAGGTGATGCTTACAGAAGACTCTTCTTCTTTTAGGTCTCATTTCGGGTTTATTCAGAAGATTGATTTTATCCTACTGTGTTATAAATGGTGGAGTTATAGGAATATTATTGTCTGTCATATGGTTGGGGCTTATACAAACGTTGCATACTTTTTGTCTCCCCTTTTCAGCTTTCGCTGCCTGTCACATTCAGTTATTATGTTAACATTACTGTTAATGCTCTGTTAATTAACTTAAAGGAAGGAATTAAAAACTTATTCCCGAGATCAAAACTACTGCAAAAGCCACTGGGTCCTACCTGTACCAAAAAAATTAAAATAACTCAAAAACTCGATTTTTGGCCTCAGTCGGCTGTAAAACTTGGACCATAGCTACATATCGATAACGATTATAACGATGGGAAACGGACAAATGTTATTGGTCTGTTTACAATACAGTTAAAAACGCCTTTTCGCCAATAGAAATGACTTGTCTAAAACTAATTTTCTTTTCGGTTGAATACTCTGCTTAAAAATAGACTATTTTATCATACTTTTATCAAGAAACAATCAAATCCTATTATTATAAGCCAATCTTTAGTTATATATATGTGTGTATATTAATTCCTAATATCAAGAGCTTTAAAATCTTCTACAGATCCATTTGGAATGAATAGTTTTTAACAAGGTTTAACAAGAAAAAAGTATTTCAAAGTTTCCATTTACTTTACAAAGTGTTGAGGTGTGTTAAGTGCTGCCCATCATAAATGTTTGTTTTCCCTATAACTAGACTATCGCTAATTCGATCTTCACCATTCCTTTGGCGAATCCATATATAATACTGATTACTAAATATGTGCAGAAGTTGCGAACCTTCTATCTATAAAATTGTGTTTTATATGACGTTTTTCATTACATTTTTGGTTATCAAAATATCCGTTTTAATGTTAAAAGAATCTTAAAAATCATCCAAAATATATGAAAAATGGATATTTTAAAGTTAAAAAAAAAAAAAGGAGATTAAGAAATATTCATTCCAAATGAATCTGCACTTGTCAACTCGAGCCCTTTCATATCCTAGTCAGCCATTAGTGTGTAGTATTTATTGTCAGCACTTAGATGTTAAAAATTATGATCGTTTTTTTTCCTAATGCTCGTATTTTTGGCTAGTTCGTAGCATTACACTTCGCAGTAAAGTAAGCAGTACTGAAAAAGACGATTCAAAAAAGAAGCGAACATATTTTGCTACACACAGAGAAAGAAGGAACATTACAAAAAATATCCATTGGATGATTTCCCGTAGCCATTTGGACTAGATATGTCTTAACTAGAGTTTTAATCAGCCAACTAAACTGAAAATCATTCAAAGGTTATCAAAAATTGTTATAATTTTGTTGATTTTTCACTTCGTTAGTAGATTAAAAGGATATTAACGACTTATACAGCTCAACTGGATCTTTTTTGGTTGTTTTTTTTTTGTCTGTTGTCACTTTATATCTCTCAAAAGTACCACAGTTAACTGGAACACAGGAACTACAACTGTTTCGGTTCTGTGATTAAAAGTTTTATCGTACTTAATGGAATAATATCTGTGAAATCTGATAGCTCAACCCATTTCCAATCACTTGTTGTTGTGTCCCAAAACATGATCGCGCCCGCCCATTAAACACCTAATTATCCGAAAATTCCCCCGGATCAGCCAAGTGATCTAGCGCCCATGTGGGCGTTACTCTGTAAACTTCTGTGACAGGCACACAACGTCACGCGTACACACACACACACTCACTCACACACACACATACTTGCACACGGGGTGGATCTTGGCGCACCTCCTTGTTAGGGTTTACAAACGCCACTCTCGGCCAAAGCGGCACACGACACTCCACTCTGGTTTACTGGAATCGGTTTTAATTTAATTGTTTGTTGTTGCTGTTGCTGTTGTTGTTTTTTTGTGTAATTGCAATCGAGTTTTGGCTTTATTCACGCCCTTCTGGCTGCGGGTTAAGGATCTAAAAAGGGCGAGACACGCTTTTTGATTGACTTCCGACAAACGACTGACTTAAAAAACGCGCAAGAAGATATGAGCAAAAAAAAAAAAAAGTAAAAGAAGAAAAAAAAAAAAAAACTAAAACACAGCAGAAGAAAAAAGTACCAAGTTCGCGACGACTTCAGCCGACGACGTCCACAAAATGTCAAGCGAGCAGAAAAAAAGTAAGAAAATCGGTGGAGAGAGAGAGAGTCTGTGTTTTTGTGTGTGTGTGTGAGCAGGTGGCCGTGTGGTGGGGGGGCCAAGAAGGAGGGACTTCGTTTTCAGTCTTTCTCCTTTTTTTTTTTATTGCACGTTTCTTTGCACGAGTTTTTAAAATCAAAAGCGTGTATTGTGTGGGTGGTTGGGTGGACTGTCTGTGTGTGTGTGTGGGTTGGTGGGTGGATGGATGGGTGGATGGATGGGTGGGTGGTTCATATCGGATTTGGAATTATGTACGTATTGAGGGGCTACTGTTCTGGGCTGACTAAATTGAGGGTGGACCCAGCAGCCCCTATAAGTTGATTTGTGTAGTTTTTGAACGCCATCACATCGGCTGATGAGGGGAGGCTGAGGCGGAGTGAATAGTATTATATTTGGATGCAGGTGCATTTTTTTTTTTTGGTACCATGCATATAGAATGTTAACTTTGTGCTAAACACATTAAAGGCTTAAATAATTTTAGAAAAAATTATGTTTGAACAGTTCTTGGCTGTATTTTTGTCTTCCTTAAAAGATGCAGGAGAAAAAAAAAAAACAATTAGAAGTATCCATTGGTTAATTTCGGTATCCATTTGGTATGAAAATTTTCGAAAATCCATTTTTGATATTGAAATATCCATTCATTGTTAAATGCATCCTTAATTTTTACCCAATGGAACTCAAAATTTAACCAAATGATATTAAAAATGTATATTGTAATATCACAAAAGGGTCAAATGAATCTTTTGGGTTTCTTTTATTTTTCTGTATATATATATTTTTCAACATTTTTGTATATTCTGGTTACAGATTTTGAAAGACCACAATCTTACTTTGGACTTCGCTCAGGTAACATTCCGTGAAATAGTGATCATTGAATGTAGAAACCCCAACCTTGTTGAGTTGAATGACATGATTGGTGGAAGTCAAACCCTTTCAACTTTTCTCTCTATTGTTTTCCAGGCTGTAACCCACTTAAATTCTGTAGATGGTTGGCTCAGTATTCTCGAACCCTCAGTAAAGTACATGGTTCGGTTCGATTTTAAGATATTTTTCACTCATCTCATATAAGGTCCCAATAAGTGAAAATTTAGCCTTATCTTGGTTATGGATTCATTATCATTTGATGTGTCTATCCAACAACTTTTTTATTAATGCCATCAATTATAAGACCATTTCGAAAAAAAGTTACTATACCTTTCAGTATGAACTCGCTCAAAGATTTGAGAAGTTTATATTCTCAAGTTACCAGATTGTGGCCGATACGGAAGCTTGGTTCGAAAAGGTTCTAATTTTGAGGTTTGGAATACTGGAAACGTTTAAAGAGCACCCTTTAATTGTAAAATCGTGTGTTGAACAATGTTTGAGTACATTTGAAAGTCCGGTAGGAACCTTTTCCAACCTAGTCTTTGAGATATACAGACAGATGGACGGATGGAAAGGCAGACGGACTTATGTATATGCTGATCAAAAATGTACACATATATACAGTTTTTAGTGTCGGAAATGGTGCTGTCTTGCTGTTACATAGATATACACATCTTTATGATAACTTTTTACCTATTTTTTTAAGGGTTCAGAGTATGAAAAATCCATTTTAATTAGTTTTTTCTTAAATCCAAAACAAATTGTTGGTCGAAGTGGAAAATTTTTGTAGTCTTTGGTCCATATCTTCCGAAAACCCAATGATGTATAAAAACTTAATTTATAGGGAGGTTTTGTATCTTCTCTGGAGCAAAAGTAAACTTTTATTTGCAACTGTCGCATTTTAAAAATTTCTGAATTTAATTCTTGAAACCGTTAAGTTGCTTCGGTGGTTCGTTTTCATCCCGGGTCGAACCGTTTTCAAATCCAACGGTTTACAGGCTCACTATTTTAGACTTGAATCACATTTATTTTCAAAAAATGCCGGCTTAAACTCAGTTTTTGGTTTTGCATAATAATTTTTTGATCACTTAAGGAAACAGAAAAATTCGATCGCTTAATAGTAAAAAGCTGTTTTTAAAGCCTCCTTTAAAACCCAATTCTAAGAATTAAATCTATCTAAAATTTCCCATTTTGCTAAAGTTTAAGACTTTTTAAGTTTAAAAGGCTTAAATGACCTAAAAGAAAGCTTTGCCCAAATCTAATTGCAGTGAAAATTTAGTCATTAAAATGTTCTAATGAGCCCTGCTGCCATTTTTCACTTTTGTAAAAGTTTTTAAGACTTAAAGACCAAATTTTGATCCGGTTTTAAATGGCAAAACTTTTAAGAAATTTAAACTGCGAGTTGGGGTTGAGGATGGAGCTTGAAAAATCCAAGAAAACCATTATATTTGACCTGATATATAGCCAAATAGTTGGCTCATTCTGTTTGTGTTATGGTTAATCATTTGAGGCCTTAAATTAATCCATGCTAGGGCTATACCAAAGCTTCGAGGCAATTGATACTCAGCTACATCAGTTTGAGTGGTTTATCCACCAATTATTTTAAGTTTAATTTAGTATTTTTCTATTGTAAAACAACAAGTTTGATTTAATTTCTTAATTTTCGCCGACGGCAAAAAGTCTTTTAAAAAGTCAGCCATTCAAAATATTACGTATACGCCCCGAAGCACCAACAAAAACCAACAGAAGACAAACAAAAAATAAAGAACTGAACACACAAATTGCCATGGCCAAGCAGAACCGAAAGAATTATTCGCTGGGCTGTCAAAAATGTGAATGTCAATGCGAAAAAAAAGATACGAAAAACAACAACAAAACCCAACAAGATGAAGAAGAGGACGAAGAAGCAGAAGCCACCGCAAAACGTCGTCGGCAAAGAGCAAAAAGCGATAAACGCATAAATTAAAATAATTACAGCAGGCGACGGGAGGCGATGTTGTTGCTGTTGCTGTTGCTATTGTTGTTGTTGTTGTTGTCACGCACTCAAAGCAACAACAAAGAACCAAGGAAAACAAAAACCAATCGCGAGGACAACAATCGAGAAACGGCGAACTTGAGTTGCAACTGAAAACTGCAACTTGCAACTGGACCAGGCCAAAACCAGAGGACTTGAGTTCCACAACAACAGCAACGGCAGCAGCAACAGCAACAACAACAGCAACTGCAACAAAGTCTGTTGATTTTATTCAAAATGGTTTGTTTATGCTTCAACAGAGCACAAAGCACCAAATTGAGGGGAAATCTGTCTCTCACTCATACACTCACATTTTGGGGGCCCATTCAACCAATCGCTTGGAAGCTTTACCGCTTGACACTCTCTTTATGTGGCGCATGCTCGATCTCTCTCTCTCCCGCTCGCTCTCTCTGTGGGCCACTCTCTCCACGAATTCGCCGCCTAATGAATTCGCTTGGCCACAGCATCTTTACCTTTTGACTGCTAATTTCCGTTCATTAAAGTTCGCCAGCGACTTTCGCCTCATCTCCCCCCGTTTGGCACTAGCGAATCTCTTAAAGTTCTTTTTGCCATTTTGGTGGAGACTTTAATTTCATTGATTAGCGCAAAAGATTCTTGAAGCAAGGATACTTATTGTTGTTGTAGTTGTTGCTGTTTTTGTTTAGTTTTCCTTATTTTTTGGTCTGTCACTTGGCCTCTTCTCTTTATGTTGGCTTTGCTTTTTCGGGGGGGTTTGCTTGTGTTTTGGGGGGTTTCTTGTTGTTGTTGTTAGTATCTCTATGATTTTTTTTTTGTTGTTTCTGTGTTAAGCATCTTGAGCATTTAAGATGTTGTTTTGGTAACTTAAATCCACTAATCGATGTGTTTGCAAAACTATGAGGCTGATATATTGAAACAAAGAAATTAGACAAAGAAATGGGATCTATTAAGAGGTAAATGGTTAATCGTTGGCTCGGCCATATCCATAATGAAGTTTAAATAATGTCTGTACCGAACCGGTTTGAACCCGGAATTCCGAATTTTATTATAATGTCAACTGAACCTTGAACCGAACCTCTTAGAAACCTCTGCAAACCTGTTCGCTTCAGCAAAATGATAGATTTAAGAAATATTGACCTTCTTTTGACTTCACCATGTTCTCTGCTTGGTTTTGTGCCACTGAGTCTTAAAATGGGCAGGAAAGTGTAATGAAAATTCTAGAAAAAAGTTAAATAGCCCCTGTTTTTGCATGACCCTTGACTCTAAAGCTTTTTCAATGATTCACAAAGACAAATGCTTAAGTTTATATAGGTAAAATGTTTCTACTAACAAACAACGAAACGGTATTTTTACATAGGCTCGATTCTCAATGTCCGGTTAGTCAGCTTGACCGACAGGTTAGCCAAATTTTAGAGTCTCCTGCTGGGTTCGGAACAAACTTAACCGCAGCTCAAGTTGGGTTCATCTTTTAACCGCTAATTCAGTTCCGATGGAGATATCGATATTTTTATCGATAGACAATGCTGTGTATATTTTGGATCAAACTGTTGTTGAGAAAACCAAATGACTTAGCCCATGGTCATCTCGAGCCTTAAATTTGACCGGCGGTTGGCTAACCAAAACTCTTGAGAAATTGGGCCTCAACAGTAAATAATTTTTCGAATTTTTCCATGTGTTCTTCAAACCGCTTTCAACCGAAGAACGACCCGACTCTTATACGATTTGTTTAGTTCTTAGGTTGGAAAATTTTGGTAGAGAACTCCTCGTATAAAACATATATGAATAATCATTAGTTAGAAAATACTTTCCTCAAAGTTTTTAAAGTATTCATTGTCAAGCTTATGTTTTGTATAAATGATGACAAGTCAAGCTAAGCTTTGATTATCTTTTAAGACAAAAATCTATACAGTCGCCTACTAGGGATCATATATAATTCAAATGGCTCTAAGTTGGCGAATGATCAAGAGGCTGACCAGTAGGCATTTTCCTAAAGTTTTCCGGTTTTTATTCAGGGATAAAGGACTTAAGGCAAGGGAGAAGTGCAGCCTAACAACCGGAACTTTCAATTTTACTTTATAACTGAGTAAACTACTTCAAAATAAACAGATCTGTCCTAGTTTTGGGATTGTTTTTATGCGATATCCTTGAGATATCATTAAATATTCATTTTAAAGCCCTTGCTTAGGGTTAGAAAAATTGTCCAAATGTTAGAAACACATAGAAAGAATCATTGCCGACCACAAGAAGTATATATATTCTTGATCAGTATGACAAGCTGAGTTGATTTGGGCATCTCCGGCCGTCTGTCTGTTTTTATGCCATCTTCAACGACATTTTTAGAGCTATCTTTACCAAAATTGGCAAGAAGTCCTTAAATACAGATACCCTGCACATTTATCGGAACCGGCCGCATCGGATGACTATAACATATAGCTGTCATATGAACAATCGTTCGAAATGTTGGTTCTAGTGAGAAAAACTTTTTTGTTTCAAATGGAATCATCTTCATACTTCGTATTTATTCGATTGCATTGCTTTTTCATGATTCCACTAAGTTTGGTCGAAATCGGACAACTATATATGATAGCTGCCATAGAAAAGTAGGGTCAAAAATGTAGTCTTGGTAGGAAAAACTTTTTTATTTTTTATGCAAACGATTCCAAATTCAGTATTTATAAGTTTCTTTTGCTTTTTTATGATTCCACTAAGTTGGGTCATAATCGGACAACTATATAGTATAGCTATCATAGAAAAGTTGAATACGAAAAATAGTCTTAGTATAAAAACTTTTTTATTTTTTATGCAAACGATTCCAAACTCAGTTTTGATAGGGTTTTCATGCTTTTTTATGATTCCACCAAGTTGTGTCAAGATTGGACAATTATATGGTATAGCTACCATAGAAGGATTGGTCTGAAAAATAGTTTTAGCTAGGAAAACTTTTTTGTTTTCATTGGTATCATTGTCATTTTTGTCATTTATTTATTTTATGTAGTTTCAAAGAAATGTACAAAGTTTTGGCAGAATCGGATGACTATAACATATAGCTGTCATAGGAATGATCGGTTGAAAAACTAGTTTTAGTGAGAAAACCTTTTTTCGGTTTCAATTTTTGTAGTCTTTAAACTTGCCAGTTATTAATATTAGCACAATTTTGCCTAATTTCTTCAAAATCGAATGATTATATCAGTATATCATAGCTACCATAGATATTTTACTCAGTCTGAACAGACTGACATACAAAAACTGTCAGTTTCGAAGGGGTTTTTTAGAGTCCGTGGAAGGGATCTAAAGAAAACACCCTTCGTATTTTGATTGACGATTGAAATATTGTGTTAAATTAGAAGATTAGGTTAGGTTAGGTTGCAATGGTTGAGCTTAGAAGATTTCTGCTGGCCAAATTTGAAGCCGCTTATGATTGTCTCAAATTCCCAAACATAGAGAATAACACGTTTCAATGAATTAAGAGCCATGAACCTTGGGTTCATTTGGATATTAGGTCTTTGGACCTTTAAGTATAAGCAAAGACTGCAATTCAGTTTTGCCAATCAAATTTACTGCCGGTTAGCCAGTCTGAAAGGCTGCTGAACAAGTCGCGCGGTGGCGTAAAACTGGCTTAAAGTCTTTAAGCAGCGACCTGTACATACACCCCAACAATCAATTATCCATTCATAGCCTTTTCTTATCACTTGGCCAAATCGCACTCTAACCAGTGTTCCCATTTCCACACCAATTTCATTTCATTAAAATTTTCGTTGGCCTTTGCCGCCCCCTCTGCCACTCTCTCTCTCTCTCTCTCTCTCTCTCCCTCTAACTCTAAACTCTGACAGGGAAAGCAACCCTCTAAGCTTCATTTTTTTTTTTTAGTTTACGACCAAACAGATTTTTACAAGATAATAAAAAACACTCGAACAAAGTAAAAGAGCGGGAGCTGCATATACTTATCGTCAAAGTTAGAGTGCGACAGCGTATGGTTGTTTTTTGTTTTTTTTTAAAACGTGGCATTTGACTATATGCAGAGCTACCACATTCCGCATACGCCCCATAAACCCGAGTTACCATTTTTCATATTGAAGGGCCACATGGCCTTCCCTTTCTCCTTCCCCTTAAGAAGTTTTTAGAATTTTTGCACTTTTCCTTTTTCATTTTTCTTCGGGTTTGTTTTTTTTTTTTTTTTTTGTTTGTTATATATATTTTTCATACATATGGCAAACATTTCCTGTCTCGTTTTATTTAAGGCGACATAAAAGTTGGAACCTCGACTCTGTATGGGTGAGTGGGTGAATACAATGGCCAGCAGGGAAAGCCATATAAGTGGGGGGTTGGGGGGGGGGGGGGGGGGGGGGGGGTGCTTTCAGTAGCAGCTTTCAACTTTTGCCGTAGTTGTGACTTTTCATTTTTCATATGTTGACTGCCGAGCACTCACACACACACCCACACACACCCATATATATGTATAAGCTCCTTTCAGGTTCTCTCCTCCTTTTCCTTATTTTTTTCTTCTTTTTCTCTGCTTACCCAAAGTTACGTCCCAAGTAAATGGCTTTTGCATTGTAAAATGTTGCATACATTTTCCTCTATTTTGCCTGCTGTGTGTGTGTGTGTGTGTGTGTGTGCCATTATATGCTTTCAAAATATGTACATAAGCCGAGCAAGTGAAATGGCATATACACACCAGGCAGGTCTTAAGCTTTTTCCCTCTCTTTCTTGGGTATGGTATATTTTAAAATTTATGAAAAATAATATTTTCCATCTACACACACACACACACACACACACTCACACATGTGCCGAGTCAGTAGAGGAGCCTTGAAGCAACTCTGGGCCCGCAAGGCGCACAATCAGAATACAATGGCTGCCTGGGGCCAACGGGCATGTTGTTGCAAAATGGGCAAAACTGTAGAAGACTAGACCGTCCTGTGGCCCACTTGGCTTTGACTCGCATTTACGTACAGAGTTGCAAGACAAGAGAGGTGCTTCACTTAGGGTTGTCATTGCATGCCAATTGAGTTTGTTATAACTCAATTTAGTATAGGCCCCAAACAGTCGATTGTTGTTTTTCGATCTGCTATGACTTTATTTTTAAATCATACATTAACAAATAACAAAGTTGCATATTGTCCGATTTCCCCCAGCACGCCTGCTTCAAGAGATATAAACGTGTGTCAAATCAAATTTGCCTTTGCATAAGCTGAGCTCAATAACGATTCTGAAAAACCTAATCCAAAATTTGTGTGTTAGGATCTTAAGATCCTCAAAATTAATTGAGGAATCTTTGCTATCTTCTCGGGTGCAAAAGTCGATCGGTATGTGTTTCAGGCAAGAGTGAGTCATGGATTATATCTTAACGGTTCGAAAGAGGCTACAAAAAGTTCAAAAGAGGTTCAGGGCCAAATTTCACAAGTTCTTTAAGCCATGAACATGAAATTTGGTATGTCTGCTGATAATATGCAGTTGGAGATATAAGTGGTTCGTTGCCGATTTCGAACCCTTTCCAAAGTTAAAGCGGTTCAAAAGTGGTCCAGTGCCATATTTCAGAAGTTAGTTAAAGCTAAGAAATTATAATTTGATGTGAGGTGGAGAGACTATTTAAGATTTGATCTGGAAATGGAAAAGCAATTAGAAGGTGTGGGGAATGCGGGTTAAGTTGAGCAGATATTTGCAATGTGGACCGTCGATTTTACATTTGTGTGCTGTCTGTGTGCAATGATTGTTTGAAAAGGCGGATACAGCGATTTTTGTGTGGATTGGTAATATTTATTCAATTTTTTTTTCATCCCCAGTTTTAAACTGGTTCCAAACAAGTTCAAATTTTAATATTGATTTGCAGCCAGTTGAAACTTGAATATGAGAAACATTTTCTCACCCGACTTAGTTCTTTTCTTAGACTAGACTTACACGCTGAAGCAAACTTCATGAGGTATAATCTTAGTAGCCGGAATTTTCAAGTCAAAATTAAAACGTTTTATAGAGCAAAGGCTTAGAAGCTCAACAGATTATTTTGTCTACAAAGAGAACTCCATGAAAATCCAGTCTTACAAGGCAAATTCAATGGAAACGATGGAAAATCAAGTAAAAGGTGTGGGGAATGCGGGTTAAGTTGAGCACATATTTGCAATGTGGACCGTCGATTTTACATTTTTGTGCTGTCTGTGTGCAAAGATTGTTCGAAAAGGCGGATACAGCGATTTTTGTTCCCTTGAAAGTTTTCAATTATAAATTTGGATAGGAGAAAGGTGCCCAGATGGGATGTAAAGCACATTCTGTCATTCAAGAGAAGTTAGGATGAACCAGACCCATGGGTATAGTCTCGGCTCAGCTGCTTTATGAAGTCTAATTGCACTTCACTTTTGCTCTGAATCTCTTCGATATTGTTCTTGATCCATACTAATATTTGAAGTAGTTTGCTTTTTCTTTATTGAAGTTGAGTAGCTGATAGATCGTTCGGGATAAACTTTAACAGTCGCCCTAGGGAAAAGGTTATACAATTCTGGAAACACCAGGACTCAGCCTAAAACTAATGCTTTTACTTTATAAATACCGAATCGGTTTTGCATCATTTGATATTTTAAAGGGTTTAAGGGGTTTCGAGTTAGCGTTGTATTTAAGAACAGTTTTTAAGTTATATATAATTTAAGTAAAGTAGCAAAAGTATGAATTCAAATAAGAAAATCGTTGAAGCCCGACCATATATACTCTGTTTTGCTGCAAGTGTGAACATTCTTTTGCTTATAATTTCACAACCAATATTCTGGATGATCGAAGGTCTAGAAGGTATGAAACATCTAACTACAATACGATACATACATTTGCGAGGTATAAGAAGCATATGTTTCCACTATCTCTTACCATCTCTGATATCTGTTAGTTTATACACACACTTTGTATGCTTAGATATATACTTTTTGCCATATATTTTCATATTTATTTAAGAAAAAAAAACGGTATGTTTCCCTGAACTTTCAAAAGTTTCGGCAACTCTGCGCCGTTCTCAAGTCAAAAGCATTTCCATTATGATAATGTAAGTGCACAATTTCCCAACTTGAATGCACCGCACACAGATGCACACACGCAAATAGTCCTTTTCTATCTCTCTCTCTCTCTCTCAGCAGCAGCAGTAGAAAAATTTTCATATCCTGCACATGCACATGAACATGAAAAACTGCAAAAATGGCAGAAAATGTTGCAAGACGTTGGCCCTTGTGGTGGATCGGTGGAGCGAGAGGAGGAGCGGGAGGAGGAGCGGGAGGGTGGTAAAGACGGGCGCATATGTGTGCATGGTAACATAGTGGACAAGGACCAGGAACCCGGCAGCGAGCACATAAAATACGATAACTGTGGAGCAAAGTGCTACATATGAAAGGTATTTTCCCTGGTCGCACACACATACATACGTACGTACTTGCACATACTTACGAGTATGCAATGTTGCAAGTTCTTTTCCTTTTACTTAGAATATAAAAGGCGTTTCCTTTTTTTGTTTTTTTTTTTTGTTTTTGGGCTTCCCGTCTATGTAATTACAGTTGCTTCTGTTTGCACCTTGGACAACCTCTTGAGAACACATAAAATATGAGGGCTTTCGCCTCCTCTCTCTCTCTAAGTCTATCCAACACTCAATCGCTCTCTCGCTCTTTCATATATATATATATAAAACTTTGGCATTTATGCCATAAAATTAAGTATGAAATTGAAAAATAGCTTGCAGGCGGCTGCCAGCCTCGCCCCACCCCTTGCCACCCTCGGCGTATTGTGAAATTAATTTTTAAATATTTATGAACCCCCCGGCCAAGGCAACTTCTTACATTTGTTTACGATGCGGGAAGCGAGGCGAAAGGTGGGTGTGGGTGGCAATTGGTCGATTTTCAATTTTCGTCCGAAATTTTTATTGAATTTTCAAGTGTGTTCGACATCGTTTTGTAGTTTCCATTTTCGGCATCATCTTCTTTTACATGAAATATGAGCAAGAAATTTCATTTTGTTAAGCTGAAGAGACGGCCACAGGGCGTATGAGTAATGTGCTTTTCGTGTTATGTGTTTTTGAAAGGAAAAATTATAGAAATTTGATATTTGAAAATGGGCAATTGGACATCTAAAAGTGAGTGGCCAATGAATAAATAAGAAACGTACGTACGAACGAAGGTACATTGAGATATTTTTGATGCTTAAGCCGCAGAATCGCAAAAAATTTGTACTTTAAGCCTAAATTGGAGAAGTTAGCAATGCAACTTCGTTGCCAGACTTTCGCCCCATCGCGAACTCGCTTTAGGCTGAAATTAGAAATGCTTTTAAGTCCTCATCATCAGCAAACACTAAACTTTTCCCAAATAGATAGGGTTCGGTTCGGGCTCTTGTAACGATTTTGTCCTGGTCCAGATCAGCAGCACATAATCGGTTCTACGCAATTCGTAATACCAAATCGTCTGGATGGACTTTTAGTAGCTTTTTTCTGGCCCTAATGCCATACCCAGCCAAGCATAAGTACCTAAGAATGTATATCCTAGATCCTATATCAAGATAAAGAATCTTTCAATAAATTTAAAGTAACTTCTCGGTTTTTCATTAATTTCGTCAACCTTCCATTAGAAATTTGTTGGAGTTTTAATGAGAATTATTGGGGAAAGTTCACTAGAGTTTTGAGAAACACATGCTATTCCATTCCTGATAATTTTCTCATCTTGGCAGTTCAATTAGCAATCAACAAGCAATCAATTCTGCATTAACTTTTTATACCATTGCAGAGGGTCTAAATGTTTGTAACTCCTAGAAGGAAGCATTTCCGACCACATAAAGTGTATATATATTCTTGATCAGCATGTCGAGCTGAGTCGATATATGTCCGTCTGTTCGTCCGACTGTCCGTCTGTTTCCATGCCATCTCCATCTCCTAAGTCAGTTTTAAAGCTATCGCCACCAAACTTTGCACGAAGTCTTCCGGTACAAATACGTTGCACATTTCTTGAAACCGGCCGGATCGGATGACTATAACATATAGCTGCCATAAGAACGATTAGTCAAAAAGCTAGTTTTAGTGAGAAAAACTTTTTTGTTTTCAGTGCAAACGTCTCCAAACTCCGTTTTTACTAATTTTTAATGCTTCTACATGATTCTCCCAAGTTTGGTAAAAATCGGACATCTATATGGTATAGCTGCCATAGAAAAGTGAGGTTAGAAAAATATTCTTAGTAGGAAAATCTTTTTTGTTTTCAATGTAAACCTCTTAAAAATTGGCATATATTTATTTTATAAGCTTTCACACAATTCTTCAAAGTTTTGTCAAAATCGGATGACTATAGGTTATAGCTGCCATAGGAATGATCGGTCGAGAAACTAGTTCTAGTGAGAAAATCTTTTTTGGTATCAAAGAAAACGCCTCCAAACTTTGTATTTACTAGTTTCCTATGCTTCTCCATGATTCTGCTAAGTTTGGTCGATATCCGACATCTATATGGTATAGCTGTCATACAAAAGTGGAGTCTGAAAAGTGTCTTATTGAGAAAAACTGGTTGGTTTTCAGTTGAAATGTTCTTCAAAATATGTAGTTAGAAAAACGGAGGAACATAGAGCATAATAAGTTTGTGCAAAAGTAAGTAACAGCCAGAAGAAAGCATCTTCGACCCCATATAGTATATATATTCTTGATCAGCATCAACAGCCGAATCATGCCCGTCTGTCCGTCTGTCTGTCCGTATGAACGCACAGATCTCAGAGATGGTAAGAGATAGAGGTTTGACATGTATGGGACATATGCTTTTTATGTCAGCAGGCAGATCAAGTTTATTTTTAATTTTGGCCACGCCCCCTGCCGCCCCCGCAATTTAGAAAAAACGTCATTTCTCCCACATTTTTAAAGACAGATGGTTCGTTTCTTCTGTACATATTTAGTAATAAGGATAACTTATCGATCAGTCAAAGGAATGGTGAAGATAGGATGAACAGTTGTCGAGCTATGATCAAAAGACTGTTCGCTGTTACAGCGCTGCTTGCAGCTGCTACCTCAGCAGCAAAATTTATGCTAAGCGTATAATTTCGTTGGTACAGAGTATGTTATAGCTGGGATTGACCGACTTTCTTTCTTGTTTATACTAAAGCAGCATTTGGTAAGAGATTTTCCATATCTCTTGTATATCTCCTGCGAAATTTTGTAGGTATTTTCTCTGCCTAAGTATAGTAAGTGTGTACCTAAGAATGTACATAAAGGAATCGTTCTCGAAATTATAAATAACTTCTCTGTTTCTCATTGATTCCATCATCCTATTTGAAATTTGTTATATTTTGAATGGAAATTATTGGGGAAAATTAAGTAGAGGTTTAAGAATCACTTGTAATTCCATACCTGATAATTTTCTTCTCATGGTTCAATCCAGTTCATAAGCAATCAATTAATTGTATTGAACCAGCAGGCTTCATTCTAAACAATTTAAATAAAACCCTCACAAAGTTAACACCAAAGTTCATTCACTCCCTGAACGGTGTCCCATATAACCAAATCTCTCCATCAGAAGATCAGTTAAGTGTGCCTTACCTGCTGATAGTTGATAGCGATAATGATGCCTCCACCTTAAAACTGCACAAGTTGCTCCTCTGATTATGATAATAATGCGTGATCGGGTTAAGCACAGAAATTGCTACCTTTACCTTGCCTGTTTTTGTCTTTTTTTGTTGTTTTGTATTTGCCTAATAAGCCAAAGGGTCTGCCCAAGCCAAAAGTCGAGCACACTACTAAAATGTTGGAAACAATGTTGGTGGAGCAGCAGGCGCAAGTGCTTAACAAGCTGTTTTGCATGGCCAGGCAGACCGCAGAGGCCCAGGAGGGAAGTAAAAGCCCAGTAGCCCGACTCGAAACCAACAACAATGCATTTAATGTGGGAAAAAACGTCAAGAATGCGCGTTGAAAATTTGCACGCCAAGCTCCGGGCCCCGGTTCCAGCTCCAACTCCAGCTCCAGCTACCGCGCGTCGTTGTCGTATGCAAAAAAGTGAAGTGGCTGGTGGCAGTCAGCCAGCTGCAGATACCTTTTACCTGGTCCTCAGACTCGCTACTTATCTTGAAACTTTTGGCTCTTGGGCACGAAACAATTCACACTTTGGAGCTGGGGCTGGGGCTGGGGCTGGAGCTGGGGCTGGGGCTGGGAGTTGCGTGTTGGCGGCTGCTCTGTTTGCAGATCATTTGCTTAAATAGCCCAAGGGGACACACTCATTGCGGAATATGGGTGGCTTCCCTGGTCAAATCTTGGTGCACACTCACACAAAACAAGGTGTTGAGTGTGGATTTTGCGTGTTTATCGCGATGCAAAGGCTGGAAATTGAAGTATTGTGAAGGGTTTTCAGGTTTGAAAGTTTGAAAGTTGTCCTTTTCAAAAATATTAAGTATACGCACGTTCTGACGTTGATTATGGACAAACAAATTCTGCCTGTGCCTGATAAATAGAGTCACATTTTGTTCTATCTAAAACTTGCAGCAGCAAAGTACTCAAAAAAAGTACAACCAGCTCTTCTTTTAGTAGAAGTTCAAACCGTTTGGTCCCCCTAAGCCACCCAGCCCCTTGATAACCAGAAAAATATACAATAAAAATAAATAAACTAAACCTAAAACCTGCAACTACTCTGAGGCTAAGTTCGCTGTGTTTGGCCTCCCTCAGGTTCAGTTTCAGTTTTGGTACCAACTGCTGCTGGGCTAAATGGCTTCCCCCATTAAAGCTCATTTGAAATCAGACACGTCCGATTAAAATCTCATTTCTCACCTTGTGGTCCGGAGCCTGCAGCTCAAATTGGAGTTGGAGTTGAAGTTGGAGTCATAGCCTGCTGCTGGCTGAGGCAAAAAGGGGAAAGAGACAACACAACACAAAAAACAGCTGCAAAAATCATATTTACCAGGGAGCAAGCCAACTCCAACCGAAAAAAAAAACAACACTGCAACACTCCAAGGTGGCCCCATGCCATTGATAGGCTGCGATAGAGGCAGAAACAAGGCATTTCCCAAAACGAAGGCAGTCACTATTTCACGCCTTTTTGCCACTTATTAAAATAGGCAAAATGTCTATTAGCCTCTCGTTGGGTTGGCAGTGGAAGTGGAGTTTGGCTTTTTTTTTTTTTTTTGTCAGAGACAAGAGTTAGTGTGGGTTGCGCGGAGCAAGAAGGCAGAAGCAGCAGTAAAGCAGGGGGGGAGGATGGAAGTATGCCAGTTACCTTGTCTTTTAGTTTCCCATTATAATTTCAGAGATGATGATCATCATCTGAATCTTTGATGAGATATCGTTTTGAATTGATTGCCTCTTAGAGGGGGGAAAAGTTTATACAACAAATATTGAAAATTCTTTAGGAAAAGAACTGATTGAAATCCGCAGGGCTGTTCGCAATCTTATTTTCGATTCTTAAACAATTTTATCGACGACAGTTTTTTCTAACTCCCTGAACTTGCTACTTAGCCTGAGCACAAAGTTTTCATTAGAGCTGAAATCTGTGTGTGAGTTGCTAATTTTTATTTGATACCTTACACTGACCATGATAAAGGCCTCATAAATGTTAGCCCAAACTATCAAGTCTTTTTGCTCAAAAATGCGACTAAAGTGCTTTCGCTTAGAGGAGCATTGATGTCGTGGGTTCAAGTCTTGCAAAGGAGCATCGTTGTTGTGTTTTTTTTTTATCATTATACCCTTGCAAGGGTATTATAATTTTGCCCACAAGTTTGCAACGTATAGAAATATTCATTTCCGACCCCATAAACCACATATATTCTTGATCAGGGTAACGAGCTGAGTCGATTGAGCTTTGTCCGTCCGTCTGTCCGTCCGTCTGTCTGTCTGTTTCTACGCGAACTAGTCTCTCAGTTTTGAAGCTATCGAGCTGAAATTTTGCACAGAGTCTTCTTTTTGCTGCACACTACTAATATGTCGGAGCCGGATCGGATGACTATATCCCATAGCTCCCATAGGAATAATCGGTCGGAAAACTAGTTTTAGTGAGAACAACTTTTTTCTTTTGAACGGAAACGTCTCCAAACTTTGTAGTCATAGGTTTACTAGGTTTTTTTATAATTCCATCATGTTTTAATAAAATCGGACAACTATATGGTATAGCTGCCATACAAAAGATGGGTCTGAAAAACAGTCTTAGTTAGAAAAACTTTTTTGTTTTTAATGGTAGCGTCCTGCAATTTTGTATTTGTTTGTTTCACGTGCTTTCACATAATTTTAAAAATTTTTGGCCAAATCGGATGACTATTTCATATAGCTCCCATACGAACGATCGGTCGGAAAATGGGAAAAAGAGTATTTTTTGAAAAAATTCAAGCGAGCACTTGCAAGGGTGTAAAAACTTCGGCACAGCCTAAGCTTAGCTTTCTCGTTTTTATAATTTTTTATATTAATTATTATATTATATTTTTTTAAATATTTTTTGAGCATTTTCTACAATCCACTATAGTTCATAAATCTTGAATCATTGAAGTCTATACTGTTGTATTAAAATAAGGCATAGTATCATCGACTATTTTGACAAAGATCCTAAAAAATACTGATTCATGGTTCATCTTATGTATCGTATATATGTATTGTGTATTATATAGCGGAAATTTTCGACTTGATAACAGTCTCTTTGCATCGTTACTAAAAAGTGTCGGTTTTGGAATAATCTTAATATTTAATGATTCGTCAGTCACAGTAAATATGTCTGAAACATATTGTAATGTCCGATATTTTGCTCATTCATTGTATGTCGCTGTTCAGTAATATCGCAATCAAACACAGAAGGTAAAAACCTAGAACATTGGACTCACTCACGACACTTCAAGAACTTACTTGGAACTCCAAGACTTTATTTGAGTTAAACGGTTCTGTTTTGAAAAAAAATTTTAAGACTGGATAAGATATTTGATTGGTTTTGGCTCAGGTTATAAATATATATTTTATTCTAAACGTTCTTAATTGATCGGACAGCATTAGAAATGTGCTACTGCTGCTCCTCTAACCCATATTTTTCCTAAGAATCTGATACAGAATCATACATAGATTCCTTTTAAAAAGAAAGAATAATTATTGTCGGAATTGGCTGGAGTCAATCCTCACACCTCATGTTGGCTCACTGTGCCACTGCACACATTTGGGTACGCACAGCCAAATGGGGACCTTAACTTTTCAGTGCGGTGGTTGAATTATGCCCATTTAAAAAACATTTATAACATTTGTTTTCAAAAATTGAAGAGAACATCTTTATTTTTCTATTTTGAATTGAAGTCAACTTATTATCTCAACAGGTTTTTTTCCCTCAGTGTAATTGCAATCCCATAGTTTGTTATTTGGGCTGTGTAATGCCAATTATACAACTGTACATAGATGGTTATGGTATCTGTTAGATCCTTTTTTCAAATCTCAGAAATCTGTTCTTAAAAAAGTGAGCAAAAAAAAAGCTTTCAAAAGAGAAAAATGCTGCTTGCGAGACTTTGCAATGGAAAATCAGGAAGTTGGCCTTGAATGGATGAAAGATTGGCTTACATTAGTTTAGTTGGATTGTTTCCCCAAGGAAATGTAATAAAAGACAGTGTGTTTAAGTAGTTTCTTTATGTAAAATTAGGATTTTCAATGATATAACATAAGTGCAGAGAAATTTTATATAATATTTTTATATCCAAAACTGTAATACTTTCCAGCTTTCATAAAATGTAACTTTTAAGCATCCTCTCCGAGTCAGCTACGTCTCTTCTCTTATCACTTGCATTCATCCTGCACGCAATAAGCGAAAAAATCTACTAATTTTTATTTCTTCTCTTTTTTTTTTGCAATTAACTTGGGCAGAGTTTTTTTTTTTTGTTTTTTGTTGGTTTGGAAATTTTTAAATATTATGAAACACGCACAGAGCGAGCACAGCGAGCACACGTGTAAATGGCTCCCACACACAAAGATCCTCGGTGTGTGCCCCCTCCCCCGCCCGCCCGGCTACTCTCCTTCAATTTGGAACACTTGCCTACTCTCTGGGGGCCAGGCAAATGTGATCTGGCTGGTCTGATAAGCCGAGTCTCCCCAAGACAGCCACAAAAATGTGGCTTACTGTGTGTGGAGAAGCTGCTGATCTGATCCTAACCTTGCCCAATTCGCCGGCTGCTGTGTGGGGCTTGATCAAGCTTCCGCTTGGTCTTGCGGGTCTTGGCTACAATTTTATTTACGAGTCATGCGCTGGAACGTCGTCTGGAGGATGCCTTTGCGTGTGTGTGCATTGGTTACGGTTGTGTGTTGGCTGCTGCAGTTGTTCGTACTCATTCATTCATGGCTGGTGGGGACGACCAGGACTTGGCTGTGGACACGCACCTAATAATTTTTGATTAGAACGCTCGCCTCGGTGCATGGCGCGGGTGAGTTAATTAAAATTGTAAAAGTTATCTAAATAGTAAGGAGACCAGCGGCAATTTAAAAGAGCATTTTAGTATGCATTCAAGATGTTGCCAGATATGAACTTAAGTAGGTTCTCAGTTGTGTTAAAGAGTTTTTTTTTTTGTGCTTCATCTTTGCCTACTTACTTTCAGTTCTTTAGTTCTAACTTTCTGAGGCCGTTGTGAAGCCAAAGCATCTCTTTTTGAGCTTTTATGATACATTTTATGGTCTATTGTTTGGTTTCGATGTTACAGCACTCAGCTCTTATATAAGTCCATGTTCACTAGCTGTTTCTTGGTTTCCTACGTCAAATTCTGCCAGAATCGAAATCAAAGCTTCCGAAAACCTATGAAACTATACGCCATTTCACTTTTTTAGACCTTACCCCTCCCACCGATCTTTGAAATATGTTCAGAAATGAAATTGGAGCACCCAAAAACTTATGAAACGACACCCCATATGATTTTTTGGTAGATCTTAACCGCTTACCCCCTCCATAAGTCCAACCCATTGTACACCGATCTTAAACTTATGTACGGAAATGAAATCAGAGCCCCCCAAAAACCCATTAAACGATACCCCAATTGATTTTTTTTTTACTTCTACCTATTCCCCTTGTCCATAAGTCTAGCGATCAGTAAATATTGAGCGAAACATATAAGTCGATACCCATTTTCGCCGATATAGGTCCACCCCCTTACCCACCGATCTTAAAAATATACCTGGAAATTAAAAAACCCGAAAAACCCGCGACTTTTATAACCTTGTAAAGATTATTATAAAATTGTCCCAACGCATAGAAGCAAGCATTTCCGACCTCATGAAGTATATATATTCTTGAACAGCACGACAAGCTGAGTTGATTTAGCCATGCACGTCCATCCGTCTCTTTCTGTGCCATCTGCTCCGTCAGTTTAAGAGCTATCTTCATTTTATCTTCTTGCAAATTCGCTGCACATTTGTCAGAAGTCGGATGACTATAGCCTATAGCTGTCATAGGAACGCTCGAAAATCAAGCTTAAATGAGAAAAACTTTTTTGTTTTCAATGGAAACGCCTCTAAGCTTTATATTTCTTAGTTAGCCATGCATATCCATGATTTTACTAAGTTTGGTAGAAATCGGACATCTATATGGAACAGCTGTCATAGAAAAGTAGAGTCCGAAAAGTAGTCGTAGTGAGAAAAACTTTTTTGTTTTCAATGGAAATGTCTTTAAAATTGGCATTTATGTATTTGATATGCTTTCCCATAATTCTAGCAAGATTTGTCAAAATCGGATGACTATAGCATATAGCTGTCATACGATCGATCGGTCGAAAAACTAGTTTTAGTGAGAAAAACTTTTTTGTTTTCTATAGAAACGCCTCCAAAATTTTGAATTTTCTAATATGCTATGCTTTCACATGATTCCACTAAGTTTGGTCGAAGTCGGACATCTATATGGGATAGCTGTCATAGAAAAGTAGAGTCCGAAAAGTAGTCGTAGTGAGAAAAACTTTTTTGTTTTCAATGGAAATGTTCTTAAAATTGGAATTTATTTATTTAATATGCTTATCCACAATTCTACAAAGTTTTGACAAAATCGGATGACATTAGCATATAGCTGCAGTACGTATGATTGGTCGAAAAACAAGTTCTATTGAGAAAAACTTTTTTGTTTTCAATGTAATCGACTACAAATTTCTTACATGTTCGTTTGTTAGGCTTTTATATGATTGAACTAAGTTTGGTTGAAATCGGACATCTATATAGTGTAGCTCCCATAGAAAAGTTAGGTACGAAATGTAGTCTTTGCTGGAAAAACATGCTGCAAGAGTATACAAAACTCCGCCGAACCTTAGCTAGCTATCCTCTACATTTTCTTTCCAAAATATAAGAAATTTATTTTCTAAAACTAAGCTTCTGGCACACTATCGATATTTCTCCACCTCTACTTTGGACTATCGAAACAGGATTGGAAACCTCCCCCTCGTTATTGGGTCTCCACGTCCAAATCTCGATGGGTTTTCGCTTAGTAATTTGTTGTTCTTCACCCATGTGGCTAGTCGAGTGGTCAGAACACTCAAAAAGGGCTTGGCCGAAGAGTTCTAAGTGTTGCAAGTACTTTGATTTGCTCTATTGCAAAATGCGTCAACTTCCTGTTGCTGTTTTGTGTAGGCTCCCTTATCGGGTGGAATTTGCCAAGAGCTGTAAAAACTTCATTGCTTCTCCCATAATGCTTAAACTAAAATCAATCCACGTTTTTTAAGAATACGAGGATTTTAAGTGTAGCAGCAATTGCATTTCCCCCCTCATTTGATACCAAAATTAGTTGTTGCCTTACCCAAAGCGTAATATACCAGCCGCCCATAACTCCTTCAAAATGTTCCACCAACTGTTGACCTCTCCACTCTCCTCCAGCCCACCAACACCATTTATTTTGTTTCACTTTCTGGCGAAAGTTGATTATTTTCTTTTTTTTTACGCGCGAATTTTCGCGCTGCACTTTGGGCGTTCCATTGACCTTCGGCTGCGTCATCGCTTCATCGCCCTCGTCTCGTATCTGTCTGGGTGTGCAGTGCAGGATTTGTTGTTGAATGTCCTTGACTTCTTGCTTTGGCATTCAATTGTGTGTATTGTGTTTCCTTCTCTTCGAGGGAAGTTTTCACTTTTCGCATTGGTTCATAAAATTGCAAACATTTAGCAGGCGGCAATTTCGATGTTGGAGGTTCATTGACTGCGGGGGGCCGGGGCGGCAGTTGTGCAAGTCGTCTGCGATTCCTTGGGCCAGCGGTTTTGGGTTACACTTAAACGCACACCTCGAGGTGTCCAAGGGTCAAGTGGTGCACCTGGACGAGGTGATAAGCGTTTGACACATTTCGTAATCGATTGGCAAGAAACTGAAATCAATGCCAAACGGGGGCAATAGACTGCATATCAAATGAGGTATTTTTAGTTTCAGCAGGTACACCCACTCCCTTTCTATTGGTGGCACAATATTCATCCTCCTCCCACCATTCCTAAGCACAAGCACAGGCGAATCAGGCAGCAGACTTTTGCGTATGCCCCAAAAGGCGTTACCTTAAAGCACAGCCAACACACAGCGGAGCCTTAAGGCAACATTCAAGGAGTCCCTCAGCTCTTCAGGTCTCGCCGCCTTTCATTGTTCCCGCTGTCTACTTTGATATGCATCCAATCACTGCACGCCGTTGCCTGATGCCTGTCAACTCTTCAACTGTCCCGGGGACAGCAAGGAGCAAGGAGGAGGGGATCGCGTCGTTCGTCCAGTGGCCACTTATATATATAGTTTTATGCCACCATAACAATTGTACTTTTTCACATACTCAGGCGTTCCCAGCCAGATTCCACCATCTTCTTCAACGTTTCCTCTACCCTTCCTCTGCCACTTCGTTTCTCACTGTTCAGTTTCTTTTTTTCTTGCTGTTTTGTACATTTTTATTGCATTTTTCAAGCAATTACTTTGAATATCACCAGAGAGCAGACAGTCGAGTCCTCATGTCAACGTTAGCGTCTGTCAAAAGACTTGGACCAGGTCCAGGCCAAAGGAACAGTGATGACCAGTTGAACGAAAAAAAGGCTAAAAGTAAATATATCTTTTCTGCCAAGATGCTTTGTTTGTCTTTAAAAGGACGCCTGAACCGCTTCGGTTTGGGTTTATAAGCTCTTTCAAACCGAACCATGAACCGAATATCGGCTGTGGTACAGCGGGTAGTGTGTGTGCCTGGTTGTGTGTTCGATTTTGTTTAAAAGCTTACACACCCGTTCACCTTCATTAGCTATTGCCGCCAGCTTTTAAGTAACTAGGTTCGTTTCTCTTGTGCAAAAATTGGAATCGCTCAAATATTTTCAAAAAATACTCTTTTTCCCATTTTCCGACCGATCGTTCGTATGGGAGCTATATGACATAGTCATCCGATTTGGCCAAAAATTTGTAATACTATGTGAAAGCATGTGAAACAAACAAATACAAAATTGGAGGATGCTACCACTAAAAACAAAAAAGTTTTTCAAACTAAGACTGTTTTTCAGACCTATCTTTTGCATGGCAGCTATACCATATAGTTGTCCGACTTGAATAAAACTTGGTAGAATTATAAGAAAAACATAGAAAACCTACGATTACAAAGTTTGGCGACGTTTCCATTGAAAACAAAAAAGTTTTTCATACTACAACTAGTTTTCCGACCGATTGTTTCTATGGGAGCTATGAGATATAGTCATCCGATTTTGACAAAACTTTGAAGAATTGTGTGAAAGCTTATAAAAGAACTATGTGCCAATTTTCAAGATATTTACATTCAAAACAAAATAGTTTTTCTCACCAAGACTACTTTTTTGACTCTACTTTTCCATGACAGCTATTATATATAGATGTCCGATTTCGACCAAACTTCGTGGAATAATGAAAAAGCATAGCAAACTAAGAAATACAAAGTTTGGAGCCGTTTCCATTGAAAACAAAAAAGTTTTTCTCTCTAAAACTAGTTTTTAGACCGATCGTTCCCATGGCAGCCATAACCTATAGTCATCCGATTTTGACAAAACTTTGAAGAACTGTGTGAAAGGTTATAAAATAAATATATGCCAATTTTAAAGAGGCTTACATTGAAAACAAAATAGTTTTACTTACTAAGACTATTTTTCTAACCTTACTTTTCTATGGCAGCTATACTATATAGATGTTCGATTTCGACCAAACTTAGTGGAATTGTGGGATATTATAGCAAACTAAGAAAGACAAAGTTTGAAATTGTTTCCATTGAAAACAAAAAAGTTTTTCTCACTAGAACTAGTTTTTCTACCCATCGTTCCTCCGGCCGGTTCCGACAAGTGTGCAGCGTGTTTGTACCAGATGGATTCATGCAAAGTTTGGTGAAGAAAGGGTCGGAGAAGATAGCTCAGAAACAGATGGACATGGATAAGTCAACTCAGCTTGTCATGCTGATCAAGAATATATATACTTTATGTGGTTAGACATGCTTCTTTCTATGCGCCACAACCATCTGGACAAATTTTGTAATATCCTTTGCAAGGGAATAGGAACAATCTGTTTCAGTTTTAAATGGATATGTTTTCCTCAAGAGAAGATTTGTTCAATTTACAACTTTGCACTTAGTTTTCCCAACATTTGATTGAATACTGGCCAAACTGTCATCACTGTCAACAGCTTGCAGTTCGCCTTGCGTACTGATTTAAATCTTCGTCTCTTCCATCTTCTGGCAAACCGGCAAACCTCAACTCATGGTAATTGCCCCTGAAGCTCTCTTTTGCATTATGGCTGCCGCCTTGGACTTGAAAGGTCTACCGACTACCGACATCGTTGTCCTCGTCGTCGTTGTCGTCGTCTGGCGTCATCTTCCACCAACCCCGTCTCCAATTGGCTCTCCAATGGCTTTCGGGCAATTAATGGATGAATACTTTAAGTGAGTGATGGAATGACACTTTTGTGTACTTGTAAAGCATTTTTATACTTGTACTTGGACTGCGGCAAAGAATCCTTAACGCTTGACGGGTATTAATTGGGTAGGCCAAGTTGAGAGAGTGGACCAATTAGTTGTCAAATGTGAGAATCAATAGATGAATGGCCATTGCAGTGGCCGCATTCCATGCCACACTTTTTACACCCCCAACTTCTCGGAGCGTCATAATCATAATGAGTGCACGATGGCCCCCGAAAGCTTTGGCCCATTTGACAGCTCGTGCACGCGTTTCGCGTACTCTGCCAGATAGCAATCTTGAAAGTGGCTATGAGGAGCTGCAACCACTGAGGCAGCAGCAGCAGCAGCAGCAGAAGCCACCACCGGCAGTGGAACTCTGCTCTGCATAGACAGGGCAAGTGTAGCAGTTTCAGTTTTGAGTGCTTACCATATCGAGGCAGCCCATCTACTCCTACTCCTACTCCAGCTGCTCCACCTCCGACTCAACTCTTGACTAGATCTTGTATCTTTGCCATCGGTGGCCTCATTACGAGCAACAAAAACAAAACAGTCTCCTCTGTTAATGGGGACTCAGGCTCTAAGCCTCAGAAGATGGGCGATAAATATTCGCTGATCACGTATCGGAAATGACGTTTTTTGTTGTAGTTTTTGGATTGTTTTTTTTTTTTTTTGTTTTTTGCTGCCTGCAGCAGAATTAACATGCGTAACAGAAGCTCTCAACAAATTAACTAAAATTCCAATTGAGTTTATCATTTATAATTTCGCCTGATAACGCAGCGACACAAATGAATCGAACCAATGCTGTTGTGGAATGTGATTAATGAATTTATGTTTGAGTTTGTTGGGCTGATGAGATCAAAAAAAAAACTTGATGATGAACAAATTTCCAATTTTAACAATTCTAATTTCGACACATACAAATCCCTAACCAAAGTTGTGTACAACGTAATTTAATTAAAAGCAAATCTATTTAATGCTTATCGGGAAACCAGATGGTTGTACTTGTGTCAGGTGCACTTGGAGAAAAATATGTGTAGTTTGGGGGTACAAATGTGGGAAGAATTAGATAATTTGCAAGAATTTTTTGTAGGGTCTTCTAAGGCCTTGGTACTCAAAAGTTTTGAATAAGTAATTGCTCGAAATGAACTGAGACCAAGTACTTTGGGAGTTCTGAACGAAAGTCTTACCATCAGGGCGACCAGAGAAGATGCGTTCCTTGCCCAAGGAACATTTGCTTGTGGATTGACCATTGAGAAGCACAAGTATTTTGTAAAGAACAGAAAGAGTAAGCAAAGAAAATGTAACATAGAAGCACAATTTGCTGCGTTGTCATCTTTTCACTCTAAATATCAATCTGCTGTTCGCTTTCTCACTTATTTTAAGACAATGTACGTCTCCCTCTAACCACCGTGTTTTTCAATGCCACAATAACTTTAGGTAAAGTATTAACATGTTAGAATTCAGTTAACTTCACTTAAAATAGAGAGGAGTTTCTTTTTAAGCTTCTCTGTTAAATTGTGAATTTTTTAAAGTCTATTTGGTTTTTAACAACAATGCATGATTCCATTTAACAATGCAAGACTTGATATACAAAACAACTTCCACACTGTCCTCTACTTTATTGCATTATTTAAGTGTTTCTCTGTTTCTTCTAATTCCATTTTGACATAAAAAAGCATCAACATATTCTTCCAGCAATTATCAGACAAGTGTGGCAATCAGCTGTTGGTCTATCGATATAAATATCGATATTTTTCTCAGACCTTATCTAGAGATTAATATTTGAACTAAGGCTGAAACTGCGTATAAGTTATTTGGAGTCAATTTGGTTTCCGACAACAATGCATGATTATAAATAAAACCCCTTCTACCCTTTTCTCTACACTCTTACATTATTTAAGCGTTTTTCCAGTCTCTTCTAGTACCATTTTCATTGCTTGGATGTACGAAACTCATTAGCAACTTCAACATATTAAGGGTATTCACGTCTCCCAGTTGAGCCCTTAATTAAGGAAATTTTTAATATTTTTTCAAGTCAAAAACCAGAAAAATAAATTAAAACAATTCTGCTGACATGCTTATAAAATAGGTAAAATTCCTCAATTCTACATTTTCGTAGCTCAACTGGGGATTCTTCTACTAGATTTGGACTAGTAAAATATATCAAATTTCCTTAATTCCACAAACTCACAGCCCTTGAATACCCCTTGTGTTTCAGCAAATGTTAGGCCAGTGTTGCATCAGCTGTTGGTCTATCGATGGAAATTTCAATAGATATAATATCGATATATCTATCAGGCTTAATTTAGAGATTAATATATGAGCTGAGCATATATAGAGCATTAGTTTATGGCTAGACTCTTACCAAACTCAGCATGATACACTCGAATTCGGACAACCGCATTGGAAACTCGGTGCCTTAACCGTTCTCGTTTTCGTTACGATCTCAACATATGACCTATCTATGTTCCATCACGAAACTTCCATATATTCTATAAGTATACCGAAACCAGAACTAGATTACTTTTTCTTACTCTTTTTCCCATCTACTTTTTCTGCCACTGTAACTTCTCATTGATATCATTTGGGCACTGACATCTTTTTGTTTTCATTTACCCATATCTTTGGGTACAATATCTTGTGGGCCAGTTGTTATTTTGTTTTCTTTAATACGCTTTTAGTTGTTGCTGTTTGTACGCCGCATTATTGTAAATTTAATGACTTCACCTCACAGCAATGAAATCGTTTGCTGTTATTAATTTTTGTGTATCATGTTGTGTGGCCGTGTTACGGTTTTTTTTTTTTCGCCTCATTGCCACTTGTCCACCGGCTGGGGCCACTGTTGTCACACATTGCTGACACATTTGTCTTGATCGTAACTACATTAGTAATACATTGGATCAAGTGCATACATATTTAATTGTCGGTGACCGTATTAATAAACATTTACGATTTGACTTCAACTTTCATTGTCATTGCGTTTGGGTTTAGTGTGTGCGTGTATTTCAATTAATTTATGCACATTAAAATGATTCATTAAGTTTTTGCCATATCATTAAACACTGAAAGTTATGGGCATTGTATTGCGATGGAACAGGAGGTTGCATGAGGTAAGATGAGAGAGGGGGGAAGGATGTGCTTACTTGGCTATATGGTTATCTATTGAAATCCACATGAAGATATCCTTTCCAGGCATTGTATAGACAGACAGACAGATGGTTATGATAAATCTTTCAACCCACTCATTTCCTAAAAAACTACCAAAATCTCAATAGATATACCAACTATCTGTTATTTTCAAATTGGATTTCTACCTCTATGCTTAACCAATGAAATAACAGCTGTGCGGATTAAATTTAAGTGTTTGACAGCATTATTAGCTGCCTGGCCAAGTACTTGACTGACTTTTAAGTGACTTGAAATTAACCTGATTTTCGAAATAAGAATGAATGAAAGTAAAAACTTTCAAGCTTCCAAACATTCGTATGTCATATATCTTGAAACTACCAAGTTTATGGCTTTGTTATGCTAGAAGATATAGTTCGAATTATAAAAACAAGAAAGAAAGTCGGTCAAGCCCGACTATAACATACTCTGTACCAATCGATCATAACTCGAAAACCGTTCATCCGATCTTCTTCATTCCTTTGGCGGATCGATAAGTTATCTTAATAACTAAATATGTCCAGAAGGAACAAGCCATCTATCTTCAAAACTGTGGGAGATATGACGTTTTTTCTAAATTGCGGGGGCGGGAGGGGGCGTGGCCAAAATTGAAAATAAACTTGTTCTGTCTGCAGACATTAGAAGCATATGTCCCATACATGTCAAACCTCTATCTCTTACCATCTCTGAGATCTGTGCGTTCATACGGACAGACAGACGGACAGACGGACAGACGGACATGACTGATCAAGAATATATATACTTTATGGGGTCGGAGATGCTTCCTTCTGGATGTTACATACTTTTGCACAAACTTATAATACTCTATGTACCTACGGTACAGAGTATAATCACCGTAAAGTAGCTTGGGCAATAGCTATGTTGGTATTTAGAAGCAATCCTGGCAATTTAAACTTGCCGACCGCTTAACATAATCCGGTTCTTTCTAAGACTTAACTCCTTTGCAATGATGACAATCGGCTAAAATGATGTTTTATTTAGAAAGACTGTACGAATTGGTTATACCCATTATCTACAATCTCTGAAATTTTCATAAAAATCGGCTTACAAATGGCAGAGTTATAAAGGTTATAAAAAACGTTGCATACTTCTTTGAGCTGCAAGCGCTATTTGCTAACATAATGTTGAAATATTTACATTAATGTTAATGCACTGTTAATTAACATAAGGAGAGGTTCTTTAACACTAATTCCCCTGAGTAACGGGTATATAGAAGTCAGTCGCTCTTGTTATATTTATATTTTGTGACAAAATAACATTATAAAATATTAATTTTATCTTAAAACTTTTTATTTAATATGCTCGAAAATATCTGATTGATATTTTTACATGGGATATTTTCAAGCTACGGCTTTTTATTGATACGAGAAAATATAATATTGAGCCTCAAATCATATCATTATTTTTTTCTGTGTACTTGTCAATGGTTAAGACATCATAAAGTAAGCAAACGATTGGAAAAACTGCAATCCAAATTTAGGAAAAACTGAAAAACATTACAAATCGCGGTTAACATATGCTGAGGCGGTCAAATGACCACCTACTGCACCACTGGTTGTATTGGAATTGAACTAAGCCTAATGAGCGTGTACTGCGGTACCTGTTGAGAATTTTCCAGCTTTTCTGTTATCTAAAACCTTTTCATAGCAATTATGAACTAGGCCGAAGAAGGAAGTTTGGAATGTTGTTCAGTCGTTTACAAGTTTTTAACATTTAAACAAACTTTGAATCATTTTCTTATATAAATTGAATGTTTTGTTAAGCTCAAACAAACTGACATAGCCCTACCAAAGACATCTTTACACTTGTATAAGTTTTCAAACGATGAAAAATAGCTCTGTTTACTGTGGGATGGCTGTTAAAAACAGGGATGGAAACCGGTTCTGATACGTACCGGTTTTGAATCGAATCGAACCACTTATTCCAGCTGGTGAGCCGAACCGCAAACCGAACCGGCTTCCGTTCTGAAATGCTGAATCGAACAGAATCACACAAAGAACAAGAAGGAAAGTCGGTCAAACCCGACTATAACATACTCTGTACCAACGAAATTATACGCTCAGCATAAATTTTGATGCTGCAGTAGTAGCTGAAAGCAGCGCTGCTGCAGCGAACAGTCTTTTGATCATAACTCGAAAACCGTTCATCCAATCTTCACCATTCCTTTGGCTGATCGATAAGTTATTCTTATTACTAAATATATTTAGAAGGAACAACCCACCTATCTTCAAAACTGTGGCAGATATGACGTTTTTTCTAAATTGCGGGGGCGGGAGGGGGCGTGGCCAAAATTGAAAATAAACTTGATCTGCCTGCAGACATAAGAATCATATGTCCCATACATGTCAAACCTCTATCTCTTACCAACTCTGAGATCTGTGCCTTCATACGGACAGACAGACGGACGGACGGACAGACGGACATGGCTATATCGACTCGGCTGTTGATGCTGATCAAGAATATATATACTTTATGGTGTCGGAGATGCTTTCTTCTGGATGTTACATACTTTTGCACAAACTTATAATACTCTATGTACCTTTGGTACAGAGTATAAAAATGGTTCGGTTTGGTTCAGTTCTCCGACGAGTTTTAAGACGTAAGCCGCATTCCTTAAGCCAATAATACTTATAAATTTGGGAATCTTGATGGTTTTCCTAAGACAATTATTATACCTCGTATTCTGTAAATCTTCTGCAATTGCCCGCCGATCACTTAATATACCTGTCATCATTCTGCATTCTTCTTTTTACTGAAAGTTGATAATTGAATTGTCTTACATTTTCTTAGGTACTTCTATACCTTAATTCAATCTTGGCCAAAACATTTTTTTTTTCATATAATATAATAAAAACTCAGATAGGCTTCAGAGTTCATACTTCCAACATACATTTCATTTTCCCAGATCTGCAGAAAATTGAATTAACTCACATCTCTCGCACAATTTGTAATTAAATATCCGCTGTGTTAATTTAATTTAAATTTGCAGTCTTTTCAAGTAGGCGCCAGCCGACCGACCGATCTTATACAAATTGAGAGAGGGTGAATCGGTGCGACTTTCTTGGGCCACTTCTCTATTGCACTTTGGTAGCCAGCGACCAATTAAACATTTAATGAAATTGTTTGACTTTCGTGGGAGCCTCATTTTGCCGTCTGTTCGGTTTTACTGTTCCGATCTTTCAATTCGATTATATTGAAATAAATTAAATGTTCTTCAATTGAATAATTAGCAAAAAAAAAAAAAAAAAAAAGTTGTTGACTTGCTCTCTCGCCCTGCGTATCGATTTCGAGTGAGCGAGCGAAAGTGTCGCCTTCTGCTCCCATCTGGGCGTCAGTTACAATTAACCATTTTGAGACCATTTTGTGTGGCGGCTGTGTGGGAACTATTCATGTGGTTGAAATGTTGTAGGGGGGAGGGGGCGGACGATTGGGCCTATTGATTTGCTTTGACAAATTTGATAGTTGTCTCCGCAGTTTCGACCTCACAAGGGGGGTCATAAATTCTCATTGTATGGAAGTTTATGTAAAAAGAAGGAGAAACAAAAACAACAACAGACGATCAAGGGGAATGCGTGGGCATGCTTAATTAATTAATTGGCTTTTGTGAAATTCAGAAATGTTGGTTAATTGTGGATATGTATTGCCTTTGCATTGGCTATCAATTGAACAGTATAATTGTTATGGGGGTCATTTAAATAATTTCTATGTTGTTGAAAAGAGTTGAAGGACCTTCGAACCATGAGGAAGAGTACCGGCTTACAGCCTGGACTTAAAAAACTTCATGTATAAAGCAGGGATGCAAACCGGTTCTGAGCTGAACCGGTTTTGAACCGAACCGAACCGCTTATTCCCGCTGGTGAACCGAACCGGCTTCCTTTCAGAATTTCTGAACCGAACCGAAAACCACAAATAAAAACGGTTCGGTTCGGTTCAGTTCTCTGACGAGTTTTAACGGGAATTGCTTTCCTCTAGCCAATGATTTTGATTATTTAGGAAATTTGAATCGTTTCCCGAAGATAATTTTCAAACATTTCGATCGACCCTCTACATATTTAGCGTTGTCGGATCCATATGACTTTTAAGGATAACCTGAACCTGATTTCCCGCCGATCTCTTAATTTACCTGTCATCCATCTTAATTTGTTTTTTCATTAGACAATATTTTCAATATTCTGTGGTACTTCTTAACCTTAATTCAATCTTAATCAGGGCATTCCTCCAGAAACTGATAGACGAGTCCTGGGAATCCGACATAATAATCTTTGCAGATTGTTCTATGGATTTTAAAGATATTCGAATGGATTATAGGAATCAAATTTCAAAAATTGGTCGAATAGCCACTTCACCGAAATCATATTTTAAAATGTGCCTTTGTGAACCACTGAACCGAACCGAAACCGCGGTTCATTTAACTACAAAAACCATGTTATGAACCGAACCGGCGGTTTAGAAACTGTGCAAACCACTGAACCGAACCATTACTTATTTTCGAATGGTTTGCATCCCTGGTATAAAGTAATTTTTCAAATATTTTTCCACTTCAAGTACAGGCAAACTTCATTCCTTCTTTCACAGAGCAGCTTATAAATAAAGATACCATTTAAACAAATAGTCTAACAATATTTCTACGTTCCTTCTTTACCTGTTTTCCTCTAGGAATTCTCTCTCTCTCTCTCTCTCTCTCTCTGAGAATTAAATCAATCCATAATTAATTGCTGTCTCATGTTTACACATCTTATCAAAATGCCAATTTATGTAATTATTTGTTCTCCTTTAACTACACAATAAAATATTACACGATAAACACACAACTTTGATAATTCAAAAGAAAAAGAAAAACCAGTCAAGGGACCCAGGAGCGCCCAGTTGACTTTCTGTCCAGGCCCAATGCTTGTCATTAGAAACCATCGCCCAGACAAACAACAAAATTGCATATCGAGCTCTTAAAACGCATAAATTATGAGCCAACTTCAGTCCCGAGTCGAGGTGATGCGAGCAAAAAGTTGCAGCATATAAAAAAATGCAGATACAGATACAGTAGCTCCTTAGAGATAGAGAGAGAGAGAGAGAGAGAGCTGTTCTGCTGTGCAATGGTTATTGTCATCCTTAAAGTCTGTTGGTCGTTGATGTTCCAGCCACTGACTGCGCCCAGAGTGCAGTTTGTCATTTGCTGATTTTTGCTTCATGGCGTTTATACACTTTAAAGTGGAGTATAATCGTCTTGAGAGAAGCTTTGGGGTTTTTCGAAAAATATCATGGAATTTTCTGAAAAATACTAAAAAAGAAACAAGAAAGAAAGTCGATAAACCAACTAAGTGTAAGATCAGTATGCGTAATGAAGTTACAGTGCACATACTTTTGCTCATAACTAGACTACAGCTCATACGATTCTCACCATATCTTTGGCAAATCGATTGATTATTTTGATTACTTAAAATGTTCAGAAGTAACGAACTTTCTATCTATAAAACTGTAGAGTATAAAACTTTTCCACCGGATCTAGCTATTTGGTAAGGAAGAAAAGCCAGAAATCAATCAGTTTTGCCGAAGTCTGCATTTTTGGCTATTTTGTGGCTAGTCTGTTAACTTTCTAGCTATTTTGGTTGTGTAAAATGATGGATTAGAATATCTCATCTAAAATCTAGTGCATTAATCATAACTTTCCACCAGAGTTGTAATTTTAAAATTACTTCCCGTACTTAATTACTTTCCATTACAATTATCTCGACTGTTTAGATAATGAAAAAACAATTCCTGATTACAATTTGTTAAGCAATCGTAGCTGCAACTTGAAAGTACACGAATAATTAATCCTTTCAAGCACAAGGGGGGGCTACAATTACTCAAGTAATTGTAAAAGTAACTACTTTTTGTGATAATTAATGAATAATCACTTATATTCTGATTCGATTCTGAATTCGATTGAACTAAATTGCTAAAAGTTCAGAGTTCCAAGTAATGTTATATGAAGTTCAGCAGGATCTACAACTCAACAAGAGGGGTAATGACCCTATAAGTGAATGTAAGGGAAATTTGCAATGTGAATCTTTGATTTTATATACGTGTGCTGTTTCTGTGCTGAGATAGTTCCACAGACTTCATACACACCCACAGTACTCGCATGTAAAATCACAGATCCCCATGGAAAATTTCCCTTGCCATTAACTTGGATGGCTGTTACTTATTTTTGTGTGTTCGCAAGAAAAATAAGGAAAATCTACATAAGATTTTCCAGAAGGGGTATTTTTTACAATTTCGATTCCTAATGATAGTCGATCACGAACTCAACTCTACCAAAAAAAGAATAAGCAGCTACTCAGAATTGCATCTACAAATGTTTGCAATGGCACAGTGAGCTAACACGTCGCCGGCGTTGAGTGCAAAAGGTCCGGGGATCCAGTTCAGACACGTCCGACAGCCAAGGCCAAGGCAGGCAGGTGTACTTTCAAACGATGCTCTCTAAGCAGTAGCATATGTCCAGTTCTTATTAATGATTTATACTGCCGATCCGATCAATTGATATCCCCCGGTTTGCGAAATCTCTTCATAATTTATAATTTAATCAATAAAAATTTCAAAAACGGAGTTTTTTAACTCAAATCGAGCTATTAAGTTCTCAAAAAAATGTTCTTCAAGTGAGAAAATTGTACTTTAAGTAAGAAAAATCGTACATATGCTGATTTTGACAACGATTGCACCCATCTTGAATCCAATATTCTCAGTTTTTTCCCCTCTGTGTAGGTCTGTGGAGCGAACTCTCTTCCTTGCTATGTTTTTACAAGAAATACTGTTTAGAAATCAATTCTAGGGAACGATGGTGATGAAATACGGGAATTAGCAACTTCCTTGGGATACTATGTCTATGAACAGACTGCTTACATGCCAATAGGTCAACGGGTGCCTTCTTTAGTCTCCCAGTTATTTGCTTGTGTAGTCTCCTAAGCAGAACTACGTTCCAGATATTTTCCTGAATTTCAACACATATTTGTTTAGTCGAGTTGGTAAAAGGTCTAAAACTTTGTTGAAAAGAGTTGTGAAATTCTTGAATTTTTCTAAGTGTGCGAACAGGATTGTCGCTTCAAGTTTCAAAACTGCAATGCGTAGATCGAAAACAGGCCTACATAACTCAGTAAACTTATTATAAGTTCATGGTTTATATAAAGAATGAAATGGAGGAATAGTTCGGAAAAGACTTCAATATTCTAGGATTTAGTTAAGGAGTTATAGTTAAGGAGTTATATATATATTTCAGTCGCTTTTAGTTTAATATGTCATATTAAAATCTACTTGCTTTAACATGAATCGACTATAAAACATCAAACTTGTAATCGCTTATAGTGATAATTTCAAAGAGTAACTAAATGTCGTCTTAGGCCCATACCAAACTTATCTGGTTGAGCCTTTTGCACCTTGGCAATGTAAATTCATGCGAAGTGCACACATATTTATTTAGCTTTTTTGTTTTCTTTGCCCCTTGCATATTTATGTCTCTCTGAAGGATGGAGCCCTCCATCTTGACGGGGCAGCACACACAAACAAAAAAAAAAACTTGATTGATTGGCCTGCCAAGCGGTCCAGCCGCTGGTCCCGCGGCTGCTGGATGGATGCAAAATGGCTGACCGGCCTGAAACTTTCCATTGGCATTTCCGTAACACAAAATCAAGTGCCATGCACCGCCGCCCCACAAAAACACATTCCGTCTAATCGGACGTATCGGCGACTTTGACTTGTGTCTTGCATTCGTAATTTTCAATAAATTGTTCCAGGAATTTTCAATATTTGTTATTAATATCAGTGGAGAGAGATAAGCGGCGCGACGTCGTTGTCACCTGTGGAAAAGGTGGCGGAGGGTAAATATCATAAATACACAGAACAAGAAAATGAATTTGTTTATGCATCGGCCGTCTCGCTCTAAAAGCGGAAATTTTATTAATTGCCCCTCTTTTGAATTGAATTACGCCAATGATTATTAGAACTACGACCATAATCGGACATGCATTTCGTCTGCTGTTTATTTAGGGCAAGTGTAGCTTCGTTTTGGAACACCTCAATCGTTCATAGTATAATCGGTCATTTATTTCGTCCCGAGTTTAACCACTCAAGTGTATTGGTATGAAATTTAAATTCCTACGATAAGCCAAATGACTTTGAATGATGATGACTGGATATCAGGGGAAAAAACAATTCTATTTTGGTTATCGATTTTTTTTTGTGCCATTTCAAATGAAATTTGTTGCTGTGTGAAAACAATTTTTGCATAGATAAGCTTCCAATGGTATCAATTGTCCGTATTAAAGGTTATTTGGTGGTATTATAATATTTGAGTATTTATTTGCATTAATTTGTGTAAATATTTGCCTGGAATAATATTAATGAATTTACCATAATGAAATTTGTAAGGACTTAATGCTAATTTTTGGCTCAATATTTGTTCTATTTGTTATAGCAAAACTTCTCAGTGGCATTTTATGTAATTTTATGACCTGTGCATAATTGATATGTCTGAAAATCGGTATTAGCATTCAAATCGGAATCAGTTTTGTATGGGGTAAGTATCTTAACTCTATATTTCGAAAATAAGTACCAAATTACCTGTCAATCAAATAATTTCTATTACTCTGAAACATTTAACACTCACATTATCATAATAATAAAATAAGCACCAAATTTTCTGTCTATCAAATAGTTTCTAAGACTCTAAATTGATTTTGAACCGCTTAACTCTAGTTTGGACTAGGTCCTGATACATTAAACACTTACATTATCAAACCACAGAACAATTTTCCAGTTCCCGTATAAAGCAAATAATGAGATATGGCATTTCACCTACTAAGAACCAACTAAGATGACAAATCTTCATAACTTCATAATGCCAACCTACATATCATATTTCTCTTTCTTAACTTATATGATTTCTAAGTCATGCACTTGAACCAGATTTCTAAAAATTTTTAGGCAGGCCGGTTCTGAACCGAAGCGAACCAAACCGCATCGAACCAATTATTGTATTTGGAAAATGGAAAAACCAACTAGCGTCGTTCTAGAGTTGTATATACTTAGCACATTTGTCGGTTGACTATAACATATAGCTGTCATAGGAACGACCGCTTGAATATCTAGTGTTGGTAAGAAAAACTTTTTTGTTGTCAAAGAAAACGCCTCCAAACTCCGAATTTACTAGTTTTCTATGCTTCTCCATAATTTTACCAACTTTGATCGAAATTGGGCATCTATATAGTATAGCTGTCATGGAAAACTAGCGTCAGAAAAGTAGTCTTTGTAAGAACAACTTTTTGTTTTCAGTGTAAACCTCTTGAAAAATTGGCACATATTTATTTTATAAGCTTTCACACAATTCTTTAAAGTTTTGTCGAAATCGGATGACTATAGGTTATAGCTGCCATAGGAATGATCGGTCAAGAAACTAGTGTTAGTGGGAAAAACTTTTTTGCTTTCAATGCAAACGCTTCCAAACTCCGTACTTACTAATTTTCTATGGTTTTACATGATTCCTACAAGTTTGGTTGAAATCTGACATCTATATAGTATAGCTGCCATAGAAAAGTAAGTTTAGGAAAAAAATCTTAAAAAGAAAAACTTTTGTGTTTTCAATGTAAATCTCTTTAAAATTGGCATACATTTATATAATAAGCTTTCACACGTTTTTTCAAAGTTATGTCAAAATCGGATGACTATATGTTATGGCTGCCATAGGAATGATCGTTCGAGAAACTGTTTTTAGTGAGAAAAACTTTTTTGTTTTTAGAGAAAGCTCCTCCAAACTTTGTATATCTAAGTCTGCTATGCTTTTCCATGATTCCACTAAGTTTGGTCGAAATCGGACTTCTATATAGTATAACTGATATAGAAAAGTGGAGTCAGAAAAGTAGTTTTTGTGAGAAAAGCTTTTTTGTTTTCAAAGAAAACGCCTCCAAACTTTGTAACCAAGTTTGGTCGAAATCGGACATCTATATAGTATAGCTGTCATATGGTCATATGATCGTATGGTCAGAAAAGTAGTTTCAGTGAGAAAAACTTGTTTGTTTTCAGTGGAAAGGTCCTTCAAATTAGTTAGAAATATACAAACCTCGGACGAGCCGAAGTTACCTTTCCTCTATTTGTATAAAATGTCATCCCCAATGTCATGAATCACCAAAAACCGGGTAGGATTATACCCTAATCTGTGTTAGGAAACGAAACGGTGGCTTAAAACTTGCTAGAAATACTAAAACAAACCTTAATTCTCGATCAGTTTGCATCTGTGCTATTTAGGGGTTATGTTATAAAGGACAAACGACACCCCTCTGCATGTCTGTTCACTTTTTAGATTGTATTTCTCCCCCTCCCCACCACAAGAGCGTATCAAAGTCATGGCCAAAGAACTATCAAATCATGGATAACAGTTTTCTCTTTTTAGTCTGTCATTCCGTAACACACCCAAAAATCCATCCAAGTGTTATACAACCGCTTGCTGGAACTGGGGCTGGGACGGCGGCTATTTACTTAGCAAATTAACTAAAAAGCCAATGGGGATAAGCCAAGTTCTACTATTAACAGCAAACGAGAGAGAAAGCAATTTGAAATTGAAATTCAATATGCTGACTCGGACAAATAAAAACCCTAAACGAAAAAAGACAATTCGAATACAAATAAATTGGAATTGCGATAAACGTTGCAATCAAAGGTAGCCCAGGCCACACCCACCACACAATCCCTGGCCATGCGATACTTTGTGACAATTAATACGCTAAACGATGGACGACTAACGGATGACAACGACCAGCCACAAGGACAACGGCACCAAAAAAAAAAAAAAAAAAACAGAAGAAAAAATATTCTCACCACACCAACAAAAAAAGAATACAGCAAAAAAGCCACAAAGGAGGCCGGCCTCAAAATTGCCACAGGACACGCGTGGCGCTCGTTTGCGCAACTAAACTGAAATTTGTTAGAAAATTACCCCCGTGAATGATAAAAAAAAAAAGAAGATAAAAAATGAAATTTTACGCGGCCCACCAGAAACAGAAACCACAGGAACCCATCGATAATGACTGTAATAAGGATTCAATGATTGTGCCACCCTTTCGTCTGTCCAACGTTTGATAGGGCGTTCAATTCTTAATCAGGGTGGGTATACCCACTCGCACATCCCTGATATCATTGGACAAAGTTTGGTATTTTTTTTTTTATGAGTTTTAGACACGTTTTGCATGAAAGTTTTGTGGGAAAGATTTGCTGCTACCTTTGGGAATAGAAATATGCAAATCATTTTACTGGCCATTAAGCCTGTCAGAGTTTCGATTAATGTTTTATGAAATGGAAAATTTTAGTATTATAATAATTGCATCTTGCGAAACGCGAAACAGAGTTGATATTTGAAGATACAAAAAAGATGGCTCGTGAGTGGCGTGCGTCTTGAGGAAAGCACAGAGTTGGCCCAGATACTTTACAAAAACAAATGTGCAGGTAATAAAAATGAAAAAAAAAACTCGGAAAGTTAACTTTGGCTCGGCTGAAGTTTGTATACCCTTGCTGCACGTTTTGTAACTAATTGAAAGTACATGTCCACTGAAAACAAACAAGTTTTTCCCAATAAGACTACTTTTTTGACTGTACTTTTATATGCCAGCTATACTATATATGTAGATGTCCGATTTCGACCATTGGAAAGCATAGCAAACTAAGAAATACAAAGTTTGGAGCCGTTTTCTTTGAAAACAAAAAAGTTTTTCTTACTAATACTAGTTTCTCGACCGATCATTCATATGGCAGCTATAACCTATAGTCATCCGATTTTGATTAAACTTTGAAGAATTGTGTGAAACCTTTTAAAATAAATGTATGCCAATTTTCAGGAGGTTTACATTGAAAACAAAAAAGTTTTTCTCACTAAGACTATTTTTCAGACTCTTCTTTTTCATGACAGCTATACTATATAGATGTCTGATTTCGACCAAACTTCATGAGAATCATGAGTAGTATAGCAAAATAGTAAATACGGAGTTTGGAGACGTTTGCATTAAAAACAAAAAAGTTTTTCTCACTAGAACTAGTTTTTCGACCGATCATTCCCATGGCAGCTATATGTTATAGTCATCCGATCCGGCCGGTTCCGACAAATGTGCAGCGTAGTTGTACCAGTAGACTTCGTGCAAAGTTTCTTCGCTATAGCTTTAAAACTGACAGAGCAGATAGCATAGAAACAGACGGACAGACGTACATGGCTATATCGGCTCAGCTCGTCATGATGATCAAGAATATATATATATATACTTTATTATAGGTTCGGAAATGCTTTCATCTATGCGCTACTAACATCTGGACCATATCAATGTACCCTCTGCAAGGGTATAAAAACATCATATCAAAGACAATTTAGTAGATAGATAGGTTCGTACATTCCTGACCAAACTATTAATCAGATTTATTGATCGATGTGCCATAGAACTGGTAGATTTTGTATAAACGATGGTAATATTCTACGCAAAAGTAGCAGCTCTGCTATCAACTCCTACTGCAGCTCCAAAAATCACACTGTGCATACACTTTTGTTGGTACAGAGTATATTATAGCAGGTCTTGACCAACTTTCTTACTTCCAATTTTCGTACAAAAGATATTAACTTACGGTTTGGGGCTAAATCCGAGCGGCAATGCTTTCTTATGTCTGCTTATATCACTGCTGGCGCTATTGGCTGGCGAAGGTGAGCGGTTGGGAACAATTTGTTAAAGAAATACTTGTCCAGAGCCCACAGTACCCGCTACAACACCTGGTTTTCTGTTCTTTTGTCCGACATTCATATAACAAGCAGCTATTCAGATAAATGGCTGCCCATCGATACTGATCTTCTGGTCTCCTGATCCTTCTTATCCCAGTATCATTCGTCCCCTGCTAGCAGATGTTTGTAAGTTTCTATCCAGTTAGTATCCTTTTAGAGCTATAAACTATAGTGTATCATGGTTCATTAGGGTACAAAATCGTCAATTTTTTCAATGTCTTCCTTAAATGATGATTTCATAAAGAAGATTTTCCTTAGATTGATACATTTTCTGTCCCGAATTGAGCTAAGGAACTGGAGATTGATTAGTTTGGAGTCTTTAGAGACTTGCGCTGATTACCCCGAGTGTTTTTTATGCAAAGGGCATAATAGTTATAAACTAAGCCAATCCCTTTCTCCATTCAAAAGTAAAAACTGTTTTCATAATCTTTCTCTGGTCCAAAAACAAATGCGAAATATTCAAATCCAAAGAAAGCCCATGAGAGCAAACTATCTCCATACATGAGGGGATTGTACCTTTTGAGTCTCCAGTGACTGCCGCAATGACTGTCCACAAATTTGCCAGGCAATTAATCAAATCTTAGTTCATTTCAAAGCCAAACATTTACATGCCAGGGGAAAATGCAATTGACCGTTAAATGGCACATAATTTCCGATTTTCAGAGGGAATGGTAAATGATTTGCATTTATTTAGTCTTTTTTTTTGGGATAAATAAAAGATAACAGCAAGTCCTGGGGGAATAGGAGTGGTTGGAGTCAAAGAATGTAATTTGGATAACAATTTTGAACAATTTGTTAAACTCATTCAATGCACTTTGCGTGACTTTAGTGTAACGGTTCGAACCCATAACCGATTAGCGGCCACCAAAATTCCCATTAAATTTTTGCTCTACAGCGACAGCTGGCCTCTATTTGGTTGCGTTTCCGTGGAACAATATGAATAATTGGTCATTGAAACCAATAAAAGCCGTTATGTACTTGGTAAAACACCCGAAAATGATTGACAGTTTGTTGGTTGTCATTTCAAACGTCAACACGTCCATATAATTGAACCAATTGGTAACTCCACCCCCTCCCCTCTACACCTTCCACAGGCGACTGGCAAATTAATTTTCCTTTTCCGAGTTGAAATATGTTTATGAATTATTAGTCAATTGTTTGAGTCTATTTGTAGTCTTATTCCTACACCTGATCGATTACCTTTCTGTTGTTGTTGAAGGGGTGCCAGGTGAAATAATAAATATTATGACTTATTGCATGTTTGTACATAGTTTTGTGGTTTTCTGCGGGGCAAAAATGACTACAGCAGGAATTATTAAATATTTCCGTTTTTCGACCACAAGGATCGTTGCCTAACCGCATGCACTGAGACAAAAATGTAGTACAATGTGTTGGAATAAGTTGGAAATGAAAATGTTTTTATTGTATGAAAGAAACAGTATATTGATAATTTCCGGTTGTTTGTAACGCATAGAAGGAAGCATTTCCGACCACAAAAATGTGTATAAATATTCTTGATCAGCATGACGAGCTGATCCGACTATTTCTATGCTCCTATCTTCTCCGTCAGATTTAAAGCTATCGCTACCAAACTTTGCACGAAGCCTTCTGGCACAAATACGCTGCACATTTGTCGGAACCGGCCGGATTGGATGACTCAAACATATAGCTGCCATAGGAATGATCGGTCGAAAAAGTAGTTCTAGTGAGAAAAACTTTTTTGTTTTTTATGCAAACGTCTCCAAACTCTGTATTTACTAGTTTTTAATGCTTCTCCATGATTGTCATAAGTTTGGTCGAAATCGGACATCTATATAGTATAACTGCCATAGAAAAGTAACGTTACAAAAGCTGTCCTTGTAAGAAAAACTTTTTTGTTTTCAATGTAAACCTCTTGAAAATTGGCATATATTTATTTTATACGCTTTCACACAATTCTTCAAAGTTTTGTCAAAATCGGATGACTATAGGTTATAGCTGCCATATGAATGATCGGTCGAGAAACTGGTTTTAGTGAGAGAAACTTTTTTGTTTTGGAAGAAAATGCCTCCAAATTTTGTATTTCTTAGTTTGCTATGCTTTTCCATGATTCCACTAAGTTTGGTCGAAATCGGACATCTATATAGTATAGCTGCCGTAGAAAAGTAAGGTTACAAAAATAGTCTTAGTAGGAAAAACTTTTTTGTTTTCAATGTAAATCTCTTAAAAATTGGCATATATTTATTTTATAAGCTTTTACACAATTCTTCCAAGATTTGTCAAAATCGGATGACTACAGCTTATAGCTGCCACAGGAATGATCGGTCGAGAAACTAGTTTTAGTAAGAAAACTTTTTTATTGTTTAAGCAAACGTGTTCAAACTTTGTATTTCTTAGTTTGCTATGCTCTTCCATAATTCCACCAAGTTTGGTCGAAATCGGACTTCATATAGTATAGCTGTTATACAAAAGTAAAGTCAGAAAAGTAGTCTGATTGAGAAAAACTTGTTTGTTTCCAGTGGATATGTCCTTCAAATTAGTTAGGTAACTTTCTGCTCTTCTCTTCTTTTCCAATCCCTAAATGGGACATAGGGCATCAAAGAAAACTTTCTGAATGGGTATTCAAGCTTCGGCCGAGCCGAATTTAGTTTTCCTCTATTTTTACAGTTGCCTCGAACTTGTATTATACATAAGACTTTCAGTTCTTTTACTTCCTTACACTAGAAGTTCCTAAAAACAGGCATGAAACTGCGTCAAGACCGACTTTAATATACTCCTAACCAACAAAAGTGTATGCTCATCCGATTGTATCGTACATCCGATCTTTACCAAACCTTTAGAGGATCGATAGATCGATCGAATTCTGATTTTATAATATGTTCAGAAAGTACGAGCCGTCTCTCTATAAAACTGTGGAAGATTTTACGTATTTTCCATATTGCAGGGGCGTGGCAAAACATTAAAGAAATGAAAATGTAAGAAGTATATGTCCAAGCACTAGCATTCAGCTCAGAGGGGGCAACATAGTAAGCTGTATGCCATGGAATGATTCTGAATTCTACGGTTTTGATATAACCGTTCCTGAACTCAAAATATTTTCATTTCTTCACTCTTTAATGAACTGTTCTAAAAATCGGACTTAAGAAATCTACAAAATTAAATTATTTCTTTTTGGTAAATCAAACTTTTTTCCAAGTGCATTGAAATTGGTAGAAAATGCAAACGAAACGAGTTGGTCAGGGCGCCACTTTTTATCCAATTGAAATGCCAAAGCCTTTGCCACGCCCACTCTACCAACTAAACCATAGTCTCCACGCCCCCTGGGGCCATCCGTCTCCTGCCTTCAATACAAAATTAATTCTTTGCATACACACGTACTTCTCTCCCCAACCCATGCCGGTATACTGGAATACTGGAATACTCCTCGTATTATTGTATAAATTAAATTTGCTTACACCGAGAGCTCCACACGCCCCTTGCATGTTGTTTAGCATATGGGGCCACGCCCCCTCATATCAGAGCAAAAACAACAACAAACAAAAAAAGGCAGTGGGGGCCCAACAACAGCCCAAACAGTCAGAGGACGCTTAATTATAGCTTATCACATTTCCATAGCTCGAGTCGATCGAGCTCGTTTTTCATCTTTGTCATTTGATAATTGTGGGTCTGCAACATTTTCACAGTCGCATAAATCAAAATTATGGATTGGGAGAAGGCAAGTTTCCGCTGCAGCCTGTGGGTCTGTATTTTGGCCAAAATTCAAGCACTGACCTTGACATTCGCGGAGAAGATTGTGGCAATACCGTTAGGCCACCAAAAACCTAATTGAGAATCACCAAAAATTCCAGCGGGGCCCCCAACAAAAAAATGTCGCAGACATCAGAGAATGCAGCGGTTTTTGTTTCTACTGGCTGGGCTCTCCTCGGTCTCTACTGGAGGGGTGGGGTGGGGTGGGGGGGGTTTTTTGTTCAAGACGTTTGCTATTTAAATTTTGATGGCATTGTGCACACCGCCGGCTGTGTTTTTCTGTTTTTAGCTTGGAGCTTCTTGAGGCGACCCCGTTGCCGATTGTGGAGATCTTGCGGAATACAGTAGCCTGTTTGATGCCTGCATTAGCATCGATTTCGGTTTGATGGGGACGCGCAGGTTTTTGGCATTTCGTCATCATCAACTGCGGTTTCGGTTTGGGTGAGGCAAAAGAGATGCCTTGAGATTGCGAACAGAGTTGCCAGAGTAGCTGAGAAGAGTGCCCACGGTCCTCAACTAATTCATTCTATTATGGAATCCATAACATATATATTTTTTAAACCAATTTTCCAAGACTAAATTTTCCATATTTTAGGGCAAATTTCCAAAATTGTTTTTCCAAATTGAAGAAAATTAAGAAAACTATATACAAAAATTTTCGTAAATATATGAAAAACTAGAAACTAGCTTAAATATTTTCAAAAAATACTCTTTTTCCCATTTTCCGAACGATCGTTCGTATGGGAGCTATATGATATGGAAATCCAATTGGGCCAAAAAATTTCAAAATTATGTAAAAGCATGTATAACAAACAAATACAAAATTGGAGGATGCTACCATTAAAAACAAAAAAGTTTTTCAAAATAAGACTGTTTTTCAAACCTATCTTTTGTATGGCAGCTATACCATATAGTTGTCCGATTTCAATAAAACTTGGTAGAAATATAAAAAAACATAGAAAACTTACGATTACAAAGTTTGGCGACGTTTCCATTGAAAAGAAAAAAGTTTTTTATACTAAAACTAGTTTTCCGACCCATTGTTCCTATGGGAGCTATGAGATATAGTCATCCGATCTGGTCGGTTCCGACATATTAGTAGTGTGCAGCAAAGAGAAGACTCTGTGCAAAATTTCAGCTCGATAGCTTAAAAGCTGAGATACTAGTTCGCGTAGAAACAGACGGACAGATGGACAGACAAAGCTCAATCGACTCAGCTCAAGAACATATATAGTTTGTGTGGTCGGAAATGAATATTTCTATGCGTTGCAAACTTCTGTGCAAAATTGTAATACCCTTTGCAAGGGTATCAAAATCGCCGAGTTTTTAAAATTAAGAAATTCATTTCTAAATAAGCCGATATTCGGCTTGTCTTTTCTAAGTTCTAGAAAAAAAAGTGTCTTAAAACAAGAAAAATACATCAGAAAAATCTGAAAACTAGAAAATAATTTTGTTGAGTGCAAAAAGATTTAAGGAAAAGCCAAGTTGGAGTATCAAGTGTGCGATCAAAAAATTTTGACTCTTAAACTCTTTCTAAGATCACAAAATTGAACTGTTAATATAGTTCTGACATGGAATACTCCTAATCCACGTATAAAACTGTCTATATCTTCTCTCAGTGTAAAGTTAAACCCTTCATGAAAGAACATCTATTAGATCTTGGTGTAACAGGTTTCAAAGTTGAAGGAGCAGTTATCATAGAAGCTTAAAGAGGGATACGTGACATAGCTAGTCAAGCTGATCAGGTATATATATGCTTTATAAGGTCGGAAGTTCTACCTTTTGTTGTTGACATATAAACGCACTAAGTTTTGCATATCCTTCTACACTAAGCGTAGCAGTAAATGCCCATAAATATTTTTAAAATAAGTTTAATAATTCTTGAAATATAAATTTTCATACTTAAAATATGAAAAAAAAAACATTTCTGGCCTGTTTTTGAGTCCCATATTCTCAGATTTTTCCCTCTGATTGGGTATTACTAGTCAATCTTCAATCTTCAATCTGCTCTACACATTCTATGAGCTACTCAGAGAGCAAAAAATGTCAATATCACTTTGATCTGGGCTGGTTAATTTGATATTTTGACAAATATCAGTTTTTCCATATCATTTCGAAACTATCACCTTTCATTTTGACCATGAAAAGAAAGAAACGTAAAGAAGAGAAGAAGAACGTGTCAGTTGGTGGAGTACGATAAGACTCCGTTCCATTCGTGCTAAGTATAAGAGGTCCTGAGTTCGAGCCCCAGTCAAGAGTAGATAAAGTTAATAAAATAATAAAAATTATGAATTGGCTGTTTCTGATTCTCTTAAACAATTTATAATATTTAGCCAAAAAAGCAGAATGAGCTGCAAGATTTATAGGATGATAAACTTATCATTTCCAATGTATTTTTTTACTTATTGTATCAAAATTACATTATAAAATATCAATTTGATCTTATAATATTGATTTTATATGCTCGAAAATATCAGTTTGATATTTTCGAACAGGTCAGTTTCTGCGGATTTATATTGATATAGGAACATATTGTACTGAGAAACGAATCAAATCAAAAGAGATTGAATATTGCATACTCTCCCATGCCTCGACAACCCTGCTAAGCATTTTCGCCTGCCCAAGCGATTCAAATTTCGGGCCAAGGCAACGCACCGCGACACACACCAAACTAACAAAAAACCAACAAAACAATCGCCAAACAATCAACTACCAATTCAATCTATAAACCGAAAATATTTATGCATTTTGATGCGGCAAAATGAATGATTTGACTTTGACGAAAAGATGTCAAAGCCACGGAGGACAAAAAAGAAAGAGAACAAACCAACAAACAAACACAGAAGGAATGCATTGGGGACGAGAGCGAGAGAAACTTTGGTGGATATTAGCGCAAAACGCTTGGATCCTGCCGACAATTTAAATGCGCCAAGACCCGATCCAGTCCTCGAGTGGCAACAATAATCAGAACATGGCCTCAGCTCCAAGCACCGAGGCTTTTGTGGCAAATGTCGCAGTCGTCGACGACGTCGCCGGTTGTTGCCGCCGCTTGATGAAAGCGTCAGAAATTGATGGATGTGAATGCTGTTGGGCCGGGACCAGCTCAGCAGCGACTTTGTGCCATGGCTTTGACTTTGGCTTTGTGCCGCAACGCAAATCTTTTGGGCTACTGTACTTGGGCGATGGCTTCTTCGGCTTTTGGGGCCTTTGAAGTTGAATGCGGTAGCAATTTGTGCTTTAATTTGAGTTTAAAAACTATGCACAAACCGAACCATTGTTAAGGTACCAAAATGGTGAAAGAAAAACTTGACAGCTGCAACATTTTTTTTTTGCTAAGCGATTGTTCTAATCTTGAATGGTAATTAGCCAATGGGAAGACAATGTTAGCCAAGTGTTTAATTAACGCTGCAAAGGAGCGACAGTTGGAAGGAAAGCTGGGGTCACATTCTAGGCAGAAAGTGCGTTTTCCCAATTCATGAGAATGTGCAACAATTGTTTTGAAATTCAACTGAAATTATTATAAAAGCTGTCTTAAAGTTATCTTTTTAATGTTTTACTCGAGTCTTTGTATTCCAAATCTTAGCAGGTTTTGGTTTTCCAAAAACTAATTGGAAACTGTAGTAGGCTCTGGACTTAACCCTCGACCTTTCCTTTTCCATTTAAACATGATAAAAGTGTGAATAAGATAAACTGCTGTATAATTTCAACTTGCTAATGGCTTTAATTGAAGATTTGTCAAGAACAGAGAGGCCGAAAAATTGAGAGAATTGAGAATTGAGAAAAAAAAGCAACGCAAAACCAGCTCTGACCTACTTCAATGCTCGGCTAGAGACTGTTTGTTCTCTAAGCACAACACTCGCCAAGCGTTCGGCTTGTATCGATATGAATAGCGAAATTAGTCGGGCACATGCGGACCAGGCGTGATCATCGCTGCTCATTGATGATTACAGTAGCCGACTGTTAATGTTAATTTCTTATTCATCCCCAGTCTCTTTTGCATTTCCCTATACATTTACAATCGTCAGACAAACGCCATAAAAACAAATTCCGTACACAAAAGTCAAACATTTAAATTTGTTGCAATAAATTTTGTGCACTCTGAGACAACCAATGCAACTGCCAACAGACAGAAAAAACAGAAACGACACCAAAAAGAGTAACAACACACAAGGAACAAGTTAGAGAGGGCAAGTATATTGCCTCACATGCATACTCGTACTCCAATGTGCGTGTAATGGCTTCCTTAAAGAAGAAGAGTGCATTGCGAGGATGATGTCCATGATCAAAAATCAGGCAGCCGACGGACAGAGGCAGAGGCTAAAAGGCAAAAAGCCGCTCATTGTTCGATGGCCAGCATCATCATGATGAGGTTGTCAACAAAAGGGAAACCCAAACAGATGATAAACGAAATAATTTCTAGTCAGTGTGAAAGATGGCCATAAATGTAATTTTAAGGTTAAAACTTTAGTTGCGCCTAATTTAAGGGATATTATTTTGTTTCACTAAAACGTTACATGAAGAAAATTTGATTGTTCAAGTATCCTAATCTTAGCTACGTCGCTGAACACAATTTATCGATAAAAAAGTGTTAAAAAAGTTGAATTTTGATAAATAAAGCTCAATTATTTGACAGATATAGCGAAGCTGCCAAGCTACATCGTTGAACACAATTTTCCCATAAAAAAGTGGTTAAAAAAAATGGAATTTTGATAAATAAAGTTCAGTTATTTGAAAGCGTTGTTAAAGTATAGACCAAACTGAACATGTTTGACAGTAACATGTGGCACAAATATAGCGAAGCTGCCAAGCTACGTCGTTGAACACAATTTTCCCATAAAAAAGTGGTTAAAAAAATGGAATTTTGATAAATAAAGTTCAATTATTTGAAAGCGTTGTTAAAGTATAGACCAAACTGAACATGTTTGACCGTAACATGTGGCACAAATATAGCGAAGCTGCCAAAAACCCCAAACCTGAATTGGTAAACTATAGTTCGAACCAGCGAACCGGAGATCCGAAACTTTTGCTGCAGCCGTGCTATCAAAAATATATTTAATAGTAAACTGCTTGTATTTAATTCCAAAGATCAAATCAAATTGCCATTTTGATAACTTAATTTCTTCACTATCCCACACTTGTTTCGGCCAGCGCCCTGCAGCACACATATCACCTTCAACTAATTGTTATTGTCAAAAGCAACCTTTAAGCCCCGAAACAAGTGAAGTTATCCCAAGTTGCAATTGGTTTCCGCTCTTTTCTTTCATTTTTTTTGTGACTTCTTCACACATCAACGCCCACTTTTCTGGAGCACCGCCCCATTTATCAATATTCATTTAGTGTCGTCGTCAACTTGTTGTTGTTGTTGCTGTTGTTGCTTCAGTTGTCGCTGTGTGGTTGTTGTTGTTGTTCTGCTTGTTTTGATGATGATCATTAAAAGTGGTTAAAGGAGGGAGGGGGGAAAGAAAAAAAAAAATTAATTGACGGCGCATAATGACAGTTTATCTGGAAAAAATTGTTTGCCTCGAGTGTTGAGTTTTAATTAAAAATTATTGGATTACGTTGCTACCTCCAGCACCAGCACCACCACTACCCCCTCCTCCTACCCCTCTACAAGCTGTGCCTCCTGCGGTTGCCACTACTTGGCTATGCCTAAGTGTAAGCCAAAGCATTTCATCATTTTAATGATATAGCCAAGAACTTTTCGTATATGAGCAAGTGACAAAAGTAATTTGTGAGACCAAGTTGGATGTTTGTTATTGCTATTCTTTTGGTACCCCCTCAAAGGGGTGGTGGGGGGGGTCAAGAAGTATGCACTTTTGAAAGTCAAAGCAAGAACGAACCCTCAGAATTGGTTTAAGCTGGGTTTTAATTCGATTTTCAAACCCTTATTTAGTAGAAAGTTGACAGGGCTATATCGATGCCAGCAAAATATGTAATACTTTTGGATTCCTACACATCTGCTAAAACAGTAATATCTCCATTGAAAAAAATCGCGAAACTGTTTGGGATGGTTCATTTCAAAGCTAAGAACTGGTACCTTCCGCTATTATCAAAGAAAGTCCAAACAATTGAATGAATCATCCAAAAAAACGCGCATAAAAAGGATCAAAATAATTACTTTCAACAACTTTAGCCTTAAATTACTAAAAGTCGAATCGTGATGGAACATTTCCAAACACTGACTTGTGCTTAGTACACGAAAATCATCCAGAATCACTACCAACCCAATTATATACTGGAACTTGTTGCCTGGTCCACAGAGACTAAAATATTTCATGTGGATACCTTGGGTTATCTGTGTAGTACTGTTTCAAGAGCCTCCGCCAAGATACAGAGTATATTATAGAGACTGTATTATAAAAAATTTCCGGATATTTTTAACGCTTAGAAAGAAGCATATCCGACCACACAAAGTATATGTATTCTTGATCAGCACGACGGGCTGAGTTGATTAAGCTATGTACGTCTATGCCATCTTCTCCGTCAGTTTGAAAGCTGTCTTCACCAAACTTTGCACGAAGTCCTTTAGTACATATACGCTGCACATACATCAGAACCGACCGGATCGGATGACTATAACATATAGCTGCAGTAAGAATGATAGATCGAAAAATAAGTTTAAGTGAGAAAACCTTTTTTGTTTTCAATGCAAACGTCTGCAAACTCCTTATATACTAGTTTACTATGATTCTTCATGATTCTACTTAGTTTGGTCGAAGTCGCACATCTATATAGTATAGCTGCCATAGAAAAGTAAGGTTAGTAAAATAGTCTTAGTAAGAAAAACTTTTCTGTTTTCAATGCAAACCTCTTAAAAATTGGCACATATTTATTTAATAAGCTTCCTCACAATTCTACAAGGTTTTGTCAAAATCGGATAACAATAGGTTATAGCTGCCATAGTCGAGAAACTAGTTTTAGTGAGAAAGAGATTTTTGTTTTCAAAGCAAACGCCTCCAAACTTTGTATTTCGTAGTTTGCTGTGCTTTCTTATGGTTCCACTAAGTTTGGTCGAAATCGAACATCTATATAGTATAGCTGCCATAGAAAAGTAAAGTCAGAAAAGTAGTCTTAGAGAGAAAAAATTGTTTGTTTTCCTCGAAAAGTTCTTAAAATTGGCATTTATTTTTTTTAGACGATTTCACACAACTCTACAAGTTTTTGTCGAAATCAGATGACTATAGCGTATAGCTGCAGTACAAATGATGCGTCGAAAAACAAGTTCTAGTAAGAAAACCTTTTTTGTTTCAAATGGAAACGACTCCAAACTTTTTATATTTTCGTTTGTTAGGTTTTTGTGTGATTCCACAAAGTTTGGTCGAAATCGGACATCTATATAGTATAGCTCCCATAGAAAAGTAAGGTCCGAAAAGTAGTTTAAGTTAGATAAATGAGTATATAATTGGACGAAATTTGAGTAACAAATTTTTATACAATAATTTGCAAGCGCTGATAGTCTAGGCTGTAAATTATGAATTTGGCAAACCTTACTGAGCATTATTGGCGCTGTCAATTGTTAAGAATCACGCGTTAAGCATATTTTGATACAATGATTTGCAAGCGCTGCCAGTCTAGGCTTTTAATGGTGAAATGGCAAACCTTACGGAGCATTTGGGGCGTAGCCAAATGCTAAGAATTACGTATTAAGTGTCGTAAAATATATACCATAGATCACTCCTTACCATTTAAAACGAAATCTTTTCTTTTCCCACAAATTTTCAGCTCCACTTTAACAGCTCCTCATTTACCATATGTCTAACTTCCCCCACTCTTCAACTCTCATACCAAAAGACCGCATATAAAAACCTTTCAACACGCGCCAAATGTCATAATAAATTTAAAAAAAAAACCAACAGCACAAGAAATACGTATTATGGGGGGGGTTTCAAAAACACACCCTCGCACTGGATCCTCTCTTGAGAATGACAAAGCACTTTTCGATAATATTACACAAATTCAACCATAAAGACAAACGCGATAAGGATCGGACCTCAGTCAAGGTTAAGTGCCAAGCCAATCGACAAAATTAAGGGAGCGCCTAAACGTTCCGTTTACATTTTGATACTGAACCGAAAACAAAGGACTGCCCTTGGGTAGGGTTAGACGAAATAGGGGCAGGAAGCGTGGCAAAAGCAAGCGTGGGTCAATGTTTTTCTATCTTTTTTTGGGGGATGATCAGACGATGATGATGCTGCTGCTGCTCGAGTGTTATTTAGACCAATGACGCCTACACAAAGCTACAGACAGTTGCTGTATGAAAACCCAATTTTTCTACGAATCAACAAAATGGAAATCATAAATCACCTCGGGCCGTTGTCCGGTTTTTGCACCTGGAAACCGTTTTGTGGGCGACCATAGGCAGGTCCAGGTCAACTAAATTACTCAACAGCCGCCTCAGCGACTGACTTCTGGCTGTTTTGCACGCTCCATTTGACAAAGAGATTGAAATGAGAGAATGAAACAATTTGGAAAAATTGTAAATAGACTTGATGACTTTATTTAATTTTTATTTTTATTTTTATTTTCATTTTGGGTTGCCATTGTGTGCACATTTTCTATTTTCTATGATTTGGAATTGCTACCGCCTGCAATTTTCCAAGGGCCATTGAAGTGTGGAGAGCCACTGAATAAAGGACCACAAGGAAAAGAAGTAACAGTTGGAAAATACGAGAGCAGTTGCTTAATTTAGTAATTTGAGTAACCCTTTTGTTCATTTCAAGTTACTAAAACCTTTCTATGATCTATGAAAAGATTGGCTTGCACCGCTGCTCACTTACTTGACAATTAAAAACGCAAATTTTTGCCACTGTCTTAATTTAAATAAATTAAATTTTATGACACTTGCAATGTGTTGCAGTCTTTTGTTTCCATTTTGTTTTTTTTTTTTGATACTGCAATTTCCCTTGCCATTTTAATTGGCTTCATGTCGACCGCCGAGCCACTCATGACGACTCATTTAATGGATATTTAATACCTCGCATCATTCTGAGTGTGTGGGAGACTTTTTGCCAGCAAATTTTGAGATATTCGAAACGCTCTTCTTAAATCATTTGCATGGCCGAACAAGAAAATACAATTAACATTTCAAGTGAACTGAAAGTTGTTGTTGTGGTTGCTTTTGTTAATGAGAAAAGGATTGCGTGCTAAATAAAAAAAAAAAAGATAGCGCAGATTTTTAGCTTTTTCTGTTTTATGGCTTGCCCCAAGTCTATTTCTAAGTCTCAAATGATACTATTTCCTAATTAATTAATATGTATTCTATATATATATATATACATATATGTAAACTTTTTATGAACGTAAACTTACTAACCATGGAAAATGGGTAAACACTTTTACGATCGTTTCGTGTTGGTGTCTTTGATGATTATCTTTAATCATAAAATTTATATTTGTAGGATTCATTTCGTGGCTGCAGCTACGTTCTGAGTTGGGCAGATATTTGATGGTTTCTGGCATAGTGCACCGCCCGAAAGAGGAAGTACAGTGGCTCCAGAGTTATGGAAAGTGAACTTAAATCTGCAAAGAACATACTCGGCTTTTGACAATGCAGTATGCTTTGTAATTCAAGAATGAGCGATCTTGAATTTGAGTATGTCTAGCACTTGACTTGAGAACTATTCTGCTTGATTTGAGAATAATTCGTACTTGGTTCAAGTACTAAAGGTCTTGGATCAAGAATAACACTATCAAAAATTGATACTTGCATGAAGAATTTCACTCTTGGATCAAGAAAATTCTCTATTTTATCGCTGAGTGTATGAATGCAGACTGAAACGAGAAAGCTAAGCTTACTTCGTCTGTGACGAAGTTTTTATACCCTTGCAAGTGTTCGCTAAAATATATTTTCAAAAATAATCGTTTTCCCCACAGCGACACATTTTCCGACCAATCTTTTGTATGGGAGCTATATGATATAGTCTTCCGATTTGAACCAAAATATTTAGAATTAGGTGAAAGCTTGGGAAACATAGAAATACAAAATTTCAGGATGCTACCTTTAAAAACCAAAAAGTTTTACTAACTAAGACTGTTTTTCAGACCTTTTTTTGTATGGCAGCTATACCATATAGTTGGCCGATTTTCATCAAACTTGGCAGAATTATTAAAAAGCATAGAAAACCTATGAATACAAAGTTTGAAGACGTTTCCATTGAAAAGAAAAAAGTTTTTCCTACTAAAACTAGTTTTCCAACCGATTGTTACTATGGTAGCTATGAGATATAGTCATCCGATCCGGTCGGTTCCGACATATTAGTAGTGTGCAGCGAAAAGAAGACTCTGTGCAAAATTTCAGCTCAATAGCTTTAAAACTGAGAGACTAATTCGCGTAGAAAGAGACAGACTAACAGATAGACGGACGGAAAAAGCTCAATACACTCAGCTCATCGCCCTGATCAATAATATATTTATTTTAGGGGGTCCGAAATGAATATTTCTATGCGTTGCAAACTTCTGGGCAAAATCATAATACCCTTTGCAAGTGTATAAAAATGTGCGCCGTACCTTAGTTGTTGTGTCATGGGCAGTTCCATGATACAATAACTAAGGTACTAAGCTTTTGCCAAGAGCACGAGAGAGAGAGAGAGTGGGCAGTTCCATGATAAACAGCAAAGAAATTAGAACGTTCGGTGTTTTGCTTACTCTTGAAGCGTGAGGTTCTTTGCGGCACACATAATTTGCGTCCATGTGAGCCGTTCGCTCTAGCGCTCACTCTTTTTCGCGCTCTTGGCAATCACTCTTAGTGGTTGTATCATGGGCAGTCCGAAGTTACTGGAAAGTTACTGAAGCTTTCTCACTTAGACTGGACCATGATATAACAATAAAGGTAAGGCGGCTTCAGTGTGAGTTCTCTGCAAAGTACCTTCACGTTCAGTGCTGCGCGTACTCTTGAAGCGTAAGCTTTTGGCAAAAGTACCCACGACACTGACTCCGCTTCACATTTATTGTTGAAGTTTTTGAAAAAGCTTTCGTTTGAACGAAAGAGCTGTTAGAGTAGCAAACCACACCTCTACCCCTCCTTCCTACATGCAAGAGCTTTTTGAAAAACTCCATTTAGTTAGCTTCACCGTGTAAAGCCCGTCTTAGAAACTTTAGCCTCAGAGCTTATGCATAAACATTAAGAATTTGGCTTGCTTTATCGATTGCATTTGCTTTCATTCCTCCTTGCAATTCCCAACTGCTTAACGCGGTGATTGCAAGGAGAGACAGTCAACGGTGGGCAGTCATCGGTGAAAGCCTACTTAAGAACATGAATCAGGAGACTTATGAAACAGTTCTTTATAGTCAACCAGCTCTTTTCGGTGAACAAACGCAACTTTTAGCTAAGCTCCCTAATTCACTATTTAAGCAAGTTTGTATCAGAAGGGAGAGAAGTGAAATTGATATTTATATATATATATCTTGATCTACCTCTTCATTGATGTCATTTCCAAGACATCTCGTCCCACGGTCCCATAATACAACAACTATATTATAACCAGGCATGAAATCATGAAGCATTAGCCCAAGCCCCAAGTCTCTATAATGAAGTAGGTGTTGCTTTTGGCTGCGTTTTATACATTAACATATACCCTCACACTTGCCCATCCACCTGACCATATCATCGCGGCAATCGCAATGGCTCAACATCATCAGAGACATTGGTTCTACATAGTTTATGCCAAGGGAAACTCTGCGGCTATAATGAGACCCCCAGTCGCAAATTAAATTCACAAATAATATGCACTAAGAAGGCGGGAGGCCTCGCCGCGCCGCCTTCCTCTTTTATTCACAATTGCATGTTGGGCAATTGCAATTCGCATGCAAAGTGGGTTTGGTTCTCGGGCATGCCCCTAGAAGCCGCGGCGCCACTTTTGCGCTTGGGCGAACCGCAGACACTTCGTTATAAAACAATTTAATTTGCAAAAGAACCCAAAATAACAAAAAAAAGTAAAGAAAAACAGACAAGCGAGATATTTACAAAACTAATTTTTAATTAATGGCCAGGCAAAAGGCTGGCAAGAAAACGGAAAACGGGAACGGGAAGTGGTTAAGTTTGTGCATGCTCGACCTTATGGGTATAATTTACAAATTGTTTCGGACCCGGGCCAATAAATGCCAGATACGAGGAGAATGAATGCTAATTAGCCTTCGCAGGCAAATTGTTGAAGTTGCATAGTTTTTGTGGAACACCTGCCCAAGTTATCGAGTTCAGAACTACGAATATAATTCATTAAATTCTGCATTTCGTTTGTGGTCTGGCATGCATTCAGTAACACGCAAATGTTCCAATTTGAAGTTCTTTTTTCTATAATTTAAGGTCAATATGGTTTGAGCATTGAAGGGTGTTCAAAAAAGAGGGGAAAATAGAAGTTAATGAGCCCTGTCAGCTAAACTGGGTACTAGCGAATTTCTAGCCACTGGTGGTGAGCTCTTTCGCTAGTTACCTGAATTGAGAAATCGCACTCCAAGCTAAATGTGTAAACCATTTACTAAGGAAGGTCCTCTAAATGCATTGATAAGCACAGGTTAATCTCTAGTTATGCTAAATCCGATCATTTATCAATGAACACTTTTTTATTCTCCAATTGTGATTCTCTCCAAAGTTCAAACATATTTGTTCCATTCTTCTGCTGGCGATTAACTGTGCAAATGAAAAGTTTCCTTTAAGCATTCAACGCTTTAACAGCTCTTTAAAGTCCAGAAATTCAGGTTCCATTAATGCATATTCATTTGGCTTCAGTTCAGCGATGTTGAAGTGAGATAGATGCCAACTGTTTGCTGAACTGATGAATTAAGCAATTCCAACTAAAATGCATTGCAAATTTTCGCGTTTCTCTTGGTAAATTTATGCCCTGCACTCGTTAGTTTTGATGTCTTTGATGCCACCTGACATTGTCAGAGTGGATTTAAATAATCCGTGTAGAATGCCAACGTTTTCACCTTAAAGCCATATAAATCCCGCCATCTTGGTCGCAATTAAATGTGCTTTAATTTGTATAATTCACTTGATTTATCATATGTAGAACTTTTAGTTGGTCCATGAATATTCACACCGGTTCGTTCCAAGTCCGCTTAGAAAGTTGCCAGCCTGCCAGCCAGCCTGGGAAATGGTGTGTGTGTTTTGCTTGGGGGCAAAAGATTTATCGCCCATTTCGGCGAGTACAATTTCCTATGTTTATAGACGCACTTAATGGGGGTTTACGAGTGTTCCAATTTTCTTCCCGCATATGCAAATTTTTTTTGGCGCAAGGGAGGAAATTCTTGTGAAATCGTCGTCACTATCGTCGTCGCTTGTCTCGTAATTACCAGCAATTTTCCATGAATTTATTAAAAGCAGAATAAAAAGACAAAAGCCCAAGCTTAAGTGCCCAAAGGGGTCTCAACCGATTTCCAACTGACTACAAACAAACAGACCATAAATAGTATAAATTTCCACATGACACGCGATGATTATGCGCTTTCCATGCAAACAAGTGTCGGTTCTGAAAGACAGTAGGGGGATGGGGTTTGGATGGGATGTGTGTGCATCTCTCACTTGTAACATCATTTGCGTATGTGTCCCGCGGCTGGCTAATGAGTACAGTGGGGACTTGAGTGAAGGGTTTTTGGCAAAAGAAGGTACAATTCTTTGTAAAAGAATACAGGTAAAGCAATCTAAAATTGATTGAATCAACTCAAAATGCAGTTTCCAAAGAGTATGCAATGGAAAATGGGATTTATTGTAAAACGAATCTTTTCAAATTCCCAACTGGTTCTAGCATTTTACTTAACAAACTGTTAGTAGATTTGCGACCATCCTGGTCTTTGCTTAATTTACGGTCTTTGCATCTTTTCCGACTTATTTTAATTAATACTGAGGCATTATTTACTTTAAGTGCTAAAACCAAAAATATTTCTACCAATCACAGCCTTAAAGTTTCATCAAAATCCTTCCAAACGTTCGTAATGCGTCCCGAAATTGTTTCAATTTGAATTTGAAACTTAAAGAATCGTCCTTGGCATAAGATTTGTTATTTTTTTCAAGCATTTAAGTATTTACCATATTTTTTTCAACGTAATACATAGCCCTAGAGTTTTTCGGAGGGAAGAAATCTTGAGAAATCACTGAGAAATCAAATTAGTTGAAAAATCTTGCTTGGAGTATTTTGAGAATATCTCGGACCCCAAATGTAGCCATTTAAATATGAATGTAGGGATGTTATTTCAAGAAATTGCTAGCAATAATGCACTTTAACCTCAACTGACAACGCTAAAAGCTCCAGAAAAACTATGTCAAATCCTGAAAATGAACTGAAATATTTAAAAAAAAAATAAATAAATATTACCAAAATTTATTTCAGAATGAAAAAGATTGTAGTTCTTAAATTAGAGCAGTAAAAAGAATTTTAAAAGACTCCAGAAAAAGACCTCAAAGCATAATCACAGCAAAAACTCCTTTCACCTATTCATTTTTAAAATAACAAACTCTCTCACACACAATTCCTTTAAAATGAAGCAAATTTTGAATATTTCATATTTCTTTCACATAAATAATTATTGTAATTCAGCTAAGATCTAAATTTAACATTTAAAAACAATCAACATTATTTTGAAACTCTGCTATTGCTCAGTTTTTAAATAATTTTGTTAAAACTCGATCAAGCTCTAAACAGAATTTCAAATTCAAATTCAAAATTCAAGTCGACTGACGATCTCAACTACTCGATAGTTCTATCGATTGCTGGCCAGTTCGATAGTTTTCTATCATTGTAGACGGCGTCGTGTGGTTTGAGCTCCCGTGTTTAATTAATTTTGTTGGTGTTTTAACGCGTTTTAAACTAACACACTGATTACGGTAGCATCTTAGCTTACTCCTGTCTTGAATTTAAGTTGTTTGCGGCATTTTGTTAAAAATATTACGCAATAGTTTAATTTGCAAATTGTGTTTGTCTTTCCTTTATGTTGCGCGCTGGCTCTCTCTTTCTCTCTGTGGCTCCTGCTGCCTACTCCATTCTAATTTTTTGTTGTTTTTTTTGAGTGCGTTTTCATGTGCTAAATAAAGTTAGTTAAATTGAAATAAATGTGAATATATTAATATGTTTATCATATTGAGCTGTGCCCACTCTCTGCTGGCCTCGCTCTCCCGTCTTTTTTTTTGTGTTTGCTGCATTCGCAAAGTGTTTTTGTGGTCCCGTTTCTTTACGCGCTCGGCCCCCCCCGCCCCCGCTTACGGTGCCAGCGCTCTTTCGATCAATATTTGCCTGACGTCGCGCCCGCGCTTGTGTTGTTGTTATTGTTGTGCTATGCTCGCTCTTTGCTGCTCCCGCTTTAACTTCATTTTCTTTGGGTAAGTGTTGTTGTTTTGATCGCCTAATGCAGTTTGGTTTGCTTGACCCCTGTGGCAAATTTTGGGTAAATTGCAGTCGTGCATGCTTGCTGTGTTCAGTCAGCCCAATAGATGGGCATGTAGTTTTCTAATGGGGAGCTATGTAAAGAACGCTTAATGAAAAAAAAAATGGAAAACTTGTAACTCCAACGATAATTTAAATCAAATGGCAAATCTTTTAAAAAATATGAAAATCGTAGCACACACTTCTGTATAAAGGGCTCCCTCACCTGAGCCTTACCCTAGGCCAATTCTCTCTCCAGTCCATCTTCCACCAATTCTCACTGTACTTGCCAACTCAGACAAACAATTTTTAATTGCTCAAAGCACCAGCGACAATGACGACGACGACGACGACGACGACGTCGACGACTCTTTCCCGCCCAGTGAAACAAAAAGAAACATTCTCGCAAGTCCAAATCGCAGTGAATTCATTTTGATGTCGGCTTTCCATTGATAGCAACAACTGACCCAGGCAGCGGGTTGGGGAGGTTATGCCCCCCCCCATCCACCACTCGCCATGCTCATGTCATGACTGTGCCTCATCTGCATGTACATATCTTCATCGTCATATCGTATTGGATCGCCACTGCGGGTGTCTGTTTCTTATTAGCTCTGCACGCGGGCAAGAAAAAACAGAGAAAATTCCATGAATTAATTTCAGTTTTGCATGTTGTTATTTATTAAAATTTTTATTTTGCGTTTTACTCGACTCTTTCATACCCGCCGCCGCCAGCTGGCGATTCTAGTTTCGTGATGCTAATCTCGAAAATGTTTCCATTGCAGCCCAAAAATAGATCAAAAACCAACACATCCTTTTGTTTTACACTTTTCACATATTTATTGAGTTTTTTATTAATTTTTTGTCCCTTTCTTTTTTTTTTACACATTTTTAAAATTCTATTAGTACACTTACAAATGTTGTTGCTCATAAATTCAAATAGGTGAATGACGGTTTTTCTTTAAAAATTGATTTTGTTTTGTTAGTTTTACAATTTTCCCATAACATAAAATGTATTCTAATTATAATTACATGTTTTTTTGTATTTGTTGTTTTTAGTTTAAATTAAAATTAAAATCATTCAATTGATTATCACAGTATTCACGCAAAAATAAATATGAAGGTATAAATTATTCGCTAGGAATTTTTTATGACTTGGAAAATGGTGAAAATTTGACACATGCAGCACATACACAAAAGAGTACTTAAACACTAATAATACACACATACATACATAAAGGTGACATATAAATTGAAGAAATTTGCCCCAAGTCGAGGCAAATGAATTCAATTTTAGTTCAATTTTAAAAATTATGGTAATCAAGTGAACCGTTCGAGAAGGGATTACTTGATTAGCAAATTTTGTTGTTGTTTTTTTTTTTAGTTCTAATTAGTTACAATAAATACCATTTAATAGTTAACATAAACAAACCCCAGATTTGTGTGTGCGTGTGTGTGTGTGTGTGTGTATGTGTGGAACCTAACCTTAGTAAAGTTAAGGAATTAAGCTAATATTTGATGTGTTTGCGACTTTGAACCTGAAATGAGAGCAAGCAGAATAGAGATTTATTAGAAATATTGAGGAAATAGTTGATTAAGTTTTTTAAACTTTGATTTTCTTTGTAGGTCGCTACAACCCCATATCTACAAAATATTATAATTAATTATAATTTTTGCCAACTTTATGATAATCTTAAGCGATGATCTCATCAAATAAATTTGAGTTCTTGTATTTCTTCAGACAATCTTCTATCTTAATTTACTTTCATTTTATTATTCTTAATCTTAAGGTTTGTGATTAACATAGAACTAGTTCTAAGGTCTTCAAAAACTTTTGGGAATATTTTTGGAGGAGCTTTTTCTTTGACGATTCTCAGTTTCGGTTTTCGAAATGATTTTAAGGAGATTTTAGGAGATAGTTAAGGTTTTGAATCAAAAATTCTGTTACTCCAGTTAAAAACTTTTAATTTTGAAATCTACACAGAGAGAAATATGATATTCTAAAATCATTATCGAATAGCCAAAGGTTGGTTCTAATTTTCCGAAAGAAAAGTTTTATAAAAAACCAATTATGCAATTATTTTAATGATTTTAGTTTTAATGGAGACTTAAATTTGCATAACAGCAACAATTGCCATCAAAGGAACATGCAAAACGACTTGGAGTGTGACTGCAAATCAAAGACTGCTGATGAGAGGAGCGGAAAGCAATTTCATTGAAGATCATCGATTTTACACGAGTGTGCTTAACGTTTGCGAAGCTTGCAGAACTAACCTTGCACACAAACAGCACACATATGTAAAATCGGGGGTCCACATTGCAATTTTCGCTGAGATTCACTTGTATGGCCCTTGTCGAATCTTGTTTGTTATGTTTTTGATTTAACCAAGTGTTCTTCACAATATTCTCCAATCTACTTCTTAAAGAACTACACCAGTAAAACTGAATTTCCTAAAGAACTAGTTTATCAAATTTAACACTTTCCAAGAACTAGTTCACTGATTAGAAAGAAAGCAAGAACTAGTTCGCTAGCTAAAATTCTTATTTCTCAAACTTTCAAACTTTCAGCTTTTCAAACAGTTCACTTAATTTCTCAAACTTTGTTCTCATGCTTACCTGCTTATTAGTTTGCCCAGATGTTTTCCGTTTGCATTGCACTTTGTATTTGTCCCTCAATGTGACCCACTCTTCACCATAATCTTGGTGATTCTCCTAGTGCATCATATAGGACGACTCATCATCATCCCCACCAGTGGGACTATCCAGCGAAGGATTGATACGTTTCTCCTTTTGCCGACGGTTACAGAACCAAACACGTACCACTTCCTTTTCCATGCCCAGACGATCGGCCAGTTGACTTATTTCCTCGCTGGTCGGTTTCTGATTGGCCATAAAAGCCTTCTCTAAAGCACCCCGAATGGTGGTCTCAATCGAGGTACGCTTCTTGCGACGACGACCAATAATCTCGGGTGTGCTGACGGTGGCCTGCAGGGCAGCGGGATCAAATACCCCACCGGTGGCCTGTATGGTGCGATCGGCATCATCTAGCCATTTTTGCAGCAAAGGCTTCAGCTTGCACATGTTCTTGAAACTCAAGTTCAAAGCCTCAAAGCGTGAGATGGTGGTCTGAGAGAAGTCATTGCCATAGAGTTTACCCATGGCCAGGCCCACATCGCCCTGGGTGAAGCCCAGCTTAATGCGTCGCTGTTTGAAAGTTTTGGCAAACTGCTCGAGCTCCTCCAGATCGGTGGTCTCCTCCGGCGAGGGTTCACCAGCTGCCCTTGCACTGGCCACGGTCTTGGGTTGCGGTGTGGTTGTCGACGAGTTGGTCAAAGTACCGCTGGTGGGGGTGCTGGGGGTGAGCATGCCGCTCAGTTTCAAACTGGCTGCCGAACTGGGTGGAGTGATCTGAAGGTTCTGATGCAGCTGCGGTGAACTGGCGGGACTGCGCATGGACACCGGACTGCGTACATTTGGCGTAGAGCTGCGTGGATGCAGAATGGCAGGTTTGCTAAGAGCCGGCAGAGTCTCCTCCAGCTGTCGCTTCTGCAGCGATTGCAATTGCTGATTGGCCTGACTCAAGGCCTGCAGCTGACTCTGCATGAGGAATTGAGCGGCAGCCACTTGTGTGGCCAAGGCCGGATCATCCTGTTGCATGCCCAAGGAACCACTACGTAGTAGTTCCATATAGCTATTGAATTGCTGCTGCAGAGCCACCTGACGTTGCTGCAGCAATTGCTGGAACTGAGCAAAATCCTGGGGGGATAGCGAGCCAGCCAGCAGGGGATTACTGAGTCCCAAACCAGCGGCCGCCAGTTGAGCCTGCGGTGAGGATAGACCCGGCAGGGCCAACAGAGGAGAGATACCATTGGCGGCCACTGAGCTGACCACAGCGGCAGCCGCTGCCATCGAGGCGGCGGTCATAGAAGTGGGCGGCGGTGTTGAAGCTCCTCCTAGAGCGTTAGCTAGGGGCGAGATCACTGGATTTGGTACTACCGTAGGCGGTGGCGAGGTCACCGTTGTGGATTTTACTGAATTTGCGGGCGATTGTGTGCTATGACGTGAATTATCGCTGGTTAAGTTCAAGGCTCCACCATTGGCCTCATCATAGTCTTCCGACTCGCTCTTGTACGGATGATGGTGATTGTTTAGATGATGATGATGCTGCTGCTGTTGCTGAAGATGATGATGAGCCGGATGGGGTTGAAGACCCACCAACAGCTGGCGTTTGGCCTGCTGTTGCGTAAGCGACAGGGCAGGACTCAAGGGCGAACGGCAGCGATCACTGGAGGTACCCACACTGGAATTGTTGTCGTCACAATCGGAGGCTGTGGAAGAGCAAAAATGAAACAAAAAATGGGTTAAATTTCAAACCATCTCTGAAATTCTCAAGTAAAATCTCTGCGAAACACTAAACCGATCCTGTCCTAGTTCCAAAGTGGTTCAAACCATCAAAAGAAGCTTTTTTTTACACAAACTTTTCAGGGGGTAATCAGTATACAAATCCAACAGTGCTATTTGATCTACAACTTCTTGAAAATGTCCAAGTAAAACTTTTGATTGTTGGACTAGCACTTCTATTCCTTTCTATGCAAATACTAGACATCCCATGCGGTTGTCCTTTTTGCATAAATTTAGCATAGGCCTCTTCATGCACATTTCTATTTTCCTTTTCTATTTCTCTGTATATTTTTCGTTCAATTTCATAGTCGGTTGAGTTTCGGGTGAAAGGCTTTCACGTGACCAACCACCCAAGAGTTGATTATGCGAAGTTTCCACACCCATCCCCCTCCCCCCCACCACCACTCCATCCCTGTTAGTTTACATAGTTCACCTTCAGACATCAAATGGCATATTCGTGTTTTCTTTTCATTTTCGGGCTGCTGTTGTGGCTTTTAGCTGCTTTTAAGTGCCATTTTAGCATTTCAAATAGTCAACGATTTGTATAAATTTGCTATTTGTATGCATTTTATTTATACAATACCAAAAAAAAAAAAGAGAAAAAAGTCTGCCAATTGATTTGCAATAATATTTAAATACAGAACAAGTTCATTATTTGAGCGGACTAGACCCAAAATGAAAAATATAAAAAAAGTGAAACCCTTTTCAAAAAAAAAACCCTCTTTGAAGTGGCTTCCTCTTTGCATATGTTGGACCGTGGCTACTTTATGACTTGTGGTTGGTGGTGGCGGTGGCTGTTGCTTTCTGCTGGCTACGTGAATTTGATGACTTATTCGCCCAAGTGGGCGACCCACATGGTCATCTTTTCTTTACATATTGCAGGATGGTTGAAAACGAAGAAAAAAAGAAGTAAAATAAAATAACGTTTGGTCCAGAGCTACGTGCGTCAATTTGGTATTCAGATGATGTGCAAATTCGATTTGTATGTGTTGTGTGAAGAGCTGCAGGCAGTGGCTTATGATTAAAGGGGGCGCAAAATGAGTGGTCAAAACGGTAGAAAATGGTTATTAGTAAAGGTTGCAATGGTTCAAAAAACCAATTTGGGACAGATATCTTTGATAGTTAACATGGGTTGGGTTCAAGTGGAAAAACGTGGGCTAACACGTTTTAAAGTTCTAAAGGAAGTAAGAAAGAAAAGTGAATTGAAAATCTAATCGATGAAGAAGAATTGCGAAAGAATTTATAAGGGAAAGAAGGCTTAAAAGAAAGTAAATTTAGTAAGGAAAAGGTGAAAAGATAATAAATATTGCTATAACGCTACATTGAAAACAAACAAGTAACAAATTCGGATCAGCTCGTTTTTAAAATACTCTAAGCCAAGGTTGCCCGCAATGTATACGCTTCAGGATGTTTAAAAAGAGCGACGTTCCAGAAATCTCCAGAGAATTTCTTATAAACGATTGATTTTTAAACTAAACTAGGAGAACTTTAGCAGGCTACTTGATTATAGAGAAGGGAAACACTTCCAATCTACTTGGCCTTAAACAGTCGGTTTCAAATGTCTCAACTTTTGTCATCATTTTCACATTTCACATATAAAGGCAAGAAAATCTCTACAGATTTCTTCGACACTCCCGAATATTTCCTTCACAGCCACAAAGGCCAAGCCGAGCTTTTCTCAATCTCTTGGCACAAGTTTCCAAGAGATTCCTTATAACTGGACTATCGTTTATCCAATTTATATCACTTCCTTGGGGGAAGGATAGATAATGCTGATTACTTAATATGCGTAGAAGGAACTAACTATCTATCTTCAAAACTGAGGGAGATATGACAGCTACTTCAAATATATATAGATAATGCTAATCCTGTTAACAATGGGAGAGTTTAGGGACTCCAGCATTAAAAACAAAATCATTTTTCATACCTCTAACTGATTGATCCTATGACAGCTATGAGATGTGGTCATCCGATTTTGACTAACTTTTGCTAAATTTTTCTGATGGCAAAGATGCCAATACTGGACTGTCGAAAAACAAAGTAAGACCAAAGGATATACCAAAAGAGAAGACAGTTCAAGGAAAAGAAAGGGAAAAATAAACATTAATATTAAATTAAAGGAACAACTAAAAGGAAAACCCAAATAAAAGAATTATTGATTGAAAATTAAAGGTTGGTGGGGTAAATTATAGTTTCAATGGATCGCAAGAATTGTAAACTGAATTGTGTTGAATACTGAAAATGTTATTTCTGCTCTCTTCCTTTGGATAATGGCACTCTTTTAGATGTTTATAAGATCGAAATTGCCACATTAGAGGTCCTTTTCATCCCTTTTTTTTTGTGATGTGTATGCCGACGCCCTTGCATATTTAGTCAAGCAATAAAAAAAGCCAAATGGTCAGTTTGACTGCACATTGAGGATGATCCCACACTCGGAGCATAACGGAATAATTTTTGCATAAAATATATGTAAATATACGTACAAGGTTCGTGAAAGAAATCACAGCAACTGTGTCCCAGTCCTGCACACACACACACACACACACCCACCCGCACACACACACACATGCATATGAAAATTCAAATCAAGCGAAAGGCTGTCAATAAAGGAGCACCAAATCAAAAAAATAAAAAAAAATTCAAAAAGGACCACTGAACTCCGTGACTAACAAAGTCCCCGGGACGTGGGCGTAACATGTGATTTTACGAAAAAATGTGTGAATTGCAAATTTGTAGCCCTAACGAGTTATGAATAATAATGAAGCGTGATGAAAATTTTATAGTGCGCCGTGCGCCAGCCACCTTTAAGCGTCATCAATGACAAAAACTACTTAAGGAGCCGTTAAGTCAACACCATTTAATAAGACATCAAAATCAACTTAAAGAAGTGCGCCCCCCCTCCCCTCCCCTCTAAATCACCGAAAAGGGCTGCGACAAAAGTTTTGACAGCCCATTGTGTTGTTTAGGGGCCCAACCCTAAACTCAAAATCCTAGCGCGTGGCTAGCTCGAGTCGAAGGGTTGGTTTTTCGGTTCCTGTTTATTGTCTCCGTTTTGGTAAAATGGAAAACACGCGAGTGATTTAGTGAAACTGATGCCCCTGGCAGATGTTTCCTACCCAAGAGTGGACAAAATCGTAAATCGTGGCTGGGGGGTTCGGACCACAGCTGATGTTTGAAAATAGGTTTCTAGGTCCACTTACCATTCGATTGCAGCGGCGACGGTGAGCGCGACAGACGACTGATATCTGAAAATAGTCAAAAGTAAATGGTATCCATTTAATACAAATGTTTAAAAACCACTTAAAGCTAAAATGGCGGGAGAGGCGGGTGTAGAAGTGCAGTTGAACCGACGACACACGTCCCTGGCATAAAGTCGCTTAAGTTTACGATTTGCTCTATGCACAAAATCGATATGTGGATACATTTTAAGCGAAGAACTGACTGACCAAATGGTCAGCGCAGCAGACAGGACAACACACACACACACACACTCATATAAAAGGATATTTTTATGGCTTTGCTCAAGGGGCAGCAACACCTGGTGTAGAATTCGATTTGAATTTGGAGTTGGTTAAGGGCAAGAGGCAACATTTGTGCAGCCAAATTTTACGACCAGAAATATTAGAATTTTGAGAGAGGGGGGAGGCGGCCAGCTAATTTACGAGTAGAATGCATGGCAAATGCAAGGTTTCCAGGTAATAGTGCTAAGCCATGACTAATCGGTTGAAAGACTTTTTAGTTATAATTCTAAGAATATGTGTAGAAAGTGGGGGGCGTTTAATTAGCAAAGTTGTTAAAAAATTATAGTTTGGGTGAATGAAATGGCTTAGAATAGGCACAACTTGGTGGTAATTGGCACTCAAAACATTATCAGAGTAGATGTAGGAGGGGATTAACAAGAAGACCAATAAATAAAACTGCATGTTGCATGGTAAAGTACGGGAAGTTAGCTAAATGTAGCCTAGATTCTAAACTTAAAGTTGCACGAGCTGACTTTTTTGGTTCACTGTAACTGACTCTAGTTGACTGATATGTAGCTTCGTCAACTGGGTGTATTCACGAGCAGAGCAAAAGCGGCACAAAATATATTTGAAATTAACTTACAGTGGCTATGCAAATAACATCAAAAAGCAACAAGACCTCACTCCAAGTATGATTTATGAAATAGGTGAATTTTTTCAATCAAATGCTTCTTTACCAAGCCTCCCTAGGAGGGTCAAAAAATAGCATTTGTTATGCATTTTTCATTTAGTATCAATTATTAACTAACAAAGTGATCTTAACTTCTATAAATCTTCAATTTGTTGGAGATAAAAGGCAATCTTACACCTCGAGTCAGTAGCTTGGTTTTCTAGTACTAAAACCGAGACAGTAAAAGAACTATACAGACAACATGTGGTAAAACATACTTTCATCTTTCATCAAACTGATTGTCCAAGAGCAATGACTGTGTAAAGCGCTCGGCATAGAATTTATACCAATTTGTACTCAAATTTTCAACTGTGGATTTACTTAAATTAGTGAAAAAACATTCTGAAAACGATAAAATGGCTGTAAATTTTAGTAAAATGAGAATCAATCATTCGAAAAGATGTTGAAAGCGCATGCTAAATGTTTGGATTGAATACAATATACACCGAATATGCAAACTCCAAGAAGTATGCAACAAAAAATGGAAATATATTAAAACAATCGGTATTTCAAATTCCTAACTGGTTTTAAAACATTGCTCATGGAGTGATAATAGATTTCTGACCTACCTACTGTACTTAATAGAAAATTGGTTCCTTAACTCTATTAAATATTTAATAAATTTTTGGGCATTAGTTCACAAATGCATCAATATTCCTGAAATATTGATTTAACAGAACTCTGTTAGTAGAGCAGGTGTCAAAGTTAGATAATGCTTACTAATGATTGTTGAGAATAGAGAGCATACTTATCTGCAGCGATTAAAATTTGGTTTTCAACCGAACCGAACCAAAACTGTACAATTTACAACGATAAATCGAACCACAAACCGAACTGGCATGCTTTCGATAGTGCTTAACCACTTAATAAAACGGTTCAATTCGATTCAGTTCAGTGAAGAGTTTAAAGACGTAAAATGACTAACACCAGACCAAGAAACTTGTAACGATTCCCTAAATAAGTTTCATCTGAATTTCGGATTTATTAAATTTCCTCCTTTAGAAGGTTGAAAAGGGATACCTCTTAGGATCGAACCGATCCTTAGCGATACCTTCTAATCATGACATCTCCTGCAATTGTTCACCGATCTCTTAATATACTTTTCATCAATCTACATTCAAAAGACAAAAGTGTAAGCCCTTTGAATATATAAAAATACAACATACCCACTCTAGATATATTGCTCTGCATTTGTCACCAAATCAAAATAATGCACTACTTTACCCAAAACCGTTTCGTCTCCCATATCGCACACACTCCACACTTCTGGCACACTTCTGTCGCCCCTTTTCCACGCCTTTAGTGCACTAATTAAGCCAACTGTTTGCCACACGCCAAATGCATGAAGAAAAACTCCTTGCCACTGAAGTGGGTTCCCTCTATAAGAGAAGAGCCGACTGCCTGACTGCCTGACTGCCTGCCTGCCTGCCTGCCTGCCTGCCTCTATGGTGTGGCTGTTATTCCTGACATATGTGCCGTGGCCGGGCACAGCAATTTAAAAATTTCAATCGCCACATAAATTATGGAAGAAAGTAAAGAAAAACACACCCCCGCCGCCGTTTGGTCAGAAAAGAGCAACATTAACATTTTAGAGTTTTTGGCGAAAATCAAAAACCGCAACCCTTAGAGGGGGAAAATCGTATGAAAATTTTTAGAGAATTGCACAGCGGGTGGTGGAGATATGGATGTGGCTCACACAATTAGTCAATGACCTCGACTGCTGAGTTGGGGGTGGGAATGAGTGCGCACACACACACACACTCACACTGACATCTTCAGATGGGATACATTTATACATATATGGACTGGGGGGAGTAGGGGGAACCATCACGTGCGCAGACTGACTATCGATTGAGTCGTCGTCGCCGTGTTCGACGGCGGAAGCTGCGTGTCTTGAACTCTTGACCCCTCCACACTGGACCTCAAATTGTAGCCAAAAAAAAAAAAAAACGAAAAGAAAGAAATAAATGTGCGTGCGCTTTTTGGCTTTTGTTTTACTTGAATATTCGTAGCAAAACAAACTTGCCAAAATAAGACAAAGAGAGTGCAAGCTTAAAGCTTGATTAAGAGAGCCAATGAACAAAAGTTAGGCACAGTCGCCTGTTGGGCTTCCTACATACAAACATACAAATCGCTAATATGAACACTCGACCAAGTTCTTTAACTAAATTGCGATTAAATTTCTTGTTGCGGAAGTTTACCTCCACTAAGTAGACTTTTCCTTCTTTCCAAGAACTGTGTCCACCTCATCAAACACGCCCTCTTTCTTGATCAGGTTTTATAGCACTCGCCATCGATAAGCCAGCTGAAAAAAAAACCCCTTATCACAGCGTCTATGAGCTCATGGACAATAACTAAAAATATTATTTTTGCTTTTATTTCGCTGTTGGACATTGTCGTCAATTGGCAGGGCATACAAGGAGAACGACGACTTCTAATCGCTCAAACAAATATATATTAATTGAAAACTGATTGGTATAGTTCGATTAATTCATTAGAATCAACTAGATGACGAAATTTTCTTCGCACTTATCAGCCCAACAGGTTGATTTTAGTTTGAATTCTATGGAAGGTCTAACTTTTGCAGGTGTACAGAAAATATTACCAAGATATTTGGAGTGATTGATAAGAGTATGTGTGATAAGCAAATCGCATTGTACACGCTTGAATAGCCATGAGACATATTATTAGCAAGTTGTTAGTTAAGATTATGCAAATATAATGGTCAAATGATGGAAATAATTAAATGGCAAACAAGGTGTTTTTTTTTAAGGTGTTTTATGGTACAAATATCTTATGTAGCAGCAGAGGTCAATAGATTTCTAAGAGTAGGCATAGCTGGAACTTATATAAAACTTCTTCTAAGAAAAGATTATGCGATAAAATATCAATTTCTGTGAGATTCTTTGTGTAGAAGCTGAGTTACCATAGATTTGAAGGGAAGGGATAGTTCAAAATTAATGATTAGAAGATATAGCGGAATATCTTTATAAGAAAATGGCATTTTAATTAAAAGCTGAGCTATATTAGATTGATTTTTGTAGGAAAAGCTTAAAGAAACACTTAATTGAACCGCTTTATTCGAAAGGAAACGATTCCAAGACAATCCTGATCAGAACCCTTAAAAACCGCTTAGGTTTCAAATTTTGGGTACCCCGAACCTTACCATGAACCGAACCATTTAAGCCCATGGATTACCGAACCGCAACTCTTATTTTTGGAAAAAAGTTCGGTTCAATAAATTATTCGTCGAGTAGTATAAGACAAATAATAAAAGCGTTCTCCTTAACAGAAAACCAACCGAGCTTTTTAAGCATTTCATTCAAATCCAGGGAAAGTATCTCAAAGAAGTTATGAACCAAGGTTCGAACCAAATCCTTAGATTCAAAAAGCTTAGCAATCGGACCGAACCGAGATTTGTAGAATTGATGGAAGAATATAAAGTTCTTTCCATTTTATTTATGCAACAAATGTCGAGGAACGAAAAATTTTCGGGTCTAAATTTAAAATTCAGCCCGAAGGACCAGAAAATTTAAAGATTTTAATTTCTTAATTGAAGTTTCTCCACAGTTTTTGCTTCTACCCTGGTCCTGCCTCTGCCTACAAATATCTCATTATCTTTTCCCCCACAAAGAAAATACAATTTTCGATTTCACAATTAATTTAAATATTTTCATTTACTATCTTAAAATTTCTTATCTCTAAAATTGTTCTATTATTCATAAGAATGAATTAATGAGAATTTCCCCTCAAATTACTCACTGTTTAATCAACAGAAATTTTACATAATCAATCAAGGTATGCATGGGCACAAAAGTCTTGTACCCATATTACGCATATTCCCATATTTAACATTTATGAATTTACTGCATTTGTCATCGAGAGAGACGACGATAATTGATAAGGTAACAAACCTAAACGTATTGTTTACAACGAAACGGTTCCATTGAGTGCCGATCGCCGCCAGACCCCACCACCCATTTGAAGCTACAGCTACTCTGGTTTTTTACATGGCCTTAGTGTGTGTGTGTGTGTTGTGCAAGAAATGCGTCTTTAATAAATTTATTTTTATGGTACGTAGTATTTATAATACTTATTGGTTAGTTTGTTTATACATATATATACCCGTTCTGAGTGGTACTTACTGGTTCAGGCATATTGTATATCTGGGTAAGAAAAAAGTGGGTCGTTGACGAGCTATTATTTATGATAGAGACACCTGTGTGCTTGAACGGTTGTTTGGTCATTGAAACCATTTGGTGGGGATTTCTATTACTTAAACTTTTGGTTTGTTAGTGCTACATTTCTGAAGCTTGAAATTGTACTAGGATGAGAATTAGTAGGCTTATTGATAGGCTAGTCCGCTGATGTAAAAATGCATAGAAACCGACTTGTTTTCAACTTCACTTTCGCAAAGGTCTTGTGACTAGAAACTAGAGACTAAATCTGTAGGAAAACATTTGGGCGGAAATGGTGTTGAAATCAAAGGGATTGGACTTGCAAAATTCTTTTATCAGAAAAACTAGAATCAAACATATTGACATGTCAGGATTTTGACATACCAATTTTGAATACTCAAAATATATATTTGTTATCGGCTTCCATTCTTAAGAAAAAGTGGTCCATAATGAACATACAACAAAAGATTGGTGATCCAATCTCGTTGCATAAAGATTACTTGACTCAGGTCTACTTTTGCACAAAGACTATAAGAGCCCGAACATGAAGAGGGAGTACGAATCCCTAGCCTGAGGTCTTCTTTGAATACTTAAACTGGGGGCTTAGATCTTGAGATTTTCCTATGAAATTCGATTTTAATTGTATTGGTCCATCTCATATGTCTCCCCTGATTTGAGACACAATGGAAAGTATATCAATATCATAAACACAACAGGTTCAAGAATTGCAAAATAGAATAGCTTTTAAGCCAGTTAAAAGGACTGTTCTTTAAGATATGGCAAATATATATGTATATATCTTTATTTGTCAGGAACTATTCTAAAGTAATATGTCTTTACTAGTAAGACGGAGCTCTGAAGCTGGCGTCTAGAGCTTTTGGGTATATCAAAGAATAAAAAATCGAAACCTCTATAATAAATATACTGAATAAGTCCCGGAACTATGGATTTCGTAGTGCTGAACTTATACAAGAATCTAGATCACAAGAATAGTTCTGTTTTCATTCTTATGTAGGGGTTTTCTAAACTTTTAAATTGGTTCTCAGAGTTAAGTTCATTAACTCTTCATATTTAGGTATTTAAAAAAACTACTGTATAAATAGATTCAAGGAAGTTTTGAGTAGAAACTCAATCAATTGCAATTTGATTAAAAAAAAGGTTCTATTTAGAAAAATTTATTTGTATTTCTTAATATTTAAGTTCAGAAAATTTTATGGACCGATTTTACATCTTCTAGATAAGCTTAGATTTCACTCTGTTAATTGTAACATTATGTGACATATGTAGACAAGAAATTGGAACTAAGATCAGTATTGAAAAAGCTTGTTAAAGGCTTAAAAAACTGGAAAATTCTTTTGAAATCCACACAAAGTTTTTCTTTATTAGTATTAGCTTTGAAACTACGTGTGTGACATTAAGCTAATATGATTAAACAAAGATTTATTAAACAAACTAAAATCGTAATAAAGTTTTTAACTATTTAAATGTTAAATCTAAAGGAAACACTTGGTAAAAAGGAAAAGCCTATAATAATTCTTTCCCGCCTTGTGAAATCAAGCTTTGAAAAATGTAAACAAATCGGACTCCTTGATCTAAGAACTTTTTTTCGGTCTTAATTAATTCTTATAACTTACATCGATTCTGCATAATGTGCACGGCCGTCTCGCGGGCACTTGTCGCGGTGTTCTTCAGCAAGTCACGCTTCAAGGAATTATTATTATCCTCGGGACTAGCGGTATGCCAACGTAGCTCCGACATAACCATTTTCACTTTAGAATCTCTCACACCAAAAGTTTATTATTATTTAGATTCTCAACAAAATTGTCAACGTCTTCTTTGCACTGCGTTATCTCATATCACTTGGTCATCAAAATTGGAAAACTAATGTTTGCTTTATTTATTTCAAGTACGTCCAATCGCGTTCGTGTTTCGTGTGAAACTGACAACAGTCGGTTGGTCCAAAGCGGTCAGGACACCTTCTCAACACGATGCAGACTAACGGATAAACGGTTTTAGGCCTGCCACAGCCGCTGCTGCTGCTGCTGATGTTGATGATGATGATGGACGGCGGTGTCTTTGTCTCGCTTCTCTCTTTCTCTGTATCTCGCTCTCTCTCAGCCGGCTTCCTCGGTTTTGTTATTTTTTTTTTTCCTTTTATTTTTGGTTGGGATTTTGAGTTGAAATTTAAGGTTTTTATGCCCAAAAACTGAGACGCAGGGGAAGGTCTTGTTTAGAGTCACCCCCAAGAGGTAAGGGTTGATTTTTTACACTCACACACTCCTCGGTAAAGAAGTGAGCGTATAAAAAAGCGTCTATGCTGCTGCGACTGGGGGGCAGTGGGTAAAAAACACGCGCCTCTACGATTCAACGTTTCACGACTAACTGGTTTCACGTCGGCGCCCGAGTTGCACTTGAAGCTTGGCGAGCGAGACGAGCGAACGAAGCTCTCTCTCGTTCTCTCTCTCTATTTACCGTTTTTGTGTAGGCATTAGAAATGCGTTCCACACACAGACGAGGGCAGGCAATGAGTGCCTCCCCCGGTTTCCCAATTGGAACATGGCGTTCATTCGCTGAGAGCAGGAGTAGGGGCAACTCGCTCTCTCTCGCACTCCAATTGAGTGAGTGTATGCGTGTGTGAGTGAATTGTAAAATGTTTTAAAATTTTATGGGGGGGCTTCGTGGTTTGTTCGTTGCTTCGTAGCGGCGGCCACGACGAGCTCCATTGTGTAGTGTGTAGGTGTAGTTACGTGTGTGTGTGTGTGTGTGTGTGTGTGTGACATGCGTGCGCTTGTTTGGGGTGTGGCTTAAAATTTAAATTTTTTAGCTTTCAAATGGGGGGAATTGTGTGTGCTTTATTTTGTATGCTCACACGTTGGGCGCCACTTGTATGTGTGTGTGTGTGTGTGGTTGTGGGTGTGTGTATGCATATTATTTTATGATTGGCGAGTCAAAACTGTTTTGTGTGTGTGTGTGTGTGTGAGTGCTATGTAAAAATATTTTACAGCCTGCGTTGACGTTGACTGCAGCATCCCCCCCCACCCAACTACCCAACTCCCACTTCAGCCAGTTGCTGCTTCTTCGTCTGCTTTTGGCTCTTTGTTCTTCGCCTTTTTATTTGCCATTCATTTATGCACACATGTGCTGGTCTGGACCCCCACCCCCTCCCTTGACCACCCACTTGGCTTGGCTGGGACGCTCTTTCTTCTCCTTTTGGCTCACTTTTCTTCTTTTTTTTTTATTTTGTCATTGGCACTTCGTTTATTGTAATGATTTGTTTTGGGGATTTTTATTTTATTTATATTGCTTGTAGAACAAGCTACATTTATGGCGACAAATATAACAAATCGATTACGCTGTATGGACACATTCTAAACTATTCAAGAGATCAAATATTGACTCTGAAAGTAGACATATGTATAACTCCTTTCTGATTTGAGAATTTCATGTTTTATATGTGGGACGTATTTGCTTTTAGTGCAAACCAATTTGGTTGTTTAGCACCTACCGCTTAGCGCTGCATCTTACCTACTTTCTCAGCTGGCGCCAATAGTTGACGAAGGTGACCAGTTTCTTAATGTAAAGCTCTTGTTTTTGTGAGTAACTTAACAAGCTTTAAAGTCTGTGATCCCAAAAAGCCGAGGTTTTTATTTCAGAACATTTTACTAGATTGTTTTAATTAGACTCAGTGGCCCAAGACCCACCTCCTTACTAAATACGCCACAGAAAAGTACCTAAATACAATTTTTTTGGAACAAGTTCAGGTTCAGCTATATTTCTAAGGAGCTTCGGTTAAGCTATTATCCGGGTAGCATCCCAAATAACCATATTTATGCTGAAAGTTTTGACCGTTAAAAAGAATGCCAAGCAGAATGTGTTCGAAATATATAATTAACCAAGTTGATGATGACCATAACATACACTGCACCAACAAAATTATATGTTCAGCATACATTTTTGATGCTGAAGTAGCAGCGCTGCAGCAGCGAACAGTCTTTTGATCATAACTCGACAACCTTTCATCCGATCTTTACCAATCCTTTGGCGGTTCGGTAAATAGTCTTAATTACTAAATAAGTCTAGTTAGTACGAACCAGCTATCTTTAAAACTATGGATGATATGACGATTTTTTTAAATTGCGGGGGAGGGAGAGGGAGTGGCCAAAATTGAAAATAAACTTAAGCTGTTTGCAAGTATAAGAAGTTTTTGTCCCGTCAACGTCAAACCTCTATCTCTTACCATTTGTAAGATCTGTGCGTTCAAAAGGACAGACAGACGGACATGGCTTTATCGACTCGGCTGTTGATTTTGATCATGAATATAAATACTTTATGTGGGCGGAGATGCTTCCTTCTGTACCGCCGGAATAGAATAAAATAAAAATCTTCCTAAATAGTCAGAAAAGATTTATATTTAAACTTCACCAATACACCAAATTTAATATAATTTTCCAAAACTTCTTTCATTTAATTCTTACATTCCCTCAACCTCCCCTACCCACCCAATTACCCTAAACAAACACTTCATTAGTCAACTGTCCTGTTTGTAATCTTCTTCCAGCATCATTTGCAAGATGCAAAAAAGGTTCGATTTATTTTTTACCTTAAAACTCGTGGGAAACTACTGCTGCTGCTGCAAAAAAAAAACTAAAGAAAACGTGAAAATAAATCAAAAACCGTTAACTACCACAATCAGCATCCTCAAGTAGAAAGAACGCAATTAAGAAAAGTAAGCAAATGCCATAAAAATGTACACAAGCATCGGCCAAAGAAAGTTGCCTAAGCCACCCCTAAAAAAAAAAACTACTAAAAAGAAAACTACAAATTTTCATGCTAAAAATTGCATAAAAAAGCGGAAAAACTCAGCGGTGGGGGTTGGTAGGTTGGAATACGCCTCGGTCTGTGGCAATATCCTGCATCTCGTATATGCATATAAGAACCTGGTCTGACTGCCTGCCGGCCTACCTGAGAGTGTGTCCTTTTTTGGGGTGTCAAATGGAAGCAAAATACCGTAACGTCTGCGTAGTTTTTCCTTTTGTTTAGTTCCTCTTTTTTTATAAGGAATATTTTTTCTTATTCCAAGGTAGGCTGACAACGCAATTGATTTCTGTTCTTTTCTACCCAAAAACAGTAAAGAAATAGAATAACATAAAAAAGAAGGACATAAATAAAAATCAAAGAATGTCATTGAATGTCATCAGTGATTTCTTGGTGCTTCATCATGTTACCTCAATTGTTATTGGAGATGCCAAGGATCATGCATAATTTCGTTGCAGCTTTTTACAACCCTCAAATAAATTTGAGTATTTTTGGTATAATTTCTAGCGAAATTGTTGAAGGATTTTGGGATGCTTAAGTGCTGATTAGAATGAGGGACAAATTTAATTAACTCACACACACACACACACGCACAGCTGAGCTAAGTTGAGTTTAGTTGAGTTGGGAGGGTTCGGAAAAGGGGTGCAATGATGCCCTGGGGGAGGAAAAATATCCGTAAAATCATATTAAAAATGGCAATTTTGTGTTGAAAAATAGTTATTGATCTACGTTTTAGAAAAACTGGAATTATGATCGTATTTCTTTAGGGGTGGTTTTATATTATATGGCCCAGAAGTGAGAATAGAATAGAGTGATTGAATAAGGAAGCCAGCTTTTAAAATTCTGCTGTTAAATCTTGCTTTTTAGATGGTCAGACAAAAATGAAATTAAGTAAGACCATCAAGCCATAAGTGAGCTTATTGCGAGCTTCGCCAGCAAACACACTTAGACGTGTTTGCCGTGACACGAAGAGTAAAACTGAGGCGTGTTTTTTGCTTTAAATTGCATCGGGAATATATCAGCATGAGTTCGAAATGGCTTTCTCCTTCCTTGCTTCTCCTTATTCCATCCTTCCTCTTTTCTTTCTGCATCGCTCCTCCTTTCTTTTCACTTTCTTCCTTCCTTCTTTCTTCTCAGTTTTGAAGTTATCGAGCTGAAATTTTGCACAGAGTCTTCTTTTTGCTGCACGCTACTAATATGTCGGAACCGAACGGATCGGAGAGCTATACCTCATACCTTCCATAGGAACAATCGGTCGTAAAACTAGTTTTAGTATGAAAAACTTTTTTCTTTTCAATGGAAACGTCTCCAAACTTTGCATTCATAAGTTTTCTATGCATTTTTATAAATAGGCCTAGTTTGATGAAAATCGGACTGCTATATGGTATAGCTGCCATACAAAAGATGGGTCTGAAAAACAGTCTTAGTTGGAAGAACTTTTTTGTTTTTAATGGTGGCATTCTGCAATTTTGTATTTGTTTGTTTAACATGCTTTTACCAAATTCTACAAATTTTTGTCCAAATCGGAAGACTATATCATATAGCACCAATAGGAACGATCGGTCGAAAAAACGGGTCGTTGTGGGGAAAAAATTATTTGTGTAAATATTTAAGCGAGCACTTGCTAGGGTATAAAAACTTCGGCACAGACGAAGATAGCTTAGCTTTCTCGTTTTATTTTTCCTCCTTCCTTAGTTCCGGATTTCCTTCCTACCAGCTTCGGAACTTCTTAACTCCTTCCTGGCTCCTTTCTTATTTTTTCCTTCCTGCCAACTTCCTAACTTCCTTCTTTCTCTCTTGCTCCTTCCTTCCTCCTTCCACAATCCTTATTTCACTTTCCTTGTAACTTTCTTCCTCATTTTTCTTCCAAACTTCGTTCTGTCTTCCTTCCTTTATGCTTCCTGTCTCTTTTTCACTTGTATTCCATATTTCTTCTTCCCATCTTCCTGCTTTGTTTTCAGGCTTCTTATCAAAATTAAGAAAAATATATGAAATATTATAATCCAAATCTGAACTTCATCAACATATGAATTCTTCTCTGAAACGATTTCATAAGTATGTAAAACAGATATACAACTTTTTTATTATATTCTCAAGAACTGCAAGGCAAAACAAACAAATTAAAATGAAAAGTCAGTTCAGAGTCAGGTAAAAGATGTACAATTGATTGTTTGTTGTGTTGTTTTTTTTTTTTTTTGTCATAAAAAAATGCTACAAAGTCATAAAAAGTCATAGGCAGGTACCAATTCATTTGGTCCTGGTCTTCTTCAGGCATTTAACACACGCCGCGGCATTGCTTCCGCCACTGATAGCCGCCTAGGGCTACGGGTTGTGCGTATTTTTTTGTGCGCATTTTTTTAAACACGTTTTTCCATGTAAATCATAAAAAATACCGATACAGTCAGTTAGTCAATTCAGCATCCTCTCGGCATCCTTGTACATGTTAATTAGCCCTGGCCTGAACTGGACTACTGGTTATACCCGCTCGCTCTCACGTTCGCAAGGAACTGTTAACTGAAGAAAATCGAATCGTCTGACCGCTTGACTTTTTCGGCATGTTCATAAAAAATTATCCAAAAACTATTTGTCGGCCTTGCACTCTCACCTCTCTGGCCGCACACTGGGAACGTCCTTGTCGTAAAAAAAAAGAAAATTACTTAAGTCAATGTGTGTGCGTGTGTGATCATAAAATATACAGAAGAGTTGAAGGTAGAACTACAATTTTATTGGGGCAGCCGGAAAATATTAAAAAAAGGGAAATTTCTGTATATTTTTTTCTTTCGTTTTTCTTGGTGTGTACTTGATAAATTGTTTGAGAAAATAAATAAGGAAAAAAGTGAAATGTCTAATGAAGTCATAAAGTTAGTTGGGTCTCAGTACATGTTGGCATTCCACAAAAAAAAAGGAGACGATTTCATTTTGGGGATTTGTTCTTGTGGGTTTTTCTTTTTATGGTGAGCTGATGTGAAAGATATAGTTTAGTATTTTATGAGATTTCGGTTAATAGGAAAAGGAAACTGAATCTCTTTAGCTGCAATAAGAGAAGCATAATTTGAAGTTTTGCCTGGGGAAGTGAAAGGTTTTGCGCAAATTAGTTATCTTATGTGTGAGGGTTTTCCATTACACATTTATGGTCGAGTTTTTCCTGACTGACTGATTCACTGTGCGATTGACAATCAAAGCAGGGATTAATACTTAATTTAAGACTTAAAAACGATTTGGTTCTTAATTAAAATACCCCAGGTGGGTAAATCTTGAGATTCAAAGGTTATACATGGTAGTTAATTTTTCTATATACAAAATATGCATAAAAAGATGCAAAAGTATGAAAAAATATAACAAATTTTGCTCTTTAATGATATCATTTTAAGTATCCAATATTGACAAATTTGTCAAATTTTTATGGTCCTTTTGTTAAGCATATTTGAAGCTCATCTCGTTCTCTAAACTAGCAATAGCACTCACCATTTTGTCTCTGCAATTTCATGCATTGCTCTAAAACTCTCACATCCTTGACATTGCTCAAATGTCCATAGAGAGCTGCTGATGCTGCTGCTGTTGGTGTTGTTGTTGCTATGTTCGATGTTAAGTTCTCCACTTGCTCCTCCTGCTGTTTGGGTTCCGTTTTCAAGTTGAAAGACGAAGCATTATTATTGCCCTCTTGCTTTGCCTCAACATATTCATCACACGACTGCTGGTTCAGTTCAAGCATCAGTTCTGGCTGCATCTCGGCCAGCTCCTTCTCCGGGTTGGATGTTGATGATGATGCTGCTGATGATGCAGTGGAGAAACTGCTGTGATTTGCGCTGACATCGCGCATATTTGTGTCAACAGCATCAGCAGCAGTCAAAGTTTCATCTTTGTGTTCAGTTTCATGGTTCGTTAAGTTAGTTTGTTGACTTTGAATGAATTTTAAATTTGAAACTAGAATGGAAAAAGACAAAAAGGGATAAGTAAGTTAAGCTTATAATCTTTTCAGAATTGAAAGAATATTTAAATTTAAGTGGTTTTTGATTGGGTGATTGATGGTGTGATTTGGAACTTGAGCCTTTATATATTCTGAGACACCATTTTGTGGGCTCACTGTATATTCAATAAACCAATCAAAATTCCTCTAGCACTATCTCTCAAAGGGTTGACTTCAAACCCCCCATTTACATAAGCCTTGTCGTTATGAATAGCAAAGCATACAATCACACCAACAACCCTTTTTTTATGACTTTCTCTCTGCCTTTAACCCTCTCCGCCATTTGAATAAGCTTCTCCACCACACAAAAAAAGGGGTTGATTTACATAATACCATAAAAAAAAACGCCTGCCTTCATTTTAATATTTCCCCCCCTAGGGGTTGTCGTCAGGCCCAATACGCACACTCCAGCAGGCTGATAACATTTTATGATTTGATTTTTTTTTGCCTTTTCCTTTTTTGTAGGTTGTGCATGGGGAAGACTCTTAAAAAAGCAACCAACCAGACACATTTCCATTGGCTGAAGAGGCACGGCATGTGGTGGAAAATATTTTCAGTCCAAGGCGTTGAAATGTCCCCTGAGTAACTGATGCTTGAAATAATAACGGCAGGATATCGCAATGTGGGTAAGTCTTTTATATTCTTAACGCCGCTTGAGGAATGTTTGAAAGCAACAAATTTTGTTAGGCTGTTCATATGGAAAATTGTTGATTTGCGATGAGTTTGAAGTGTGAAAATTATGAAAGGTTAAGGTAATAAAATAGGGGAAATTGTAGCAGAAAGTATACGACTTACTCAAGCATATATTGAAATTATAAAGATGGTCTGCAGGTTGCTTATATTATTATAAAAATCCTTAAGAAATTCTACAAAATCCTCTGTATCATTAAGAATGATGAGACATTTTGAGCGGTTTCCCTGTTAAACATAAAATCCCTTAAAATTGTCTAGATGTTTGTAACGCTTAGAAGGAAACATTTCCAACCACATAAAGTATATATAATATATTCTTGATCAGCATGACGAGCTGAGTCGATATATCCATGCCCGTCTGTCCGTCAGTCTATTTCTATGCGATTTCCTCCGTCAGTTTGAAAGCTATCGCTACCAAACTTTGCACGAAGTCTTCTGGTACAAGTACGCTGCACAAGTATGAAAACCGGCCGAATCGAATGACTATAGTATATAGCTGCCATAGGAACCATCGTTCGAAAAACTAGTTCTAGTAAGAAAAACTTTTTTATTTTTAATGCAAACGTCTCCAATGTCTGTATTTACTTGTTTTTAATGCTCCTCCATGATTCTGCAAAATTTAGTCGAAATCTGATATTTATATTGTATAGCTGCCATAGAAAAGTAAGGTTAAAAAAATAGTCTTAGTATGAAAAACTTTTTTGTGTTCAGTGTAAACCTCTTTAAAATTGGCATATATTTATTTTATAAGATTTCATAGAATTCTTCAAAGTTTTATTAAAATCGGATGACTATAGGTTATAGCTGTCATATGAATGATCAGTCGAGAAACTAGTTTTGGTGAGAAAAACTTTTATGTTTTCAAAGAAAACGGCTTCAAACTTTGTATTTCTTAGTTTGCTATGCTTTCCCATAATTCCACTAAGTTTGGTCGAAATCGGACATCTATATAGTATAGCTGTCATACAAAAGTAGAGTCAGAAAAGTAGTCTTATTGAAAAAAACTTGTTTGTTTTCAGTGGATATGTTCTTTAAATTAGTTAAAAACCGTGCTGCAAGGGTATACAATGTTGACCAAGCCAAAGATAACTTTCCCCTATTTTTTAATTCATTTTGCGTCAATTTTGTGGGGTGAACCCCAATCTCGAACCTGAAATGGGCAGTAATTCTTGAACTTCTCAGTCGCAGCAGATGATATTTTACATAAATCCAAACGAATTCTTAATTTCCACCTGAGGCAACTCAATTAATGCAGAAGATAACTCATTAATCTTCGTAGCTCTGCTTGAACTTGTAATCCAAGTCTGCCCCCATTTCATAATACTCTACAATTTTTTACCGCAATTCCTAGAAACTTTCCATTTAGTTTATAATCACCAAATCTTAAGCATTGCGGTTTATCCGGGCCAATTTTCCGCTTCGTTGATCAAATCCCTGCCTGTTGCATGCACTGAACTTCTTAGATCAGCCGCCAACTAGGACAGAGGTGACACTCAGCGAGAAGTTCCAGTGCAAACCTCTGACGGTAGTCCAACAAAAACGACGAAATTATTAGATTTTTAGCTGCACAACAATTACGAGGAAGTTGAAGAAAAAGGTTCATCGACTGGGTCATAAATTTGTGTCAGTTCTTTTTTTTGGGTATTTAATTAAGTACGGAGCGAAACCTGCAACATCAAATGCATCAATCTCGCTTCTCTTTCTGTGCCTGTGCGGCACCAGGTGTGGTGGAAATCAAAAGAGGTGTTGCTTATGGTCTGACCAAGAACAGAACAGAAGCATCCTGCACAGCCGTGGGAACACCAGATTGCGCAAAGGACAATGGCAAAGTGCAATTTGGCTTTTGTCCTGCCTTTGACTGTGCACCCGCTGCGTATGTAGAAGACAAAGTGTAACTGTAACACGGCCAGACAATGTGGAGTTGCAAGTGATTATTGTTGCGATTTGTGATCTTTTGTGGGTGCAAGACGAGAATTTATAGCCGGTACATAGATCTTCTGGTGCTGCTGCTGCTATTGTCATACCCAGGTCCAGGCCCAGGTCCAGGCCCAGTGCAAGGCACAACGCACTCCCAGCAAGAACGCCCAGTGCATGTCATTAGATCGCCCAAGCATAAACTCCAAAAGCTCCTCTCTTCATTTAAATAGCGGTGCGCTCGGTGCTTGCCACTTAATGGGCATTTGGCACGCAATCCAAATCCAGATCCAGGGCTTTTGCATACACTGAGCACAATTAGCGCTTATAATGCGCAGTGCGTGGACTACCTCACTTTGCCTCACACCCCCGCGCTGGGGGCACGCCTTTCTACACTTCGCTGCTTGTTTGCATAAATTTCGTGCCAGGCACCTGCTCACCTGTATCTCTCCCTCTCCCTCCCTCTTCCTCCCTCCCTCTCTCTCTCTCTCTCTGTCTCTCCGGCTATGTTTATCTCTGTCGAACTTTGCATGTGCATCGGCTCGAATCGCGCTTTGGTAATTGCAGTTATTTAGCCCACAAGTCGCACATTATCAAAGCAAACATCAAAAAGCAAAGAAGAAATTGCGTAAATTTTTATAATAAATACATATATTTAACTAAGTTTATATATTTCTATTGCAATTTGAATTTGCGAAAATGAAGTGAAAATATGTGGGTACGAAGTGGGTAATTTTAGAGGAGCGGGGCTGAACTGAACAGTTTATTTAGTTTGAATGTATCTAATTAAACGCAATTTTGAATTAATTAATTGCCTTAACATCTGCCTGTAGAGTGTAAAATTGAAGGAAAACGGGTGGAAAAACTAGACGGGGAATCTATGGAAGTATTTATTAAAGGTTGGGTTCCTTGTAGGCTTCTAGCACTATTTCCCGAGTCTGAGAATCGATTCCAAGAAGGTGTAAGACCAGTTCTACTCAGAAGAAGAACCGAAAACTTGCTATAATGAACACATTTATTCATAAATGATAAAAAAATACGTTTTTGTTTATCTTTTTTTTAAAACATAGTTTAAATTTGTATGATATTATGTACTTAAATCTGTTTTTAGTTTTTATAATGAGCATCTTGGCCTGAATATCGCTCTTCGCTATAAAAAACAAGCACGTAAAAAGTCGGTCAAGACTTATATTAATGTAAATAAATATTATTACATACAAATAAACCATATCACACTATTTGAAACACGCCGTTCGTACAGAAAGTAAAGCTCTGCGCGTGAGAGAATTTTTTGTGTTATGTTACGAGCGATTCACGAAATAAAAATCTCTTTACTCACGACTAAAAGAGTTTTGCTTCACTCACGATTCGTAAACGACATACCTACGTTTTAAGATCCATTTTTGGGCAACTGATTGCAACTGCTGTTAGGCAATATTCTCTTCATCTTTAACCGGCATTGTTTTGCTTTGTGTAACACGTAAAAATTTGGGCCTATTTATCAATTCTCAGAACTGAAAATTTTTACCAATCCACTGTTATTCTGTTTTGTGACATCATCAATTTATAGCTTTAATTTCCTTTCAAAAAGTTTCGGTTTTTTTTTTTGAAAAACAATATTTTCGAATTTCTTGGCATTCTTTCAAAAGTTGATTTCATTTCATTTGAGTGTGCCCGTACCATGTTGTCAGAGAACATTTTCTAGTTATGTTATATGTCAAAAAATACAACAAAATTTAAAAAATAACGTGAATACTGAATTTTCGACGTTTTATCGCACGAAAAACGCACGAATCACGAACGTTCAGGCACGAAACTCTATGTTTGCTCACGATTGAGTCGTGACATGGCGTGACACGGTCTAAAAAGCAACTCTACTATCAATATTTGACGATTTCTTGTACCGTTCGATCCTATTCACATCCATATGCTATCCATCAAATTTCTAGGATAGTCCATTTCATTCTAACATTTTGCCCAATTTCGTGGTCTATTAAACCGTTCGATCCACCTAACTTTCAAAAATTTTGAGAGGTTCCTGTCACGCAACTCCAACATTTCACAAAAAGCAACAAATATCAATATGTTTAATTAACTAGAGAAGTTTTGTCGTTCATAAGTTAGTGCTGATTGCTTGTCCGAAATCATATACAGTTTGATGAGCTTATTGTGTGCGTGTAACATTTGCTACAATTTCACTTTTTGTTGCTTTAAAGATAACACAATGCCGGTTTATCATGTAAATCTCCATGCAAGTGTATTTAGAGATATATATAGATATAAAGATAAAAAGCTGGCCCATTAATCTGTATAGTTTAAGGCAAATTACTCGTATAAGAACTTGCATGTCATTGTGTTACTTTCGGCTCAATCTTAATGCTTTTGAATTGATAAATTCGCATGAAAGAGGTTCTTAATCCTTCTGAAACTGATTTTTCTTTGAAATTATATGATGACTATTATTTGTAACAAATTTTCTCAGAGCATAATCCTGACCTAAATCTAGTTAATCTATTTCAGGCATTTTCATACTCTAAAGAACCTGTTTTCTGCCTACCTCTCCCTTCATTCTTACCCCCCACACATTCTACTATAATTATGCACTTAGCACAATATCTCGGCTAAATCATCTAAATTAAAATCTGTTCGAGTGATGCAAGCACATAAATTATATTTATTAGTTTTCATGTTTCAGGGCCCATTAATTTTGCTTGTTAACATTTTCAGTTAACAAAATTTTTCACATTGCCAGACATCCAGCGAAATGAAATTGAATCAAGACGGAGGCACTGCAGCTGGAAAACATTTGCATGGCTTTCACTTCTGTGTGTGTGTGTGTGTGTGGAAATTTGTCGCAAATTACTTTCACTTCGAGGCTCCGATTACAAGGAAGTTGACAGTGAAATCAGAAAAATTGGGAAATCCTTTCACTGAAAGGACGCCCCCTCGGTAACTCGCTCACTCGATGTTTGCATGTCAAATCTAATTTCTATACAAATAGAGGCAGCTGCTCCTGCTCCTGCTGCTGCTGCTGGTAGCCACAAGCCTTTCGCGGCGTCGTGTGCTAAGGGACCCGCCTTTTAATGATGATAAATGCGAGAATATTTTGGTAGTACGAAGTGCTGTTCCGCCACATTTGTGAGTGACACAAACGTTTTCAACAAATTTTAAAAGAGGAGGGAGAGAAAGTGAGATATTCTAACCCTAACAGCGGATTGGGTTACACAATAAGCAAGGATCGGGCAGCGCATGCTCAGCACGCTCAGCGACGCATCCTTTTTTTTTTGCTGCGCTGCGTTCGGTTGGGCTCAAAGGTGCTTTGAGCACGCGCTGATTTCGTTTTCAGTTTCACTGCGTGTTATTCACAATGATATCGGCATATTTATGGTAGACATTTTTTATTGGCCTTTGATTTTTACTTTTCATTTTTGCCTATCACCATTCCATGCAAAGCAGGGTTGAAAACTACAATTTTGAAAAACTGCCTCTCTCTCTTTCTCTTACTGCTTTCCACCCCTTTTGCCACCTCGCCATTTAGGCAGCTGGCGTATTTACGCGCAATTTTTTTGCTAAAAAATGTGAAAAAAATCCTCTTAAGTGACATTTTAACCTCTTGACAGAGTTTCTTTTGTGAACATTTTGTAACGGATTTTGTTTTATTTTTTTTTGTGATTTTGTGCCAAAAAAAAAGGGGCATTTTAATGGCTGCCAGCATAAATTCGAGTGTTTTCTTGGAAAAAGAATTAGTTTTAAATTGTAAAAAAAATAACTGACAAAAAAATGGCATAAAAATTTGAGTAGAATTTGCGGGCGGAGGGAAAACTTAGCTAAAATGGGTGGGAAAATGTAGACAGTCGGAACATTTTGATGGGAAATGATTCGGTTTCGGAAACCAAGCACCACACACCGCATTTAAACCACAATTGTGGCCCTGATTTTTAGGAAATTCTTTGTATATAAGCTTGAACTGTGAGAGCCTGCTGTGGAAAAATATAATTTGATAGCAAATTGATGGTAAATCTAGCTTTTTACTGGAAAAGACATCATATGAAAGGATTTCTTCAACAATCAACTCAATTATGAAAGTACCAGGAACATTTGGAAGTACCTTAGCATGGTTCAGTAAGAGAAGAACCCTATTTGATACATTTTTACTATAACAAGAGACCTATCTTAGCCTTAGAGATAAAGCCATTCGTTACTCTTTGCGGAGAAAAATGGATATTAGAAAAAATTCATTGGATGATTTCCATTTGGGAAGGATATGTCTTAAATATCCTTTTAATCACCCAACGGAGCTTAAAATTATCCAAGGGATATGAAAAATAATGATAATTTGGATGATTTTGCAGCTTCGCTGGATGATTAAAAGGATAATTAAGACATATCCTTTCCAACTGGATCTTTACAGAGTACAGAATACAGAGTATTACCGTAGGTACATAGAGTATTGTAAGTTTGTGCAAAAGTATGTAACAGCCAGAAGGAAGCATCTTCGACACTATAGAGTATATATATATTCTTGATCAGCATCAACAGCCGAGTCGATATAGCCAAGTCCGTATGATCGCACAGATCTGAGATATGGTAAGAGATAGAGGTTTGACATGTATGTGACATATGCTTCTTATGTCTGCAGGCAGATCAAGTTTATTTTCAATTTTGGACACGCCCCCTCCCGCACCCGCAATTTAGAAAAAACGTCATATCTCCTACATTTTTAAAGATAGATGGTTCATACCTTCTAGACATATTTAGTAATCAGGATAACTTATCGATCCGCCAAAGGAATGGTGAAGATCGGATGAACGGTTGTCGAGTTATGATTGAAAGACTGCTTTCAGCTGCTACTGCAGTATCAAAATTTATGCTGTGCATATAATTTCGTTGGTACAGAGTATGTTATAGTCGGGCTTGACCGACTTTCTTTCTGGTTTTTGTATGTAGTCATAGCAACTAGACCGAAGTGAGCACCGATTAGCTTCTACATATTGGACTTGGATATTCCTTACCAAATAATATAAATTTCACTTTGTCAAAACTTTTACGATATCGGTTTTTGGGAAAGATTTCTTCTCTAAATCGCACAACTCTTTGCCAACGTTAAAATATAACCATAGCTGTTAGTTTTATGTGTTAAAAGGTTGTATCCTTGTATTATTACATCAAATGGGTTCAATACATCCATCTTCTTCTCCAAATTCCATTTATGCCTCTAACCTGTCAGCATGAAATTGCACTTTCCTGCTTAACCTTGAACCACAAAACACTTTTCCATGCAAATATCATCTTTTTTTTTGCATAAGACGACACAGAAAGACCCAACTAAGAAGTCTGGGAACCTCTTTCCGGGCATACGCAATGACCTGCAATGCATGAAGAATTGGCCAACAAGGCAAAGGCAGGTAGTCAGGATCAGGACTTTCACTGCCAACTGACACATTACTTACACTCGAACAGTAAAACCCAAAAGGATCTCAAAACTCATTTCGCATTATCCCATTGATGGGCACTCATTATTATCATTTATTATTTCTGGCTCTTTGAATATGCGGCAGCAAGGTGCGCCCCGAGACGGAGACGTGGGACGTGGGACGTGGGAATGTAAACAAGAGTCGCCTGTCTAAGGGGATTTTTTTTTTGCAAAAAAAAAAAAAAAGAAGAAATAAAATAGAGGCAGTTTTGCCCTCCCTTCCTCTGTCTCAAAGGGCACTTGCTGTGTGCGTTTTTATAAATGAGAATAAAATTAAACGAAATTTAATTGTATTGCTCATCCTTTCGAACTGCAGGAGGGGGGAAATCTTCGGATCTCGAGCGGATATTGAGCCAATAATTTGATTGTCTGTGGCAGTTGGTCAATACAAAGTAATTGGAAAATTTTCAGAGCATTTGTTTGAATGGAATATTCAGTTCCTTACCCCTCCCCCTCCCCCCCTTGTCGTCCATCCTATTTCGTATTATTCACAAACATTTTGCCCCACATTAGTCAGGGTAATTACCAGCAATAATAATTGCATAAACAATTAGTGTGTACAATTATTGCGATTGACGTGTTGTGTTTGCAATAAAGCTCATTATTATTTCTTTGCACTTTTGCATTCGCCAAATCATTTTTGAATTTCATTAGGGGGTTTCGCTTTGTTTTACGTCTGCGCTTTTCGCACTTTTTCTTTTTGGAGCACTGAAAAAAACACGCAACTTTTTCCTCATTTCCATATCTAGCAGCTACGATCTAGATGGCGCGCCTCGTTTTTGCATTTCATATTTGTTTTTTTTTTTTACCCTCGTTGCACTTCATAAACTTTTACTGGAAGCAAACTCTAATTAGCTTTCAGCCAAAAAGAGAGGGAGCGCAAGATACTCTTACAAATATGCTTTCAACTTCGCCGCCGCCCTGGCCAAAAGATCAAAGTCAAGGATCAAAATCATACTGAACATTTTTACCTTGTTATGATGATTTTTTTTGCCCATTCCCCCATTCATTCATAATAATGCGAAATCGAAGCGGCAAACCCAGAGGAGAGAGACAAAATGTCAAAAGGAGAAGGCAGAAAAAAAACAAGTTGGCCATGTCAGAGTTGCTGAAGTCCGATTCCACTGACAGCGTTAAACGAGCTGCAATACATGATGGAAGCAGCCCGAGTCCCAAGCAGAAGAAGCAACAGATTTAGTTGATTGTTGACATTCTTCCCTCAGTCGGGGGGATACAACAAATTGACATTGAAACTGTTGACGAAAATAGGAAAACTGCCAGCCATAAGCCAGCATTGCACTCCCAGCTCAATTATCATTGTCGTCATCATTATTTGCTGCTGGTGTCATCTAAAATTGCATGCAAATTGCTAATTCTCCATTCAAATCTCAAACTGAAAGTAATATTAAGCTTTGCTTTGACACGAACCTGAGCAATCCGTTTGGGCTTTTGTTTGGATTTTATTACACTACCTTTTTGGTGTGTCAGTGTCAAGTTGGGAGAAGGTCATGATGGGAACTTTGTTTTGAACTTGATTTTTGCATAAACTAACACTAATTGCGAGCTACTTCGGTGAACAATAGGGTACTGGCACACAAAACGTAACGAAGTAAACTGTAAGACTAATTATTGATTATCTAGATCAGTGGTGGGCATGATCAACTGTAAAAAAACAACCCCTCTTAGCAAAGCTCGAGTAGGAAAGCCAGACTTACACTGCTTGCAGATATATATGCAGTCGTTGCAGTCAATAAATTTGCTTTTTTCACGCGAGAAAATTGCACTGGTCGTTCTGTCTTCTTGTGCGAGGTGGCGCCATGAAGCGATTCAGATTCTCGGAGAAATTCTCTCTAGAATCTATGTATGACAGGAGAGATTAGTCCTATGAAAGATTTATACCCTTGCAGAGGGTATTATAAAATAGTTCGGATGTTTGTAACGCATAAAAGAAAGCTTCTTTGACCACCTAAAGTATATAAATTCATGATCAGCATGACGAGCTGATTTGATTTAGCCATGTCCTTCTTTCTATGCTATCTCCTCAGTAAGTTTGAACGCTATCTTCACCAAACTTTTCACAAAGTCTAGTAGCAGAAGAACGATGCACTTATGTCGAAACCGGCTTTATCAGATGACTATAGCATATAGCTGTCATAGGAACGATCGATCGAGAAACTAGTTTTAGTAAGAAAAACTTTTTTTGTTTTCTATGCAAACGTCTACAAACTCTGATTTACAAGTTTTCTATGCTTCTCCATGTTTCTGGCAAGTTTGGTTAAAATCGGACATCTATATAGTATAGCTGCCATAGAAAAGTAGGGTTAAAAAAATAGTCTTAGTAAGAAAAACTTTTTTGTCTTCAATGTAAACCTTTTTAAAATTGGCATATATTTATTTTATAAACTTTCACACAATTCTTTAAAGTTTTGTCAAAATCGCAAGACTATAGGTTATAGCTGCCAAAGGAATAATCGGTTGAGAAACTAGTTTTAGTGAGAAAAACTTTTTTCTTTTGAATGAAAGCGCCTCCAAACTTTATATTTCTTAGTTTGCAATGCTTTCTCATGATTTTACCAAGTTTGGTTGAAATCGGTCATCTATATAGTATGGCTGTCATATAAAAGTAGAGTCTGAAAAGTAGTCTTAGTGAGAAAAACTTTTTTGTTTTTAATGGAAATGTCCTTAAAATTGGAATTTATTTATTTTATAAGCTTTCACATAATTCTACAAAGTTTTGTCAGAATCGGATGACTATAGCATATAGCTGCAATACGAATGATCGGTCGAAAAATAATGTCTAGTGAGAAAAACTTTTTTGCTTTAAATGGAATCGTCTCAAATGCATTGTAAGCTTTTGGCGCTACTTATTATTTTGATTATATAACAATATTAGGTAAGTGAGTGATATAAAAATGCATAAAGGAACCTAATTTGTATCTTAACTAGGAACTAGACTTTAATTGGTATAAAGAAATCAAGGCAAGGTCCCATCTAACAACTCAATCATGATGGATATTAAAATAAAATCTTATGCAGATCCAGTACAAACTTACAACTTTCGAGTTTAAGTCTTAAACAAAAGCAACTTATGAAATTTGTTGCTGCAACTGAAATCTCTCTATTTTTTTTGTGTTATACAAATATATCATTTCCCGTTCATTTTCCACCACATAATTAATCAAATAAATATTACAATTTTCTCTCTTACTGTATAATTTCGATATATTTAACATTTTTGCAATTTCTATAGTTTTTTTTTTTAATTTACAAATATTTTTCTCCTCTCCACTTTAATTGCCTTGGCAAGTCAATAATAAAGCAGCCAATCTTAGCAATTAGACGCATTTAAGTTAACTTCAGGTGATGTAAACTGAGGCAAAGGAGCAGCGATTGAAACACGAAATCTACGCAAATCAGCAAAAAGGCAAAGCAAAAGTTGTAATTTTTCAATTGAATGCACAGAGCAACAAAAAGAAGAAAAAAATAGTATTATTGTAAAACGCACGCATATTCGCAGTCAGGGTTACAATTGGAGGGGGGTAATTAGCATGCATTGCGATTAACATATAATTAATTGTAGAAGCAACAACAACAACAATAAATTATATTCCAGCGTCGAGCGCAAATGAAAATTGCTACAACAAAAAGCTAAAAGTTACTAAATAAAAAAAAAAAATGTTTTTTTTTCTAAATAATCAGCGACGGGGCATCGCGATCGCATGCAAAATACAATTCCTGGGTGCAATATCACAGAGAACATACAAAAAGCACGAAAGGTGAATGGTGGTAGAAGAAGGTTTTTGTTTAGAACGAAGAGGGGATGCTCTTTAAAGATAAATGTTGAACTTTTTAAGTTGAAATAAGATATATGCTGCCGCTTTCTTGTATAGATTATGGTTCAATTAGCTTCAGCGACTCAAACCGAGTACTAAACAGAACCTTTATGGACATTTTAGAATTTTGTACATCTTGGCAAGGCTTAAAAAACGATATATGGCCTGGAGATTTTACATTTTCCAGTGCCCAGCGTTATCTGATTCTGTGCTGATGTTTTATTGATTCAATAAAGTTGATTCAATCTAGTTGACAATCCAAAATTTTGTACAAATTCCCTTCCTAGGTCCTCTAAAGGCTCTCTGCAAATCCCCTAGTTCTCTCTGAGTTACATCTTTCCATTTCCATCAACATTTTTTCTATATATCATATTTTCCAAATATTCCGGCATACCCCACATACACCATACACTATTTAAATTATCAAAACAGCTGCATTGTGCACTAATTAGTTGCACAACAGACCGAAAAACAACAACAAAAGATACGCAAATATTTGCAGTCGAGTCGCTGCCTCAGTCGGATTCGCTGCTGTCTGCTTTCATAACCGCACCGAAATGAACACAAAATGCCGCATGCTTGTTTTTTTTTTTGTAATTGAGACTCGGTCTAGCACTGGCATAACAGTTTTGTCTCAACAAAAGTTCAATTAACGCATTTTCATAAAGAAGTAGAAAGAGAGTGAGAGAGAGAGGGAGACAAAGTCAATCCACTTAAGTGCTCAAACAGGCCAGAACGTCTGCGTATCGAAAGACTCAGGCAACGAACTTGCTGCAATTCATGTGGAATAAGACGCAGGCAGAGTAGGTGGAGTAGAAGTTGTCTAAGTAGTACCACTCATAAGTGGAAACCGAGCAATATATATCTATAAATGCTATTGCATATATGCAAATTTTGCTATAAATCAGTTGGCAATATCAAAACGACTCCCGCTGTGAAATCGAAATGAAGTTCTCAATTGGCAACAGTCCAAAAGCGTTCAATTAGCTGACCTCCAGGGGGTGTTCAACTGGCTGTTGGGTGTAGGCTACCACAGCTACACCGAGCAAAAGTGGTGTGGATAAATTTGTATGGCATGCTGAAATGATTTGAATAATATTTTGGATTTTTTTTACGGTGTATTGTTGAAGTGCTACAGTTTTGCATTTAAATTTTAAGTCGGTTGCAAGAGTGCTGAACCCACGGTGCAACCTTAACCAAACTGACCCTCAGTATTTTGTGTCCATTTGAAGGTGGCAGTTTTTTTTGTTGTTGTAGAAACCCCTTCAGTCCCTTGTGCCGCACTTCTTTTGAGTAATTAGCAAATGTTTAATTATAGTTCACAATTCGCTTGTTCGCTCCTTTCGAGCCTTATATCGCTCTCCCTCTCTTTGGCTCTGCTCTTTTGGCTTAACTAATTGCTCTTGGTGACTTGAGGGAGTAAGAAGTTGGTTAGTTGTTCTTGGGGGCTGACACAATTGCCTGTCAATTGTAATTAGTTTTGCTTTTTGCACACGAAGAGAGGGAGAGATGAATGGATGGGGGGTGTAAAGTGCAAGCGCTGGCTGCAAGTCAAATGCCGTTATTCAGAAGTTCTTCTGGTGAATTATGTGGCATACAAAAAAATCTTTCTAGAATATTTTCCAACATGATTTGTACACTCAGGCACGGCCCTCTAGCGTTGAGTAGCGATAACGAGTGGCTAGCATCTTTAGGGGTGACTGGGCTTCTAATTGGAAGATCAATTGATGGAACGGATATTGTATATTGATTTTCCAGTTGGCACCAGTTGGGGGTTGAAAGATGATAAACCAATTATGCATCTGAGTTTGAGTCACAAACTAGATTACTGTTCTATTCAAATTGTAACTACTTTCACAATTACTTGAATAATTTTACCCGTAAAGAGGAATTATTTAGTAATTGTGCTTCAAAAGTTCAATTATTTATCGAAATGCTGGTAAAAACTATGATTTTTTGCCGATCAACACCAAGTTTAGATGATTGCTGATCATGGTAATACAAATCAAACCTAAATTGTTACCATTTATGTGAAAATGTGTCTGATTTTAATAAAGTTGGCTAATTACTCCTAAAATTGGCAAACCTTTCAGTCTTCACCCACAAATTTATTAATAATTCGATATATCAAACACAATTACTCAATAATGCCAATTAAGATGTATAATTATTCAAGTAATTGTAAAAGTAATTACATTAAAATAGCGATTACATGAAAATCATTGGCAAACATATCGGTTTTTCCTGCAACTATGCGAATATTTCAACTTTTTAAGCAGAATTACTGAAAAATTTCCGGATATGGAACAATTCTTCAAGTAATTGCAAAAGTAACTACATTATTATAACGATTACTTAAAAACCCTGGGCAAATATTTAAAATTTCACCTACAAATATATGTTTAATTCAACATTTCAAGCACAATTACTCAATAATCCCCCTTTACCGGCACAATTATTCAAGTAATTGTAAAAGTAATTACATGAAAATAACGATTACTTAAGAATTGTTATCAGAAATTGTGTTAAGATAGCTGAAAAATGGAAATGGTAATTGTAATTGTAGTTTACAGCTCTGCTGGAATGCATTGATTTTCGTCAAGTGAGACGATAAAAATAAACAGAACAGACAGGAGAATCTAATCTACCATCTACAATCTTTTGGCTTGTAAAAAGCTTAATAGTAAATGAAGTAAGGATAAATGACTACGACAATCTCTAGAAATCAAACCTAATCCCAAATACCCTGGTGTCCGAAGTCAAGGTCAAGTAATCATTTCTTTTGCCTCAACTGCAATATAATTATAATTTTTCAAAAATTGTTCTCGACTTTCTTCGTTCGAACGTAACCCAATTCCCAATTTAATAAAATAAATTTGTGCCATAATTGCTGCCACATAAACGCCACCGCAAGAAGACACCGGGCGGCAGTACCGCAGCACTGAAACTACAACATCTACAAATCGCCAGCATAATTGAAGCTCCGAATGGAAAAGCATATATGGGCCCCGTGTCGAGCTCAGCCTCAAAGCAAGGTGCATATTATTAAGCCAAAGGATTTATGACACTTGAACGCGGCCGGCAACAACAACAGCAACCACAGCAACAACAGCAACAACAACAACAACGAGAGTGAATTGAATGCATGAATGGGAAAAAATGAGGTGCAGCCAAAACAGCCAGTTTTCTGCAGCGCACGTTGGACCTGTGCCCGACTCCGGCCTGGCATCTCCCAATCTCCAACACAAAGTCCAAAGTCATGGGAACTTTTTTTTAGCTTCGTACGTTTCATTTAATTTGCATGGATCGTGCGGACGTCGTACGTAAGACTGACGACTGGGAATTGCCTCCCCCCCCCTCCGACGCCACCACAGTGCCGTCTGCGGCTACTTTGTGAGTTGCTGCTGCTGCTGCTGTTGCTGGAAAAGAAGGACGCGAGTCATCATCATAATCAACTTGCAATGGCGGCTGCTGCTGCTGCCTCGCTCTGAAAGCCTATCATTATGATTATGACGAATATTACTTTTGTATATAACTTTTACGTTACCACGGCAATCGATGTGGCACACACACGAGCAACATGTTGCTGCGGCTTGGCTTTTTGCATGTTGCTGCAGATTGGTTTTGAATTCAGACGCAGTTGCTGGCTCGGGAGAGAGGTCTAAGCTGTGCCCCAACACAGAAGCGACCTCTTCATGGCCACAATGGAGGGCGTGTTGCAGCGCAACAACAGCAACCAAAAAACGACAACAACCGATGCATATCTGAAATTAGTTTTGGCAACCCTTTTGTGTGCACTTCAAAAAAGAATTGTGTGAATTCAACTAATTACAATTTGAATTGGCTGTTAATGAAAAGCGGTCACCTTCGCTGGCTATTGGCGCCAGCTGTGAACAAACTAGAAATGAAAGAGATATTGGTGGTCTTTTTGGTTCAGTGTAGAAAGACAACTCTGCTGGCTCAGCTCAGCTCAGCTCTCCTACAACTCTTCTGTTTTGAGTTAACCATAAAAATAATGTTAACTGTTATTCAACACTTATTGTCTCCGCTAGATGTCGCCCCTCTCGTTGTGGTTGTCTGATGAATCATTTGCGGCCTAATGCCGCCAGATAACCTGTTCAATTGGCTGAAGTTGGCACATAAAAAAAAGTTATTAACCGAACCATGTCTGCCACCGTCTGCTCATTTGGTAGACAAGTGGCAGACACTTTTTATAACGATTTAATGAAATATCACAGACCATATCGACTCCCGGTTCTTTTTCAATTGGCTGGCGCCCCTCTTCAAGTGCTAGGCTTAACGGTTGCAGCCTCTGAAAATGTGTTGAAAAGTCATAAAAATGTTGGCACAATTTGTATAACCGTCCAAACCTGGTCCAGACTTGGCGTTAACTTGTTGAACGGTCCGGTCCGGTCCGGTCCGTCTTTCCGCTCATAAATGTCGACGTCATGTGGTTTTGTTTTAGGTTTCGCCGCGACGAAGTGGTACGTCTTCTTCGCCGTCTGGCGCGGCGCCTGCTAAGTGCTTGAAGGTCAGTCGGCCGCAACTAAATGCTGTCAAAAGTTTTTGGGGTATCAAAAAAGAGTTTTGGTGCCGCCGCCGTCTTGAATGAGTTTTGAATTATGAATTCAAAATTAATACCAAGAACTGTCTAAGCAATCGCTACTGCAGCGCCCCGAACTCTTTTAGTGTGTGTGGCCATTAATCTTTGGTGTTCAAGACTCAGGTAGGTCCTGCTCCAGGAGCAGGACTGCTGCTGCTGTTGGTTACCCTTTTTCGGAAACTCAATTTGCCAGCTAACTGTAAAGGTAGGTTGCCCCTCTAACGCCTTAGACAAGTTTTGGTTAATTGTGTTCCCAGGAAATTCTGAACACTCCGAACAGCAAAAGCTAATTTGCCTACGCGAGGCTGTTGGTTCCTTTTGGGCCAACTCGAAGCAAAGTCAATTAATTTTTACCCAAAATAAAGCGCAGGGCACAGTGGGGCATGGCTTGTTTTTGTAAATTTCTTCGTTTTTCATGCTGAAGTTTTAAAAAATAATCACATTGATGCTTACTTTTTGACCAGTTTTGTAAGACGTTCAAAATACCACGAGCCGAATTTCCAGAATCTTAGCTACTAAACAAATCACCCTTTATAAGAAGTTTTTTTCCTCTTAATGTCGTAGAGACAGTGTCTTACCATCTCTGATATCTGTTTGAACAAACGTACAAGAATATATACCCTTTTATGTGATCGGAGATGCTTCCTTTTGGCTGGTACATACTTTTGCACAGTCTATCTTTTAGAAAAGAGTATGAAAGATGTAATCGTTCTGTTCGAACTGTTATATCTTCAATCCTGAACTGTGGAGACATTTCATGAACTGTATTAAAGCCAGCTTGATCATCTTCAACGATTCACTGAGGGGTAAATTACCTTTCCTTATGAATTTGTTAACATTCTAGGGAAATTTTCTCTAGTTTAGGGGCTTTATTTCAACTCTTTTCGACTACTTCATTCGGAAACAATTTTTTTTAATGGGTAAACTTTCGAAATCATTTTATTAAACAGTTTTTGCTCATTTTGGGAAGACCTGGGGTATGTTTCTAACAATTTTTTATTCTATTTAAGAACGATATTTAATTTTCAATTTAAAAAAGTGCAGAGAATCCTTACAATTGACAGGCAAGGAGATATTAATAATGTGGACCTTCAATTTTGCGTGGGTGTAGTGTGAGTGTGCGAAGTATGTCGAACAAGGATGGCACACAGACAGCACACATATATAAAATCGAGGGTACACATTGTATAATATTCCTGACATTCACTTGTTTGGTCGGTACGCCTTTTGTTGTTCCATGTCTGTGGTTTTATATAGCCGAACTACACCCTATATTACAATATGAATGACTAGGACAAGAATGACAAAAACTTATGTAACATAAGACAAAAAACGTAAACATAACAATATGTTAATACTTTGTATAAAATTCAGCGAGTCATTCTATGATTGTTTAAATAAAATTTAGTATATTTTTAGCCCATAAAGTTAACCCAAATTTTGAAACAAACAAAACCTCAGTAAAACAAGACCACTAGTTAAAGTCAGCTCTGCGCAACATTAATATATCCATGACTCAGCAGAATCAACATTAAGAAACCTTGCCTTATGTTAATTAACAGAGTATTAACATTATGTTAGCAGGCAGCGCAAGCTGCGCCGAGAAGTACGCCACAATTTTATTAAACCCTTATATCTCTGTCATCTATAAACCGATCCTAATGAATATTTTTGAGATTATGAACTTTTGCCATATTTTTTTTCAAGAGTTCAAATCACAGAAATACCTTATTGAAACAGCTTCGAATCTGACCTCGAACCACTGTGCACGACCAGCAATTTAGTCTGCTGCTGATAATTTCACCAAATTTCGCAAAACAACATATCCGGCTGACCCAACTAACTCCCTTTAATGGAGCGGGCGAGGGGAAGAGCACCAATTTTCATATGACAAGCCAACGGCGGAACATTCTTAAGGCAATTTGAATCCTCGCCAGAATCTTAAACTTTAAATTATGATTAAGTATGATCATCATCTGGTACAGCTCCTCTTCTCATATGGAACCACCGCGCACACAAACATAAATGTAGAATAATAATAAAAAGCGGAAATGCTAATGATAGGGTTTGCACAGCTCGTACTGTGCTAAGAAACATATCCTGGCCATCCTGTCCGAGCATCGAAACTCACGTTTCCAAATTTATAGTTCTTATTCCAATTTCGGTTGTCTCTGTTTTCGCAGCGGAATTATTATTTATGCATATAATTTGACCAGCTGCCCTTTTTTCTAAGGAAACCGTTTTTTTATGATCCCACCGGGGTCCGCTGCTCCCTCTCTTTCTCTCTCCCTCTCCGTAGGCAAATTTTCTTCCCGAAATGAAATATCACGTCTCAACTTTATTATTGCTAATTGGAGTCGGAGCTGGGTACTGGGACTCAGGACTCTTTGGTGCAAATTAAATTGAGCCTCCACCAGGGCGTATGAGTTACGAGTTAGTTTTTTTGTTTTTTTATATTTTGTTCTTTAGTTTCTTTGGAAATTTGGCGGCTTTTGTTCTGAGGCGCCACACATTCATTCAGCTGAAACGTAGCGCAGATTAACCATTTTTTATGGTAAACATTCTGAAGATGAAGATGGCTGTTGGCCATTGGGCAACGGGCAATCAAATATCGAAAAGGAAATTTAACTGCGCGAACGTGCTGAATGCAGATGCTTTTGCATTAAGTGGCAGAAAATTTTTAATTGGCATGCAAAGAGGGGAAACGTGTGCAGCCAGAAGCTTTTCCCAGTGCCTCGAGGAAGCGGGAGAATTCAACTTCTTAAAAGAGGCTGATGTATAGCTCATTAAATGAAAACTAAAAGCTTAAGTAAAAACGCCCATCATAGTTTCAGTACAAAGAGAATGGATTAATTGTGGTTTTTTGTACTTACAAATTTGAAGAACGTTTTGCTTTTAGGTGTAGACTAATTTCAAATATCGACTTTTATGGTCCTAATTCTTAATATGTTAAAGCATAATTTCATGGCGGTCTTAAACCATTTTATACTATTTTTTAAGACCAAACGGCGGTCATTGACGCACACTTCAATGGATTTTCTTGCCAATCCTAAAGCAATTAATGATCGAGCGATTACTGATTTGCTGGTTAAGATAGTTCTTGATATAGTATATCTTTACCGATCCCAAAAAGGAAGTAGCTTTATAATATAGAGATCACTCAAGAATCATTACTTTAATATTTGACAACTGTCGACACCATTTTTGTAGCATAAACGAAGCATAAACGAAGAAATCCTATGCAATTTCTGCTTTGTAAGAAGATTTTTAAGTCGGATGTTGAATGCTAAAAAGGATTTTAAGCTCTCTGTTTTCCCAAAGCATCTCATTTATCCCAATCTACAGCATTTTTATATTTGCTGGGAAAAGGCTTTTATATATTCAGACTTTAGTAATGAATTTGATTCTGGTTTTATATTCGCTGGGAAAATTCTTAAATATATTCAAAAGTTAGTAATGCTTTTGATTCTGTTGATCGTAAGCTGTTCCTTTATAAGATCGGTCTTCTTGGTCTTTTCTCATTCTATATATTTGCCATCAAGCAATACTTAAGTCTTCTCGTTGGAAAATCACTTTTCTAATCTCTTAATACAATGTCTGAAGTATCACAGGACCTCTGCTTTTCACACACTTCATAAATGATCTACTTACACTCAGAGAAAAAAAGATCTGATATTTTAAAAGTATTCATTAATCTATTTCTGTCATTTTTCATTAATACGATCTCTTGTAATTCTCAAGTTTAAATTCCCAGTTTTGGGATAACTAAAATTTACCGTATAAATATGTTTTTAGTCAATTTAAAGTGCTTTTTGATTAGATTTAAAACAATCATACCTTTACCTTCTTTACCTTCCGATTTTTTCTTGAGAGTACGCCATTAACTCACTGCTCAATCTATGTATTTAGCTAGGTTAAGCTGCTGATCGGTTTAACATGGCGATACCAGGGCAATCCTGGTTTACTGCGACTCAAGTGGACTATCCCCTGATAACTTAGCGATGCAACAGCTAAGCTGCTGGCTAACTTGAGCGGCAAAATCCTAAACCTTTTTCAGCTTTGTTCTGATTCCTAAGATACCTTTATAATATACCCCCTTGCAGAGGGTATATTAAAACAGTTCAGATGGTTGTAACGCATAGAAGGAAGCATCTCAGACCACACAAAGTATATATATACTTGATTAGCAGGACGAGCTAAGTCGATAAAACCATGTCCATCTGTCCGTCCGTCTGTTTCTATGCGATTTCCTCCATCAGTTTGAAAGCTATCGCGACCAAACTGTGCACGAAGTCTTGTAGTACAAATACACTGCAAATTTATCGGAACCGGTCGGATCGGATGACTATAACATATAGCTGTCATAGAAGGGATCGGTCGAAAAACTAGTTTTAGTGGGAAAAACTTTTTTGTTTTCAAGGAAAACGCTTTCAATCTTTGTATCCCATGGTGGCACTAAGTTTGGTCAAAATCGTACATCTATATAGTACAGCTGTCTTACAAAAGTAGAGTCTGAAAAGTAGTTTTAGTGAGAAAACGTGTTTGTTTCACGACTATAACATACTCTGTACCAACAAAGTAATACGCTCAGCATAACTTTTGATGCTGCAGTAGCAGCTAAAAGTAAAGGCTTCGTTCGTCTCGAGTTTTTGAATGTATTAAAATCCACAAAAAGATATTACATGATCATTGGAATAGTCTCTGAACGTTAGGCTGGTATGTACCAATGTCTACAACTTGTTGCCCCTAAAGCTAATACCCAACCTGTAATCGCCTACTATTAGTGACAGGCTCAATTACCGCCCAAGTTTTAAACATTTTGCATTTCCCACACATAAATTGCACTCAGAGACTTATTTGTTTTTATATCTTATCGCCGTTTTCGTTACTGGTCCAGCCCAAAAGTTTGCTTTTCCCACAACAAACAAATTCCCAGGGCCCTAAGCCTAAGCATGCATAATTTTAATTTATTTGTAGCAACCAATAAAAGTAAAAAGCAAAAATGAAGCAGCAAAGAAGGCAAAACCAAAAACCAAAACGGCTGAGGAATATTTATGGAAATACCTTCGGGGCGGAGCTCCCGAATTGCGAAAACGTTGATCAAATTTTGCCAGATAAGCGACGACGACGACGACGACGACGACGTCGAAGACGAAGACGAGGTTGAGATGGTGATGGGTTATGGTTATGGCCATGCTTTTGGCTTAGAGATGCCAGCGTGTGTTCACGCGTACATTGGAACCGCAATCGATTTCAATTTAAACCAATTTCGAATTAGAAATCATTTTGGGAATATTTGAATTTTTTCGAAGTAAACCTTATCCAAATCTTTCCTCATTTCAACAATGAAACATCTCAGCTTGAAGATTTCACAGTTGAATTTCAAATTTTCATTAAAAACTTGTTGGAGATTTTAGTTACATATTAATACAGCTTTCTTCTCAAGTTGAGAATACGTTTAGCTTAAAGGCAAAGTCTACTGATGATGTTTAACAAAATACAGAGTCCTTGCTTTGAAGCTTGCTAATTTCTAATCCGGCAATCGATTTAAGCCTACAAAAACACTGAACCAAAAACAGGAAACAATGTTTTGAACTGTTTTGAGAACCGGTTATCAAAAGTGATGAATGATTTCAGATTAGTTTCCTTTACATTTTCAACTCATGTAAAGTTCGCTCACGCTGTCATCACTGCATCTGCAGCTCATATGCATGCCAAGATCTCTCTGTTTTGGTGGAGTCATCAGGCAGCAGCGGCGGAGTCTGAGGCGGCTGCCTTACAACGTCATCAGTTTTTTTTTGGATTTTTTTTTTTTTTTTTTTTGAAGGCGTTGCCAAAGAGCAACCGCAGAAGACTGTGGGAACTCATATTGCATGCTGCACACATACAACTCACCACAGTCGCTACCCCCGCCGCCCCCTTAAAGCCACACTGCCCCGGCAAACGATATCGTGCTTATGAAATCTGCATTTTGGCCTCAGACGGACTCGTTTGCATTTCTTTTGCTGGCTGCAACGTTCCTGCGCCTGCGCAGATTGGCTGCCATAATCTTTTCATTTTTCTTGGTGTTTTTTTTTTTTTTTTGCAACTTGAACTTCTCAGTGCACTTGATGAGCAACAGCAACAGCAGCAGCAGCAGCAGCAGCAGAAGAAGACGGTAGTCGTGCTTTGGTTATAAAAATTGAAGCCGCCATTAAATTCTGACAGTTGTCAGGCTTGAAGCTTAGCTCAGGTTAAGTAGATGAGTTGAGAGTTGGAACGGGGGGCTATGAGCAGAGCAGAGGGCCTCCATACTTAATGGCTGCTGTCTGGAGCAAATGGCCGATGATAACAATTTGCAACTACCAAATGTCTAGTTTGGTTCGGCTAAAATGTTCATCGTTGGGCTCTAATAGAGCGAGAATGAAGACCAAAGATTACGCTTAATCTGAACGAAATTGTTCGGGCTAAACCAGGAAAACGATAATATTTTTAACATTATGTATTTAGGAAAAATATGAAGCATTGGGATACCATATTCAATATCCAATACTTGACTAACTTTGAGATTAGGGGTACCCATTTAATCATTTAACATTCTTTGAATCATCCAACGGAGCTGAAAATCATCCAAATGATGTTCATATTTCATATCCTTTGGATGATTTTAAGCATATTTAAGACATGTCCAGTTTGAAATGGATACGAGAAATCATCCAATGGATACATTTTAATATAATTTTTATACCCTTGAAAAGCATAGAAGACAGCATCTCGGACCACATAAAGAATATATATTATTGATCAGCATGTCGAGCTGAGTCGATATAGCCATGTCTGTCTGTCCGTCCGTCTGATTCTATGCCAAGTCCTCCCTCAGTTGAAAAGTTATCTTTACCAAACTTTGCACGAAGTCTTGTAGTACAAATACGCTGCATATTTATCGGAATCTGTCGGATCGCATGAATATACCATATAGCTGCCATAGAAAGGATCGTTAAAAAAAACTAGTTTTAGTGAAAAAAACTTTTTTGTCTTCAACGGAAACGTCTCCAAACTTTTTTTTCTTAGTGTGTCATACCTTTCCATGATTTTACTAAGTTTGGTCGAAATCGAACATCTATATAGTATAGCTGTCATAGCAAAGTAGAGTCTGAAAAGTAGTCTAAGTGAGAAAAACTTTTTGGTTTTCAATGGAATCGCCTCCAAACGTTGCATTTCTTAGTGTGCCATACTTTCCCATGATTTTACTAAGTTTGGTCGAAATCAAACATCTGTATAGTATAGCTGTCATAGCAAAGTAGAGTCTAAAGAGTAGTCTTAGTGAGAAAAACTTTTATGTTTTCAATGGAAATGTTCTTAAGATTGGCATTTATTAGTTATATATGCTTTTAAACAATTCCACAAATTTTTGCCAAAAACGGTGGACTATAGCATATAGCTGTAGTACGAATGATCGGTCGAAAAGAAAGTCCGACCGTAAGAACAGAACAGATCTCAGAGATGGTAAGAGACTTGCTTATTAAGTGAAGATCGAAGAGTCCCTCCAATGTTTTCAAAAGATTCGCTGATAGACTAATAGGCCGTCTGTAGTCTTTTAGTCATATATGGCTTATGATTTTCGCAGCCTTAGTAATCAAGATCGCCCTCACCTTCCTCCAGGAATATTTCCAGTAAGAAGGCATCCCTTGAAAATCTTGTCCAGCCCAGGCAGTATATTCAGGATCAGTTTCGGTACTGCTGATCTACAGGATTGAAATGATTTGTGTACTTTTTGTGTACGATTCTGTGTACATACCTTTGGTATAACAAACTCTCTCAATTCTTTCCCAGGTAGCCATAACTCAAGTGTACCCACTGTCTGATGAGTTCAAATTGCTACTGCACTCTGCCGACACGAACTCATCTTCATTTATCATTTTTAATAATAATCAAATCCATACAAAAAGCCGCCAGAATGAACCCGAAAAGGCGTCAGCCAAACCCCAAACCCAGACAAAAGCAGACCAAAACCCCGGGACACTGTAATCTGGTTGAACAAAAGCTTCGCTCAAAGAGTACAACTTGTGGCATCCAGCCGAAGGGTTATTAAAAAATAATTTGCATAAATGACCAAGACACAAGGATTAAGCCATAAAAGAGCAGGGCAAAACGGGGCAAATTTCTATGAAATTATATTCAAATTAGTTTTGATGTTGCCTTCAAATGGTTGTACAGATGCCCATAATTATGGGATAGACACAAACAAAACTCAAACGATATTACACAAAGCACTTGAAATTATGCTAAATGCCAAAGAGTGTAGTTGGGTGCAGCAGCGACGGCGACGGCGGCGGCTGCCGCTCATCAATTATCCACGTGCTTGGCAATTTGTTACAAGTGGCGGCTGAAAGGTAGGGATGGAGTCACTTTTGACACCTCTGCGGGCTGGCTACCGACACCTTTGACGTGATTATAACACTTTTATGCTTAGTTATTAATGATTTTGTATAGAAAGGAACAAGAGAAAAAAAACAACAAATCTCTGATTCTTCGACACGATAATTAGCATTTTGGGGCTGCTGGAATTTGAATGTGTTCAGCATTAAAAGAAGGTGGGTTTTTTTTGCGGTTAACATGGCTAGAATGAAAATGGGTTTGGCTGGTTTGAATAGAAACTAATTTCATTTAACTGACATTGTTGTAATTTAGAATAAGGAGAGGTGCAAGGGCTTAGTTTTTGAGTATGTTGAATTGATTTAAATGTTTAACTGGAATTCAATTTGTATGAAGTGAATCATGAAAGGCCTAAAATAAACAGGAAATGTTGCTTAGGTTTAATTAAAATGTTTCTAAGATGTGCAAAAGTTTGGTCAAATGACTCCAAAATGTGTAATAGAGCTGCGCGGATTACAGGACGAACTCCATTCCTGATAACAGATCAAGGTAAACCCCATTTTTTCTGGAATAAGTATAGTGAGAAACTAATGAAAATTTTGACAAGTCTTCCTGTGGCGCCATCCTATGTCATTTCCCAAAAATACTTCCGATTTCGTCTTAGTTTGGATCAGCCCTCTACATTTTGTGCAGTCTCTTACTTTTGATAATGCAAGCTCATTTCCATTTCCTGTCTGGTCACGCTTCTTTATTTAATTTTTCATGTTTTCTTTTTGATTTTGCCAACGTGTGTGTGTGTGTGTGTGTGTGTCTTTTGATTTATTATGCGGCTTTTATTCCATTCATAAATGAAATTATTTTTACCAGAAAACCTTTTCCTTCTTTTCGTTCGTTTGGCTCCACCAAAAACTCTTTCGTGTCATCAGCAGCGCCTCTGAACTGATTTTCATACTGCCAGAGTGAATCCGGGGGGTATCATTAGCCTCAAACTGTAGTCAGGTTAACCCTGCTGCACTTCCGTCCCCACACCATCAAAAGTCTTTAACATCATCATCATCGTCGTCATCGTCGTCGTCGTCGTCGTCGTCGTTGTCGTCCCCGGGCGCTGCTCGACTTCTGTTTGCGTTCAAAAATCATTTTTTGTTGTCTGCACGCAACATTTTTTGTTTGTTTGGTTTAGGCCAACAATATTCTATGGATGACAAATGACTGGCATCGAATTTACATAGCCCTGAGTTCAGGAAATGATATCATTTGAATAAATTTATGGCATGTGGAGCAATTAAATGGGTTATAACAATTTTATGGAAATTTTTTCGTCAAATTATACAATAATATGTATAATTTTGCCAAAAACTTTGCAAACTGCCCTCGCAGTTAACATAAATAAAACATCAAACTTACCGCCAGCATTTTGCATGTTGTGGCTGCTGCTGCTGTTGCTGTTGCTGTCCTCATCGGGTTCAGTTGCTGTTGCTGTTGCTGTTGGCGCCTGCAATGTTGTTGTTGCCGTTGTCGTTGTGATTGCCGTGGCCAATGTGGCTGCTGCCGCCTCCGGCAAATCATCATTTTGTTGTAATGCGACTAATGAGGCGGCAAAATTGACGTGTTGCTGCGGTGTGAACTTGAAGAGCGAAGAGGAAGATGCAGATGCTGCTGATGCTGCTGCTGTTGATTGAGTTATTGGCTCGCTTTTAATTGTTGTCGCTATGTGCTGCTGCTGCTGCTGTTGCCAGTACTCGGCGGCTATCAAATGCTGCAGACTGTGCGTAGGCAAATGTTGTCCAAATAGATTACTCAATTGTTGTAAAGGCGTATTGCTGGCCACATGTTGCTGCAGTAACTGTTGTTGTAGCAACAACTGCTGCTGCTGCTGCTGCTGTTGCTGTTGTTGCTGCTGCTGCAGGTGATGATGCTGCACATGATGATGTTGCTGATGATGATGATGATGATAAAGCAATGTTGCCGCTGTGACGCTTTCATTGGCCTCGCCATTGATTTTATATTTGCTTGTGGTTGTCGGCGTTGACATTGTTAGTGCTTCCGTTTGGAACAGCTGTCCTAGCTGGTTGCTATTGCTGCGATTTGAATTGCTTCTCTGATTTGTTGTCTGGCAGAGGCTTCTGTATTCAAGCAGCATACCTTTGTTGCTAGCAACCTTTTGCCGACAATGTTGCTGCTGCAGTTGCTGATAGTAGTTTGCTAGCAACAATGGCATAATCAATGTTTACCGCTAACTGTGCCGCAACAGCAGCAACACAGCATAGCACGCATATAGTATGTATGTATGTATGTATGTATGTAGTATGTGGTTTAGATAGCAGCCTCGTAGTTGAAATATGAGTGGTTCACGCTAAGTAAACTGATTAGCCTGGCCGATAAGCACAGCCACAGCACAAATGTTGGTCAAGTGGCCTGCAGTTGTCCCACTGCAATTAGGCAAAGAAGATTAATTAGTTAAATCGTTGACAATCTGCTAGTTCCTGTTAACAAGGGTTGTAAATCAAACACTATCTACATATCAATTAATGTGGCTTATATATTTTTAACAATTACAATTTGTAACTACTTTTTTTATACTGAATATGAACTGAGAGACATGGGGTTGTGTTTATCAAACAGAAACTATTGTTTTGGGTGGTGTATTTAGCTGAGTTGCTAACCTTTCAAACTATTGCAGAGCTCTGGTTCACAAGTTCGAACCTAAATTTTACAATTGGTTATGTTCGAAAGTTTTAACATTGTTTTTGGCTGGATTTTCAATAGAAAACCCATCAATTTGTACAGCCAATCGTCGATTTTGAAGCAACATAGGGGTTCTTAAATATGTGGTCAAAGGAAACATCTTCGAAACTGCCAAGAACATCATTAAAGTGTTAAAACTGGATCATGATATCAGAGGAAAAGTATGGCATAGTCTGAAAAAAACCAAAAACCGATTACCCTTGTGTTTTGCGAAAAGAATCCCAAGAAATTCAAACTAGTTCCTGCCTGCCTACCCAAGCGTAATACTAGATGACAACTTATAGCGGATTACACCAAATTCCCACCCCAAATATGTATAGAATATTTTTAAAAACAAGTGAATATTTATTCACATGTACATTAAAAACATACATGGAATGCCATGTTGAAGAATCTCATAAACTATTCATTTATGAAATGGACATCAAATTGAATTTTTATACAAAAAATGCTTTCACAAATTGTTAGATGTCAGTTTATATGGCAGAGAAGCTCCTAGAAAATCCAAAGTACAACAAACGTCTTAACAATTAAAAATTCACAACTTAGAGCCTTTAATCGCATTTTCAGCTTAAGAAAAAGATGTTAGAGAAATTCAAGTCAATTATGCAAACTCATCATCTGGCACGCAAAGTTTGATGGGCATGTGAACTTGTTGTACACCACCAGAGCAAACCCAACACTACTCTCTTCCCTCATCTCTCCCTCTCTCTGTCTTCTTTCACTGACTTAGTGATATTTCTTAACTTTGTTTTTTTTTTGTCATTTTAATTAGTTCAATTTCATATTTTCACCTGGCGACAAAGAGTAATAACATCAACTACTACCACCTAGATGTATGCTCATGACTTGACTGGAAATTAAAATCCGAAAATGCCTTATCATTGCTACTTTTGTTTAGCTTATCGAAGCAATTGGGTAGAGAGTCAACAGAGGCAAAGGCAGAAAGACAAAGTCTGTCAACGGTAGCAAGGCAATTGAACGGAATATACATAATCGGTTAATAGAAGAGTGTGTAGGGTGAAGAAGGGCGCGGGAATAGTCACAGTTACACTGAAAGAAAATATGGGGAGCCTATTGCTATGCCATGAAACAGTCAATCTTTGTTTTCTAATGCCTCAAGTTGACAACTCATTTAAATGAATATATATATACGTAAGTGATTAAGCAATATTTTCTTCCTTGATCGACCAGAAGAACCAGTTTAAAAATACTTAAAATCCTATCTATCCTATTAAGGAATTATTGGAGAAATTATGTTAGTTATGATCTTGGAAATTGGTTTCTGAGACGGTTCTAAAGCTTGTTTACTAGCATCAAAAGCTTTACTAAAATCAATCTACATCACATTACACGGTGAACAAAACTCCAATGATCTTCAACCTACTTAAAGAGAGCTTAAGCCAAAGCCGTACATGCCTGACTTCGATATACCCGTTACTTGGGGAAAAAAAGGGATTAACATGCGTGTTAACATATTAACATTATGTTACTGGCTGCGCATGCAGTTTTTGGGAATGCATAAAAGTATGCAACTTTATTGATTGCCACTTTATAACAGAGAGCAATATTATTATAGCTCCGCTGTAAATTGTCGAAACTTTATGATCTACTTAGCTTCTAGACTAAGTTTCAAGTCAATAAGACAAGCAAAATTCTATAAACAGTTCGCATACTATCCATTAAAACCTGGTTTTAAGTCAATCGTATGAAAATTATTCTTTTTTTTAATAGTTTTTTCGCAATTTAACTTCCTGCCTACGAATTTTCCAACATCCAAAGAACACTGTTCAGAATATCTGGTCCGTTTCAAGTCAAACGGATAAAATTTTGTTTGATTTTATACTGAATTTTCCGAAAATTTTACGCACACTGGATGGTTTTTCCCACATCAAACTCTTTGTCATTCCATTAATACAGAACGATATAAAAAAAATAGTATTTGCATACCACATTGTTGGGAATCTTTCTGCCCTGGAAGTGGTTTTTCCAATATCGGAAAATCGGGTCTTTAATTATGTAGAACTATACAATCATTTTTTTTCTGGGTAGATTTTTTGAAATCAGGAAAATACGTTCTTTGTTAACAAATCGAGTTTCAAGTAAATCGGATCCATAGAAAAATGTTCCACATACCAACTTCCCTGGGTATTTTCATTCACTTCGGGATCGAAATCGGGATCCAATTAACAGAATTAAACAGAATACATTACTGAAGATTTTTCAATAACATCATAGATCTCTAGGATATGGGGTCTGGGCTGTGAGTTGATAATCAATGAGGCAGTCAGGCATAGATATAGGTACATGGATATTATCGGAGATGCTTCCTGCTGCCTGAAACATATATTTGTGCTACTTTAGTATACATTTGGTACTCTCCCGCCTCGGGACATCTATTCAACAAGTTATTTCTATAAAAAAAAAACTTCAACAGCCGGTCACCTTTACCAGCGTTTGGCGCCTGCTGTAAAGTAACTAGCCATGAAAAGGCTTCTCAAACTTTGCCGTTCGAACACGGCCGTAAGCTGTAGGTACCTTGCTCTGCTCGGTTCTTTGGATTTGATGATAAGCAAAGATTCAAGAAAAGATACACGGTACCACATACACCTTCACAACCATTCTCTCAGTGTACCAATTGATATTCCAGCCAACCTACCGCCTCGTGTTGTCGCATTTATCTCCTCATAAAAGTGAGTCTAGACCCCCAACTCCCAACTACATCTCGGCAAGCTCCGCTTCGCACTTATAATTACAAGTCATCTACCTGATGTTTTTGACCATTTAAGCCAATGGCCACAAAACCAAATGTACAGAAAAAAAAAAAAACGAAGACACACAAAAACGCCAGCAGAACAGTAGCCCGCAGACCTCAGGGGGGGTAATCATATAAAAATAAATAACAATCATAGAACCAGAAAACAAATTTCCATTCTTGTTGTTAATACCATTTAAATGTGGTGCGTACAGCCCCAAGTCATGTTCCATTATTCCGCAGAGGAAGCAATGAAACTGGAGATCGGTTGATGATACGTGGGGAGCTGACAAGTGCAACGGAAATGTAACGAAATGACTTAACAAATTCAACTTTTTAAGCGTATTAACAAATTGATTGGGAACACAGTGGGGCTGGCTGGCGGACAGTTTACAGTTAAAGCAGTGTTTAAATATAGAAATAATAGGGAAATGCGGCGACAATTTCTATCAACGAAATGTGTAGTTTCCCGTTTTCTACCATTGACCAGCCACGTGATAATCATTTATTACCCGAATGTCTGTTCTTGGGAAAACTAAAATTAACGCTTGACCATAAATTTCACAAACAAGCAAAAAAATAAAAAATAAACCAATAACCATTGAAATAAAAACTCTGACAAACAATGAAGTGCCATTCATTTAGTCAATTACAGTAAAACCTGGCTAGTTAAGAGCTCCCCCAACTGTCTTATCAAAATTGACGATTGGCGATATCGCCTCCAAATGGAAATGAGTCAAAACACAAAAAACAAAACGCAATCAAGAAATGCACGTGAAAATGCCAAAAAAAAAAAACAAAATATGTGTACAACAAACAACAATCCGTTAGGCATATCTCTCTCACCGAGCCAATCAGTAATTTTTGCTAATTATTATTGAGCTGAAATTGGGTTAATTTGTCTTAGTTGCTAAGTCACAATTGTTTCATTGCAAGTATTCCATATTCGTGGATGGGGGGCTAAGCCAACATAAGCCACTGGGAAATCCCTTTGGCACTTAACGAATGGCGCCCCATTATTCATTCATGGTAAGCATTTGAAAGAAGTGCAGGCGCAGCTGTCTGACAGAAATCGATGGGCCCCACGTATAAAAAAAAGCTCCCTATTTGACTAAGCCTTAAAAATAATTAATTTTTAATATTTATGCGTTGTACGTGGACTTCCAACTAAACTTCAATTAGCATTTTTAAGACCCCTTAGCTAAAAATAATTGCTATTTATTTGGAACAAATTTTTAAACACTATATCATTAAGTAAAAATAGATTGCAAATTCGTTTGGGGTTGCCTGGAATGAATGTAAGCCCAGGCATTGTCGTTTGAATGAAGGTCTAGGTCTTGGTGGCATAGTCACATTTATTCATAACACACCTTTGAATTTATACAACACGTCTAGACCTGTTCCAAGCAGCTTATCAATATTTACATACAACTATGGTTTTGCTATGTGTAATACGAATTTCGTTATAAATTTATGAATGGTATTTATTTTTTTATGCAACGACAACGTTTTGGGAATTATTCATTTAAGCTTTAATAATATAAAGAAAAAGTATGAATAGATAACTTTGAAAGCCACTTGAAGATCACAACGATTGGACCATTTTAAGCCATATATATTTTTTCAAAAGTTATAGAAGCTTTTTATACTTTCCATACCATAATATCTGTGGATCAGGCATTAAAGCGAAATTCTTTAAATATCTGGAATATATATGGAATTCTTTATATATCTTGCATATGTATACCTCGACAGGAATGCTGCTGTGTTGCTGCTGCATCATTTATTATCTTCTTTTGAATATCGAAACTGCAACAACAACTTCATATGTGGCTATCCTCTCTTTCTTGCCCATGCCCCTTGCAGAACATATTTACAAATCATCAGGCGTTTATTTATGTAATATTTGTTGATGTGCGTCGAAAGAAAGCGTTTGCATTAGACAGCTACGGCAAATGGCAAGAACTAGTTCACTCTTTCGATTTCGGATGGTTTTTGTTGCTTCACAATTTCTTTTCATTTGTATTGGTGACTACGCGAGCATTGTGAGCTCTAGTATACCCAACATTTAAAAGATCACTTTAACCAAAATCACTTTTATGGAACCTTTCGGCCAATTTTGATGATTATAAAGGGACTACTATCATGTGCGATTAAAAAAAGACTCGAAAATGACTCATGCATATGGTCAAAATGTGATTTATTGAAATAGTACTCGAAAAAGACTTCCAAATGACTCGAAGATGAGTCGAAACTGTTCTGACGAATAAGTTAAAAACGCTTCTACAAGACAGGGCACAGCTAGGGTACCATTTTCACCCGACAAAGCGAGGGTGTTTATGACTATTTCAATCAGACTGAACCTCGACTCGAGTGTGATACAAAATTTCATAAAATGTTTGTTGAAATCTCTTACAATCACTCCAATAAGGGTGGACTGTTTTTTTTTTAAGAAGCTCTAAATACCATTCACATTTCGCACATAGTTTACCAACACTGAATGAATTTCAAAATACACCAAAAAAAAACTGGGCATTACTTATTTCTATTAATTAAACCGATCCCCCGTATTTCTTACTTTTTTTTGTTTTCCAAAATTCATTCAAAGTGTTTATGAATTGTGCCACAATTGAATGTAATTCACCCTGATCCAATTTCCCAACCACCCCAGATGTTCGCATTGCTCATTTCGTTCAGTTCATAAACAGAACCTTGTGATGTGTCTTCCTTCTTCATTTCCAATTCCACTTTCATAAGCCGGGAGTAAACAATTACCTACCGAGTACCTGCGACAAAGTTTACACTTTCAAGTGGTACCGGAGGTGATAAATAATATTGAAATTGAAATAAATACAATAAACAAAGTAGGAAGGAAAATTAAATATCAGAAAAAATAACCGATCGATTTACACACTTTAAAATGTCGTCTCCTGCGTCCGTCGTCTTGTATAATGTAAATATGGCACAAATAGCTAGGTATATACCCGATAAGGTGCCTCCAACGATTTGTTTTATTAGCATAACACTTGTGGACTGGCTCGACTTGGAGTTCAACCTCAAGTATGGGAGAACTGCATTTCTTATTCAAATGCCGTTATCTCGAGCAGAGATAACCAGACCATTTGCTGTAACGATCAAGTGATTGATTATTTTTACAGTACAATAATAAATATTTGTACGTGCACAGCCTTCCACCAACTGTGACTTCGACTCCAACTGCTTAGCCTAATTAGATAAAAATGGAACCCACTCCGGCAGCGTCTTCTCCATTTACCATATGGGGAGGTTGTGAGTTGCTTTTCAAACTGATTAAGGAAGACAACAAGGCGGACAAGTTAGGACTTATTGGTGTATATTTATGTAGAGACTCGTGTAGACAATTGCGTCGAAGCTGTTTAAAGAAATGAGTTCAATTTGTTTGCCCACGAACTGATAAGACACACCACCGAAGGCAAAGTAACAGAAGATAATGTCACCAAGAACAGAAAAATAACACCTTGCCGTGCCACCTCGCGCACCCCTGTTGCTCAGTCAGTCTTTTTTTGAGACTGGTTGGAAAACACTTTGCATATCATCGCTGACGTGTTTTGTTAACAATTGACAAAAACGTCAAAATTAATCAATTTAAAGGTGGGTTTTTTTTTTATGGGGCTTGCAAAGGTGGAAAGTTGGATACTCTATGTGATAATATTATTTTGGATACTTTATGGAACATTTTTGATTGACAATATAAGATATAATATATTAAAGATATTTCTATAGTTTAAATTGATGAGTGATATTGTTACGAATTATTTGAACTACCAGGCTATATCTTAATATTCTTTTCTTTAAAATTTTGTATAACATTCTAAAACTTTATAGAAAGTTCTATAATCTCAATATTTCTAAAAATTTTAAGATCTGTCTAGACCTTTTTATAAAATTCTCTATCTTTCTGGAACTTTTAGATAGTTCCATAACATTCAAGAACTTTCTAAAAACTTTTCAAAACATTCAAGAACTTAATGGAAACTTCAACTGCATTGTAATACCTTTTAGATAGTTCCCTAACGATTCTCAAGTTTTAGATATATCTTTAAAATTCTAGATATTTCTTTGACATTTTTGTGAGTTTCTAGAACTTTAATATAGTCTTATAAGATTCTTTAACCTTCTAGAAATTTATATAAAATTCTACATCTTTGCACTATTATATGCTAGATCTTTCTAGAACTGTCACCATATTTCTACATAACTCAAGAACTTTTCAAAATTTTCTTAGAGCAAATACTAATATTTAAATTTATATCAATCCATTTCTAAAATGGCTCTATATCTCTTCAAAATTGCTTGATATCCGGTTCCTACTTGTTCGGTAAGTTACCAACCTCCCTCTGAACCACAGATAAACCAGTTCCAAACCAGTCAAATATTTAAATTAAAATATGAATACAACTTACATACAAAACTATTAGTGTATGTGCCAGATTTGTCACCCAAAACAGAGTAATATAAATAAAAACCCCTCCCCTTATTCTTTTCCAAAAAAAAAAGTTGGCGCCCGATAAGATATTCGCATATATTGATTTCTTGCTTAAGATAAGCTAATTTTTCATAGGCGCAAAACTTCGTACTGCCCCACGTTATAACGACTTACTCACCCACCCAATCGGAAGCCGATATGGCCACACTCAATGAAATATAATTTGGTAAAATTAAACAAAATAAATTTTGTTGTTTTTAAACTTTATGAAATTCAACTGATTTCGTTTATTGCCCTCCTCAACACTTGACTTATTCTTGGAATTGAATGAGGCAAACAAATTGATGTTTTTGAAGTATGGTCCGATGTGTATGGGATCAAAGTTCGCTAAGGGGGCTCGGTGCCAGAGTACGAACCAGCTCGAACTGGCTTTCTTTGATTTGGGTAAGGTTAGGACCTGACGATGGTTATATGACTATTATGTATTGAAGTGGCGCACTGGGAAAACCTGATGAGTGAGCCACCTGCCCTAAAGATGATGGAATAGTTATTTAACACAACATATACATTGAGATGGATTCACTTAAAACCACCCAAATGGAAGTGCTTAACAAATGTTTAAGCTTTTATAAATCATTTGAAACTTTAACGACAAAAAGTTTCTATTAATGAATACTTTTGTTTTAATTTATACTTTTTTGTTTGTATTATTCTAAATTTTTTGAATTTCTCAAAGAATATGCACCTGATTTTTTGATGATTTTATTTGATCAGGTTTTTATATGGCATAGGACGGGCACCACAATTTTCAAACGAATCCTTTTTCATTTACTTAATTTAGTTGCACCAAAATGGGTTTGTAAAACCGAACCTTTAGCGGAAACAAAGGAAAAGTGAATGCCTTCTGCTTAAAGTTCATTTTAAATATAGTACTCTTTCTCTCAGAAAAGACCAAGACCTGGATAGAAAATCTGCTATATAAGGCAGTTTTCACCCAATTTACCTTCCCATTCCAAGAGCCAGTTCCATGCAATATTCAAAATCTAACCCTATACTTATCATAATACTACACAACAAAAAGTCAAAATGTAAAAACTAAGAAAATTACGAGAAAAACGACACAATTCAATGATTTCTTAATAAAGGACGTAGTATATTTTGTGTTCTTCCAATCGATAAACCGATAGACTGATTGTACAACGGACTTCATAAAAATATCTTTAATTAAAATAATCGGTGAAAAGTAAGAAATTTACGTACTTAAATCCAAAATTTTTACTTTAAAATTTTGACTCTAGAGAGAATCTATTTAGTGATTTATTCCTAAAATAGTTTGTTTCCAAGAAAAAAAAACTTTTAACCAAAGAACGAGGGTAAATTAACTCAATATCCACGAATTCAGATAACAGGGCAGACTTTACTGATTATAAAGCCGTTACGAAAAGTCTAAACATGATAATAAGTGGCTCTTAGAACTGGATGAGCGCAATAGGATGGAAATAATAGAAAAAGAAATTTAAGATATAGAAAAGTATTCGGAACTAAATTAAGTTTGAAGCAGGAAAAGCAGAGTGCCTACTATTAACAGCGCTCCAACGAAAACCACTTCTGGATCGAACTGGCACATATGGACAGAAAAGTGCCCTTTAGGATGGATTTGGTAAAACCTTTGTAAAACATAATATTTTAAATTTCTTTAATAAAACATTTCCATTGATATAAATCGAAAATTGTATTGTCGTTGCAAAGGCAATTGCTTTTACGGTGGTGCAAGGTGAGGACAAATAGAATTAAAATTCAAATAATAAAAAATAAAGAAAAACCGTTTATAAGAAGAAATTTAAAGTCTACTCTGCGAATGCAGAGAGCGGAATGAACCATGAGTTTTCTATTCGACCTAAGGTCTGCAAAGGCAATTGCTTTTACGGTGGTGCAAGGTGAGGACAAATAGAATTAAAAGTAAAATAATAAAAATAAAGAAAAACCGTTTATAAGAAGAAATTTAAAGTCTACTCGGCGAATGCAGAGAGCGGAATGAACCATGAGTTTTCTATTCGACCTAAGGTCTGCAAAGGCAATTGCTTTTACGGTGGTGCAAGGTGAGGACAAATAGAATTAAAAGTAAAATAATAAAAATAAAGAAAAACCGTTTATAAGAAGAAATTTAAAGTCTACTCTGCGAATGCAGAGAGCGGAATGAACCATAAGTTTTCTATTCGACCTAAGGTCTGCCCGAAGCTTCTAGGCCTACTTGTTATTTGATTTCTGTAACAATTTATCCGATTAAAGATTTTTTTGTTATTTCTTAACGGTCATTAGGCAAAAGCCTAATACCTACAATGAGAAATAGATTCTTCAAAATCAACTTCAGTATCACATACTTTTGCACAGTTTATAGAAATTAATATTTCAAATAATAAACAAAAATTATATGTTAGAATTCTTTTATAAATTATTTACATTATTCAAATGAAAAATTTTATTGTCATTGCGACTAGACGGTTTTCTACAGTGATGCAAGAACCAATACCCTACGGACTGCAGATGCACAATTTCTCCATTGGACAAGCACTATACATCATCATTTAAGGAAAATACGAATAACATAATTGAAAATAGGAATTAAATATGTTCATTTATAAGAAGGAATTTATGGTCTTTACTCTGCGAATACAGAGAACAGAATGAAAAATAAGTTTTCTATTCGACCTAAGGTCTGCTTGATTTACCCAAAGTTCCCAGGCCTACTTGTTATTTGATTTTTGTAACATATTTGTATGATTAAAGAATTCCTAACGGTCATTTTTGTTGGATTCTAAGAACAAGATATTACAAAATTCAGGATCATTTCACAGTGGTTTTTCTACTGTTTTTTTCAAAAGTACACAGATTATGTATATTTAAAAGCCAGATGAAAGCATCTATGACCCTATAATGTTATTTTTATGCTTAAGTCTGTCCGTATGAACAAACAGATCTCATAGAAATAGTCTTTTCCTATGTTAATTAACAGAGCATTAACATTAATTTAAGTATATCAACATAATGATACTGCTCTGAAAAGTATGCAACATTGTGTTTCCGTTTTTTAACTCTGCCATTTCAGATTCGTTCTCTATTTAAATTTGAGAGATCTTAGAGTTATAGACACTTATAGCACACTGCCAAAGGATTGTAAATGGTAAGAGTTATTACATAATAAGTCCTGCACGAATTCTTGAACGAATCTTAAGCTGCTTCTACAAACAAAATATGGTTGTTGTAACTCTTATAGTCTCTGAAATCTGTGTGTTCAGGCAGACAGACAGTTATGGCTATATCGACTCGGAGATGCTGCTTTTTGCCTTTTTTTTAATAAATTTTTGTGTAGGGGGAATACAAATCGACAGAACTGGACTCAACATGAGCACATTTAAGAGCAAAAACAGGCCAATAACGGTTTTTCTCGCTTTTAGTACCGGGTTCATACTTCAAGAGCACACTTTTAAGAACGCTATAACTTGATTTCAGTTTAAATGTTCCCTTTTTGAGTACCTTTTAAACTTAAACTGGGTAAAAAATTATATATAGTTTGGTGTAAAAGACTATGAATGGATCTCACATTTTGGATAATCTCACTTTATAGGATCGTAAGCCAATATTAAGCCTAAATTTCCTTTTCTCTTAGAATCTGAGGCATCGCTTGTAAGTGCAACCACTTAAACGACGACTTACCGGGGTAGGTGGTCTTGTCTTGGTTCATATTTTATAACGAAAGAACTGTTATTGTCAGATTTAACGGGGATCAAACTGTTTGTTGCATCAACGCACGTTTAAATAGAAGCACGTCTTACAGATTACTTATATTTTTCTGTGCGGTGGCTGGGTTGAGTTGAATTGTGTGCTCATTTTATGAAGATTTGGAATATTTGTTCTCTAAAATTTAATTTAAATTATAGCCCTTTTAATTTTAAACGGATTGCTGCTCTGATACTTCATTTTCATTCTAAATATCCAAAAACATCTCTGATTACTGAATCATATAGATGTATTACCAATATATGAAAAGTTTTTGCCTTTAAGCCAAAATCAAGAATATAAAATGAAGATGCTCCCTTACATTTTGAATGATATTTATATCAAAATTTATTATTCAACTAGTTAGTATTAAAATCTGGACAAGTAACATTGCCCCTGCCATCAAAATTTTAATATTAAACTAATCTCTAGATGAGAAATTGCAAATCATTAAGGAACTGACAGACCTTTTAATAAAGCAAATCAGCCTAAAGATGAACCTGGCAAAACAGCAGCCTACTCTCACTTCACCTCTACCAGCCTAGTCTCCTTTAGATATATGTATATATTAAAGCCAAATTAGATTTTCGGCCAGTTTTATCTACCAACAAATAACTCGAACCATTAATGCCGCCCTCAAAATGTTTATTTTTCAGTTTCCCCGTATTGAAATGCACTTACAAATGTTCTGAATAATTTATTTATTTACCTTTTGCTTTCAATTTTCTTTGAAAATTTAATTAAATATGTTTTCCGATTTGGGTCTTAATTCTTTGAAGCAAAAAAATTCACTTGGTTTATTTGCACAATATTTTTTTTGGCATATTTCAACGCATTTATTTTCTCACTGGACGCTAAAAAGCCGTCGCGACGTTGAAACGCTCTTTCTTTCTTGTTTTGCGGCAACGAGGATCACCACCAACTACTACCGAATCCGAATCCACAATTTGGTGCGGGGAGGCAGGCAGATAACTCGGTAGACGAAACGAAACGTAGCGCGCGCGCGCACTTGAGTTACAACCACTGAACGCAACTGAACTGAACTGAGCTCGCCTGAGTATCTTAAAGATGCGCAGCAGATCACACAACAACTACAAAAACAGCAACACAAAAAAAAAAAAGGCAAAAAAAGCGCAACAAGTTTTTGGCGAACCAAAAGCAAATAAACAAACGGCAGCAACTGCACTCATTGTATCTGTATCTTTTGCACATTGCAACATTGCAATTCCCTCCAACGCGAGCGAGAGAGTGAGAGTGCCGCTCTCTTGCACCAATACATACATAGCCAAAAACTTGATCACTCGCCTCTCTTAGGTTCCACAAAAAGCTGCATAAGTGTGCGAAGCTCCAGTGCCAGAAAGAGATAGACGTCCGCCTCACACACACCAGTCCCTTATGCAAATCACTTAGCTATCCATCTCACTCCAGCTCAAGCTGTGCGCTTGCTCGGTTTCATTTTATTTAAATTTATGATTATCGCTTAGTTTGTATCTTTCATTGCATTTGTGTGCGCTTATGCTTAATCCCATTGGAGGTGGAGCAGCAGACTGAGACAGCAACAGCCAGTTGCTGTGCTCCTCTGGCACATGAGCCATCTCATAGATACTTTATCTACGCCTGCATATATCGCCGCTTTAACTGTCAATGTTGTGGGTTTTGTTGTATTATATTTTTGGTTATACCTCTCTCATCCAATCGGATTTGTGTTTAGTTAACCGGTTTTGCGTGCGCCACTATTGGTAGAGTTGGTTTTTGGGGGGGCGATTGTTGAAGGAAGCTTTAATGAAGTACCGATTGTTCATTAGAGTAAATTTGGACTCATAATGTAGCCTCTATTTAATGGAAACGAACGATTATATGCTAGTTTTTGGGTAAAGAGTCAAGGATCAAGTTGACTTAACTTCTGATTTTCATTAATTCTACAACCCAGACCTTTTTATTTTCATTGTGTTTGATAAAAATGCGATTATTTATCATTAATTTCAAACAGCGTGACTTCCAATTCCACTTTTGCAAAAAAAAATGGACATTTGCGATCATATCTTGTCCAAAACCCGGATTCAAATAGCTTCTGTTGTCACAGAAGTTCACATATTCGGAGCACACAAAAACTATGTAGTTTACACTTCAGCGAAATGGCACATACTGAAAAAAACCCATTTGATGAGGCTTCTAAATGAAGTTGGCTACAACATGCTCCAATTCAATTTAATACTAGCAATACCACCTTTTCGAAAATATATCGAAAATTCAAATATTTCGCATTTAAAAATTTTAACTGACACAGAAACCTCTTTCAAACCAATTTCAATTCTTATATTCCCCTTAACATCTGTGACAGAAAATGTAAGTAAGTAAACCAAAGTAGCCAAGTAAATCCCATTGGTAGGCTTTAAAACATTCCTAAAATTTACCCACAAAGTGGATCAATCGACAACTGATTGTCATATAATAATTAACATGGATGCGTCCTCCACATACAAAATCCATATAATCTGTCATTAAGGACATGTTCAAACTTCCTCTAGGATGAATTATAATATACAAAATAAATAGTCATTCAAATTTAGAATGTAGGACATTTATTACAATGATCGTTAATACGTCAACAGGCTTAAGGATTTTGGGATTTTCGAACCTAGGTTCAGTCCAGAATAACGTTCTCTCAGAGTTCAAAATCTAGAAATCAAACCCTCTGAAATTTCATTATAAGCCTAGGGTTCGATTTTTATGAGTTTTTCAAAAACCGAAAGCGCCATTTTATTATTATTCCCCTGTAGAGGGTATTATAATTTTGCCCAGAAGTTTGCAAGGCATAGAAATATTAATTTCCGACCCCATAAACTATATATATTCTTGATCAGCGTGACGAGCTGAGTCGATTGAGCTTTGTCTGTCCATCTGTCCGTCTGTCTGTCAGTTTCTACGCGAACTAGTCTCTCAGTTTTAAAGCTATCGAGCTGAAATTTTGCACAGAGTCTTCTTTTTGCTGCACACTACTAATATGTCGGAACCGACCGGATCGGATGACTATATCTCATAGCTCCCATAGGAACAATCGGTCGGAAAACTAGTTTTAGTGGGAAAAACTTTTTTCTTTTTAATGATACCGTCTCCAAACTTTGTAATCGTTGGTTTTCTATGTTTTTGTAAAATTCTACCAAGTTTTATTAAAATCGGACAACTATATGGTATAGCTGCCATACAGAAGATAGGTCTGAAAAACAGTCTTAGCTAGAAAAACTTTTCTGTTTTTAATGGTAGCATCCTGCAGTTTTGAATTTGTTTGTTTCACATAATTTAACAAATTTTTGGCCAAATCGGATGACTATATCTCATAGCTCCCATACGAACGATCGGTCGGAAAATGGGAAAAAGAGTATTTTTTGAAACTAGTTAAGCGAGCACTTGCAATGGTATAAAAATTTCGGCACAGACAAAGTTAGCTAAGCTTTCTCGTTTTCCACATAGAGCTATCTGTCGTACAGAATAAATTGTGAGTAAGGATGACACATAGCAGCTATCTAGAAGATTAGGTATGGTATGGTATAAGGTATAACGCTGGTAAGGAATTATGTCTTGGAGCATCCTAAAAGCAGCCGTATTTAGGTAAAGTTTGCAGAAAAACCTGTTAAAAATTAAAAAATATCTCCAAAGTGCATTTGATAACCGATATATCGCCTGAGAAACACATTCGATATTTATATCTGGTCTTCTTGAACAAAAATATTGAAATTTCGATATATCGGTGTTAATTCCGACACTGTTTACTGGTTCATACTCAGTACTAGATACTAAATACAACGTCCCCTATACATATGATAACAACAACACTACAAATTAGGCCATTTCAGCTTGCGGCGTGACATCGAAATCATATTTTTCTTCTACTAAAATCTTTCGTACCGATATTGAATATGTTTCCAATCAAAAAGATTAACAATCTGCTTCCAAATGGGTATAAGTGCCTTTAAAGTCGGATTCCTGAAGATAAATTCCTAGGTTTTATAACAAGCTGTGGTTCCACAACGCCTCTGACTGGAGTTGTTCCTCTTTCTTCCTTATTTTCGATCGTAGTGTTTGAAGAAATGGCATAGAAGTACCCATACAAATTCTGGATTCTCCAGCAGAACACAAAACAACCTGAAATACTTACCAGAAAAAAAAACCCAAAGAACACCCCCCCACATACTGTAACATTAATCAACAATTAATCAGCCAAGAATAAATTCACCACCTTCCCCCTTTGCCAACAAATATCCCTCAATTTCATTGAAAACAAAGCTGCTTCTGCTGCTTCGAAAGAGTTTATCCAGGGAAACAATGCTTCGGCGCCGCTTTCGGTATCTCTACGCACGATCTTACCGCTCTGACACAATTCCACGAGCAATTAACTTGAATGAAAAGCAGAAGCCGCAGCAGCGACGCGTTCGCTGTGGCGCTTAAGAAAGCTGTCAACGATCATCGGCTGTGTGTGTGCATAATGTGGCCAACTGACCGAATCGACCAATTGTTTACCATATGCAGCTCTCAAAGGCATACCAAACTGTCGAGTTAAGCTTATTAGCCTGTCGTTTGCATTTTTGCGGTATTTTTTCTGTGCTTTGTGGTGGGCCCGATTCCAAACCCCCTTCCCTCCCATACCTACCAACTCATTCAGTGCATCGAGAGAAGTTCAATTTGAATGCAAATTCCAGGCATTACTGGCCTTTGGTCATTCAAATGCTGCCGACAGAACAACGCACTGTGGGTATTCGTATGATAATTGATGTAGAGTGCTGAAAAACCTAAATTGAAATTGTATTTTGCAGAGGTTTTTTCCAAATTTATGGAAATTACTAAGGCATTAATCAAAGAAAACCTACTTTTGATTTGAACTGCTTTGAAATGTGTTCAGTTTTATTATATTTCCAACTCCACTCGATGGCGTTGGTATGCTTCTTAATATTCTGATACAGTATAGTCTCAAATTGTGCAAACTTGCTTAATTTTAAAGTTTACCGAAATAAAAATGTGTGGATATTTCTTTAAAATATTTAATTAGCTTTAGTACAAGCTCTCGAACACCGACATGAGCTTTCTTTCAAAACATTTATTTGGTAAAAATTTACATATCGATATCCCGATTCCGATTCCCAATTTTCAAAAATAGATAATATATTATTATTATTTATATTATATTTTGAATAAGGAGACATGTCAAACAATGGAAAATTTGCACAATATTATTAAAAATAAGTAAGGGCGCTGCATTCGAGTTTCCCCGACTACAAAATACCATGTTTATTTGTTTTCATTTATTTGTTTTTGAATTTTTGAAAATGAATGCAACAAAATGATCATCCCAAATGTAGGGGGGGGTGCTCTTATCAGCTCAACTGAGCAAAACTTATAACTCCGGTGTTTTTTGTCCGATCTGATTGTACTTTTCAGAATAGATAGATATTGGGCCTAGCCTGATGTATTCTAAACCACGAGGCTCTAACTTATTGTGTTATTGTTATTGATAAAAGGGGGACGGGGTGGAATTTTCAAAATCTGAAACAAACTTGATCTGCGTACAGCATAAGTCTACCTTCCTTCAAAAATTTGTGGCTCTATCTCTTATAGTCTCTGAGATCGACGCGTTCATACAGACAGACGGACGGACGGATGGACTGACGGACAGACGAACAGACGGACAGACGGACAGACGGACATGGCAATATCGACTCGGCTGTTCATGCTGATCAAAAATATATATACTTAATGGGGTTAAAAATGTTTCCTTCTCCCTGCTACATACATTCACACAACTTCATGATCCCCCTTTTCCCATTTTCAATGGTATAAAAAGCATGTAAATTAGTGAAAAAATTTAATTTTGTAATAAAAATGTAAGTAAAACTTACAAATCGTTAAAACTGAGCTCGATATACAACGATACTCTTAAAATCGCAAAGCTTAAATCACATTATCTCCGAAATTCGATATTCGGTTCTAATTATAGCCAACTTTTTTAGATTCTTGATTCCAAACTATAGTGATTGGTTACCAAAATCAAGAAACTAAGGGACACAATTGTAGTAAATTTTTACAATAAGTTTTCAACATCTTACATCTTGATGCCATATTCCTTAAGCGTCGTTCTAAGCAATGGACTTGCCCACCGCTGCTTTAAGTTATTCCACAAAGTTAAATTTGATTAACACTTTTGGATACCCAATCATAATTTTTGATCCATATTCCGGTTTTTTTTTAAGGGTTTTTAAGGTTTTCTGTTCAGCTTACATTCCACATGAGTGGATGAGTTTTGCAATAGAAGTTTTATTTGTTCTAAAACGCAGCTGTTACGAGAAAATTCCAGAACTAATGGCCATGTATGATTGTCAAAAAATATCTTGAAAAAGAAACCATTTCAGTTTTGAATAAAAACCTGTATTATCAGCTTATGTAGCTATCTTTATTCTCTTAGTTTCCGAATTTGGTGTAGGCATGCCATTTGTAGAAAGCGTATATACTAGTACATTACCCCGTGGAACACTGATTAATAATTGCATTCGAATTTTTATATTTGTAAAAAATCTTTCTCTCTGCCCCCTAAATGTAATACGAAGGCAACTAAATTGTTTATTATTTTTACAAAAATCTCAAGTACCTTACAATTTCAGCTTAATTAGTAAAATCCCAGATTTAAATCACATTTTTTTTTAACAGCTTGTGCAATTATTCAATTAAATGCAGTTCCCCAAGGAAGTGCAGCTTCTACTACTTACCAACTGAGCCGAAGACCCAAATTAAGTTGCCACAAAAAAATTAACCAATTGCCGCTGGCGCCTTTGCTGTTAGCCCCACAAAGACGCTAAACTGTTAAAAATCTCGTTGAAAATCTCTGGCCATAATTAGTTATTCAAAATGAATTTCATAACAAGCAATTGTAAAAATTGTTCAACTGATGGAAATCTCAACAGTTTACAAGGCTGGGGCCTATCGCAGTGTGCCCATCTGAAAACATTTGAAAAAGTTGGTTGTGTGTGTAATTTCAGAGGCGGAGTCGATAATTTCAAATGCTATGCTAATTGAAATTCATTTCAGAGGTGGAGTCAAGTCGCTTTCAAACAAAAAAAAAAATGGCGTTGCATATAACCCGCGGGGTTCGATTTGATTAACGAGTACATGGCTGTAAATGTTTGCTTAAAAAACAATTAAACTGAGAAACAACTTTACAATACAACTAAAAAAAAAAAAAATCATGAAATTAATCAAGGAACTCGCACGCCAACGCCTCATTTGTAATGCTCCAGAAGCCCGCCTCCTCCGGGCTAAAAATGCAAAAACACAGCCAGCAAAAGGCTAATTACATTGCCTTTTGTTTTGCACTCTGCTGCCATTGTTATTGTTATGGCGGGGTGTTGTAATTCGACAATTAAAATTTTTAAATTTCTTACCTTTTGCATAATCGCACAATTTGTCAACAGGTCGAGGCGTGACTCATTAAGAACTGCTGCTGGTACAGACAACCCTTCTCGCATTCAATTTTAATTTGCTCGGAATTTTATTTTTCAATTTATATGCTAAGGTGTATAAGGGCTTTGGGTTTTAGATAAAAACTTAGTCGAAAGTGCGTGAAAGATTAATGGGTACAGTGAAAAAATTACACACAAGTTGGCGTGTTTATGGTGTGAAGTTAGATAGAAGTACAAGGTGTCATTAGAATGGGAAAATAAACCATGAAATTCTTTACAATTAATCTGTCTCTACAAAACGTATGGCAAATTTACGTTCACATTCAAGTTAGATAAAAATGGAAAATATGGAGAATGGAGCATTTAATTCATATAATTTTACAGAACATAAAACAAGAGAATTATTGTAGCTGGAAGGGTGTATGTCTGTATATCTTTTGGAATAATCTATTCAGTTTATTTTTAAAAATATATTGGACTTAAATCACAGCGTCTTGAGAAGCTTAACTTAACTAGTATGTAATCATGTCTTGGAGAGGAACTGTTTATACTCTGTACCGTAGGTACATAGAGTATTATAAGTTTGTGGAAAAGTATGTAACATCCAGAAGGAAGCATCTCCGACCCCATAAAGTATATATATTCTTGATCAGCATCAACAGCCGAGTCGATATAGCCATGTCCGCCTGTCCGTCTGTCTGTCCGTATGAACGCACAGATCTCAGAGATGGTAAGAGATAGAGGTTTGACATGTATGGGACATATGCTTCTAATGTCTGCAGGCAGATCAAGTTTATTTTCAATTTTGGCCACGCCCCCTCCCGCCCCCGCAATTTAGAAAAAACGTCATATCTCCCACAGTTTTGAAGATAGATGGCTTGTTCCTTCTGGACATATTTAGTTATTAGGATAACTTATCGATCCGCCAAAGGAATGAAGAAGATCGGATGAACGGTTTTCGAGTTATGATCAAAAGAAAAATTTTCTTGGTACAGAGTATGTTATAGTCGGGCTTGACCGACTTTCTTTCTTGTTTTATCATATACTATTGTTAGCTGAGGAGTTTCGACTGTTAGAGGTGGCCTTTGGATAGTACGATTAGAAAAACTCTTGGATAAACTTAGGTGAGAAGGTTGGGATTTGAAATCCTTGATCTTTCAAATTAAACTGTAAGTTTTACACATTTGACTTGTTCAAGTTACACACAAAAATTAACTGGTTCAAAACCATATCTTAAAATATATTTGAACTGTGAGCCTAAGATTTTGTCTGACGGTTGCAAGTTTGAACTATGAAGTGAGATATTTGAATGATTCAGGACTTGTTTTAAACCAGCTACAAGAGTCAGAAATACATATTCAGTTGTTAAAAAGGTAGTAGATTTACATTGGATGAGGATAAATAAAATGATAATGATTTCTGATTACAAGTTCTTGATTAAGTAGCTATTTACACTTATATATAATAATATTACCATTTTCATTAAACTTTTCAGGTGTCGAATTGGAAAAGGTGAAGCCTTTGGCTAAACTGTTATAAGGTATGTAAAACTTATTCTTATTTAATCGTAGAAAATTGGAAATATGATCTCATTATTACCACATTATCAGCTATATAGAAGGGTTCTAGAAAACTTAATTGTTCGGAAAATCTGTTTCCTCACCAATTAGCCATTTGGGAAAGATATGATTGATGTATGAATTTCACAATTTCACAATCTTTACATTCTCGTTTTAAATTTAACTTCAGTTCGTTTAAAAGTACAAAAAGATTGATTCTTCAATTGATTGTTCCCTTCCAAGTAAAATGAGTCTCACAATCTAGTGAATAGGTTTTGTGCTGTTAAGCGTAAAAATACTTCTTAGCAGCGTGATTACAGCTTACTTATCGGTACCTTATAAGGCTTAACTTCATAGTTTATCGACTCCATTCTAGTGCAGGTTTCTGAAATGAATAAACAAATTTAATGAAATCTCTGGAGAAATTCAAAAAGATCCATAAAGTAGGCAATGTTTGCATTATTCTCTACAGGCTGGGATTTTTGGCTTTTAAGAATCGATTTATCATCTCCTAGATAGCACTATCTGTCGCATAATCTTGCATAGAACACAGTAAATAGTGAGTTTATCTGATACATAGCAACTATCTAGTAGATGTGAAATCGGCCCTTAATATCCATTTTTTGTGTAAAGTTTAATTGGACTTTATATTTGAGGGTGGACTATTTCATTGCGTTTCCAGCTCTGACTCTGAGTGGGATTTCTCTATTGGTTTTCTTATTTTACATAAATTTTTTGACTTAACATTTCAGAAAGTAAATGATTCATATAAGTGACTAAAATAGGGTTGATAACAAAACTGCGGCTTTATATACCCTTGCAGAGGATATATTAAAATTGTCCAGATGTTTGTAACGCTTAGATGGAAGCAACTCCGACCACATAAAGCTTATATGTTCTTGATCAGCATGACGAGCTGAGTTGATTTAGTCTGTCCGGCTGTTCGTCCGCTATCTTCACCAAACTTTGCACAAAGTTTTCTGGTACAATTACTCGAAACATTTCTCAGAACCGGCCGGATCGGATGACTTAAACATATAGCTGCCATAAGAACGACCGGTTGAAAAACTAGTTATATTGAGAAAACCTTTTTGGTTTTCAATGGAAACGACTTCAAACTTTGTATTTCTTAGTTGGCTGTGCTTTTACATGATTCTTTCAAGTTTGGTTGAAATCGGACATCTAATTAGTATAGCTTCCATAGAAAAGTAAGGTTAGAAAAATAGTTTTAGTAGGAAAAAATTTTTTGGTTTCAATGTATACCTCTTTAAAATTGGCCTACATTTTTTTTATAAGCTTTTACACAATTCTTAAAAGTTTTGTCAAAATCGAATGACTATAGGTTATAGCTGCCATATGAACGATCGGTCGAAAAACTAGTTCTAGTGAGAAAAACTTTTTTGTTTCCAATGGAAACGTTTCTAAACTTTGTATTTCTTTGTTTGCTATGCTTCCACATGATTCTGCCAAGTTTGGTTGAAATCGGACATCTACATAGTATGGCTGTCATACAAAAGTAGAGTCTGAAAAGAAGTTGTAGTAAGAAAAACTTTTTTGTTTTCAATGGAAATGTCCTTAGAATTGGCATATATTTATTTAATATGCTTTCACACGATTCTTCAAAGTTTTGTCAAAATCAGATGACTATAGGTTATAGCTGCCATAGGAATGATCGGTGGAGAAACTAGTTTTTGTGAGAAAAACTTTTTTGTTTTTAAGGGAAACCGCATCCAAACTTTGTATGCTATGCTTTTTCATGATTCCACTAAGTTTGGTCGAAATCGGACATCTATATAGTATAGCTATTAAGCTATTGAGTTGATAATACAAAGTTTCTTTCAATAATTCTATGTAATTCTTCTACATATTCTTCATTCCCCCAACTGTTGATCTATTTGATCCATTAAAAACCATTATTTTAACAGCAATTAGCAATTACCTCTTTGATTTTATGATACGATGTTTGTTGTTTCTACTAATTACACGAAAGAGATTAAGCCTAATGCACTTCAGAAACCATACTTTTAGCTAATAAACTAGCCAATATTACGGCTTTTAAATATGCATGAAATACTTGGAAAAAAGAAACTACGAAAATGATATCCGACTCCAACTTTCTATGGCATTTCCTTTGGACAACATCAAATCAGGCAGTTTATGTTAAACAAAACTAGCATTGGGATTAGCCCATAAAGCATGGCGAGCAGTCGAAGGAGCGGGGTGGAGAAGAGCATCTGCTACTGCTGTGCGTGTCAGCAAGTCTGTCTTTTGGTTTTCTGCTAGCTTCTTCATGCTGCAGTGCGTCTTTGCCATCTAAGCAGAACGGCCGCCTATGAAGAATTCTGCCATAAATCATGGTCATAAAGAAAAAAAAAACAACAGCAACTGGGCTTATACAGTGAGGTGGCGGGGAGTTGAGGGGGCGGTTAAAATGCGGAGTTAGACTATGTGCGGAAGCATTGCGTATTTTCATCTGTAGAGCATAACTTTTGATTGATAATGATGTGTCAATAATATGTGTTTGCAATTTTATGCTACTTGAATATACGAGGAATGTTGGAAGAGCGGGGTGGACCCATCGAATGGAAGATGGGCTTGAGATACAACTATCGAGGAAGAACGATGTATCTATGATATTCATCTCTGGAGTTTTGGAGTTCCCCAAAATATACTGCAATATCTCTTAAGTCTCGGTAGCCAAAATACTTGCATAAAATTATTAAAACCCCGCTTAATTCCTTCTCTTCACATATTGGCTGCCTTGTGTCTACTATTGCAACTAAACCCCCTCGATATTATATCTTCATTAGTATAATCAGCCCATTTTGTCGGCAAAACTCTTTGAATAATACATAGAAATGATCAGAAACTGTCAGCATTCAAGAGCTGCAAAAATGTTGTACAACAAGCGCCAAGTTTGTGCCACACAGCAAACAAAATCAAAGTCGTTTGCCGTTTTGCCCGTTCGGCACGACCAAATGTTTTGTACCACTTTGGACATATAAGGCAAAATTAGTGGGATGTTTGCGGTTCAGTTGAGAATCAGTGGCTGCAGGACGGTCGGTTGGGCGGGGAGGCAAGTGTTGTTGAAGGTGTCGTCGTCATTAGCACTGCAACAAAATAAAAAAAATACAAAAAACAAAGAAGAAAATTAAACTTTAAACGAAATAAACGCGAGTTTTGCTTACGAAATTTTATGCACTCACACAGCCATCTCTCGTACACGTTTTCCCCATGGATCTGCCACATTTCCTCACGCCAATAAACGCGCAATTATAATAAAAATAATCACTCAGTCGTCGCGTCTCCTGTTTTGGTCTAGCAAAACCGTTGACTCTCCGTTTGAAGCTGGCGATCGTCGACTGGATTATCGCCTTTTGGAACGACTTTTTCTTGAACGCTTCTTCTGTTCTCGTTCTCTCATTGCCACGACAATTGGCGAGTAATTGCCGGCTGCATAATAATTTTCCCCTGCCCGAATGTGTTTGGACAGTTCGAGTTTTTGTGCCGTGTCGGTTGGTTGGATGGTTTTTTTCCCCCCCCCCCATTCCTTTAATCCATTTAATCCTTATTCGGCGACTTGTCTAGAATGAATAAAGAAATAATCATATACTCATTTATATTTCTATATATCATAATTGATTGTTAAACTAAAAAAAAATTGATTAAATAAAAGCAAACAATATGGGCACGAAACAAATAGTTGATAAATTCCATTACAAGGTGAGAGGTTTGCCGAACGCTTTAAAAGGTAAATCAAAATTTATGAAAAAGTGACAGATCATAAATTAAGTAGCTGGAAAAATTAGCATTGTCCATGGGGTGTGTTATTGGAAATAGTGAATGGGTGGGAATAGGTGTACAGGGAAATATGCGTTATATATATATTTATCATAGGCGATCCTACACTCTGAGCCAACTACCGATTGTTGGGCAAAAGGAAAAAAAAACATTTAATTAACAGCGATATGTTAAGATGTCATGAACTAAATTAAAATATTTATTGCGTCATTTTGGGTAGCTTCTAATACCGTAAATGGTGAATGTTGCCCGTAGGCAATTTCTACACTCAAAAAAAATTGTTTATTATGGCCTTAAAATAAAGAAATTCGCCTTAAAATGGGTTCATAGGTGATTTATCATATATTTTAGAGAAGCTTTTTCTGAAATTAGAAAGGAAAAAATATTTCCTAAGTACTACACAGAAAAAAGGAAAGGATATGCCTTAAATATCCTTTTAATCATCCAGCGGAGCTGCAAAATCATCCAAATGATCACTAGTTTTCATATCCCTTGGATGATTTTAAGGTCCATTGGATGACTAAAAAGATATTTGAGATATATTATTCCCAAATCAATACTCGAAATCATTCAATGGATATTTTTTAATATCCTGTTTTTGTCTCTGTGTACAGAAGAAATGAAGTGAGTGTAGTAGAGGCAGTGGTGGAAGGGACAACACCAAGACGCATAGTAACCTCCGCTCTTAAATGAAACGGTCCTTATATATTTTGGTACAGTTCCTTCCCAATGTTTTAAACAAAGTTTTTTCTCTCTGAAAAACACACATACAAAATTACTAATAATTATTTTTATACCCTTGCGGATGTTTGTAAGGCATAAAAGAAAGCATTTCCGACCACATAAAGTATATAAATTCTTGATCAGCACGTCGAGCTGTGTTGAGCATTTAGTCCGTCTGTCTTCTGCGTCAGTTTGAAAGGTATCTTCACCGAACTTTGTACGAAGTCTTGTGGGACAAGCACGCTGCACACTTGTCAAAACTCGCTGGATCAAATGAATATAGCATATAGCTGTCATAGGAACGATCGGTCGAAAAACTAGTTTGAAAGAGAAAAACTTTTTGGTTTTTAACGGTATCGCCTCCAAACTTTGTATTTCTTAGTTTGCCATACTTTCCCATGATTTTACTAAGTTTGGTCGAAATCGCACATCTATATAGTATAGCTGTCATAGAAAAGTAGAGTCTAAAAACTAGTTTTACTGAGAAAAACTTTTTGGTTTTCAATGGAATCGACTCCAAACTTGGCATATCTTAGTTTGCTTTACTTTGCCATATTTTTACTAAGTTTGGTCGAAATCGAACATCTTTGTAGTATAGCTGTCATAGAAAAGTAGAGTCTGAAAACTAGTTTTACTGAGAAAAACTTTTTGGTTTTCAATGGTATCGCCTCCAAACTTTGTATATCTTAGTTTGCTAAATTTTTTTATGATTTCACTAAGTTTGGTCGAAATCGGACATCTATATACCATAGCTGTCATACAAAAGTAGAGTCTGAAAAGTAGTCTTAGTGAGAAAAACATTTTTATCTTCAACGGAAATGTCCTCAAAATTGTCATTTGTTTAATTAATATGCTTTTACACAATTCCACAAATTTTTGTCAAAATCGGATGACTATAGCATATAGCTGCAGTACGAATGATTGGTCGAAAAAAAATTCCATTGAGAAAATTTTTTTTCTTTTAAATGTAATCGACTGCAAATTTCTTACATATTTGTTGTGTAAGCTTTCGCTTGATTCCACTAAGTTTGGTCGAAATCGGACATCTATATACTGTAGCTCCCATGAAAAAGTAGGGTCCGAAAAGTAGTCTCAGTTAGAAAATCGTGCTGCAAAGGTATACAAATTTTGTTTATCTAGTTTATGGTCTATTTGGACTCGATAATGACTGTGTTCAAATCTGGTAATTAATAACAATTGCATTTCCCTGATTTTTCTCCAGCTTTGCTATTTGGTCATCTTAATGTGTAAATAAAACATTTGGTAAAAAAGGGGTTGAAAGGTGCTGAAGAAAATATCTATAAATATTTTAAGCTATGAAACTTCTTCTACCTTATAATCTTTCAATTCTGGTCTTAAGAAATTTTTAATAGAGAAAGATTAATTATAAACGTAAGCCTTACTAACTAATTCCGGGATTTTTCTACATCTACTTGTTAAATTAAATGAGTCCAACTTATCTCTACAGTCTCTTACTGTCATGAACAGGCATCAATTTCTCTTGATCTAATCGCTAACAATTCATTAGTCTCTATCTACCTAAAACTATCAATCAAATTCACATCAGAAAAAAGTTCACTTCCACGCTTTTCGCATCAATATTCAAAAAGCCTTCCACTTACCAAATTGGCAACAATCTGTCAGATGCATTTCATAAAAGTGACCAACCACAACAGCTACAACAACAGCAACAACAACAACAACTAAAAAAAAAACTGGCCACACAATTTATGTTTGTTAGAAAACGATTGAAAATTGCTTTATGAACACGTTTCAATTGCATTTTGTACGCCGTCCACTCGGTTGGCATGTTCGATGTCATGTACTCGGACTCTCCTCTCTGACTAAGTATGAGAAGCAGCAGCAGCAGCAGCAGCTGGAGGAGGAGGAGGAGTAGGAGCAGGCGGTGGTTTAACTAACTATCCCAGAGAGCTTGATGAAATCGATCATTTTCCCACGATCAGCAATGTGTGTGCTGTGCTTGCTGTCACCAAACCATTGGCAAGTCTCAATGAAGCAAAAACAAAACACAAAAAAAAAAAAAGAAGAAAAACCCGGCCAATAGCCAGACATTACTTGATTTGTATGTGCTGCTATGTAAATGCTATAAAAGGATTTTGATTACGCGGACACCAGAGACAAAGAGACAAAAGGTGTCTGAATTCTGTGGGGAAATGATGTTATCCTTCTACCATCGGATGACTTGAGAATTTCTGTGCGGTATTTAACTATGGCTTTATTCTAATTAGCGTTGAACTTCTGTCCATGACTCGGACAGAAATTGGGGTTTGACATGTTTTCTATTTGTCTAATTTGTCTTGATTTTTTTTTTTTTTTTTCTCTCTTTGAAACGGAAATGATCGGACAGAAAAATGTAAGCTTAGAGATCAGTTGAGGTTTGTTGTTGGTCAGTTTGAAAGCGTGGACAATTTTGTTGTGGTTGGAAATAATTATTTAAATTGATCCCATTGAGCGCGTGTTCAAACAATGCCTGAACTTAATTAACTTGGGCTGGTTTTTCGCTTATTTTTTTTGTTATTGATACGTGTCCAAGCATAAGATGGAGGAGTTTATGGTCTAAAGGAAATACCAACGTGTGCTTTAATTTATAATGAAGCGTGTCAGAGTGCTGCCACTTGAAGGGAAGGCTTAGAAACTGAAGATATGTCAATCAATTGACTAACCTAAGCTTAGGATTTGTGTCACGAAATATTGTTTATATATAATTCCTGATGTTTAAAGACTTGTATGTCCTAAATTAAAGGAACAAATTAGCTAAGGTTACTTGAAAATTTTGCGACTGTACGATATTGAGAGTATAGAACCAGATAATAAATCACTGTACATAATTCAGCTAATCACTCAGAAAGCATTCAACTAGGTGAAGTAGGTGGTATTAGCAAAATGTCCAGATGTTTGTAACGCAAAGAAGGAAGCATCTCCGACCACATAAAGTATATATACTCTTGATCAGCATGACATGTCCGTCTGTTTCTATGCTATCTCATCCGATATTTTTAAAGCTATCTTCACCATACTTTGCACAAACTCTTCTGGCACAAATATTCTGCACATTTGTCGGAATTGGCCGGATCGGATAACTATATCATATAGCTGTCATAGCAACGATCGGTCGAAAACTAGTTCTAGTGAGAAAAACTTTTTTGTTTTCAATGGAAACGCCTCCAATCCTTGTATTTCTTAGTTTGCCATGCTTTTCCACGATTCCACTAAGTTTGGTTGAAATCGGACATCTGTATAGTACAGCTGTCATACAAAAGTAGAGTCTGAAAAGTTGTCTTAGTGAGAAAACTTTTTTGTTTTTGTTGGAAATGTTCTTCAAAGTGGTACTTATTTATTTGATATGCTCTTACACAATTCTACAAAGTTTTGTTAAAATCTGATGACTATAGCATATAGCTGCAGTACGAATGATCACTCGAAAAACTAGTTCTAGTGGGTAAAACGTTTTTGTTTTAAATGGAAACGCCTTCAAACTTTGTATTTCTTAGTTTGCCATGCCTTTTCATGATTCCAGTAAGTTTGGTCGAAATCGGATATCTGTATAGTATAGCTGTCATAGAAAAGTAGAGTCTGAAAAGTAGTTTTAGTGAGAAAAACTTTTTTGCTTTCAATGGAAACGCCTCCAATCCTTGTATTTCTTAGTTTGCCATGCTTTTCCATGATTCCACTAAGTTTGGTTGAAATCGGACATCTATATGGCATATCTGTCATAGAAAAGTAGTGTCTGAAAAGTAGTCTTAGTGAGAAAAACTTTTTGGTTTCCAATGGAAATGTCCTTAAAATTGGTATTTATTTATTTGATACGCTTTTACACAATTCTGCTGTTTTGTCAAAATCAGATGTCTATAGCATATAGCTGCAGTACGAATGATCGGTCGAAAAACTAGTTCTAGTGAGTAAAACTTTTTTGTTTTCAATGAAAACGCCTCCAAACTTTGTATTTCTTAGTTTGCTATGATTTCGATAGATTTTACTAAGTATGGTCGAAATCGGACATCTATATAGTATAGCTGTCATACTAAAGTAGAGTCTAAACAGTAGTCTTAGTGAGAAAACTTGCTTCAAGGGTATACAAACTTCGGCTGAGATGAAGTTAACTTTCCCCATTTTTCCAAGTTAATAATATTACAAAATAAAAGCACATCTCGTCTTGACTTTGATCTTTCTTAAGTCTTAGGTGTCGATGGAGTAGAAAAAATACCGGTTCTCCCTTTGTAATAACAACTCGTTTTATAATCGCAGGTTTGTGGATTAGAAAAACTGGTCATAACCAACTTGACGTGAATAGTTTTCGGTATCGTTATGCCCGGAAAAACAAACCACATTTTCTCCAATTTCCGAACATTTTAAGAGACAATAATCGGCAGAACTCGTTTCTTAAGGGTCTGATATTGTAAGGTTAGGCTTTAGAGTAAAAGATATCTGGGAGAAGCACTTCACATGAAAAGTTCAGCTTATTTCTACTTACAACAAGGCTTAAAAAAAACGTAGTTATGCTTTTCCAAAATGGAATAATGTGAAATCTTAAAAGACTTTACCATGTTATTGAAATAAAAACTTTAAAAGTTTTACCATTGTATCACTTGAAGTTATCCACAAGTTATTTGTTATTTTCTTCATCTTTTTCCCCGAGTTCCTGCTTCTTTGAGCCACAAATTCACACTGAAACTGTGTTCCTAAAAAATATACGATTTCCCAGCCCTTTGCTTAAAAAATGAACACCAATTCAACCCTTTCATGTCACGTCAACCCCTGACTTCCAGTGGTCGATTCTTTTACATATCTCATTTTTTTTTAGAACATTTCCAACCCCTGCTCCCACACACACATTCGCTTAACTGCCCGCCCGCCAGGTGGCGCTGCTAAATGTAGGATTTTCTTTTGAATAATTTATATAATTAATACCCCGCTACGTTAACCACGCACAGCTGGCATCTGGGAGCTCTCTCTCTCTCTCTCTCGCCGTCTTTAATAAAATATTTTAAATAATTCTGTAATCTAAATGCAGTCATCGTCAACTTGGCGACATTTTCTTTTGCCTCAACGCTGATGAACAGGATGCGCACGCTGGCCAAGAAATTCTAAATACCAAAGAGTCAGAGCCAACCAAAGCACAAATCACAAATTGTCACGTTAATAGTGGATCCCCCTCCCCCCGACACCACCGCCACAGCATCCTCATCCTCATCATCATCATCATCATCATCTCATCTGAACTTGTCTTGCATTTCGCATCCGTATAAATGCAATGTAAATTTTTTTGTGTTGTGCGCGCCATTGCATATGTCAAGACAACAACAAATCGTGGTAGAGTGGACGGGTGGAGCAGGATGGCAAAGACACAGAGCAACACAGAGTTGGAGATGGAAGTGAGTCTGGGGCCTGACTATGTCAAGTGCTACATGCTGATAGCTTAAGAACATAACCAAAATCCCAAAATCATTTGAAAGTTATCTTTACTATACCAAATGCTGATTACCATTTCCCTTACACCTTTGGCAACCATAAAAACTAATGCACCATATCCCCGTGAATAGATCGGATCTGGCACGCTGCCATCTCTAACTGATTGCGCCATGGCCTGGCATTGGCAGCTCTTCACTTCTGCGTCTCTCAGCACGTTTAGCCTTGATAATTTATGAGACGCCTTATTAACATCAGTCAGAAGCAGCAGCAGCAGCATCCAACTGGCTTTCTTGGAAAGGCATCTCCGCTTGAGTTTTTTTTCCTACCGCATTTTCACTCATTTTAATGTAATTTCTGCTGTTTAATTTGTAAATTATTTTAATGCTTCTTGATCATAATTTATGTCCTTCTGGTTCGTTGAGGTTCAAGGAATGTGAGTGTATCTGAAAGATACCAGCGTCGATCATGCAAATCGCTTCGACCAAAACCCCCAATATAACCGTCATTCTATGCAAATTGCTGTCCACATTCACAAGTCTCGTTAGGTGGCTTCGCCAGAGATTTGCATAAGTATTTCGCTGACTTTCAATTAAATGCCAAAATCGTTGGTCAGTTGTTTGTGCTGTTGTTGAAGGCATTCCGAATGTTAATTCTCAAGTGCATTTGAATGCATGTAATTCGCTGTGGGGCCAAAAGCTCGAGTTTGTTCTATGAGAATGGGAAAATACTCTACTTGGGGGAAAAGTTGTTTAACCCAAAATCATAATGACATTATGAGGGCTCGAAAAACTATCTGCTGTTTCTGCAATTCCCAACTGGTTCTATCACTGTTCTTAGGGTGAAGATTTTACCTTTAGATTTACTTTCTGGCCCATATAATTTATTCATCCATTTTGGATTGATTATTGTGATCTCATTTCTAGAAAAAATGGATGTTAATTATTCCAATTTTTCATCTTTATAAATTCTGTTTCGACCAAGGCTGCAAACGTGTCCCGAATCGAACCCCTGAATCTCGGCTTGGTTGGGTTTTTTAAGGCTACTGGTATTAGGCGCTAGTATTTTTGACCAGAGATCCGAACCACCTGTACGAAAAATGAGTTTTGGTTCAGTACAGTACAGGGACATTCAGGGAAATTATATATCTTGGAATATTTAAGTATAAAGGAATGTATTTCCAGGTTATTATCTCTAGGTCAGATAAGTGCTATTAATATTGTATATAGAAAAATTGATAAAGCTAGTGCTAGAGTGCGGGGCGCAATGAAACTCAACTTAAAAATTGGCAGATTTTTTCATTCAAAGTTCTTTAGAAGAATAAATCGTAGTTCATAATAGGTTAGGTTAGGTTAAATAGGCTGCTCGGCAGAGGCCAAGAACACCCAGAGGAGGGTTAGGAAGTGGAGAGGGTAGTGGAAATTGGCGGTCAGGTTGTACGCAATCTATCTATTTAAACCAATTTGAGGAGTCCACAAAAAGAGCCAGGTCTTCTAGGGGTTAGTTCATAATAATTTTCTCGATATTTCCCAAAATATCAATATTGATAATATCAAAAATCTTAGTTTTCCAAATCGATATATAATATATCGAGTCAAAATATATATATATAAAATATCAAGATTTTCTACAATGGAGTCAAAGTGAGCGAAAATGTGTTCCAAAATAGCTTCAAAGCTGTATTATAATATATATATCAGGACTAAAAGCCGCTCGAGCTGCTTTCAAACCGTCGGTTCGGTCCGTTACTTAGTTTTTGGAGCTAGCTGTGCGGTTCGGTTCAGTGTTTTATTCGTATATTTTATTAAGGCACGTTTCCGTTGCCGAATTGAGTTAAGAATACGATCCCATAAAGCAACATTTGATGTCTGATGAGAGGTATAGTAGGAGGTCTGTGAACAATTACAGGAGATGTACTTAGATGCTACTTCAGCTAGATAAACTTAAGGGTCGATTCGGTCTATAAAGCTCTTAATTTTAGAGGGTTTAGCAGCAAATTCAAATGAAAGTTTTTGAGGGAATCAAAACAAATTACCAAATTTCCAAGTATCATTGTCTGCAGGAAAAACGTTTTCAGTTTTAAAACTCACCAGTGAACTGAACCGAAGCGAACCATTTTGTTTGGGGGTTTTTGGTTTTGGTTTCCGAATTAGCGCTTCGGTTCGGTTCAGAACCGGTTTAAATGCTAAAATTGTTGCTTAGTTTTTCCTTAAAGCTGTTATACCCTTACATTTACCAAAGAGTATTCATCACATAAACAACATTCACAATTATAAGGCACAACAATTCGCAAAACAATCAGTTCAATGACAACCCGAGCAAATATGTAACTTTTGATTCGATTTGCTTTAATTCTCAACTCTGGCTTCGTATTCGAATGCACAGAAAATGTTTGCATAAATTTCCGTAGCTTGGCCATAATTGTTCATAAACAATTATCAACTGTACATAAACAGCTCGCGTTAATTGCCCAGACAAAAAGCTTTTGCTTAAAAGGATTTTGCCAAGAGCCAAGGACAATTAGTGGCATGATTTTTCATAATTCTTCAAAACCAAATTAGCCCATAGCCATGACGAATCGTCTGATAAATTGGCAGTCCTCGTTCGAAATTATAGTATTTAAAAATGTTTAATAAGCGGCGCAAAATATGGAATACAAGAATCCGGCTGGCACGGATGCACTTTTCAATGGCATGTCAAAGGCGTGGTTGATGACGCTGATGGCTGATGAGCGGATGATGAGTTGAAAAAGAGCCGACAAACGCATAAAGCCGCACAGTAGCCGGCAAATAAGATGAAAGGCATCTTCGATCCGACACTGACGCATATTTAAATGATGCAGGGGGAACGATTGAATCATTGAAAGAGTTGCCCAAGGCAATTGGAATTTTAGCAATTGTTTTTCAAGAGAAGAAATTATTATGGATCAGCATTAACAATGCCATTGGAAACATTCAAAAATATGTATAGGAACTCTGCTGAGTCACAGTGTTAATTCAATTTCAACATGCCACTCGGCCTTACCTCACACTTAATACGTCTGTATGCAATAATCATAGCCCCGTTTAAAACTGACTAACTAGCCTTGCGATTTCTAAATAATTATGCAAATTTTCTGTGCAATTATTGTTACGTTAATAAGCAGAAGCAAAAGCGTTAGCAAAGCAACAAATTCAACTTGGCAAATTATTCAAACGAAAAATTGTTTTGTTTTCGCAAACAGCTGCAAAACTGAACTCAAAACTGGCGACAAGGCGACATTGCAATTGAGTGTTGGATATTGAGTGTTGGGTTGTTCTGTCCTCGGCCTGCGGCAACTGGCAGGCAGGCAGCCAGGCAGCTGTCAGTCAGTTTGACGTTTTTGACCAAATCGTGTAAAAACCGTTGAAAACGACAAACAACACGTCGCCAAAACGTAGCCGTTGACTTTAGCTGACTGCAACCGAAGCTGCTGCGTATGAACAGATGCAAGTTTTGTGCTGGCTGTTTGGGATGTGAACGTGATTTTTTGGTTGGACTCAGAAATAATCTCACAAAATTGAAAATTGCTAAGACTAAGCCAATTCATTGAACAGTAAGTTCTGGCCCAAGCCGTTACCAAACCACCTCTAGGTATCACGTTTGGCCTGCAACAGGACAAGGCAGGCGGCGCGATATTTTCCGCTTAGAAATCTTTGACTTAAACTTAAAAACGATGCTCCAAACTCGTCTCGTCTCTGAGTTCTTCGCCAAACTCTCGAGCCAGGGTGAAATGAGAATCAAGGAGCTGGTGATACGTTAGACCCCAGGCAACGACCACACAGACAACAGATCAATATAGTTCTTTACAGACAAGGCTTATTTTCAAAGCAGCTCAGGAAGTAAATCATATTCCATAGTTCATACGCATCCACAATAAATGAAAATCAACTTCCTGCTTTGTTTTGTACAGCCTCTTTTGGGGAAAAATTTTCGATCGTTGTATCCTTCGAAGATTATTTAAAGTACAGACTGTTAGCAATGCAATTCCCAAGTTTCAGTTCGGCTTCCGACTGAGCCCCAACTGTACCAACAGAACCTTTGAAGTGGCAAAGGATAGAGCGACCTCTCACACGCTGGTCATTTATGCTGAGTTTCTTCATTCACCCACCAGCAACGGATGCATATATATCCACCATTTCTCCCGATCCACAGATCTGCGCTGGTTAATTTGAAACTTTGGCATATACAATTTTAATACCCCGGCAGGGGATATTTTAAAATGATTCAGATGTTTATAAGGCATAGAAGGAAGCATCTTCGACCCCATAAAGTATATATATTCTTGATCAGCATAAAGAGCTGAGTTGAGCTTAGATATAGCTGAATATCCGACTGTTTCCATGCTAACTCCTTCATCAGTTACAAAGCTATCATCACGAAACTTTGCACGAAGTCAGGTAATACAAACACGCTGCACATTTATTGGAACTGGCAGGATCCGATGACTATAGCATTTAGCTGTCAAAGGAACGACCGGCCGAAAAGCTAGTTCTAGTGAGAAAAACTTTTTTGTTTTCAATGTTACAGCATTCAAACTTTATATTTCTTAGTTTGCTATACTTTCCCATGATTTACCTAAGTTTGGTCGACATCGGACATCTATATGGTATAGCTGCCATAGAAAAGAAAGGTTAGAAAAATAGTCTTAGTAAGAAAAACTTTTTTGTTTTCAATCTTAACATTTTCAAAATTTGCATTTACTAATTTTATAAGCTTTCACACAATTCTTTAAAATTTTGTCAAAATCGGATGACTATAGGTTAGTGCTGCCATAGAAATGATCGGTCGAGAAACTAGTTTTAGTGAAAAAAACTTTTTTGTTTTCAAAGAAAACGCCTCCAAACTTTGTATTTCTTAGTGGGCTATGCTTTTCCATGATTTAACTAAGTTTGGTCGAAATCGGACATCTATATAGTATGGCTGTCATACAAAAGTAGAGTCTGAAAAGTAGTCTTAGTGAGAAAAACTTTTTTGTTTTCTATGGAAATGTTCTCAAAACGGGCATTTATTTAATTTATATGCTTTCACACAATGCTACAAAGTTTTGTCAAAATCGGATGACCATGGCATATAGCTGCAGTACGAATGATCGGTCGAAAAATGAGTTCTATTAAGAAAAACTTTTTGTTTTCAACGGAATTGACGTCAAATTTCTTAAATGTTCGTTTGTTAGGCTTTTGCATGATTCTACTAAGTTTGGTAGAAATCGAACATCTATATGGTAAGGTCCCAACAGTAGACTTAGCTAGAAAAACGTGCTGCAAGAGTATAAAAACTGTTGCCAAGCCGAAGCTAACTTCCTCTATTTTGACATAATGACATTATAAAATATCATTTGGATCTTAAAATATTATTAGTATTTGCTCGAAAATATCAGTTATAAACAAGCAAAATTATCAGTCAAAAGTTGTTGTCACAAGGATGTTTAGCCACTATCTCTTAGCATATCTGAAATCTGTGCTTTCTTACGGACGAACTGACAGACTGGGCCATATCTCGACTCGACGGTTGATGCTGATCAAGAGTATGTATACTTTATGAGGTCGAAGAAGCGTCCTGCTGGCAGTTACATACTTTTTTGCACAAACTAAATATACTCTGTGTACCTTTGGTATACTTGTGTGTGTATCTTATTTACGCACAAGAGAAAAGCACCTACGGTTTAATGGAGAGTCCAAACGGAGACATTTGAGAAGCTGGTTCAAAAGCTGGTGAGGGTGATGATTGTGTAAAAATTATATAAAGGAAATATTTATGGTTTGGTTAATTTAAAAAACAACTATTCAAATGGAGGGGCGAAACCAACTCACAGTAATTTGAGTCATTTTTTTAAGGCACATCAAATGGGATCTAAGACATGTGAAAGTGCAGCTAATTTCTTATTCTTTATTAAAATAAGATTTAATAAAAATACACACAGGATGCAAGAAAGCTATATCAGCAACCAATAATCGCCTCTTAAATTTTGCAACTGGAACTTGTTCCTTTTTTAACCATGGCGCATTCACGCTGTCATCTCGATTTGCCCCTTCACTTAACCACTCCCCCCAGTCAACTTCAAGTTGTTTTGTACTTTTTTTACGTTTTATTTTGTCACCAGATTTTTTTGGTTTGTTTTTCTGTCGTCTCTCGGTTCGATTAATTGTTGGCCAGGTATGTATGAGTGTGTGTGTGTGTGTGTGTGTTGTGTGAGTTGGAAAATGTAAATTATTCCGTGTGGCATTTTTCCCTCTCAAGCGTTTTTTTTTAGTTTTTGCGGTTTTTAATGAGGTAAAATATTTGCATTTTGATTGACAGCACTTTGGAGATTGTTGAAAATTGTTGGACATGTACATGCATATTTGGCAAATACGATAATGAAGAAGAAGACATGCCATTTGGAAATATTGTTTATAATTTCAACATCTGGCAAGGCTTAACAATTTTTCAGCTGGCAATGCTGTGTGCTAAATATTTTGTAGCTGGTAATGCTGGACTGGAATAGAAGGGGTTAAACTGTTTTTTAAGGCAGCGTTTTATGGTATCAAAGGGTTGTTAAATGCGGACAGTCTCCCTGGTTTTACCACCCTCAGACAGAAGAAATTCTGCCACAACTGGAAGTTGTTCATCGGGTGTGTGTGTGTTTTTTTTATGAGGTCGCGCACCATTTGTGCGCATATTCAAATTTTTGCTGTCATTTTAAATTGGAAATCTTTCCAAGGGGAAAAGAATTGGGTATAAAAGGAACGTTTGCACTGAGGCTGTGGCATTATTCGCCTGTCAACACTCGAAGAGCGCGTATCGGATATTCTTGGGATACCTTACTTGCAATTGGATTATATACACATTAACAAAAGTTTCCATTTTATTTCCATTATTTTCCTTTCTTTAATTTCAATTAATTTTATGGCCTTTTCCCCCACATACACCAGAGTGCTATAAAAAAAACACACAAAAATAACCATAATTCATATAATTCTTCAGCCCTTCCACCCGCTTCGCCAAAATGTAACAATTTGCGTGCCAATTTGTGAACAGAGAGGCGGCTCGGCCAACTGTTTATGCATTTTGTGCAGCGAGTGCAACAAATTTAATTGTAGTGATAGACATGCATTGGCAGTAAAAACAAAAAACAAAAACAAAAAAAAAATACTCAACTAAAAAATAGCAATAGTAAAACTTAGCTAAGTGGCAATAAAAATGCACAATTCCAAAAACAAAACCAAAACAACAACAAATAAAAACCATTTCAACTGCAGCGACCATGCAATGATATCATTTGGTGGACTTAAAGAAGGCGACTGCGTGTTGTTAATTAAGCTCATTAAATTTTTCGTTTGCTGTCGCTGACGAAGTTCTTCTAAACCTAACGAGGAAATAGACACTATGAAACTCATCACTGGATACGCAAAACTGCACAAAATTATTTATTTATTTCGAGCAATTTGTTGCTTTTCAGCATAACTCACCAAAGTGCAATCTGCAATCAAACAACCATTTTTTTCTTCTCTTTTGTTATTAATATAATTTACTAACAAACAAATAAACAATTTATACATATTTTACCAATTTTTCACGTTTTCTTTATCATTTATGAGTGTGTTTTTATTTTTTTTTTTGATTCGGAGCCGCGTTCGTTGCTTAAGTCTTTTGTTGGGCCGCAAGTTGATTTATTTGCCACAGTCATAAGATGTTGCAATTTATAATTTCTGATTTATTTGTGGATTATGTTAAGTGTGCAAATGATACATATGATTCGGGATGCAGAGGAAACAAGCAAGAAAATTGAAAAAAACAAAACAGAATCGTGCGTTTTGTCTGTGGTTTTTGAAGTGTGGTTGAAAAACTGCATTCGGATACCGCCTTAGCTCCTCCAAGCCATCCATCGGTGAAGAAGTTGTAAACACGGCTGCGATTAGGATTGGTGTTAACATATTTGTTGTGTAGATCTTGTACTTGATAAATACTTATCTGTGAAACAATCTTGGCTAAAGAGATGCATTTTCGAATTTTAAAGCTGGATTCAGGCGTTCCACACCAAACGGGATTATATATATATCAATTTGAAGTTGAAATTTCAAGTATGAATCAGTCTTGAGAGTACTTCAATTGACTACAAAACATTCTAAGACCGTAGAACAACTGTTAATATTGTTGAAATGAGAACCAACGTTCTTGAATCATAAATCTTTTGTACCCACAGTAAGAATTCAAGCAAATAGAGTTCTTATTTTAAGTACAAAATATGTTAGATTAAGTAAACAAATAGACATAGCTGATATGTGTCAGAAAAACTAGTACTATTAAAACTAGGTCTATTATTTGTAGTTTTATGTTACAGATAGCTCCATGTAGCAGATTAAAAAACGACCCTTATATCGCTAGTTCCAAAAAGTGTGCTGAGGAAAATTCGAATTATTTTGAAGCTCTTAAAATTTGTGTTGGTAAATTTGTGTCCCACAGTATTTCTACCTTAGTCTGTGGTCAATTGATGGCCCTTGAATGTTACCAAATATTTCTAAATTACTGTGGTTTAAAAGAGAGAGAGACCTCGTTTTGGAACGAATCTCGAATACATGTGGATTTTTTTGGGCTCACACCAAAACATTTTGTACTTATTTAAAGTATACTTTTAGTTTCTTTCTAGAATTCTTTTGTTTTGACATTGGTAAATACTAAGCTTTTAGAAAGCATATTTTGTACTTGATTTGAGAGTGAATCGGGCATGCCTTAAAACCATTACTAACTAAAGCTATCATAAGCAAAATGATAATATAATTCGTTAGCTATTTATATTCTATATTCCCAAAAAATCTAACTTGAAATAATAATTTTTTGCTTAAATCAAGTTTTTTCGTACCCATCGTACTATTGACACCGTTTGTAACTTAATTCAAGTACAAAGTTCTGGTTTTCGGTATGTAGTAAGATGAGCACGCTTAGATTGAGTGGAGTAAAAGCTTAAAAAAAAATTTAAAGCATTAAAGTAAAGTAAATACAGGTTTTTTTTTCATTTTCTTAAAAAAGATAAAGATAAGTCGCTTAACTTTAAACTATCAAGAGGAATAAGTGTAATGCGAAGGCAAGGAACATCTAAGCAAGCGGATCTGGGAGTCATAAAACGGATTGAAGAGCTGGCAAAATATCAGAACAGGCGAGCAATCGACAACATCACAACGTGCTGCTGTAACTCCGGAACAAAAGCAAACGCTTGACGTGCTGATGTAAATCTTTCAAAAATATATAACTGAAAAGTCTATATATTCGAGAGTCTTCGATAAAAAGCTTTTGTGATCGTCCCTCTCATCGAAATAATTTATCAACTCTCAATCTAAGCTCCAAAGTGAGAAGGAACGTTCAATAGAAGCATTTTAATAACATTAACTCTGATATTATTATAAAGTTATAACTGTGACGTTTGTCACAAGTTTCATTTGCTTCAAGCCAAAACCTCGGTCATTATAGCAGCCCACCTACTGCACCACCGACACTTAAACGCAGTTAAAAGAGGTTGAACTGCAGTTACCTAAAGGTTAAATAAGTTACCAATTCTTAGGAGCATTCAAATCAAATGGCGTTAGCTCATCCAAAGCAAACACTACACCACACTTAATACAAAAACTCCAAAGTTAATTAGGCTAAACGACTCAGAAATATCCATTTTATAGCCAATTAATTTTCTGCACAAAAGCTTACCCTAATCATAATTCTACGCTTAGTTAAATAAAGTATACTAAGCGGATATTCTTACTGTATTCCGCAACCCGTAAAATTTAAGTATTTAATAACATTCGGTCTTTAAAATTTAATTCGTAAACTTGTATCATACTTAAGTTAAGTACAGTACTGTAACTATTTCCTGTGGGCGTCATTTACAGTAAATAATTATATTCAACCTCGCCCCATAAGTAGTAACTACCCCAGAATTAAAGCAAGCAAAATTGCATCACAACCCAAATGACTCCTCGACATGCGGGCCAGATTTTTACTTATGCAGAATTTGTATGCATTTCAATGCATAGCTAAACTTCCAACGTAAAAAATCCATAACAATGGCAGGCAGGACCGTCAGCAGACATGTCATTAGACCACCCAAGCTGATTAGTTGCTAAATAAGACATAAAATGGAAATTTATGAGATGCTATTTTGATTAAATGGATATTAATAATGAGTTGTCGTGAAATGATTCAACAATTTAACCTCCAATCTAATGCGACTTTGGCATGGAAATGATGGAGTGATGTGCACGCTACCTGAAGAGCTGATTATTGTAATTTATATGCAAAGTCGAGGAACATGCTTCAAATTTACACTCCCGTCTGCTTAAGGAGGCACTCACTCAAGTGGAGTATTATGGGTAGGAAGCATGCAAATGCATCGTTGCACTAAGCCATGCTAATCCGACAGTTGAAGTTGAGTTAATAAACACATTAAAATCTAATTTGTTTTAAGAGCATAAAAAATAATCTATTGCAGCAGCGTGTTTGGCTATTAAACACAAGAGCCAGACCTATGATTAACCAAAGATAATAACATGTTTTTAGAGAATAATTCAATAAATTAATAGATATTGTGGTCTGGTCTGTGGACTAGTTTATACAGCTTTTGCGTGAGTTTTCTGAAGGGGCGTTACGCGGTGGTTAATGATATAGCGCCCAGAGATGTCAGTTAGTTTGCATAGCGAGCTGGAGCTTAGATGGGAGATTTTAATTGAATTAGAAAACTAAACTTAAAACCATTTCAACTATTTCCTATTTCTCTCCCTCTCTCTCTCACTCGAAACTAAAACAATCGCGTTTTTCATGCAAATTTACTAAAGTGTGAAATATTGCAAATGCATGCAGACAGCAGAAAATTACTTTGGTTAACTTTTTGCTGGTTGGCCACTCCGAGTGACCGAGTGAGTGAGCAGCCCCACATGTGGTGTGGTCTCTTCCAGACCAATAAATTAACACTTTATTTTCATACAAACTTTTTCTAGATCGCATGCAAACGCGCAGCACAATGAAAATATCTTCTTTCCTTCATTTACAATTAGCTATGCATAAAATATATTTCATTTTTTATACCCTTACGAAAAGTGGGGGTACATAGGACCATAGAGTGAATGAAACAGGCATCAAATGGAAACTAAACTTTAGATTTATTATTTAAAATATAATTTATTAAATAAATTAATCGTCTAAAACAATGATAAAATAATAAATTGTAAAGGGTATCTACACAAAGGGCTAAATAAAACACTATCTTGGTTCTACTTAACATGGCATTTTTACTTTAAAAGGGGTCAGCCATCAGCATGGAGGGTTTCGTGGAAACAATAATATAAATTTTGTGGATTTTCGCTGGAAGTTGTGGCAAAGGGGGGAAACAAAATACTCGAACAAAGGAAACTGCAAAAATATGTTTATGTACTTATTTCGGATGTTTTTCTTGTTAAGACTTTAGAAAATACTTTATTATAGCGCAAAATTAAGTAAATATATACAAACCAGACCGGGTCCTTTGCATTGTGAGAAAGTGAGTATGATGTAAGCTTTTATAAGCATAGCTCTAACAAAATTTTACAAAATATCAGACCATTCATCAAATTTCAGTTTAAATCTTAAATAAATTCTGAGATTTATCCAATGGAAAGATGTGGATCTGAACCACATCTGATGTGGTTCAGCCTGATAAATCGGAGACGGTACAATATATCTAACTTTACAGTACTTTATTTTAAACTTTCCAGCTAAAAAACTAATCATTTTACTAATTTGTAGACCAATTTTCAAGTTCATTACTGAAGTTACTCTGAAATGTGACTCTAAATCCCTTTTAAACAAGTTCGAAACCGGTTCTAAACCAGTAAATTATCTAACTCCATATTGCTGATGAGAAGGATATTAAAGACCCATCCTTCAGTTCGAATAGATATTTTTTGCATATTAAAAGAATATTCAAGTAATTGGGGACCGACGCTTCGGTTCAATGAAACACATAAAAACAAACTGCTGGGTCGTAAATTTTGTACTCAAAACTAAGCGAATAGCTGCTTTCTGAGATATTTGTTAACAATGTCCGTCTCCCTCTCACCACCGTCTTTTCGTATGTCACAATTACTTTGAGTAAAGTTGAATGACAGATGCCTTCTTTATGTTGTTGACAAACTATAGGTAATTTAAAAATGAGAGAGCGGTGGTAGGAGGATAAAAACTGCTGGTTATAGGTGCTTTTTTTTTGCAAGGGGACACCCTAAAATAAACTTAACAACATGTCACACTAGATTTTTATAATTACAAACAAGATTTTAATGTTAAATCAATGGATTTTCTGTTAGAATGCTCAAAAATATACTATATTGTTCATGTATGCTCACAAATGGGGGAATAACTTTGCAAAATTACATCTAAATTTGAGCAGACAACATTTGTTTGACCAGAAATTAAAGGGACTTTAATGATAAAACTGAAGAAAACATAGATTGGACTAACACTTATAAAACAGTGGTGGTTGAAGTAGAAATTTAAAAAAAAAAGTGTTAAAAAATTTAGATTTGTAAACCTCACTTTTCAGACATCATGTTAAATCTCTGTTTCAAATAAATGGTCCATTATTTCAAATAAGATAAAAATAAAGTGCTCATATCGACCTATTCTATAGCGTAAGCTATGTCATTTCCCAGGATGATTCGCATTGAGTAGTGCATTAATTTAAGGAACTCCTTGTAGCACTGGGAAGCATTAAACAAACTAAATCAATACTAATAGTTCAGCTACGTGTTCATTTTTGAGATGTTAGAATGCATTAGCGGGAAATGTTTCATATTTCAGAAGACAAGATCAGATCGGTCATGCATCGGCTTGCACCCCTCTTTTGGTACGTTTTTAGTTTACTTACAGGATTATTTGGAAAAAATGTAGAAACTTCCAAACCTTGTCAAAATCATATTTAAGCATTAAGCCGTCTTTTAAAGTGATTAAATTTGTAATAAAATGTCGAAGTTATAGAGTTGACTCGGAAAGGCTAGCTTGAGAGTTGCTTAACGAATATTTTGTTATGCTTCGAGAACGTTTCGGGTGTCTGAGTTAACCACATTACTGACTAATGTACGAGTAACCAGTATCAATCCTTAAATATCCAATTACTTTTAATGCAACGGTCTCAAGATTAGGCTTTTGAAAACTGAAACAGCAACAAAACTTGCTGCTATTTCACCTCCATCAAAAGTAAAAGGAAGTCCCCCCTCCATTTCAATTTGCCATCTAACGAAGAAAAAAAACAATTTACGCAGCATAAATCGCAGTGACGCCCAACCAAATTGTTCAACCTCTCAACCGATGTCAAAGCGAAAAGAAATCACGCTAATGATCGACAACCCTCGACCAGCCAGGACCCTTGGCACATCCCCCGCTCCTACTGGTCCATCTGCGTTGGAACGTGTCTGGGATTAGAATTAATACGCGCCAGCCAGCCAGCCAGCCAGTCCGTCTTTGAAGATTGCAACCAAAACAACACCCCGGCAGCTCACATTTAAATTGCAACGGAGACGAACATGTTTTCTGCGTAATTAGTGCAAAAACCCGTGGTCCAGGCAGCCACCGTCAATGTCCACCCTCCTCACCCACTGCAGCGCTTGAGGGGGCAGTGAAGCGTGTGCCCTTTTTTTTTTTTTTTTTTTGCTTTCCTTGCGTTTTCCTTTAACAATTTCCATTTGATTGCATTTCCACCACATTCATTAGGGTGACCAACGGGCAGTGCCTGAGCTTAACTGCCATTTCCATAAAAATACGCTACCCAACCCCCACCCCCCACCCCCACCCAAGGCATATGCAAAACTTTGTCGTTTCATTTGAATTTCTTTACTTTCGTTTCGTTTGCCTTTGGCTTACACTTACAGAACTGCCTATAATTATGAAGATGAATGTCCTTATTGCTTTTATATCCTTTTTGCGTGTGTGTGTGTGTGAGTGTGAGTGTGTGTGTAGGTTTGGGGGTGTGTGTGTGTGAGCGCGCTTGTGTGTTTAGTTGCCGACATTCTCTATTAATAATGCTTTCAGTCACACTCTGCATACACACGTTCGTTTGAATTTTTGTTGCCATTCGGACTGTTAGACTTTTCTTTGAGGGGGGGGGAAAGGGACAGTGGGTCAAAAGCTAGAAAAAAGTTGTTAAAAGTGAGAGTAATGGAAGTGGGTATCCACACCAAAACCCCAACTAGCAACGTCTATTCAAATTTAGACTAAAAAATTATGTAAAATTTATTTGGAAATTCTAGAAAAATTCTTGGAACCCTAAAAATTATGACAACTATGTGAAAACTCCGTCGAATGCTTAATCTTCTTTGTTTAAACCACTCGAAAAATATTTCTGTGAACCAGTAGTCGAACTAAAGCTGGTAAATCGGAACTTAAGTAACGAAAACTTCGAAAAAATCTTTCTTCATACAGTCTCCAGTTGTTCAAAATGACCAGCCTGATTTTTTTTTACAATTCTTGGTTGCTTTTCTTTGATATTTAAGCTATATTCAACCTTGATCTTGAGCCCATCTTAAGAGTACTTGGATAAAAATCTCAAAATCATATTCTTCCGATATCTTTCTCCACCCACTGTACCTCACACTGCGCTTCAACTCAGCCTCATGCAACGTGCTATGGCCCTGCTTCTCGCCGCTTCATCCCAACAAGCCTTGTGGCGGCCCGCAATAATAAAGGAAAATCCGACAGGATGCTAATGCGTATTTAGTTATTTAGTTTATGTGTGTGAGTCGTGAGTCCAGGCCTGAGTCTATGTGGGAGCCAGGACTCGCTGCGTTTATGTTTGTTTTACGCTCGTGTGTGTGTGTGTATGTCCTGTGTGTGTATGCCAGGGATTTGCCCAACAAAAACCAAAAAAAGCAAGCTAGATATTTGCATATTATCGATTTCTTGGCAGAAACCTGGAATGAGAATATAGGCATACATAAATTCTGCTCAGCCATCTAACATTTCAACAGTATTTTCTGCTCGTCCTCATCTTACATTTATAGCTGCTTTCATTTTAAGTAGCTTTTAGGCTTAAACAATTCGATTTTCCAGAAATTCGAGCCTAAATACAAAACGTGTCGCTCTCTCCCTCTCTGTTTCTCTTTGAATTTGATCCCTCCTTAAATATATATATATATATATAAAATGGCGTAAGCGGCTTTTCACAATTTAAATAGATTTTTTTTTAGAGGGCAAAAATGTCAAACCTGTCTTTGTGTGGCCCAATTAGATTTGGCCCCGGACCCCGGCTCACCCCCCAAAACCTGGAATTTTGCTGTGTTTTTTTTTTTTTTTTTTGTGTCCTTCGTTTTGGAGTCATCCTCTTGGTGCGTGGGATTTTTGAACAGTTGGTTTAGGCCGAAGTGAAGTGAAAAGCCTCCCACACAAGTCAGAAATTATGAAAAGTAATGAACTGAAAATTGAATTGACATTGCAAAAAAAAAAAATGTGGCTGGCCAGAGGGTAAAATATTTTCTTCACAAAAAAGAAATCATAAATAAATGATATTTTACACAATTTGGCAATCAGGGAAACATATTACATAAATATTAGGAGAAGGGCGGGTAGTTGCTAAACAAAACAGGAAAGAATAACATGAAAATGCCAATATTGGAACAATATTTGTTTATGGAAGGAAAGACATATGAAAATATTCACTAAAATTCCAAAATCCACCACGAAAAATGTGCATAAAAAATGTGTTTGATCCCATCTTTATCATAGAATGTTCTCATAGTATGGTTGTATCTTCCTGACAAAATCGTCCCGAAATTGTTATAGTATTTTCATGTCTCAAGTCTCTGAACCGGGTCCCAAAACGGTTCTAAAATGGTTCAGTAACATAATTTCGAAGTTATTCAGATCTTGAATAGACAGTTAGATACTTAACTGGTTCTGGATTAGTTTCGAACCGGTTCATAGCTGGCTCAGAGCCATATCTTCGAAACTTCTCAAACTATGAACTGGAAAGTTTTCAGAGTAGATTGTCTGTATGCAACTAAATATTTTCCTGGTTATTTCCTGGTTCCTACCCAGCTGATTGAACCGGTTTAAAAGAAATTCTAGCCTGTTCCCAGAAAATTGTTTAGTCTGTAGATTGCTGCCTTAAAGTTCGATATGTTACCGGTTCAAATCCGGTAAAAACTGGTTCAAAAGATATATTAGAGCTATGAGCTATATATAAACTTTGAGTTTCTATTAGTAGTAAGACATTCGCGTTTCCGAAACTGCCCGCTGCACCGGTTCATAACTATTTTAAAGCCATTTCAAAGAAATTATTTTAGTTGTGAGCTATAAATTGGCATGTACTTCGGTAAAGTGAGTGTGTGATCAAAAATCTTTCTTTTTTAGAAGAGTAAAGAAGCTGACTTGTTTCTACTCTGCGACCAAAAGTGCATGAGTGTCTTAAAAATTCTTAAATTCTTATACCCTTGCAAGTGCTCGCTTAAATATTTTCAAAAATACGTGTTTTCCCATTTTCCGACCGATTGTTCGTATGGGAGCTATATGATATAATCATCCGATTTGGCCAAAAATTTGTTAAACCGTGTTAAAACATGCGAAACAAACAAATACAAAATTGCAGGATGCTACCATTAAAAAAAAAAAGTTTTTTCTAACCAAGACTGTTTTTTAGACCTATCTTTGGTATGGCAGCTATACCATATTATTGTCCGATTTTAATAAAACTTTGTAGAATTATTAAAAAACTTGAAAAACCTACGATTACAAAGTTTGAAGACGTTTCCATTGAAAAGAAAAAAGTTTTTCATACTAAAACTAGTTTTCCGACCGATTGTTCCTATGGGAGCTATGAGATATAGTTATCCGATTCGGTTGGTTCCGACATATTAGTAGTATGCAGCAAAAAGAAGACTCTGTGCAAAATTTCAGCTCGATAGCTGTAAAACTGAGAGACTAGTTCGCGTAGAAACAGACAGACAGACGGACAGACGGAAGGACAAAGCTCAATCGACTTAGCTCGTCACCCTGATCAAGAATATATATGCTTTATGGGGTCGGATATGAATATTTCTATGCGTTGCAAACTTCTGGGCAAAATTATAATACCCTTTGCAAGGGTTCCAGATAAAATGGAAATCTGCTGTTATTTGTTAGATAGTGCTATGTATATGAAGTAAAAACCGCCCTAAACTTTGTAAGTCAACATCAAAATTAGAATTAAAAATCTTAAATAATATTTATTTACTTATAATATACGCTGATCTGTCAAATGAAATGTCCGCCTACTGCGCCACGTACTAAACTGTATTTCAATTCAACATTGTTTAAGCACTCCCATGTGTCGTGGAAATAATCGTATGTCTCAAGTTTCAAAACCATATGTGAATGTGAATAGAACAGGATAGAACCCCAAAAGATATCTGCATAGAACGGTACTGAATCGGAAATGAAAAAATTCTAACAGATACTTTCAAATCAAATCCAGCCATCATTTATTCTCTTCTTTATATTAGTTTTATACGTAGGGCTTACAGAAAATCAAGAAGTTCTTGGAGATTCGAGCTATTAGAATAGATTTTTACTAAAGCCAAGAAGTTGAGACGATATCGATATATAGTTCATTGCATCAACCAAGGTTTGACTCATGTTTCCATGTTTTTGGTTCGCAAAAGCTACAAAATGTTGGTTTTTTCACATTTCTGAAAAATTCAGTAAATATGTGAAAATAACTACTGACAAATCACACTGAACAGTGTAAACTTCGGTAAACTCACCACAACAACAACAACACTAAAACACACACACACCCACACACAGACGTAAAATGACATTGAACAAATCCCTCGATGGCAATTTTACCATTGCACATTCTCTTGTTAACCTTCAAGCTCCTTTGGCTATTTAGCCATAAATCTTGGATTAGATCAGAAGAGGAATTTTTGTAAATGCGAAATGTTTATTTTTATGCGTTTTCAATGCCAATTTCCTACAAGCGAAATGGTGAATGAAAATGGCCAAGTCGAATAATCGAAAGCAATTTCCATTTCAACAAAAACGCAAAAGACAATTCCCCAGCAGCGATTTGACCATTAAAATTATACCCACAGGACAATGGGCATAAAAAGCCAGGACTTGAATATGAAATCGTTTGGAAGTGCAAGACCAAGTTGGAAAGAAGGAAGAAAGCTATTTGAAAAGAGTTTTGGGCTTGTTTTTTGGGCCACATTTGTGTTCTCGTTAACTGTCAGTGGGGAGGATGGGCAATCAGAAGAGATTGAGAGAAGGGGCCGGGGTTGGTGGTAGGTGAACTGGCTTACGTGTTGGTGGGTCATATTTTAGAAACTAATGTGACATTTCGATTATTCGATTGGATTTAATGTGTTTTATGAGTTTTACACGCTCCAAGCGGTTGCGTGTGTGTGTGTGTGTGTGGGTGGGAGGGAAAGGAAAAGTGATGACAACTGAAAGAGCAGGGGGATTAGTACAGAAAAAGGGGATCATTGTCTTGATTCAGCTAAACTAAAGCATACTTTTTGGAGCATTTGTATTATTCCGCATTCAAAACCCTTAATAAATATATGTAACAATTTCGTTGGATACCCAGCTACATTCTCCACTCCACACACAAAGAAACTTTAACTCATTTGTATGCCAAACAGCAACACAACTAAAAGTTTTTTCATGTGCCTCCCCCACTTGTACGTTTTCGTTTTTCCTGCTTTCCTCCTTTTTTTTCTGGCTCTGCACTTATTACTTATTACTCTACACAGACGGAGATGGAGAGAGCGAGAGAGCAAAAACCGTAGACATGCGAGACATGGAAATTCATCATCAAAAATGAATAATGTCTACACTTAATGCGGCTGTGTCCTTCCCCCTTGGCTAAGTCCAACGCATCGCATCGCACCCTCCGATCCAATTCGCACCCCATCAAATGGCGGGGCGTGAAGTAGAAAAACTACTAAGTAGATAGAAGGACGACGGTCCAGGCAAAAGGTTGCTTGAATATTAATTGTAAATATGTAAAAGGAAAGGGAACAAAAAAGGGAAACAAATGTGCAAACTTACAAATGCAGGCGACGTGCATGGATTGGGGATTGATGCAGTGTGGGCATGGGATTTGCCCCGGAGTGGAGGAAATAAGTTGGCCTGTCTCTGCGTCTAATAGATTTTTGACAAGTGCCAGAAATAAAAACTTAATATGAAGGCACGAAGCTGTCCGAAATGAATTTACTGATTGCATGGGATTAGGAAACAACATTTGCCATGAAGTACTGAAGCAATGTGAGGAATGGTGTTCCCAGAGAGGCAAATTGATTCGATTCTTAGAATCAATTTATGATATTTTGCATTAAAGTATAAAGTATAAAGTATAAAGTATAAAGTATAAAGTATAAAGTATAAAGTATAAAGTATAAAGTATAAAGTATAAAGTATAAAGTATAAAGTATAAAGTATAAAGTATAAAGTATAAAGTATAAAGTATAAAGTATAAAGTATAAAGTATAAAGTATAAAGTATAAAGTATAAAGTATAAAGTATAAAGTATAAAGTATAAAGTATAAAGTATAAAGTATAAAGTATAAAGTATAAAGTATAAAGTATAAAGTATAAAGTATAAAGTATAAAGTATAAAGTATAAAGTATAAAGTATAAAGTATAAAGTATAAAGTATAAAGTATAAAGTATAAAGTATAAAGTATAAAGTATAAAGTATAAAGTATAAAGTATAAAGTATAAAGTATAAAGTATAAAGTATAAAGTATAAAGTATAAAGTATAAAGTATAAAGTATAAAGTATAAAGTATAAAGTATAAAGTATAAAGTATAAAGTATAAAGTATAAAGTATAAAGTATAAAGTATAAAGTATAAAGTATAAAGTATAAAGTATAAAGTATAAAGTGTAAAGTATAAAGTATAAAGTACAAAGTATAAAGTATAAAGTATAAAGTATAAAGTATAAAGTATAAAGTATAAAGAATAAAGTATAAAGTATAAAGAATAAGTCTTCCTCTTGTATCGAGTTTTATGAATCGATCTCTGAACATACCTTCTTCTACACAAATTGATGTATCAAACCAATAAGATAACTCATTCATCAACTTCTTCTTCAATATATTGTTGTAGCATATTTTTCTTGAATTTTTAACCATGTCTTTCCTTCCGTTTATATCCTTAATTGGGTAATGTGACACAAAACATAGATTCCAATAACAACATTTCGTTGTCTAATAAATCCCTTAAGAGTTATAATGATGCTTTGCAAATATCATAAATATCAATATGAGAGAAGTTTTTTATTTGTGCTGTACCGAAAGGGCGAAGGATAGGCATTAAATTTTATTGATATAAATTTTATTTTAATGGTCACATTTCAGCAGCCGCCTGAGCCTAGCCCAGGGATAACACGAATGTCCTATTTAAAGGATTAACCGCCTTGAATTATGAGAGCATTGTGGACATTGTCCACATAAATTATTGCCTCTGTGAATTTGCTTTTTAAGTTAATTTTATTTTTATGTCTACGCGCTTGGTTTTTTTAATGGTGATTTATAGAGTGGGGGAGAGGAGAGTAGGCTTAGTTTTTTATGGCCACATCAACATTGACAAATGGCCAAAGAATTGGCCATTTCGAGTTTGGGAAACAAACGTAATCGAAATGTGACCCTAACGTGTTACATATTAATTGCACATTATTTATGGGGGGGGGAAACAGATTCGTTGCTCAAAGTAAATTAGACGCAACGACCAAAGGAAACAATTTCAAAGCTCATTGAGTACTGTATTCCTTTTTTAAGTTACACACGCCCAGCTAGTTACTTAATGGTTAAGTCTAGTCTAGTTTTTGTGAGGCTTCAACAGTGCCAGGAACAAAGGGGCGACTCTCCGAACAACTGCAACTTCCGCCCCTCCTTAGTTGTACACAGTTTATAGAGATATCTATCATCTGTCTGAATGAGATGAGCTCTCGAGGGTTAAGGTCGTGCCAATAATCATAAGTGCCACACACATTGTTGATGGCTGAGAAATAGAATGATGTGTTGCTTAGTGCTGACCAGTTCTATCATCAGCAGACTTGGCTACCCACAAATTCTGGAATTAAGATAATATTTCTCCGAAAATTATAAAAAAAAAAAATTGAATTATAAAACCCAGTCCCCTTCCAGCTAGCCCAAGTAACCTTAACAAAAGACGCAAACATCTTCGTCAAATATGATTGATGATCTCATAGCCCCATCCTCCCTTTCTTAACACTTGTTTAACCCTTTTGTGTGCCACACCATCACCTACCCCCCCGCGCTTCTCCTTGCTTATAGTTCATTAAGAAGTTTTCCACCAACCCCCCCATTCCTATTCCGCCAAAAATGGCGCATGACATTGTGGAAACTCCTTTCATTTCCATGGGGTTGGAAAACTTTTGCGCTGAAAGCATTTCCCTGTACATAGAACGAAGGCAAAGGAATAGAAATGGAAGTTTGCAAAGTGCTTGAGACAGGTTAATGACCAAAAACAGTTTTGCATTCAAACGAGCTGCAGCAACCCTCATTTGCCTTAGTTTTGGAGGAGGGTTGCCATGACAAACGAAAATCTAATTTACAACATGCAACTGCCATTTGGGGGGGTTGCTTTTCCGCCTGTCGAGGATTAATTATGGTCTACGCAGAGTTAATGAATGCCTTTTTGGTTGGGGCGGGGGTGGGCCGATAAGGGGTTAATGTGCATTTGTGTTCTTGGGCTCAAATTACCGAAAAACGAAAGTTTTTGGCGAATGATGAGCATGACAAAAATTCATGCATTTTGTGCGATTTTCAACTCTTTTTTCCCCGAGTTTGTTTGTTTGGCCTAGAGGGGGGTAACGTAACTTTTCCATTAACACATGATGCGGCAAATCGAAATGAAAATGAGAATTATACATGATTGATTTCCTATTAATTTCTTTGAAAATTATGAATGTTTCAGTCAGTTGACACGGGAGGGTGGTGGGTAGAAGAAACTTTTAGAGGTTAAAGGGGTGAAAAATAAGTGAAATGTATGATGAGAACTTAAGCAAATGGAAGCTCTTTGGGTTAGGCATGATAATCGATAACTTGGAAAAGTTTGTAATTAATCGTATCAAATTTTACAATTTCTTATTTATTTCGCATAATTTAATTTATATTTGCTAAACACGATACCAGATATGTTCCCTCACTTATAGTTTTTTGATATTTTTAAATTGCAAGTTTTTTAGAAATGAAGAGATAAGAAAACTTAATAATTTTGAACACATGGTTTCTAAATGGTATATCTTCGCTTAGAAAAAAATCACAAAATTGTTTGAGATAGTTTATTTTAAAGCTAAGGAATAATACAGCAGTTCGATCATATCAAAGAGAGATAATTTATATAGGTTTTATTGAACTTTCCCGCCGACTGTGAGGTCTAATATAGACCTAACAGTAGGTCTAATATTGTCATTTCGTTAGTTTTTGTGATCACCCAACCGAAATAAAAGCCTCCTTACAGGTTCAGGGTCAGCTTTTCTTTCTAAAATGGTTCGGTTTAAGGTTTAATTCACAGTAAATTAGAAGTCGGAATTCCGGGTTCGAACCGGTTCGTTAGAAAACCGGTTTTCGTCCCTGGTCTGAATATTACACTGCAGCGTGAGGAATGGGTATTTCAGCTGCTTTGCTTCTTTTCATACCCTTGCAGAGGGTATATTGAAAATGTCTACATGTTTGTAACGTATAGAAGGAAGCATTTACGACCACATTAAGTATATATATTCTTGATCAGCATGACGAGCTGAACTGATTTAGCCTTGTCCGACTGTATCAATGCCATCTCCATCAGTTTTAAAGCTATCACGACCAAACTTTGCACGAAGTCTTCTGGTACCAATACGCTGCACAATTGTCGGAATCGGCCGGATCGTATGAGTATAACATATAGCTGCCATAGGAACGATCGGTCGAAAAACTAGTTCTAGTGAGAAAAACATGTTTGTTTTGAATGCAAACGCCTTCAAACTTCGTATTCACTAGTTTTCTATACTTCTCCATAAGTCTGCCAAGTTTAGTTGAATTCGGAGATCTATACGCTATAGCTGCCATAGAAAAGTAGGGTTATTAAAGTAGTCTTAGTAATGAAAACTTTTTTGTTTTCAGTGTTAACCTTTCCAAAATTGGCATATATTTATTTTGTAAGCTTTCACACAATTCTTTAAAGTTTGGTCAAAATCGGATGACTATAGGGTATAGCTGCCATTGGAATGATCGGTCGAGAAATTAGTTTTAGTGAGAAAAACTTTTTTATTTTCAAAGAAAACGTCTCCAAAAATTGTATTTCTTTGTTTGCTATGCTTTCCCATGATTCCACTAAGTTTGGTCGAAATCGGACAACTATATAGTAGAGCTGTCATAGAAAAGTACAGTCAAAAAAGTAGTTTTAGTGAGAAAAACTTTTTTGTTTACAAGGGAAACGTGCTTAAAATTGGCATTTATTTATTTGATATGCTTTCACACAATTCTACAAAGTTTTATTAAAATCAGATGACTATAGGATATAGCTGCCATGGGAATGATCGGTCGAGTAATTAGTTCTAGTGAGAAAGACTATTTTGTTTTCAATGAAAACGCTTTCGAACTTTGAATTTCTTAGTTTGCTATGCTTTCCCATGATTCCACTAAGTTTTGGTCGAAGTCGGAAATCTATATAGTATGGTTGTTATAGAAAAGTAGAGTCTAAAAAGTAGTCTTAGTGAGAAAACTGTTTATTTTAAGTGAAAATGTTCTTCAAATTAGTTAGAAGGACGTGCTGCAAGGGTATACAAAGTTTCCTCAATTGTTTTGGTTTTAAAATATATTATAGTTCTTCTTAGATGAACCCAATTAACACTGAATAGATTTACATATTTATGTAAACTGATATATAGAATCTGGAATTCCGTTCATACCTTCAGTTTAACATTCTTCTCTCTAAATTCAAAATAATAATTTTGTATTTTTTTAAATAAATGTCTCATTATTAGTGCCAAATGCTGTAGCCACGCCCCTCACACAAAAAAGCCACCACCCACGCACGTGCCCTTTGGTCTATCTACCTGTTCTGTACATTTTTTTCTCCCAAAATTTTTCAGTACGCCGACATGTGTCCAATCAGTGGCACAACGTGCAACCAAGCGTACTACAACAGCACACCAGAAAGAAACCTCAATTTGGGGGCAAATTTTTTTTTTTTATTTTTTTTTCCCCAAAATTTGTAACATTTTATATTTACACCACACAAGCAGAGATGTGGAGACACAACAACGAGTACCCAACCACGGTGGGTGGGAGGTTTTTGTGTTGTGCGCTTATTTGTCCTGTGTCAATATATGCCCTCTGCATATAAAGAAGCTACCCAAACTACTGAAACAAAAAAAAAACAAAAAAAAAGTTCAATTTCAATGCTGATGAACATGTAGCAAAGTTTATATTTTTCTTCTTTTTTTTCCATGTTTATTTTAACATGGCGAAATTTATACAACTTTGAAATGGGCTAGATAAATATTTGTCAAACGTTTCGAAGATGGCATATACACAGAAATTGCAGGAGAATCAAGTACAGTTGCCTCAAGAAGAGTGGCAATATTTTCAGTAAGAAAGAGATTTGGATAGTAACCAAAATTCCCAAGTTTCGTGTAGAAAATGTACATTTAAACACACACACACACACAAAAAAACAACGTGTAAGAAAATCCCATAGATTTCTTGTCCCAATCAAAAGTTCAAATTAAAAACAAAATGGCTGCCACTCACTGCGATACACGCGCCACTTTCAGACTAATCAAAATGCCTTTTGAATGCACGAGAAATCAACTTGGATTTTATTTTCATCCTCTTCCCCCCTCTTATCTTAAGAAGTCACAAATATGTGAAATAAAAAAAAAAAGCGGGGGGAGAAGTCTAAAAAGGAAAAAAAAAAGCACAGAAAATGCGTAGAAATTAGCACAGACATGAATACACACACGAGTGGGGGGGTTGGCAGATAAGGCACACACACACACACCAACACACACACACCAACACACACAAATAAGTCAATTTCATTACATTGTTGGAGTCTGAAGTTTCTTCTCCTTTTTAAAATGACCAAAAAAAAATAAAAAATAAAGCAAAAAGTTGAAACAGAAATGCTCCAACATCAAATATTTGACTTTGTATTGTGTGGCTGTGTGTGTGTGTGTGTGTGTACGAGTGTGTGTGTGCCATGTGCGTGCCAATCAGGCGTGTGTCCTTTTGCCTGCTCCTTTTTCTTCTTTTGGCAGGGAATTTTATTTTATTTTATTTTTCTTCTCTTCTAAATTTTAAATTACGTTGCGTTTTTTTGTTCGTTTTACTTTTCTTTTCTATTGACTTTGATTTGTAGGGTCGCTGATGTTGTGGGATTCTGTTGTCCTTGGTGCTTGTCTGCTGCTCCTGACAATATTTCGTACAACTTTCATTTTCTACTTGGAAACATTTTGTTTGACTTTGTAGTTGTTATTTGTGTTTAGCTGAAAATGGTAGATCATGCATATAGAGGGCTCTTTTTATGTACCAAGTTACTTTCATTTAAGATGTGATTTCGGTTTGTTTTCGAAAAGATATTGTTTTGAGAATATTGTAAGAAATAGAAAAGGATTTGCCAAGTCCATCCAATGTGGTCACTTGGTCGTATCCCGAAACATTGCGAGGTGAACTTTCAGCTAACTCTGCTCCTAACTGAACAGGACTGTTTTTGGAGCTACTTAAAAACTGTGAATGAAGTCACCAACAGGATTGTCATGAGAAGAACGCCAGACACCTTGACTTCCAGCGTGGAATGCTTCATATAAAAAGGAGATAGGCGCCAATTTAGGTAGGAAACTTTGTTTGTACAATGTGTTTGTATGTTTGTAGGTTTGTCTGTTTGTGTGTTTGTAAGTTTGCATGTTTGCAAGTTTGTATGTTTCTCTGTTTGTTGCTCAATGAAGCAGAAATGCCTGATCGGATTTGGATATAATTGATTGAAAGTTTATCAACTGAAATAAGTCGTGGGCATTTCTTTTACTAATATATGAAGAAAACAGGACTTTTTGTTTATGATCCAACGGGATCAATGCAAGCTTAGAAAGAAACAAGCCTAGGATACTCATCTAAAATTGAAAGATTTGTGTTATTTGCGACATTTATTTCAATATGGTTGGAAAACAAGATTCTTCTGAATCGCGTAATCCAACAAAATTTCATGAAGGATGAGTGTTAATGAAAATCCAGTTACTTTCTCGCAATCGATGCTGAGGACAAATAAACAGATAAGTCGTCAATCGGATCAGAGAGTGGAGGAAACGACAGAGCAGGCGAACAATCGACGGCAGTAGTTTGCTGAACACATCACATCAGCCTTCAATCGTCGAACGTCAAAGCAGACGAGCAATCGACGGCAGCAATATGCTAAGTACATCAAGTCACATGCGAAGCTTAGGATATTGAAACAGATAAGCCGTCAAACAGATCAGAGAGCTGCCGAAACGTCAAAGCAGGCGAGCAATCGACGGCAGTAACTTGCTGAACACATCACATCCCATGCTTCTAAAACTCCAGAACAATCTCAAGCGCTGCGCGAAAATATGTTGAGCGGCAGACCAGATTGAAATCAGCTGAAAAACTAGAGCTGGCGAGCAATCGACGCCAGCAATTGGCTTTTGTACATAGCATCCTTGAGAGCTGGGCGAGGCGGGAAGAGCAGATATAGCAGCAAGCCAGTTTAGAGCTGCAAAAACGCCCCGGCAGACGAGTAATCGACGCCAGCAAGCGTGCTATGTATATCGCAGCCCAACGAACTGTTGTGAGAGCGGTGAAAGCAGAAGTTTGGAGACAAGCTGTGGCTGAAAGGGTGGACCAGAGGCGAAAAACTCTTACCTAGTCTGTTTTTCAAAATCTAGAACAACATTTAGGCCTATTAAGTCAAATTTGTACAAACTATTTGCCTGTGTGAACTTTGCGTAATACTTCAACTAATAATTCCCTTCTTTTAAGAACAAAAATAATTTTATAAAAACACCAAAAAAGTATGCAATCTTTAATTTGATCAAACTTTGATAGATTTCAAGGCTCTTGCTTAACGCTTGAACAGCTATCTCTGGGCATAAATTTCTTAAGCGTCTGCCACTTGAACTTTAGGACTCATCAATCAACATCAAAATCAACTTGAATATGAATATGACATTTTTACGCAAATTACACGCCACTCGACAATTGCCCAAAAACGAAAGAAATACTGGCCCTAGGGCTAAATCAAAGAAGTAGACAACAACAACAACATACACACACACACACACACACACACACACACTCACACACAGGCAGAAGTAATCAAGTGAGTAAATCAAATTTGAACAGACCAATGGCTACTTTTTTAAACGCATGAAAAATGATCTGCAACTTGGGGGCAGGACAATGAAACAGGCAGCAGCCTGAGCAAGAAAGCCCCACAAAAGAGCGCATCATTCATCATGACACCCTTCAGTGAGAAGGTCCTGGACGTGGTCCTGGGACTTGGCATCGTTTATTATGCAAGCTCATGTACATGCACTGCAAATGTACAGAGAAGGAAATGGAAACTTTTACACATTTTGAAAGCAAACTGAAATACTATCTATTAGCACAACATTTCTTCCAGTGCACATAGTCTGGCCCTCCCCCCCTTAAGGATCAACTCAGGGGCGTATGAGCGACGAAATGCTAATCTCAAAAAGGAACGCCACAACCAACCACCAAACCAACTTGATATTAATGAAATCTCACAAGTGTCTCAAGGATTCGAAGCTGGCAACATGCAAAATGGTGTTTGTCCTGAACCCCCCCTCCAGACCTCGTAAAACTGGCCATGATTGATTGACTTTATGTAAATTGCTGGCAAGCCACTTAAATTCCGTGTCTGCCTCGATTCTGCTTTTGCTATATCCCTCCCCTCTCCTCTTCCCACCCACCATCGCAGCCAACATGTAATCAACAAAAATATTTCGTTAACAAATAAAGCCAACATTTTTATTGTGCTCTGGGGCTCGATTCTGCGGCGCACAAAATGCAACTTTTTATTGAGAGGCATATAAAAAAACAGGCAAAAAACCAAATTGTAAAATCGAATTTCGAACAAAAATGTAACAAATGTTTGGTGGTTTGGCCTCAAAATGGAAAACACAATTCGATTTTCAATTGCGTAATGTTGCGTATAAATTTGATTCGGTGCGTTTCTTTTTTTTTATGCCAAATGGTGGGTAATTCGATTTGTTATTTTATTGTTTGGAATTGTGTCTTTGAAGGGGTCAAATGGGGGATCAGGGGAAGGGGGCCAGACACATACAGAAAAAGAAGAAAATGATTGAAAACTAAATTTTCTAGCCATTTGTAGAGGCTGGAAAGTCAACACGAAGTTTACAAAAGGGCAACCGAGTTGAGCATCGGTGTGGTATTTTTAATATTAAGGTTAATTTTACTTACAGAAGGGTAAGGAGATACTTGCGAAATGTGCGCAAAGTGTCTGCACTTTATATTGTTGATAGTAAGTACCATTGAATAGGATCACTAGGTTCTGGGCCCAAGTTCCGTACCATTAAGAGAATGAACACGTATTCGTTTATGATATATCCATCTAAAACACAAACAAAGTGAGCCAACTCCCTTGCATTTGCCCAGTTATATAATACTTCTTGATAGGTACGGATATATATTTAAATTAAATTCAAGCAATTCTGTTTGATGAGATGGTCAATTATCTTAGACACAACCTTCTCCAAATAAGTAAATCAAATCTCTCAAAGTCTAGAAGTATCTTAATTTAGTACAACTCAAACTATTTTAAAAGAATTTTTGAACATAGCTACTATGTTTCAGATAAGCTTCGATTTTGCTCTGTTATTTGTAGGTTTATGTGTCATATAGCTCTATTTAGAAGATTAGAAAACGGCCATTAGGTTGATAAGATTATTCACAAGTCAAAACCGATTTAATGTTTTAAAAATAGAGGAATGGTAATTTTATATACCCGTGCAGCACGTTTTTCTAGCCAAGACTACTTTTCGAACCTTACTTTTCTATGGGAGCTATACCATTTAGCTGTCCGATTTCGACCAAACTTAGTGGCATCATACAAAAGCCTAGCAAACGAACATGTAAGAAATTTGGAGTCGATTCCACTTAAAACAAAATAGTTTTTCTCACTAGAACTTCTTTTTCGACCGATCATTCGTACTGCAGCTATATGCTATAGTCATCCGATTTTGACAAAACTTTTCAGAACTGTGTGAAAGATTATCAAATAATTAAATGCCAGTTTTAAGGACATTCCCATTGAAAACAAAAAAGTTTTTCTCAATAAGACTAATTTTCAGACTCAAATTTCCTATGACAGCTATACTATATAGATGTCCGATTTCAACCAAACTTCGTAAAATCATGAAAAAGCATAGCAAACTAAGAAATACCAATTTTGGAGTCGTTTCCATTGAAAACCAAAAAGTTTTTCCCACTAAAACTAGTTTTTCGAACAATTGTTCCTATGACAGCTATATGCTATAGTCATCCGATGCGGCCGGTTCTGACAAATGTGCAGCGAATTTATGCCAAAAGACATCCTGCAAAGCTTGGTACAGATAGCTTTAAAACTGACGGAGGAGATAGCATAGAAACAAACGGACAGACGGTTATGTGGTCGGAAATGCTTTCTTCAATGAGTTACAAACATGGTTACCCTCTGCATGGGTATAAAAAGTGAGAGAGTGGCCTGCGACTAAATATAATTGCGCTCTGTTTGCTCTCTTTAGCCAAGGCTCGGCATGCGCTCGGTTCGTGTCGCTGTCAAATGTGCTCGAATCCTGAGGGCCAGGCGTGACAATTGCTGATGCTGGGACCACTTTCAAATTCTCGTTTTTTATTAATGTTTTTCTAAAAAAAAATTCTTAGATATTTTCTGATTTCAGATTATATTCCAGTCTTGAGCGAGTTTCTAACTTGTTTTCCCATTATTTTTTTTAAACAAAAATCATAGATATTTTCTGATTTTAGATTATATTCCAGTCTTGACCGACTTTCTTACTTGTTTTCCCATTTTTGGTTTCTTAATTTTCTTCTTCATTTTGTTAAATGCAACCAACTCTTTTTGGTCGATAAGTATTTTCTAAACAATTCCACAATAAATCACATAAATTATAGGAAAGGTGTCTCATTTATTAAAGTGTAGCAAATAACTTTAAGATTCGGTTTTTATGTAACCTTACAAAAAGTTTTCTATAAACAGTCATTTTCTGGTACACAATTTTCCTCGATGATTTTCTATTTGGGAGCCTTCGCTGTGTTGTCCGGTGGGTTTTGACCATACAAACAACTTTGAGAAGGTTGAGTTGAAATAAAGTTCGGTAAAACCCGATTGCGGGAAGTACTTGGTTCATCTTGCTTTTCAGCGAATCGATTTGGTATATTCTTGGACGTACCCGGCAAGTTGGAGATATCGTAGAGAGCCATTGGATTTGGGTTATTTTGGACTAATTGAGTCATTGATGCATTTGACATAAACGGTGCATTAACTTTTTTCGGTTTAGCACGTCTCTTAGTGGTTTTTGGTGCATTCACATTATTTCCGGGAGATCCTAGCAGTGCGGACATATCCTTCGCCATTTCTTCGGTTTTACATTTCTTGCCTTTCGATACATTTCGTTTTTTGGCATCAGTAGCTGCGCCACGTGAAGCTTTAGCCTTGGATAAACCTGGCTCCTTTGCCGATTTCTTAGGATTCGGAACTCTGGGCGCCTTGCCAGTATTTTCCCGTTTTGCAGGAGCCTTGGGCTTACGTTTACGCTTGGTGGTTGTTTCATCCTCCGTTAAGTTGGCCTCTTCAGCATCTGTTGGATCTAAGGTGGATTTCGTTTTGGGCTGACCTCGCTTCCTTTTGATAATTGGCTTTGGCATTGCCGGGGGCAAAGGTTCTTCTAAAGGCGTCTCCTGTGCTTTGGATGTGGAACCCACCGCAACCCCTTTGCCTAGCATCTTCTTGCGTTCCAAAGCCAACACCCTTTTGGGAATGGGTATGAGAGACTCCCTTGGTGGACTAGCAGCTGCCATAGCTTTCTTTTCCTCTTCAGTTGGCTGCTCTATGGAACCCGGATCCAGTTTGTCCATGCGCAAATCGCTTACACTAATATTAGTTCGGCCATCCAAACGCGAAAACTGATGAGCCTCGAGAAGCTTCTCCCTGGCCAAACCTGAAAGGCAGTTGTTAAGATGGCAGAGATAGAAAGTGTGCTAGTTCTTACTGTAAGCCAAGTCCAACAGAATAGGTCGAGCAGCCGGTTCGCTTTCAATACCCTGCGACTTAACCAATCCGTCTATAAAGCCCAAATCCGCATGAACATCCAAATTGCGGTTGGGTATGGTATACTTGGGAGATTTTCCAGATAGCTTAGAAAACATTTTCTTGTATTTTTTTCTTTTCTTTTATGACTTGAGAGCTTAGTTTGTACGTAAACGTTGTTTCTTCTAGCAAGACAGAAGGCAAAAGGAAAGAATTTTCTTTGACAGAAGGTAAAAAGGATTGTCACACGCGATTTTGTCGAGCAACTCTATGGGGAAAACAGCGACTTGGATACATCGATAACAAATCACGATAAATAACATAACTAAAAGCTGGGCCTACTTAAAGCTAAGTAAGAGGCACATCTCTAGTTGCATAGAGACTCATCGCTAATCGTGTCGGTTACTAATTAAACTTGGAGGGAAATTTAAAGTTAATAAACAGCGGAAAGTTTTGTAGGCCTCCCATACTGCAACAACTTCTAAGTATTATATTATAGGGTTCGACAGGAAAGATCACAAGATCACAATTTTTTCCATAAATTTGCTCCAATAGGCAATTGAAGTGAGGAAAAGAGAAAAAAACAGGTCCCAATTGGGCATAGGAAAACTCTTGAAGGCAGCGCAGTCGATACACACACAGCGCAAGCTCGTCGTGTTGCTACGGTGCGCCGCGTTCGGCTCTTGCTTAACTGTTTCATTGATACTGCTCCAGAGCAAAGTGAATCGGTTTTTGTGCTAATCTCAACTTCATGTTTCCCACACAAGATTTGAAAGATCATCTTAACAAACATCAACTTGATGGGTATTTTTGGAGAATTTGTGCGGATACAAAAAAGATTTCTATTAAGTGCGATTATAAGAAGATTTGAAAATAACTCTGGCATAAGCTCAAAATGTGCTTTATCGAAGTAGGACTCGAAAAATACTCGCGAATGACTCGAAAATGAATGCAAACTGAATAGAAAAACTGGCTAAAAACGACTCATTAAGAAGAGTCGCAGCTAGAGTACCAAATTCTCACGATAAAAGTATAATTTATGATCAGAAAGTTAACGCATTTATGACTTTTTTAACAGGGGACTTGAAAAGGGCTCGAATGTGATCAAAAATATCTTAAAAAGCACATACCAATGCCAAAATTTGATTAAATTTTAACCTACCCAATATTTAAAAGATTTTTTTTTAAATAAAATTCACTTTATGAGTCTTTTTGGAGATCTATTGATGATTATAATGAGATTTGTATCAAGTGCGATTATAAGAAGACTCGGAAATGACTCATACAAATGATCTTAAAGTGATTCATTGAAATAAGACTCTAAAAAGACACTCATATAATTCGAAAATGACTCGGAGCTGTTTAGAAATTGATCGAGAGACAATGGTTAAGACTCTTCAAAAAGAGTTACGGCTAGTTTACCATTTTCTCCCGCATTTATGACTATTTTAATCAGTTCTAGGCTTAGAAAAAGACTCTCATGTGATCAAGGATTTCATAAAATGTTGGCTGGAAACTTTCCTGTCTGGTCGAATCCCAACAAACATTTTAAGAAGTTTTTGATCACATTCTAGTCTTTTTTAAGATCATGATGTGTTTAAAATAGTCGAAATGAGCTCGTTTTCAGATCCTAAATGATCCTTTTGTCGGTATTTAATGATTTTAATGAGCCGCGAGCCGTTTGTAAACCGTTCTTCTGATAAGTTTCGACCCATTTTCCAGTCATTGTACGAAGAAAATATACATTGGATAATTTCGGATTTACAAATGGAAAGGAATGGATATCTTCTAATATTCGTTTTCCATAAAACAGGCTCGGAATTCAGAATTGAGCGGACTATTTAAGTTGCCCACCAAATATTAGGGAAGTATTCCCTTCAGGTCGATTTCTCAGCTTCTTAATAGCTGCTATGTATCACATAAATTTATAATTTACTGCGGTATTTGTAAGATTATGTGTAGATTTTGAGAAATCGGCCCTTAGAGGCTTTTGTGATATCTCAAAAGATAAATGCTTTTAAAATGAATACTAGATTGTCGAAGTGTGTTTGGAAATATGCGAATAACTTTGTCAAACGTTAACCAAATTCAGATAGACAGCAATTGTCTAGCAAGAAATTAAGTGAACTTATAAAATTAAATATAAGAAATTATAGTTCGGAATACTATTGTTAAGCCAGTGTTGGTTAAAGTAAAAAATATCGAAAAAAAATAAACTAAAAATAAAGAGCTTTTCCTACAGCACTTCTCATTCCTTTCGACTCCCCCCACCTTAGTAGTAGAATTTCTCGCATTTCCTCACCTTTTGAATTAAATAAAATTCGTGAAGCTTATCTCCTGTCGAACTGGGAAACTTCCGCAACTCTGTCAAGTCTACTCATCTGGTCCATCGTCTGTCTGTTTTTTCGGTTTTCTGTTGACAATGGAACGGACAACAAACAAAGCGCATTAGACATATGTCCGTATGCCGCCGCCGTCGCTGTCCTCTGTCTCTGCTGGCCGATTGCCATACTCTCCAACTGCCGTAAATAATAAAAGAAATCGTCTTAGGCACGCATTTCCAGGCGGCTGATGGACACAACAGGACATCACTTTGAATATAAAGCAAGCGAAATAAAACACACAGAGGGAACGTGTGGCATAAAAAACACTTCAGTGTATGGAGAAGGGAGGGAAAATAAAAAAGAATTTCTTATTACAGTTATTTTGCTTATCTGCAGCAAAACATTCGTTCACACCCGCCACCACCCTCGCACACACACATGGACAGACACAAATCCGCTTTTATATTTTCAACTGTCAATCGTCGTCGCAATTTCGTATTTGCCCCCCCTGGCCCTCCCCTCATTCCTTGCTTCTTTGTAGGTGTTGGAATTATAATCAAAGTCCACTCCACCCCGCTCCTTACCGCCGCCATTCACATTCTTTGCATTATCTTGGCACACACTCGCTCGCCCTCCCTCCTCTCTCCACTCTCTCTCCTCTGTTCCATTTTATTTCCACAAATTCTAAAGTGAAAATTCCATTGGCAGCAGCCACTACAAAAACTGCTCCTTAATGCCTTTTCTTACTTGACTGACAGACAGGCAGGCCAACCTTTTGGGCGGTCTCCCCCTTTAGTTCTGCCCCCCCATCAGGATTTTTGTTGTTTTCGGCCATTTCTGTGGCGTTGTCTATTATTTGTAGCTTTTTGAAGTTGAACTTTGCAATTTGTTGCATACTTTGCGGCATTACATTTGTTCAATTAGTTTTCTTTTTTTATTGTGCGCGGGGGCGGGGGGTGGCAAACGATTCTAATCGAAATGGAATTTTATGTGGATTTTTAATCTCCTTTAGATGTTTTTCAGCCTCCTTTTGGAAAGACTGACTCAGCCTACACTCAGAAAAAACACAAAAGCCAACCAATTTTGTATGATTTTTTGTTCTAATTTATGCTAACGTAAATAAAACCTTGAAGCAAAGTTTATAATCTTATTTAAGCAGTCGGAAAATTCAAGGGAAAATAGAACTTCATAGAACTTTTTAACGAAGGGTAAGTATATAGAAAAAGGGGATGCAAAAAGATCCAATTGGACTGGATATGCCTTTATTAGGCTTTTAATCATCCAACTTAGCTGAAAATCATCCAAAAGATGATAATTTTTTACATCATTGAATAATTTTAATCATTTTCCAGCTCCGTTGGATAATTAAAAGCATATTTAAGACATCTTCAACACATAAACAGATTTAGGGACGATTTCTCATCTTGTAAATAGCTGCTATGTTTCAGATAAGCATACATTTTTACCTGTTATTTGTAGGTTTATGTGACAGATAGCTCTATGTAGCAGATTAGAAGACGACCCTGAGAAGTTAATCTTTTCGATAACTTCAAATAGAGTTAAAGCAATAGTAAAGGTCACCCGTATGAAGTGAGTTAATAGGCTCAAAATATGCATTTTTTTCAACAGATTTGCGTTCAACACAAAAAACCCATCTAAAATCAACACCAGCTCTTTAAATATCTGATAAAAGTCAAGTTTTGTTGCCTTGTGTAATAATATTCTACATTGTTTTAGAGTTGATTCTAAGAATATTATTATATTCAGTCTAAGAACGACTTGGTAAATATAATTCTATTAGATCTAAATTTTTGTAAGCCATAGTTGTATATCTTTTCTCTCGAACTAAAAATTAGCATAATTCAAAATAAGTACAAAATCTTAAAAGTTCTTAATCCCTTCCCAATACCTACTTGGATCAAGGCAATAACATTCTGAAATCAATCCTGATTTGTTTCTTTGGAAAAAAAATTAATTGTTCTTGTATTGTTAAGAGTTTCATACCTGTAATAGAACTAAAATCGTTCTGTGTGGTTTTTTTGTGGACAAGAAAAATCACAATATTATGAGAGAGCAAGCAAAGTTAGTAAACTGCTTTCTATTCCTTTAAAATAAGACTTTTGGGATCATAAATTTGTAATTGAATCAATTTGCTTCTTGTATTTCGGAGCTCTTAGGTTCAACTTTACTTTATTTCGCAATTGTAATTTCATAGAAATAGAATTTACACCTCATAAATGCTTGATTCAAGCCAACGTTTCATAATTCTAAGGTACACACACTACACGCTGCGCCACACCTACTTAAAACTTTGTTAAACATTATACTTTCACGAAAACTGATTGTTTGAAACCAAACATTTACTAACATTAGACATTTATTTCTTTTTTTAGCAACAATTTGTTTCGTTTTTCAACACTAGAGAATATATATCTTAAAAGTTTCATAAGGAAACTCGAAATAAAATACATTCGGGTTAAATAAAATCTCAAAATCATAAAACATAAGCAAAGATTAAGAAGAATTTGTAAGCAAATTATAGAACCATGAATGGGCCTTTTAAACCCTAGAAACTTATAACTAGAAGTTGAACTTTGGCACAATTTTTGTATATTTTTTTTCAAAATATTGAAATTTGTTTTTGGATATTTAGAAAATTTCATTGTTGATTCTAATTTATTATATCAAAATTCATGTAACAACTCTGATAGTTTCCAATTGAATGATGAATCAAACTTCATGAAATTTTCTTAGACTAGATTTACATGGTGAAGCAAACTTCATGAAGTTCTCTTAGTAGGCGTCATATTCAAAGCAAAATCAATACGTTTATAAAGGAAAGGTTAAGAATCTCACCTGATTCTCTGGCCTAATAAGAGTACTCCAAGAAGTTTGCTTCACTGTGTAAATCCAGTCTTAGGTAGTTAGGTAGTTCCGGCTGACCCCAAATGGGGTCACACATAGACCTTAGGGTCCTTAATGAGGATTTCGTTTGGCTTAGAAATCCAGGAGGATTTTCTACGTTTTGGCAAATTCCAATAAAAATCCAGTCTTAGTATGTGTTTCATTCCAGAGAGATATACGAAATGTATAGAATCTCACTGGATTCTCTAGTCTATTAAGTCTGAATTCAGACGGCGGTAAAATAAGTAGAAAAATACAAAAATTATTAAACGAAAGTTATAGAAACTCAACTTTACTTTTATCGCGTAAACCCCAACATAATCGTTTAATTTTCTGAGTGTAGTTATGCAAATCGTTTCATATTTAGTTTTATGACAACACAGCACCATACATAAATCTAGCTATTTCGGTGCCCAAACCCTAAGGGTGGTTTGATGCTAATGAGCCGCATCTTGGTTTCCGTCTTGCTTTCACCTTTGGCGAAAGCAAAAACTTTTTGCCCCACAATGAATCATAAGCAGAGTGCCTAGAACTGCCAACTTTGCAGATCTCAGTTTGGCCCCTTGCATGCATAATAATAACAATCATAAAAATGAGCACAACTATTCGCGAACCCGAACGGAATTATGCATACAATAATCATCATAATTTATATATATGTATATACTTTCTCTTTTTTTTTTTGTTGGCATTTGAATTTATGGATAATCAAATGGATATAATTTTTACTAGCCCAAAAGATTTATGGTTGCTGATTTGCTGGATTAATGGCCGGCCACCCTTGTGTGCAAGTCACCCTTAATTTATATGCAAATGAACTAACTGTGAGGTGCGGGAAGGGGGTAAGGCATTGCTGGCATTGCTTTGGGGTGGAAATGCTTTTGAATTTAAAATTTGAATAAAAAACGAACCAGGCCAGCTCTTTCGGTCTGAGAGTTTTTAAAGATGGAAGCGGCCTCCATTTTGGTGTGTCAGCCATGTCTAAAATCTTGTTTTAAGAACTAAAACACTTCATTCCAGTATTATGTGGCGCTTATTAACTTGAGACGGTCTCAGATGCAGACAATTGAAACTCTTATATTTAATTACAGCTTTTCTTTGCTTTGGGGCGTGTCATAATTCTAATAACACTGCAACGACCTTTCTCTCTCTCTCTCGCTCTTTCTATTTCTGTCACTCTCTTAAGAAATCTCCTTTTGAAAGTGCACAGTCTGCAGTCCACAAGTCTATATACGATAGCCAGGCAAAAAAGAAGTATAAAAATCGATTTTATGTCACTTGCCATACCTCGTTTAGTTGCCTTTGTGTGCCTGTGTGTGTGTGTGTAACCAAAAGAGATTTCCGCCAAGAAATTCTTCTAGCTGTTTTCCCCCCCCCTTTTTGTTGAGGTAAAAGTTTTGCAGGCATTCGTTTTGTTTTTTTTTTTTGCATGTGGAGGCCTCCAGCTGGAGTTGGAGCCAAAAGCGAGAGCATTCGAACCACAGAATCCCAGACTGTGCGTGCACGATAAGAAATGAATAAGGAGAGACATGGCAAAGATGACACACCAACTCAAAAAGGGAACGGGGGGTAGAAGCGAGACTTCCCTTAGGGTTCACAGTTTCGCATTGCAAGTGAACATTGTGTGTGAGAGAGTTTTGTCTGCCTTGCAACAGGATATCCGGTTTCCAATGCAGACAGACAGACAGACCGTTTTGCGGGGGTTAATTAAAGATAGAGTTGGTGTTGGAAAACTTTCTTTTTGGCCATATCTAAATATGTAGCAACTTTCAGTTGCAGTTATTACTGCAATAACTTGCATTTAAATACCTTAAAAAGAAAGAAGAGCAATAAATGAAACTGAACATATAAAGTTAAAACAAGAATTAAGTAATGGGAAATCGAAATAATCAAAATTAAAAGCACACATTCAAAAGTTTCTATATCATCCTTAATACCTACCACATAAAGTTTTATTTAAATATTAAGTATCTAAATCACAAAAAAAATGTTAAAATATTAAAAATGCCAGAAAGTTCAATGATTTCCATAGAAAAAGCACCCAAGTTACCAATATAATGATAAAATACCACATAGTTTCAAGTTGTCAATTAGGTTTAGGGTTAAAATCTTATGCCCAACCATGAGTTGCATATTTCATTCCTTATTTCTGATGATTAAAGTGCAAAGTGCTTAGAGTCACTTTCTTTCAGGAGCGATTGATAGTCCTTTGCGCTAAGATGCAGCCCAGTGTGGTGGCGGTCGGGTTCTTTCCGAACAAACAGCATCTAAGAAAGAATATATCAACGTTTTTACCCCCTTATAACGAATCTACTTGAAGAAATGCTTTATCAAGTAGCTATCAATTCAATTTCGGCCCTATTTTAGACATGTTATACAACTTTATATGCAATTACAGTATAGTACTTTCTCTTAGCTTTGAAATCAATTCAACCATTGAATTCTACGATTTTTATACTCTGTATAGTAGGTACATAGAGTATTATAAGTTTGTGCAAAAGTATGTAACATCAAGAAGGAAGCATCTCCGAACCTATAAAGTATATATATTCTTGATCAGCATCAACAGCCGAGACATGTCCGTCCGTCAGGAATGGAGATGATCAGATGAACGGTTTTCGAGTTATGATCAAAAGACTGTTCGCTGCTGCAGCGCAGTAGCAGTACCGCATTCAGCTGCTACTGCAGCATCGAATTGTATGCTGAGCATATAATTTCGTTGGTACAGAGTATGTTAAAGACGGGCTTGATCGACTTTCTTTCTTGTTTTAAGCAAAGATATATAATGATATCGGAGTTGCTTCCTTCTATCTGTTACATACATTTTCGCGACTTTAGTATACCCATGTTACTCAACGCGTACCCCAAGAACTAAGAACTACCATTCATACATTTTGTTCTCAAAAAAACTCACATTATTTGTAAGTTTGTCTAAAAATGGTGAGCTAAGATGTTACTATTCGACAGACTAGAGCAATTTTGCTTTTTTAAAGCCAAAATAAGCAAGAAGCGGAAAAGATTTTGCTTCATATTTGCTGTCTTTGGTGTGTTCGGTCCAATGTGAAAATATTTGTTAAGGCTGAAATGACACTGTCAATTTTTGGGGACAATTACTGACGCAAGTTTTTGTTAATGTTCAAAATTCGATGTCGAAAGTACATAATCTCGACATCTCCACTAAAATTTTCTAGTATTACTTAAGTTATAGTGACTGAATCCATGGGAAGTTTATGTCATATATAGAAACTAGAAAGTATCATTGTTACCACATTTACACAAGCTCATTCAGTTGCACATATCGACTGCCCTTGGCTTTAATCTAATTAACTGTAGGGTAGAAAAGAATTTGCTTGATCTTAAATCAAACTATTAACATTTTTTATGTAAGACAAATCGAAAAGACACTTTTAGTAGTCAAATTTCCACAACTCAAGGATCAAAATAGTATTTAATGGATCAAATATCTAACTAAACGAATGGTGGTACTTTTTTAAGGAGCAAACAGAGACCACAAGGCTTTTAAATTATGTGTTTAGCTGTTGGAAGAGCCTGAGACTCTGCTAACTACTATATCAAAAGACTTAGATGTATTTGAATTTGATATGGCATAGACATAGCTCCACAGGTCATCAGCATTTGTTTTGAGTCGATGCTTTCTACAAACTGAAGTAAATTTTCATCTATTAAAAATTGCAAAATTGAGGCCAATACAAAGAAAAGCCTATGTAAATCGCGTCAAAATTGTAAACAAACCCATTACACACACACTCACACTCATACACACACAGAGAGAGAGAGAATGAGAATGAATTTCGAGCAAAGCGAATAAAAATAATTTATGTTGCATGCTTTTAGGCCAAAGCCAATTGAATTTTATGCGTAACGTAAACGTTAGAAATTACCAACCTGATGACAAGCTTTTAGTGCTAATGTCCTGCGCTGAGCCAAGCAAAAATGGCTGGAACAAAAAACAGCACATAAAATCTACAACTGCATAAAAACCTCTTTCAATTAACATAAAATTAGCATTTCAATTCAATTTATTTTTATATATGATCCGGCCGGGACAAATGGGTTGAAGTTATTTACGCGCACAGCCAAAAAGGACACAGGCCGAAACATTTACATTCCCAGCCGCTGCTAAAAAAAAAAGAAGAAAAAAAGCACAAAAAGAAAATTCATATGTGTTTGTTGGCGAGTGGGTGGGTGCCGGGAAATGTAAGTGGTCATAATAATAAAAATAATGATGCCCGCAATAAAGCTGATTCAAGTTCTCTTCGTTTTTTTTTTTTTTTTTGTATGTGTGTGTTTTGGGTTTCTGGTCCATAGGCCGGACATTTGGCGCGTCGAGTGTTGCGGCGATTTGCGTAAAAAATGGCAAAGTCCCTTCGTTTTTTTTTTGCTTTGGTGGAGATAAAAACACAAACAAACACACACACCAACTCAAAGCAGACCAACGGGAGGACCTCTCTGGCGAAATATTCTTACGAATCAGCGAATTTTTCATGCTGCAACGATTATTCACCCACCGTTTGTTGGCCTGCACTGTGAGAAAATCAAAGGGAGAATAGTGGTAAGGGAAATATTTGGCAGGTGAAGTCTTTGATGGTTGCACTGAGAGATAATAAAAGAAAGAACACTGTTAAGGGAAAAACTTGAAGGCCAACATAAGGGAGAAAGAACAGAATTGATTTTAGCTGCAGGGCCAATCCTTATAAGCTCTTTTCTACTCAAGGAATAGATCCACACTTCACCCAGAAAACATTAAACTCAAAAATTCCAGTTAATTCAGGGTCGATTTCACAGCTTCTATGTGACAGTTAAGACTTGCATTTCGAGAGTACCTCTGCCGACTCTTAATAAAGAAAAAAATCTCCATAACCACCCAAAACTCCATAAGAATCCATAAGAAGTCAATAAAACACACACACACAAAAATATCAAGAAAACTCTATAGAATAGAGAAGTTTTAAGCTTTCTCATTAATAAAGCGTCAGCCTAAAAGCTTAGCAACATACCAAAAAGCTAAAAAAGCACAACTTCAACGACTAAATAACCAAAATAAACGAAATAGTAAACTAAAAATACCAAATAATTTACAAAAACTAAGAGATAAGCATTTTATTGTGGTAGCTTTCTTTTGATTCGCCATTGTCTGTATAGCAATTCCAAAAAAAAAAATCCATTAAACCCTAATAAATACTTAAAATCATTAAAAAACCCATGAAAATGGAAATTTAACCCAAAAAAAGCGATTACAAACAAAATAAAACTAAAGCTTTAAGCTTTTTTAATAAGGCAGCGTCAGCCTAAAAGCTTTAGCAACAAAACAAAAAGCTGGAAAAGCACAAAATTAACGACAAAATACCCAAACAAAGTCCAGATGCGCCTGTATTGCAGTTTAAAATAATACCAAAAATACTCAAAATCATTGAAAAGCACATACAAATATTAATTAAACCAAAAACCAAATAAAAGTATAGTTTTAGGATTTTTCGCTTATGAAGCGACAGCCCAAAAGCTCTAGACTTACATACCACAAAGCTCAAAAAGCTCAAAATATCGACGAAAATCCCATAAATATCCAAACAAACAAAATAGTAAACTAAAAATAGCTTATAGCTCATAAGATTCAGCAGATGCGCACTTTCGAACGATTCGCCTGTGTCAAAAAAATCTCCATAAATTCCAAAAAAATAACATAAAAACCACAAAAATACAAATTAAATTTTAAAAAATCAAGCTTTAAGCTTTTCTACTAATGTAGCGTCAGCCTAAAAGCTTTAGCAACTCACAAAAAAGCTTTAAATGCACAAAATACCCTACTTAAAACCCAAACCAACGAAATAGTAAACTTAAAATACTAAATAATTCACAAGAGCTTAAAGATGAGCTGTAACGCTTTGTTGCTTTGATTCCTTTCAAGAGTTATGTATCATCACATAAAGCTTTTGATCTAATAGACAGAATCCAAGAAAATTCAGAATAAATATTAAATAATATATTCCTCTATACTGAAATGTCTCTATTTTTGATCAGTGTGCCACTTGATATACCCCCCTAAAACAAACCAACCACCCACTCAGCCTCTCCCACATACATACATCCTGGACCAAGTGTCATAAATTCATAATAACGCAAATAAGCACCGGGCACTACCAACCAACCGACCAAAACTTATCGGACGCATCTAAATCGCATGAATCGGTCGTGGTACCAGCAAACAACATCCCCAGCTCTCCTACTCCTTCGTATTGCCCATAGGCATCCTGCCAATAACAACATCGATGCGATGGGTTCATGTTGCTTGGGCCGCCTGTAGCGGCAAATACGGTTTTTACGACTTTATGCTAAGCACTTTTTATGCATAAAACGGGAAAAAGGGAAAGAAATGTGGCCAGGGACAAAAAACAACCACCGAAAGGACAGCCCAAACAGAATCAGATTGGTTGTAGGACAAGAGCGGAGGAGAGCCAGGGCCCATAACCGTTATTTGTGCTCTCTCCTTATTTATGCGTTTTTTAGTATGGAAAGCACAAACACACACACACACACACACACCGAAGCCTGCGCTGGTATCCTTTCAGCAAGGAGCTGCAACAATTCCATTTTTGTATGAGGGGAAAAAAAGCAACAGCGAAGCAGAGGCAAGTGCGCTTTTCTTTTTATGTATCTCGGGGTAATATATTGAAAATTGCTGTCGAGTGTAATAAAATGTAGCCAAGTGTGTCTGTGTGTGTGCCTTTGTGTGTGTGTGTGTGTGTGTGTGCTTGGTATGCATATCAATAAAAATGCCAAATGTGAAAAGCAGAAGCAACAACCAGCATCAAAAACTCAATTTGTTTACTGCCACTGTGGCAGAAAGTCGATGGGAAAATGGAAAATAAAATGTGGAAAAATCACAGAAAATGTTGGGAAATAATTTCAAAGATTTTAAACTTCAAAGACGAGCTAACCGACCCCTTAGTAGAGCTGACTACCGAAAACGGAACCTTCTTTCTGATACCAAAGCAGAGTACTTCCACCAGAAACTCCCAAGTATTGATCCGTGTGTGAGCAGAGAACTCGCACTTTGGAAATGCACTAGGTCCTTAAAAAGACAGCCAATCCGAAGACTTTTTAGAGCGGAGATTGCAGAAGAGCTTGCCGAAGGCCTTGAGCGTAGCTTATTGCCTCGTCTCTTCCGAAGATGTTTCTGCTACGCGAGCTTTTGTGGAGGCTGACCCAGTGCCCTTATCTACCAAGAGACCCATCTCTCCGGATAAAATCTGTCTGGCAAACCAACCAAGACCCTGGTCTATCACAGGTGTAAGTCTTCCCAGAGAAGAGTGTCCTGTTTTTGGCCATGCTATTTGAGGGATGAACCGCTTAGTAATTGTGATGGTCCCAAAAAAGGATAAAGAGTCTGACCCTATCCCATAAACCTGCTGCCTACATTCTTCAAAATATTCGAGAGAATATTCTTGATACTAGTTTGGGTTTCGCAGTGTCCATGGAGCCACAAAACAAGTAAACTGAGTTGTCATCCACATCCTGAAGACTTAATTAACTTCTCCCAACTGAGCAGTTTGTTCTTCTGCGCTTCTATCTTACAGGACAATGCTACAGGGTCTAGCTGAGAGACGAGCTCTTGAGTATACGCCGCGTTGGAGCTTGTGTGCAACAAGGAAGTGTGCTTGGCCCAGTTCTGTACCGCTCCAGACGTCCAAAACACAATTGTAGCCACCTAAGCTGGTGACACAGCCATCCTGGCTTAAAGTCCCATCGCCAACCAGAAAATTTAACTAAATAAGCCGTCAAATGGAATGACCACCTACTGCGCCACCTGCTGAACTGTAACAAAATGTGCGCCTGAGCGTTAAAAATGTTGAGCATTTATCTACTTTTACTTTTTTCCTAAGCCTATGAGTAGCTATTGCGAAGAAACTATTATTTGGTTCAGTCGTTTTCAAGTTAAAAGCATTCGAACAAAGCATGATATTTATATGTATATATGGAGGTTAATATTATTCCGCCAGATGGTTTCGATCTCTTTTACAGTTTGTGAAGCATAAGTCAACTTTTAAGTATAAGTTTTGCATACGTTTTACCAAAGAGTTTTCTCTCGAAGTATCCAATGAACTTTTTTGGAGTGTCAACTCTCCAAAAATTCTAACACTTAGGGCCGTTTTCTAATCTACTACATACTATAAACTGTCATATCATCTATCTGTCACTTAAACCTACAAATAACAGAGCAAAATGTTAGTTTATCTGACACATAGCAGCCATAATGGAGATGAGAAATCGACCCTTACACTTGCTTTTCCATTTCCATGACCACTCGGCCCACTGTACAGTAGACTTGGGAGGGTGCTTGCTGTGACCCACACAGTACTCATCTCATCATCTCCATTGTACTCATCTCTTGGCCTGTTAGATTCTTCAATGTCTGAGGGGCAATGTTTTTGAATTGCTTCTCAATGAAATTGCATCAATGATTATGTTGATTTTGTTCATTTTTTCTATAAGTTTTATCCACTTTTTTTTGTGCTTAGCTCTTCAGTTTTGTTGTGTGACTGCAACAAACAATTTTTGATGTTCATAAATAAGAAATGGTAGTCGTAATAGTTCGCATAATAATACTAACGCATGGAAATGCGTTGTTTTGAATAATTTATGGCATTATAGAACCAAATCAAATGTGGCCAAAATGCGAACAAAGCAATAGACATGCCCCAATGATGCGTCAGACAATGCAATAAATTAGTTTTCCTTTTTTTTTGTGCAGATGAATGGAAATGTTGGAATCAGCGAAATAATTGTAAATAAGAGAATCAAACTCCTTTTTTTTATGAATTTCGTTTCAGTTTCTTTAGACAACACAAAAACAGGAAATGGTCAAAATGTCAGTTTGATGTCAAAGGACTTCTCCTTCTACTCCCCTTTTGGCCTAGCAAAACACAGTTGAGTTTTCTCTGTACGGTTCCCCAGAAGCTTACTCAGATGTCAGCTGCTTGTCCTTCTGGAACATGGCAGGCGTAACAAATGACATAAATGTAGAGGAAGTGATTAGTTTTAGAAAGGACGAAGTGTTTATACTCTTTAGAGAACCCTGACTGTCTGATTTTAGGTTGCTCTTCAACTTACAGCCTTTAAAAAATGTTAATATCAATTTGATCTGTGCTGGTGAATTTGATATTTTGGCATAAATAATACAGTTCTTATCATTTGTGGCAAAATGATCTTATAAAATATCAATTTAATCTTAAAATATTGATTTTACGTGCTCAAAAATATCATTTCGATATTTCCGAACAGTTCTTTTTAGTGATATGAGAAAATATAATCATAATATTTTTCCCTTAACTACAAAGTTCGTTCAGTAAACAAACTTCCATCCCTTAAGCTAAATCCCCTCCTTTGGCAAGGGTATACAAAAGCAACAGAAAAATAAATAAATTATAAAATTATTTCAGCATAATAACATGTCAAAGGTTCGCCCTTTCCTCCTTTCTTCATATAACAACACTGTTAACAGAGAAATACATTTTTTGAGGTTATTTTTTTACATTTTATTCATTTTTTTTGTTCCCCCTCTTGTCATCTCTCGTAATCTTTCATGTGGGATTTACAGGCAGACACCCTTCAAATGTTTCCATTTTGTTGTTGCGAGTATTTGTAAATTCGTTTTTTTTTTTGGCAAAAAAAAAGGAAAATAAAGTTTGTGGTTGTTTATGAAGGGTATTTTCTTGGGGTAAGCATGTGCCTGAGGTCGCACACACACACACACACATTGCTTGTAATTTCCATGCATTTATTATGGAAACACTTTAAAAGTGAATTTTATCCCAGTGTCCCTGGGGGGGGAAGGGTCCTTCGGTGACCTGTGAGTGCTAATGCTGCCAAAATGGAATTTAAATCTATTTTGTATTAGTTGCGTGTGCGTGTCCATATGTGGCATAATAGTCTTAAGGTTGAAGAGATGGCACAAGGTAGCAATGTGGTGAGAAGTACTTTTCGATTGATTACGGTTTCTAGTCAAGTTGAAGGTTATTTTTTAACGATTTAGGCACAGTTTCTCAATGTAAGGTTAGTGAAACTGACCGTTAGATTAGCCGCAGTTAAGTGTCTCAAGCTGTGGTTTAAGCTCCGTGCAAGTTTTAACCCCTAAAACAGTTGCAACGTAGTTATCAATATTTGTATCGATAGACAAACAGCTGACTTCTTTACTTGCCTTGTAATTTTTTTTTAAATGTTTATAAATTAACGAATTTTTCACCTCCACCTAATGGAAATGGTATGCAAAGAGGCAGAGCATCAAATTAAAAAAGCAAGAGAGTACATTATTGAAATGCAAGATGCCAAACTTGTTCAACGATTCAGCTAATCGAATAAACATGTAATATAATTCTTGCATCAATTAGAAATCAATTCCGACTCCATTTAATGTGTCTAGGATAGTTAACACAAATCATGCATTGTTGTCGGAGAGCAAGCTTATGGTAAAGCTGCCTTCTTCTGCAAGTGGCAACTAACTTTTCACTGCAGGTGACTTTTTTGGAGTATGCTTTCCTTTTGAAATGCCGGTCAGTTAGACAAGCGTCTCCTCCGGTATTTTTATTATTTAAAAGCTTTTTATGCAAAATTGTCTAGCCAGCAACATTTAACAGCTTTAATAATGCCAAATTACTTAACCGCTGGTTATTTTGAGCAAAATTGAACCGTAACTTTCGAGAAATTTGGGCCCAAAATAATTTATGAATCATTTTCCGTACTACTTTTCGCCCAAATGTAGCATTAAATTGGCAGGAAAGTTGGCTTAGAAAGTATGTTAATATATGTTGAAATGTAAGTTGGATGCCAAAATGTTATAGTGTGTATAATGTATAAGTATAACTGTTTAGCCTTATTATCCTTTCCTTATAGATCGACTTTCGTTTATCTTAGCTTTTGGCAGATCTTTAAAGCTGATTATGGAGAAGTAGTTTTCAGACTTTTCTGCTTGATTCGAGAACAAACAGACAAACATGCAAACTTTCACATTTTTATTATTGTTAGGATAAATTTAACTATGAGAGCCCTGCGCTTTTGATGCTTTTAATACGTCTCCGTTTCATTAAAAGCAGCTTTTTTCGACCAAAATTGGCAACACAGTGCGATATGCTTTCTTATAAAAAATGCTTTTTAATTTAAATAAATGCGCCAAACTTTTATTGGTTTTTTAATGATCTGGCAGCCCAGTTGATTTAACGGAAGCTTTACAAATGGCAAAGAGCTTTCTAAAAGCTCGCTTTAAACTTCGCGACCCCTTAGTATCGAGTCGCGATATAAATATCGATACCAATATCGATATAGTTGAGCTGTCACATCGCACAAACGTTACGTTTAACATTTGTTTTTGGCCCATGTTGCAAAAATACTTTATTATAATAATAATATTAAGCCCATCGTACTACGCTATTTTTAAAAAATGTTCACCCTCAGCATTCGTGTTGACAGCCGCTCGGAGAGTTAGTTGCTGGAAAAAGATAGCGAAAGTACTTTGCGCAATGCTCTCTCCGCTTGTTATTGTCTCAGCCGTAATAGTTCCAATCTTAATCTAATTAAAATTTAAACATAAATAAGAAAAACATCGTGTGCCACTCAACCCTAGTGAAATCACCCGCGACTTGCGTGACTTCCGTGACACTCCTATCGATAGCTGTGACCGTGACTCACAATCGAATGTACGGTCTCACCAATCCCAAAATCAGTCCAGTGTGGTCTCTCTAATCTCAAAAATAATTTTCGTTTTGTTATTGCAGCCCGCGGTCACACTCCGCTAGTCGTAAAAATTTCAAGGTGAAAAATAGCAACAATACCGCAACCCAACAAGTAAATATCAAAACAAATCAAGTGCATAAATTGGAACAACAATTCCAGCAATCAAATCAAAAGCCAGCCAGCCAGCGCACACACACACCGAGTCCAGAGAAAAGTAGAAAGAAGAAAAATCGAACAGCAATGAAAAAATTTCGTATGTGCGTACGTGAGTGTGTTGGTGTGTGTGTGTGTGCTTGTGCTTGTGTGTGACGTGTGAGTGAGTGTGCGAGTAAGAAAACGGAGCACAAAAGGCACGAATGGAAAATTTATATACGTTGAAAAATTAATTTGCAAAAAACGAAAAGAAATGGCAAAAAAAAGCCTAGAATAGAAGTCAAAACGAAGAAGGAAAAAATAAATTGTGTGGATTGCCGACAAGTAAAACGGGAGAGTTGGCTCTCTGGGGCCCCCAGAGTGCGAGTGTGAGTGAGTGTGCGTGTGTGTGAGCGGCTCGAGAAACGGCCAAAAATTGATCAAAATTCAACAAAATTCATACAGCGGAATACCCTTATGTTTGCTTATAGACCCACGAAATTCGCAAAGCTTTTTTTGCGAAATTTTTTCTTTTTTTTGAAATCTTTTTTGCACGCTTTTTCGTTTATTTAATACCTACGCTCTCTGCTCTCTGGCTCGTGGCGCTCTCGCACTCAACCAGCCCTCTCTCTCTCTCTCTCTTCCGACCAAACTGTCAAAACTTGTCATTTACATTTACCTTCCTTTTGTCCGATTAGCAAAACGCCAACGAAAAGTTGTTAAAATAAAATAACATAACTCCCACCGAAAGTCCAAGTCCATCAGATTTAACAACAATTAAACATTACTGAGCCACGAACAGACTTTCATTCAAATCCCCTGACTGTGTGCCTGGTGCGTGCGCCCATCCTTCGACTCTGCCCCAGCCTCTTCGCTGTAATCTCTCGGAATGTTAGCTTCACTTTCGTTTTGTACTTTGTACCTTTTCCTCCACTTGGGTTTGTTATAGATTTTTTTTTACTACTCTCTTTCCAGCTGCCACATCTGGGCTTGATGAAGTTCTTATTTGTTTATAAAATCAGCTGTTTGGGCTTTAAAATGTTTGTTTAGGTGTGGAGAACATAACTGTTTAAAATGTAATGATATGGATTCAGTTACAGGCTGGCGATTTCTAAGGAAATTATGGTAGGCACAGAGAGACTCCAATTTGATATGACTAACGAATCTCGCTTGCTCTCTTTCTCTCTCTCTCTCTCTCTCTCTTGTGTTCTCTCTTTTGCTGTGTCGCTTCCATTTCATTTGTTATTGTTATTACAAATTTGTTACAAATTGGTACCGTAAGCCCATCGGGGATATTTATTATGAATGGGAATTATTTGAGTTCTTGATAAATTCTAATTGGACGATGGGTTATCCAACTTGACTTGAAAACAGGATTGCACATTGGTCAGAAAGCCCGAAAATGTGGCACAAATTCCAAACATTAAGATGTCGTATTCAAATTTGATGAAAAAATTGATTAGACTAAATATTAAGTTTATCCCTACCTTCGGACTAGACCATTTTCGTAACGTTTATTATTTTTCAAAGCTTAAGATCTTTTATTTAGCAATTTAATATGTATTATAGCTTCAAATAGTACATATTCCGTTTTTTATAGAGTCTTTTAAGCGGTGGAATAGAGAGAGCGGTGCTTATTTCCATAGGGTGAGGTCCAGCTAGCCTTAAATTGCCATAACAGGGCCACAAATGCAAGTCCGCTAGAGATGATGATTGGGAAAGTGGCACGTCCATTAAGGTTACTCCCACATATTGATGAGGATAGCTTTTGAAAAATATAAGGGCGAAAACTGCCGAAAATATATCAATTACATAGATAGATAGCTTATGATAAAACTAGGTTTGACAAAAATACAGCAAAAGTGGTCAGACACAAAGTGGGAGATTTTGTACTACTGAAGAATGAGGAAAGGAATCAAACCATATTAGATCCAAAGTTTGGGGGACCTTTCCTAGTGACTGAAGTTGTGGATGGACATAGATATACGCTACAGTCACTGACTAACAAGAGAACGTATAAGTATGCTCATGAAGTATGCTACGAACTATGCTATGAACGGCTTTCGGATTTATGAACTCACAAATTTGACCTACTTTAAGCTACTTTAACTTCATTTACATATTTTTCACTTTACAATTTGTTTGAAATAACTATAGAAGATACAATTAATGAGATACAACTTGAACTAAAAGGTAAAATTCATGATTTTGGTAAAAAAGACCAATAAAAATAATTTTAAATATTATACTAAGACATTGGTTGTTAAAAATTCATTCTAACGAAATCTTGTGACCCATCGCTGTACACGCTGAAAAAAATTCTTTAACTAATCTGCACTTCAGTTTTATCCAAAAAGCGTTAATCATAGCCTAGGGTCTAGGTAGAATATCTACTTAATAAAGAATCGCCGGAAAGCTTGAAATGATTGATCTATATGCAGTTTCATTACTAACAACTATATCTCTGATAAGTTTTCTATTGAAGAAACAGATTTATATGTCTAGAGGCAAAATATTAAATTAAAACTTAACTCCAAATGTCACAAGAAGTTAAACAAACTGTCATACACCTGCTTGGAGTTAAGAATTCCGGCTTTCAGTTTTAGCTATGATATAAAAGGCATTTTTAATGGCGTGAACTGTCAAAGTAAAGAATATTGGTATAGTGAAGCATTCGAATTGGTTCACACATGCTAGCATTATATCATTTTAGGTGCCATTCAAGTGTGAACACCTGCCTTTTTAATGGTCAAAGAAATCTGAAAACATTCTCATGTAATTTACTCAGTCTGAACAGATTGCCAGTTAAATGGCATTCAAAAAGTATGTCTGAACGCAGAGTTAATCAGGAATGCGAACCGAACCGTTCACACAGTTTTCATAAAATTAAAGCCCTTAGCTGATCTGATCCCTTAGACGATCTGTTATCTCAGGAAGAAATTTAGAAATTTAGAAATTAGGTATAATATTTGTAAATAAAGTTTTATGTCTTATATTTTATAATTTCATAAGGATATTTTAGAGGGTCATAGCTATATCGTCGCAGTTGTTGATACTGCTTAAGAATATATGTATATATTATAGGGCCCAAAATGCTTACTGCTGCTTACTTAATATACTCTGTGTACCCTTGGACTAATGCCTAAATTTTAGATAATCAGCTGTTGTTGATGACCATTCTGTGAGTCATTCGCCCAATCTTACACAAAGACAAAACATTTCATATACAAATTAGAATATTATGTTTGAAAGTGAATACCGGAATAGACCTGTATTATTGCGAGTTCCTCTTCGGTTAAAGCAAGGTCTTAGGTTACTTTAGGGTTGATGATAAGAACCGAACCAAACCGATAATCCATCTGAATTATCTAGGTTCAGTCTCAATTGGTTTCTCGTAAGATAAACATATCTATAGTTTTCATTTCACTTCCTCCTACAATGCTTTCTCTCTATCTCTCTCTCTCGTACTGTCTCTCTGGTTGCTATTTCCTCGGTTTGAGTCATTTCCGAGTGTTAAAGAGGTTGATATTCATTTTGAACAATTTTCGATTTTGTTATATTGTTTAACCTTTTCCCTTTTGGTCTTTATCTTCTTATTGGGTTGCTGCTGCTGCGACTGATTTTGCTCTGCTATCATCATCAATATTGATTACCGGCAGCTGTCGTCTGTAGAAGAGAGAGAGAGGGAGAGAGAGAGAGAGAAAGAGAGAGGTTCCCTCAATCTCTTACTTAGTGCTGCTCCTCTCTCTCTCCCTCTGCTGTCTTTTGCCAATTTGCACTTTTTTTTATACAATATTTTATTTAATTTTTTTTTGCCATTTTATTTGGTATGCGGGAACCCCCGCCCACTTGTAGGCGCCCACGTTTTGTTGGCAGGCGAATGCAGGAATAGGGAGGCCGCCGCCTCCTCTCGCTCTCTCATTTCATAGAAGGAAAATTATTGCGCTTGCTCTCGCTCTCGCTCTCTGTCGCTCTCTCTCTTAGTCTCCCTCTCTCTTCCTCTCTCAGTCGTGTTATATTTTTTGTTGCTTTGCTTCATCGATTTTATGCTTTTGTCGTTGCAATTAGTTCTTCTTTCTGTTGCTTCTGGTTTCTTGTCTGCAGTTTTTTTTCTTCTTCTGATTCTTCTTCTGTTTATTGTTTGTGTAGTCGCCTCCTCTGTTGAAGCAGGCTCCCTTTTACCCCCACCCACCCCACTCACTACTAACTCTGTGTGTGTGTGCAAAATCTGGCACCTACAAGATACTTTGATTATTGGGTGTGCTGCTTGAGGGAAAGGATAGCGAGTGGAGTAGTTTGGAGGCCATAAGAATAGGTTATGGTTGTAATTGAGTAAGAATTGTGTAAGTAATTGATGTAGTTAACTTAATGCAGCCAAAGATGTGGCCAAGAACTTTATTTCAATATCCTTCTCGAGCTTAAACCGAACATATGAAAATATGAAGTTGAAAAAGATTATTGACATCTCAGAACATTTTAAATCAGGGGGTGCCCGCAGCCTATACGCATCGGCAGCATTTGTTGTTGATTTACGCATAGACAATGCCTTTTTTGTTTTGCAGCTTACTCATAAAAAAATTGTAAAAACTTTGTATGTGTCTCTTTTCCTGAAAATTACATTAAACAGGATACACTCTTAAAAAATTCTTCATATGGTTTAGAATGTTAAACAAGGATCGTGCCAAAAACTTGTTCCATAAATCACAAATGTTCTTAGGTTAACCCTTGGGCAATTTTCTGTTGGAGATCTCAAGCCGTACTTCAAATACCTCTGTAAAATTGGTATATGTGCAATGTGCTTTTTCGGTCCTACCGTTCCTAAACTTCGTCATTGTTAATGATATATGCTTTTAAACAGATTCACAGAATTTGTTCAACATCGGTTGACTACATCTTAAAGTTCGCATAGGACCGATCGGTCGGAAAACGGGTGTTAGTGAAAAAAATGATGATTTCAATGCTTTCGTCCCTAAACTGTAGCATTGTTCGAATTATATGCTTTCAAACAGATTTACAAAAATAGGCTAAGGTCGGTTGACTATATCTTATGGCTTCCATAGAACCGATTGGTTGGAAAATGAGACTCAATGAGATATTTATGTTATGATCATATGTTTTAAGTCTTAAAACTGTCTTTTAGAGATATTAAAAGTATTATTTCGGGAATCTAGAATTCTTAAAAATATTCTACAAAAATATTATTGAAAATATTATTGGAAAATGTTGGGTAAACTCAAACAATTCCATTAAATGCGGTGGGTGTACGGAAAACTTCCCATTTTCTTGAATTAATCCAACGGAAACTTATTGCTGCACCCTCGTCACCTTCTATATCATTTTAATTCAATTCGCTTGCATTATTGTCTTTTCCAAATTTAAAGCCGCTCATTGAAATCCATCATCAAGCCCCTGTGCACGACTATCTGGTTGTATCTCATCTTTTTGTAGCTCAGTTAGATTTCATAACTGCGTAGTTCAGTTGTTCGCTTATTATGATGAAGATTTCTGTGTACTCTTCATTAAGTTTGTTGTGTTCGCCAATTTTTGTTGTATTTTATTTTATTGATTTCATTATGTACGTCGCAGTAGTAGTTCTGTTGAATTAGTTAAGTGCTAAATTAGATGGTTTTGAGGTGGTTTCCTCCCAAAACTGTTTCCCGCAGCTCTGTCTCTTTCCCTGGCTTATTTATTTTTGCATTTCAATATTTATTTTGCTTCGTGTTGTCGTTTTTTGTTTCTTTTTTTTTTTTTTTTTTTGCATTATTTAATCGATTTCGTTTACGGAAATAAGCAGCAACAAGAGAAAGAACAAAAACAACAAGCAAAACATTTTTCGCGTGCGAGTCTTGTGTTTTTTTTGTTTGTATTTGTTAATAGCCGTAAGCTGATTTTTTTCTTCCTGACGATCATTCATAAATTGCGTGAACTGTTTAAGCGTTTGCGCGCATTTGAACTCTGCGTGTGCCCTGAGCCAGAAGGCAAAATCAAAACCTTGATGTTGCTTTGTTTGTTGGAGTGAAAAATGATTTGTTTTGTGGGTAGAAAAAATATCAGTTATAGGTCAACATTTAAGAGTGTATTGGCCTTGTTTATTTTTGAACAGGTGGCGGCTTGTGCAGATTATTGTTGGTTTTTTTGGTCATAGGATTGGTTTTGGCATGGAAGAAGAAATCTTGTTAAGATTTCTGAAAATTATACTCTCGTTTAGTTTTGTTTTGGGTTGCTTTGTTTTGAACAGCGGGAGAGTTGAACCATCCACATTTAGCCGGAGATCGTAGTCCCAGCATTAAAAGCGGCTAGAGTCCTGGTTTAAAAACTCTCTCAAAAGCCCTATGTAGTCTTCCCCACACACTCATCGTTTTTCTTAGACCACAGTAATGACAAAAAAACAGCAGATTACTGTCAACCGAACCTATTAAGACATTAATGCTGAACCTAAAACTGTTCCGAAACTATAATTTCGGTTCGGTTTTCAGGAAAATTGAAGATACGAAAAGTTTTTGCCTACTGCCTAGCGACTTGTTTTGTTATCCTGATGGTTTTGGACGACTGATTCTTATAATCGTTAGGAAAGTGTAATGAAAAACTTTATAAAACTGTTCAAAATTACCGTTGAAATCTCTTTAAAACACTTTAGCCTCTGTTATGTAGGATCCTTGACCTACAAAGCTTATTAAGTACTTAAAAAAAAAGGGATTACCATTACTTTGGTCATATTTTGATACCCTTGCAGAGGGTATGTTGAAAGTGTACATATGTTTGTAGCCATAGAAGGAAGCATTTCCGACCACATAAAGTATATATATTCTTGATCAGCATGGCGAGCTTAGTCGATATATGTCCGTTTGCCCGTCTGTTTCCATGCCATCTCCATCTCCTAATTCAGTTTTAAAGCTATCGCCACCAAACTTTGCACGAAGTTTTCTGGTACAAATACGCTGCACATTTCTTGAAACCGGCCGGATCGGATGACTATAACATATAGCTGCCATAGGAACGATAGGTCAAAAAACTAGTTCTAGTGAGAAAAACTTTTTTGTTTTCAGTGCAAACGTCTCCAAACTCCGTATTTACCAGTTTTTAATGCTTCTCCATAATTCTGACAAATTTGGTAGAAATCGGACATTTATATAGTATAGCTGGCATAGAAAAGTAAGGTTAAAAAAATAGTCCTAGTAAGAAAAACTATTTTGTTTTCAATGCAAACCTCTTAAAAATTAGCATATATTTATTTTTTAAGCTTTCACACAATTCTTCAAAGTTTTGTCAAAATCGGATGACTATAGGTTATAGCTACCATAGGAATGATCGGTCGAGAAACTAGTTTTAGAGAGAAAAGGAAAGAAAACGCCTCCAAACTTTGTGATCCTTAGTTTGCTATGCATTCCCATGATTTCATCAAGTTTGGTCGAAATCGGACATCTACATAGTATAGCTGTCATACAAAAGTAGAGTCAAAAAAGTAGTCTTATTGAGAAAAACTTATTTGTTTTCAGTGGATATGTCCTTCAAATTGGTTAAAAAACGTGCAGAAAGGGTTTTCAAGTTAGCTTTTCTCAATTTTTTTATATGTAGATTACGAAATGGTATTTTGCCTATAATGACATTTTTAATAATCTCAAGTGATGTGTTCTCGGTTCGGTTTCGGCTTGGTTTGGTTCGGTTCGGTTCAGAACTACCCAGCTTTCCTTATAGCCATCTAGACCTTTCTTTCTGAGAAGCACTGATATGGTTTACGGTCATTTTATGACCATTCCGGGTCTTCGTCAAAGTTAGTTTCCACTTCTTCTACCCTGTTCTCATTAGTAATCCGACTTAGATTGACTAAACAGATGTGCAATTGGTTTACCAAATAGCAGATCGATAGTTCTTCTCTGTATAGGTAAAAGCATGATGAATCAGTTCGAATTTCAATTTAGTCTTGTATTCAAAGAATGTGTAAGAGTATTTTGCAAATATCCGTCTCGAAGGACCAGCAAGTATATGGAAGATACACCCTAAACGAGCAGGGTAGTAGCATTTAATGTGAGCTCTCTGGTATTAGGATGTTGTTTTCAACTGAATAATTCATTAATTTCCAATTTAATTATCTAATGTGCGGTCCTACTAACGCCCTTGTCAAATGGTGACCCCCGGACCCTCCTTCCAACAAATGACGTTTTATGTAGAATACTGTGCAATTATTTATCTTCCCACCGTTGTTGCTCTGGCTGTTTATCGCGTGTGCATAAAATGTAATTTAATAAACAATAGCCCAGAGTCTGCCTGTGGGTGTGTGTGTGTGTGTGTGCCTGGCTGGCAAAATCAACAACAACAACAACCATTTCCCCCCCCAAATATCGTCGTATACAATGTTAATTAAATTAAATTCTTTTTAATTTTTTTATTTACAGGAATTTCAAATTTCAACCAATTACTGCAGTTTGCTAGTAAAAATCCGAAGAAATTTCTTTTAATTCTACGAAAATTATTTGTGAAAAATATACAAAAAAATAAAAAAGGAAGAAAAAATAATATAAATAGTGCAAGCAAAATTCTCAAGTTAAAAGTTAAGCATTCATAAATCAAACAGCTGTGCTGTGTGTGTGTGTCTCTGTGTGTCCATATGTGTGCGTGTGTGTATAGTGTCAAGCGCTAGATGGCGCTGCTGTGCAATGCTGGCAACTTGTTTAGTTAGTAGAGGGAAAAAATAGAAATAGTAATAATAATTAAAGTAAAAATAATCATTCATAAATCCAAAATAATACCACAACAACAAATTCTTGAAAACATTCGCGTCGCGTAGTTTCCGTCTTCGTCGTGATCGTCATCATCATCATCCGTCGTCGTTGCGTTTCCTGCACTATGTCGGCTTCGTCGGCTAGTTTCATCTTTGAAGTGGGCAAACAACAACAATTGTCCCGGGAAACGGCAAACAAACAATTCTAAAAAAAAAAACAAAACCAACACCCAAACCACAACAAACTCAAATTAAGCATTGATAATCCTTGAATTCAACTTAGCAATCCTGGATTATTTGCTAAAAACTTTACGCACGCTGCAGACCAATTCGATTATGGCCGAGAATCAAAAGGCTAATAGCAGCGAAGATTCCTCTGGCCAAAAACAACAACAGCAGCAACAGCAACAAAAAAAGCAGCAACCAACAACCACCACCAATTCTTCTACCACTTCGACCTCTTCATCCTCTACTTCGTCAACAACTCAGCAACCGACAACCAATATGTTTGATCGTCAACTGAATGCCAAATTTAAGCCCTCGACATCGACTTCTTCAGGTGGTGCAAATACCACGCGACGTAACTCACTATTGACACCCTCCCGCGGTGTCAGCGGTGGCGCTGGCGGTGCAGGCGGTGTACGCAAATTGACTAAAGTGAACTCGTTAACTAGCAATCATCACTATCCTTCGGTCTATCATTCCTCCTCCACGACGTCACCCAATTATCAGAATTCTAATACCAATTCAAATAGCAGTGCCACCGCAGCCTCGCTACAGCGCACCACCAGCGAAAGTCTGCGTCTAAATGCGCTGAGTCGTGCCAGCGGCGGAGGCGGCGGTGCAGCATCGGCAGCAGCAGCAGCAGCAGCATCAGCTGATTCGTCAACAGTTTCACGTGCCACCAGCAATTCAAGCCTAGCTAGCAATACCTCCACCACTTCGTTGGCCCCCAAAACGACCACCACCAGCAGTAGCAGTGCCACCAGCACCAAGGCCAGTTCGCCCAACAATAATGGAGCCCGCTCCATGGCGTCTAGCACTCAGCCTCAGTCGCAGCAGCAGCAACAGCAGCATCATCATCATCATCATCACCATCACCATCATCATCACAGCAGCTCGGTTGGAGCTGCTGCCACCACGGCAGCCACTACTACTACCAACACCACTCCGACTGTACGCAAACCAAAGACGACTTCCTCATTTCAAATCACCTCGGTTACGGTGGGACATCCCAAGCTAACCAATGCCGGTGATACGGGCGATGAATCCGCCGACGATCTAGACGAATCTCATACGGATGACAATAGTCGTATTACTGATCTGGAGAATGAGACGCCCTCCATGTCGGAGGACACCTTTTCGAAGGAGGAAGTCTACTTTGCCAATAATGCATTAAGCACCAATGCTCCGGCTATACCCACTAGCTCGCAGTACGGTTTGGTTGTGGTGGATCCCCTGGGTGGTCCCTCGTCCCTGGGTTCGAGCGGCATACAGAATGTGCAGGTGAATGTGTCGGATAATAATATAATAAATGTGGTCAGTGCTGGCGTTACTCCGGGCGGCACCAAGAAGAAGGATGACAACAAGGAGACCCAGCATCGCAGTGAACGCTTCAAGGTGGTGAAAATTGAGTCGACGGAGCCGTTCAAGCGCGGCCGCTGGATGTGTATGGACTATCTGGATCATTCGAGTGTGGGCAACAATGGTGGCGGTAATAACAATGAAAAGACTGGCTCTTCTTCGGAGGTGGTTACGGCAGTGGATGAGGTAACCCAGCCCCATAAGACCACACAGAGTATGATAGTGCCGCCCACTCAAATGAATGAGTCGTTGCTCATGGAGGCCGCCTCGACCGATGCCAATTGGAATTTCAACGAGCAGCAGCAGAATCAGCAGGCACAGGGCAACGCATTGCCAGCGGCGGTGCAACAGTCCCAGCTAAGTGCCACGCCCAGTGGGGTAATGACTGCCCCCGCAACGGTGGTGCATGGCATACATCCACTGCAAATGGAGCAGCAGCAACAGCAGCAGCAGCAGATATTTGATAATGTCAATGCGAATGCCACGGCAACACCGAACTCAACTTCAACGGAACAAACACCGCATGGTCAGACGGTACCTCAGGATTATGCCCGAAATGCGGCTCTACAGTTGCAGCAAACGTTGCAGCAGTTGAAGCAGCGTGAAGAGGCCATGGAGTTGCCCACCAGCTATACGAACTATGCCAATGGCAGCGATGTAACTGGTGTGGGTACCTCAAACACTGCTAACAATAATAATGCAAATTCGGTGGCAGCCACAGGAGCTGACTCGCAGCATATAAATGTGGATCAACAACAACAACAACAACAGCAGCAGCAGCAACCTCTGTCACCGGGTCCACCTCAAACACCACAGGCCACGCCAACATTTGCCTCAGTTGCTGCTGGGGGTCAGGCAGCAGCAGTGGCCGCAGCTGCAGCAGCAGCAGCAGGTAGCTTCCAAACACTAGAGCAACAGACATCGCAAATTGATGGCAACTTGGCTCAGCAACAATTGCTACCCCAGCAGCAGCAGCCAACGGCAACACAGCCAACTGCCCAGCAGCAACAGCAACAACCAACTTCAAACACTTCCACGCCAGGACAAACCCTGCCACTGTTATCACACATGCCAACTGCAGCAGCAGCGGCAGCAACCACTGTTGTCCCCGCAGCAGCAGCCGCCGCTGTTATACAGCAAAGTGCACCAGCCACCTTAGCCGAGCCACAGCAATTGGAGCCAGCAATAGCAGCAGCAATGTCAACAACCGAGCAGCAAACAATCGCGAGTGTTAGTGCCAATAATAGTAATGTTAATCTAACGAATCTAAATGTAATTGTTGCCAATAATGAAGCAACCGCAAATGAGGAGTTGCAACTGCAACAGGCGACAGCAGCAGCAGCAGCAGCTAATCCCATTGGTGGAGTAGCCGCTGCATTAGGAGCAGCAGTAACATCAACATCCACACAGCAACAGATACAACAGCTACAGCAGCAACCAAATGCAGAATCCGAGACTGAAAGGTGAGTGAAGAAACAGGGTTTTCAACAAAATAAGAAAACATTAAAAAATAAAATAAATTTCTATATTATGGTCGTAAAATATTTAGTTATACAATAAGATATTTCGATGTGGACCTTCGATTTTACATTAGTGTGCTGTGTTGCTTGACATTGAGTTGTTAGACCATTACTCTACTTGTTGTTCTAGAGTCTTAATCCAACCTATTACCTAAAACCAGGGATTAGAGTCTACCAGTTTGCTTGATAGCTTGAGTTTTTATGACAACCAGAATCCACACCTTATAAAACACTCGCTTACGATCATAAAGAATAGTTTATTTATCCACTTATTTACTTTCATCTCATTTCTTCGAGTGTACTTAACAATTGAGTACATTTTTTACGCTTTAAAGCGAGCTTAATTGAAGCGACCTTTTGTGTCACGCACGTGTTGGCTCCGTACAAAAATAACAACAACAGCAACAAAAGCCGTGCAAAAGTAGAGAGGCAACCTCCCACCCCCAACCATAACCAATCCCATTTCAGACCCACCTCCTTAACCCCTCTTTCACCCACTCTTTGGCATTTCTCCACTAATTTCATTGATGAACTTTTATTAAATAAATTATTATAATGAGGCTACTGCCGTCGCCGGTTGCTGCTGCCCCAAACCAAACGAAGAAAAGTCAACGAACAGGCGAATAAAAGGCAATTTGCGAAAAAATGAAATAGACAAACAACAAGAAAGAAAGAAAAAAAAAACAACCTTTTTTTTTTTGTTCAGAGAGCGACGCGTGTTGGCACTTTAGCGGTACGCGAACCTGAAGCCCACATTTGCGTTATCACTAAGCCTTTTTTACTTTGGAACTTAAAGCTTGTTTAGACAATCGTATGTATTTTCTTTTTAATTTGGTCTAAAAATAGTTAAGACTTATAGCTTGGTTAGATATTTATACCCTGTCAATATTTATACAATATTTTAGAAGAAACAAACTGGCCATTAGTTTGAAGAGGAGGGGACTCTATTTGGTATGGTAAATACTAGTTGTCTGAAACTAAAGGTAGTTATAGGGGCGCCACCTGTTGTTCAATGAGTACCGGGAGTGCAAAGCGCGTTTGAACCAGGAAATACGACTGCTATTTTCGCCAAAAAAAATGCCCACTGGGTCTATTACGAGCTGAAACTAGTAAATAGTTTTAGTTTCCACCCACAAATACTTAAATAATTGAAGATTTCAAGCTCAATTACTCCATAAATTATGCTTTACAGGTACAATTATTAAAGTAATTGTCAAAGTAATTACAGTTGCAACTTAAATTTTACTTTACAGGTACAATTATTAAAGTAATTGACAAATAAATTACAGTTACAAGTTGAAATCTCGAATAAGTAATTGCTTTTAGCTTAAAGTAAAAAGTAATTGTAATTAAAGTTTACAGCTCTGATTATATTAAACTGTTAGTCTTGAACTAAAAACTTATCCACTAAAGTTTTGTGATTTAAACACGGTTTTATAACAGATTTGCTCTCTAAGCCACTAAACTTCTGTGGAATTGAGATAAAGCATGCATCGGAGTAGATTTTTCCGATTTTTCATAAGTTATGATTGAAGCCCCACTCTGAATTGGAACTAAAAGTAGATAGATAACAAAGGCACACACAATACTGAAAATTCCAGATTAGAGTTGAGAAATTACAGAAATTAACTTATTCCTTACTTCCAAACCAAAAACTAACCTAGACCGCAGATATTTCTTCACTTATACAGCATCTTATAAATATGTTTCACCTTCCTCTTAAAATTTGCATGTCATGACGCTTTACCCTCTAAGTTTATAACTGGTTGACCAACAATTGTCTGTGGTTTTATTTCATTTGATGACTAATTTGTTTGCCACACTTTCTGTGTCACATGACTCATCATTATCATTCACACTGGGTGTGTGTGTGTCTGTGTTTCTGTCTGTAGTTTACAAATTGATTGATAAACTATAAAAAGCAGTCAAGCAGTTATTATTTATTGTCCAAGATTATGGAGAGCCACATATACATTGCGTACATAAGTCTATGCAGATTGCTCATTTGCGTGTGACGAAAAGCAGAAGGAGTTCCGACAGACACCAGTCAAGTGCTGCGATTCCTTCTTTAAAATGCAACTGGAAAATGTAAAAACTGGCAAAAGCAAATTACAATGAATTATGTGGCTTGAGGGGGGGAGCGAGATATTAAAAATAGCCACAGAATTTGAAGAAGGCAAGGAGCCAAGGCAGTTTGTCAATGCGTCGTATGAGTAATGCCACAAGACAGAGTCGTCGGCGGCGTAAACAGAAAAAGGGGTGATTCAAAATTAGCTGAAATTAAATATGATTAACTATTGAAAGAAACATGAAACATTTAATAGTTTAAAAGTGAAATCTAGCTTGAATTCTAGGACTTAAACTTTTCAAGAAATTTTGTGTAAGAAAAATGTTTTGATATGTATAGAAAAGGAGTGAAATATGATGCATCGTTCTAAAATAATTTAAAATCTAATTTCAAATCAAATTAAAATTATTTTAATTGCCACTTTTGCTTGAAAAGCTTCTTAGTGCCGATATCTTATGCTCCCAAAGCTATTTGTGACATAAACTAACAGTTAGAAGAATAAATTTCAACAGCAATAGACCCTTAGTCTTAGATATGTCGATTATATTATATATAATTCACATTTTTCAGTCAAGTCTTATTTCCCTTTTACGTCACTTCTTTCCCTGCCCCTGTTACTCATGTGGGTCTGCTTTTCTGTCTTTCATGTTTTCCTATTTGTCGCCTTAGCAACAGCTTCTTTGGCTGCACTTGACAACTTTAAATCCATTTTCCATATTTACACATCTTTCTTCTGGCAAGACAGTTTTTTTTTTCTTCACATTTTCATCATTATTAGAGCAACTGATTGATGCTCTGTGGCCAAGGGCGATGCCAAGTTGCCTCATTTTTGAAGTGGAGCGACTCACTTACGTCATGTAAAATAGTTTGTACTTTTTCCTTCGCATGTTTTCTTTTTGGAGTAGTGGACAATTGAAATGGAAAGTCTTGTCTCAATGGCACTTGGTGTAGGATGGACACAATGCATAACACAAGCAAGTGCATCAGTAGAGTAGGGGGTAAACAGGGGAGTGAGTTGGATATGATTTCTTTACACTGCTTATAAAAATTTTAAAAAAAATATTCAGAAGATCATAACTGATCCTCAAGGCAACGAAAATCAATAGTAGTTGAAGGGGCTTGGTTTGGGCTAGAAGACGGGTGAAAAAGCACTTCCCATTTTACAGTAGTTGACATATTCAAAGAAGAACTCTATGTTGTTTACACTTCAGCGAAATGACAGATATTTCAAAAGAAAGCCCCTTAATGATGCTTTAAAACGAAGTTGGTTGCCACATAGTTTGATTTCCTTTAATACAAGTAACGTCACCTTTAAAAAAATGTCTTAAAACTTATTTGTCTGATTTCTATTGACTTTTTTTCATCTAATAAAATGAAACGCTCTTTAGTTCAAAGTGAAGGCATTTAAAGTAATCAACGAAGTAAGCATATACACTAAAATCCAGCTTAGAAACCCTTTCATACCCCAAAAAACCAATTAGGTACTTTAGGTAATTCGAACAAGAGCACGCTCCCAACCAAGTCTGCATACTAGTCTTGAACTTAACCCCTAAGTTGGCATTTTTTCTACTTATGACTATTGAAATCTGAACCCAAATCGGATCGAGCAATCTAGCACATAATTTTCTGTGCCCTTTTAAGTTCAGATTTGAGCTTAAATTATTAACTAAATTCGGTGTAATATGAGTTTTAAAGGAAACGTAGCCTGCTAGGGTTGAGAAGGTAGAGGCCACCTTTTTAAAAGACGGAACCAGAGATCAGAGAAATCATTTTATCCAATTCGTTTAAAATTTTCGAAAATTTCAGAACAATAATTTAAGACAAGGTTTGAGCCAAAACCTGAGGTTTAAGCAGCTTAGAAACCTGTACGCGAACCGAACCTTGGAATTCATTATAGTTCGAGAACCCAGACCGAACCCCCTATAGATTTTTAGAGACTTGTAGCCTTGATCCAACCATCAAAATTTGGAAACCGAACCCGTGAACCAAAACGTTTTTCATCATAAGTTTGTGAAGCGGCCTTAAGACATCTCTGAGCCTTGCCTTATGCAGATTATAATATGTTCTGCAACTTTACAATTGCGATAAATAGAACGAGAAAGTTAAGCTAACTTCGGCTGTGCCGAAGTGCTCCCTTAAATATCCTTATATATCACTTAAATATCTTCCCTTAAATATTTTCAAAAAAAACTCTTTCCCATTTTTCGACCGATCGTTCGTATGGGAGCTATATGATATAATCATCCGATTTGGCCAAAAATTTGCAAAATAATGTAAAAACATGTGAAACAAACAAATACAAAACTGCTGGATGCTACCATTAAAAACAAAAAAGTTTTTCTAACTAAGACTGTTTTTCAGACCTATCTTTTGTATGACAGCTATACCATACAGTTGTCCGATTTTAATAAAACTTGGTAAAATTATAAAAAAACATAGAAAACCTACGATTGCAAAGTTTGGAGACGTTTTCATTGAAAAGAAAAAAGTTTTTCTCACTAAAACTGGTTTTCCGACCGATTGTTCCCATGGGAGCTCAGAGATATAGTCAACCGATCCGGTTGGTTCCGACATATTAGTAGTGTGCAGCAAAAAGAAGAGTCAGTGCAAAATTTCAGCTCGATAGCTTAAAAACTGAGAGACTAGTTGGCGTAGAAACAGACAGACAGACGGACGAACAAAGCTCAATCGACTCAGCTCATCACCCTGATCAATAATACATATAGTTTATGGGTTCGGAAATGAATATTTCTATGCGTTACAAGTTTCTGGGCAAAATTATAATACCCTTTGCAAAGGTATGAAAAAGACTCCTTACAATTGATGGAGGCAAATGTTAACGGGTGCACGCAATAACGCCCAGTGCAATAACGCCCACGGGCTTTTCAGCTGTGACCAAATATGACAAGTGGCGTTATTGAGTAGTGAAAATGGCTTCATTTCTAAATGTAACTACAAGCTTTTAATTAGTTTTATTAAAAAAGTCGCCTTCCTTTAGTTTTGAATATTTTACTGCATAAATTTCAGTTGACCCCACCAATAATTAGTTGATGACGAACGAATCTTCTTCTCTTCGAAGCATGCGTAATTGGTCAACGAAGTGTTGTCATCGCTCTCAGTGGCTGTTGCCATACCCTGAGCTCATTGAAATTACTGAATATTTGCAAAACCGAGGCCCAACCCCCCTTTCCTCCCTCCTTCCTACCCGCCCAATTAAGTAGTTGGACAGTAAAGCGCCGCAAACATTTAGCAACATTATTCCATGGAATGTCTAACACGCGCTTTTAACTGTCTCTTTGTCCCCCTCGTTTCTTTACGCGGGGCATCTTTTCCGCATTTTAATATTTATTTTGCATTTCTTTTTTTTGCTTGCCCCAATCGACAGATTTACTGCAATTGAAAAAGAAACTCCGAAAGGCAATGAACTGAGGAATTAAAATGCGTCATTATGCCCGGAATTCTGATAAGAAGTGACACCACCACACACCAATGGCAAAAACATAACATTTCGTTAATCCCTCTGGAAAACATAAGCAAACAATATTGAAAATCATATGTCAGTTGGCATTGACCGACATTTCTGTGTTTGTTAATTGAAAGAAAACCTATTTCTAATTGAATGACCTCGGCTTGGAATATGAACTTCCGTATAAAAAAAAAAAAATGCTCTAACAATTACTCACACTTTTTCATCGATTCATTAGTTGTGCGCAAAAAAAATCAAATGAAATAAAAGTTGACAGAAAGCTGAAAAAAAAGAGAAGAAAACGACACTGAAATCTATGTCAAAGTCACACACACAAATATGGAGGGAGGGAGGGAGGGACGGGACACCTGTCACCGATCAGATTTCTCATACTTTTCGGGAGGTTTTCTGTTTCTGCAAAATGCTAACTGCTTAAGCGTGTTGTTATTTGCAGATTTTTGAAAATTGTTTAAAAACATCTATTTATTTCTGACGCAAGGTCAAAAAAGCAAAATATATCGCAAATGTGCCAAAATATTATTTTAGCCTTGTCTCTCTCTTCCTACCTCTAAAGACGTGCTGACGTATTCTCTCGTTGGTATTGACCTACTAACCAAATACAAGTTTTGCCATTAATAATTCTACTTTGGAGCTCCCGAAAATTCCATTACGTCCGCCGCGCCCGCCCAAGAGGTAGAAGCAGAAGCTGACAATATTGTCACTTCCGTTTTGCTTTCGCTCTTGTGGGTTGGTTGGTTGGTTTCTCTTGATTTCTTCTTATCTTTGAGCACGCGGCAGCATGTGCCTGGTATCTGCAGCAGCTACCTCCCTCACCCCCTCCCACCCCTTCCCACAAAACACACCCAAGACCACCAATTGTTTATCTAAATTATCTATTTGCTTGAACCAAATTGAATATAAAAAAAAAAATTGTTGAAAAATGAAATCATATTTTTTATTTAATTGTACAAATGGATTCTGCATATGGAGAACAAAAAGAGCAGAGAACAGCTGTGACAACAGCGTCAGAAGTCTACAAATGATTGGGCAAATTAACGTCATTAGTTGAGAAAGCCAACTAAACTAGATCATGAATACCCCTAGGCAAATGTAAATGTATCAGTAAACATGTTTGGACAAGAGTAATCGAAATATCAGCTGGGAAGATTCTCTTTGTCTTAGAAAATGATAAAAAAAATAATTCCTGAAAGAGGCTTATTTTGGTATTATTCAAGGTACTTAGATTGAATATTAACCGATATTTCTGAACCGGTTTTGATACGAACCGGCCCGAGCCACAGCATTCCACCATTCTATTCACTATGAACCGTACTATAAACCACGGCATCAAACAGGCTTTGAACCGAACCGGTTGGAACCCCAACATTCCAACATACTTTTCACTGTGAACCGAATTTTAAACCGTACCGAAAACCGAAACCTTGGTGAACCTGATCCTGTTTCGGTTCGAATCAATACAAATTAGACATCAAAAGTTATAAATCATGGTTCAAACCCAATCCTAGGGCTAAATGCTTTCATAAAACATGGGGCTTAACAAACCTTTTAGCTGCCTTTACTCTTATCATATATCTAAATCAATCCCATATCATCATACAAGGCAAAATTTCATCAATATTTAGAGGTATTTCCTTTGTTTCTAGACTCTAAGCATTGTTAAACCAGTGAACTGGAGCTCCCTAAAGTTTTATTTCGGGATGGCAACCCTGGTTAATAGTTTAAGCGATATTTCAACAATCGAACCTTATATCAGTGTAGAACCGGGCCAGGTTTTGAATAGAACCGGCTCGAAAACGGATTTTATTTGCCTTTTTGGTGCAATGAATCGAACCCTAAATCAAAACCAGCAACAAAAAGCTTCTGAACCTGTTCCCCGTACCCCAAAACTTGGTTCAATCCTACTAAAATCTAATCCACAAACTGATGCTTTGGCAGACGTGCTAAAAATTCAATTCTACTTCTAAATTCTGGAGACAAGATATACATATCATTCCAACATTATGATAATTTTGATTTCGAAACTGTCTTCAAAACAACAAATTGAGTTTCATATAAAAAAATATTTTGAAGGAATAGCACCACCACAAGATTTGGTTCCTATCGAACTATGAAAGGAGTCTTAAGAAGTTGTTCCGATAATCCTAAGCATTAGCTGTAATATGATCACAGATAATTTATCTTGGGAATGAGGCGGAAATTGAATTATAAATCGATAGTTCGGAATAAGATAGAAATACTTTTATACACTCCCATCTCTACACAGAAATTAAAGCTGATCCATTAAGATTTATTTTGGATGGATAATCATTAAAATCCTCTTTGAGATATTTTAGTATTCTTTGTTCAAATCATTTTGATAAATTTCAGCTCCGTTGCATCCAAATCTAAGATCAATTTGACATTTAATACATATTTTATTATCAAGAAGAGGAAATCAAAGAATTTTTTTCCAACTGGATACCAATATTGTTTTAAGGATCAGCAACATCTATCCTTGCTTTCACCGTTTCAAAGCCTGCAAAATGTTGGTTTTCAAATGTAGATGATGTATTATTTGAATATTAAAATCTTATTATTTTATTTAAGTTGCTTTACCCTCTCACTCGGTCCTACGAATTCAGTTCTAGCCACGTTTCATTACTTAATTTCTTCTTCAAAATGCACTTGACATTTTTCGTTCGCACAATCAGCAATATTCTATCTAAAAAAGCAAAGGTGATTCAAATGCATATCAAAAATAATCAGATAAAAAATAACATTTAAGGTGACTGGCTGCTTTTGCTCAACCACAAATAACCATTATCAGGTGGTGGTGGGGGGAGAGCAGCGCGTCACGAAGCATTTTGAACAAGAATTTTATATATTCTATATGTATGTATGTATGTAGTTCATGCGTGTGAAATGTTTCTTTGGCAAGGTAAGGTAGATTGATTAGCATGCAAAAAATAGGTATAAAGTCTTGAATAAATAAAGTAAGGTTTTGCTATATTTAAGGTGCAAATTTGAGTAATGACATTAAATAAAATTTAAGTGAAATTTAACAATTACTGCACTAATACTTTAAAAGAACCATAGAACAAGAAGTTAAGAACAAATTCTCCAAATTATTTGCGGAAGTTATTCATTATCTTTCACCAACTGTTGTTCAGTGTGACTTTATTTGTGAAATTTGTCATTAAATTAGATCTCCTTTCCAACTTCCGCATAAATATGTACATGTGCATTAAAATCACCACCATAATTGTGCATGTCTCTCGATACTTTCAATGTTTTCTATTTCTATTTTTCATCTCGTTTGCACCTCAAGTAGCGGTGCTTACTTACTATACACATAACGTTCATACATATATAGGCAAGTCTACTTGCATAAGAGCCGACGCCGCCACGCTTTCCGCTAAAATGAGCTGCGCCTTATGCGCACTTTGCAAAATGTTATGTGAAAATGAACGGCTACCTAGTAAAAACTGGAATAATTCGTTTTATTGTGCACACACACACACATCCATATATTATATATATATAATATATATAAATAAACCAAAAACGCAGTTTGACCTTCGCTTGAAATTTGATGCTTAACACACAATCTGGTGAGGTGGTGCGCTTGAATGGGAGGAGGAGAAGAGGCAGGAGGAGATGGGTGGTGGCCTTAGCCTAGCGCCACTTGGCACCAAAAGTATACAACTTTCTAATTGATGACAATAACAATAAAGTCGCGACGATACCTCCAACTCACTGAGCATGCAATATTTGTTACATATTTGTATAACAACGAAAGCCAAAAGGCTAATGATTAAAAGAAAATGAAAATCTTAAATTTTCCCCCACTTAATGAAGTTGTAGAGGAATCGCTGTGTGTGGGTGTGTGTTGCACTTTGCTAGTTGATACCCCACAATGAAATATAAAAAGTTGTAAACGAAAAGTCCTAAAAGAAGAAATGTCTTTTCATAGTTTAGGCTTTCTCTTCCTAGATATTAGTTATATGTTTTAGGTTCTTCTATTATTTCTTTAAAAATTTTCTAGTTTATCCATTAAAACTTCTTATATTGTACCTAGATTCTCAAAGTAAAAGTATTGTATTGATCTTAGAATATTCCTTCGCCTGGTTCAGTTCTATTCTTTGCTAGTACCAAACATTGATAGGTGATACAATAACTATTCGCAAGTAGTTATCGAACCCCAGGGCTGAAAATCCCTGGCCAAATAATGGAATTTTTACATTTTTGACAACTTTTTTGATAGAAGTTTCGAAGTTTTTCGCTTATATCCGGGTATTACACCTTTGAATCATCGAACTAAGCCCGACTGAGTATGTCGTAATTATTGTATAATGGCTTTTGAACTGTTTTGTTATCTAAATGCTTTTGAAAATCATTTTAGTTTGAGTGAATTATTGTGCCTAATATTTTTCTCATCTTCTAGCCTTTAAAGCTTAAAGCTTGGCCGAAGTTTGTATACCCTTGCAGCACGTTTTTCTAACCAATTTGAAGGACATTTCCACTGAAAACAAACAAGTTTTTCTCACTAAGACTACTTTTCCGAGTATACTTTTGTATGAAAGCTATACTGTATAGATGACCGATTTCGACCAAACTTAGTGGAATCAAGGGAAAGAACTAGAGAACAAGAAACTAGTTTTTCGACCGAGCGTTCATATGGCAGCTATAGCCTATAGTCATCCGATTTTGACAAAACTTTGAAGAATTGTGTGAAAGCTTAAAAAATAAATATAAGCCAATTTTGAAGAGGTTTACATTGAAAACAAAAAGGTTTTCCTCACTAAGACTATTTTGCTAACCTTACTTTTCTATGGCAGCTATACTATATAGATGTCCGATTTCGACTAAACTTGGCAGAATCATGGAGAAGCATTAAAAACTAGTAAATTCGGAGTTTGGAGACGTTTGCCTTGAAAACAAAAAAGTTTTGCTCACTAGAACTAGTTTATCGACCGATCGTTGCTATAGCCAGCTATATGTGTTATAATCATCCGCTAGACAAACTCTACAATACTAGAATGATTCGAAGTAAAGTTTACTTTTCCTTTTCAATTTTCTAAATATGCAGACTTTTTGACATGAATCGAACCAGTTTTAGGTTCGGTTCGGATTCTTGAAACAGATGCTGGTTCGGTGCGCGGTTGGGTTTGGGAGCATGAATAAGCGGTTCGGTTCGGTTCGGTTCAGAACCCACTTGCATCCCATATATCTACAACGATTCGGTATTTGAGAACCGATATTTTAGGAAGCCATAAGAACTGAAACATCAGCCATATCAAGAACATTTATCATTCAAATTCATTGCATTTCCTGTAGCTACCCTTAAGTCTTAGCTACCCTTAACCAATCAGTGGGTAAACTAACTCATAGAAATAACAAATAATGTATTATATTATGTATTACATACATTTGTTTCAAAATCGAGTCTCCGATTCAAATCGATCGATTTTCGTAACCAGACGAAAGACGCTCCGCCTGACTACTTACACCAGTGACTAGTCAGAAGAGTCAGTAATAGAGCCTCTCCCTGCGTGTATAGATGTGTGTGAATGTATATTTGTATGCGCCAGTGTGCACCATGCGTCAACGATTACAACACACACCTTCGACGTCGCGGCGTCTGTAAAGCGTCTCGCCCACAAACGTCAAAAGAGAGCTTTTTGCATTGCCGATCGTTGGCCGGTGGCGGCGCATTACAACAACTGCTCGGGCTCGTTCTCTCTTCTTTTTTCCTGCCTTACACACAGGCAAACGGTCATGCGTTCGTTTGTTCGTACGTATCGTTTCGTTTTGAGTCTAAAAATAGCCACAAAATATTGACGTTGATTTCGTTTCGTTGCTATCAATGTGCGACTATTTTCTGTTGTGGTTGTTGTTGTTCTTGCTTTTTGTTATAATGCATTGTTGTTGTTTAAAAATAAACTAGCCTGCGCGTGGCTTTTTGTTGCTGTTGTTGTTGTTGTTGTTTCTCTTGCTGCTGGAGAGCACAGAAGAGCACACATAGAGGCGGTCGCTCTTGGATTTCGTTTCCCATTCTCATGCGTTGATTAGAATCAATGAAATAAATTAAATTTAATTCATGTCGTCGTCTCTGCTCTCTGAGCGCTCCTCTCAGTGCACACGGGGGAGAGATATTTCGAATTTTTGCAAATAATATTTGTTGAATGTGTGTTTTATTTTTTATGTTTCGTTTTTTTTTTTCGCGCGCCAACATTTTTAGCACCTATTTCGCATTTTTTCCCCCTCACTTTTTGTGTTTGTTTGTATTTCTATTTAACGTTTCAGACGAATTGCTGATGAGGGGGCGTTATATGTCTGCTGGGGTCGTCTCCGATCTGTGTGCAACAATGTTGCCTGGTTTTTGTTTGAAAACTAAACACATTAATGAATTTGGAAAAGACTTGCAGGCTTTTAAAACATGAAACAGGAAATTGCACAGTTTGTGTTGAACCGAACCAAAGTCTTGGGTTTAGGTTCAATTATTTTAGCAGTCTTGGTTCGTTTAAAGGTTCGGTTAACTCTGGCATATAGATTGGAACCCCGGGCTTGAACCGTTTTGGAAATGACCGCCTACTGCGCCACGTGTTCAACTGCAATTGAATTGAGGCCTTCAGTCAAACAGTACTTCCATATCTTCCCGGCATGCAATCTATTCTTGTATTCAAAAATAGGTTGATCTTTGGAATTAATGGAAGAGTCATTAAAGACTTTAAGAAATACCTTAATTTAAATTCTTCTTCCAATCTTAATATTCATTATTTCCAAAAACAAAAATTGCTTCAATTATTTAAAAAGTTAAAGTATAACTTGGTCCACTCTTATAAGCTGATCGCCTTCCATTATTATTTGTAGTTTTTATACCATTGCAAAGGGTATTATAATTTGGCCCAGAAGATTGCAGCGCATAGAAATATTAGTTTCCGACCCCATAAACTATATATATTCTTGATCAGGGTGACGAGCTGAGTCGATTGAGCTCAGTTTTTAAGCTATCCAGCTGAAATTTTGCACAGAGTCTACTTTTTGCTGCCCGATACTAATATTTTGGAACCGACCGGATCGGATGACTATAGCATATAGCTCCCATAGGAACAATCGGTCGAAAAACTAGTTTTAGTGAGAAAAACTTTTTTCTTTTTAATGGAAACATCTCCAAACTATGTATTCCTAGGTTTTCTATGCTTTTTTATAATTCTGCAAATTTTGATGAAAATTTAACAACCATATGGTATGGCTGCCATATAAAAGATAGGTCTAAAAAACAGTCTTGGTTAGAAAAACTTTTTTGTTTTTAATGGTAGCATACTGAAATTTTGTATATGTTTGTTCCACATGATTTCACCTAATTGTACTAATTTTTGTCCAAATCGGCTGACTATATCATATGGCTCCCATACGAACGATCAGTCGGAAAATGGTTTGTTGTGGGAAAAAGTTTTTTTTTTGATATAGGGTATAAAAATTTCGCAACATACGAAGTTAGCTTAGCTCTCTCGTTTTGTATATTGCAATTAAATAGTTTCTTAATAAGCACAAATCACTCTTGATATAAACTTTCAAATCCTATAAACTAAAAATCTACCACTTTGCACCCCGTATAAGTTTATGTATATGTGGCCGTAATCTTAAAAATTTCCATTCCAAATGAAAGCAAATTCTATTCTGTTGCCAGGCTAGTAATTATGAGCTTTTAATCTTTATCAAAAGTCACAGCACACAACCTGCCCCACTGATCGAAATGCTGTTAAACAGGTGTTTCCATGTGCTGCTGCTGCTGCTGACGACGCCGGTAAGAGAATTTGAAATATGCAAAATAACAAAAAGGGAATACCTCAGAAAACTTTTGACACCTTGAGGTGCGCTCACATGGTTTAGCTGTGACAGCTTGTGCAACGCCTTATATATTGATTTATGGCCAGGCGGGTTGAAAATGATTGATTGATTGATGATAGAAGGAGGCGCGCTTCTTTCAACCATTAAATAGAGAGAGACACAAAACACGAAAAGAAATCATTGATAGACGTCAGTTGGCGGTGATCCTAGAGACAGACAAGAGCACATGATTTAAATAAAATAGAAAAAAAAAACAGAAGAAAGAATAGAAAGCATCAACAAAAAGGCAAATAACAATAATAGCAGAAAATATTTATTTGTTCATAAATTTATACAAGCGACGAGCCAGAAGATAGCACACAAAATCCCACCAAATCGTTTTGTACGTCTATATCTTGTATGGTATGCAGTGTACAGTGGGTACTAGAGTTTGTACAACAAGATGAGAGGTTCAAAATAATGAAAATGTGTACCAGCTCATATCGCTTGTACCACTGTACTGCATACGGCAATGCGAAATTGAATTACTTTAAAAGAGTCTGGCGGCTTTTCCAAGTCTCCCGACCCACTGTGCGGTGTGCCAAAAACATTTTTTTTGTGGGCGGCGGCATTTCCTTTAGTCCCCTCTGGAGGAGGAGGAGGAGGAGAAAGGAATTAACTTTCCCACATGGCCTTTTTAAATTGGTTTTGGTTTCAATTGTCTGCCGTCGTCATTGTCTGCTGCTGCTGTTCTTATCCCATGACCTTGAAATTTGAATTTTTAATTTTTTCTAAATTAAATTAAACAAAATTACATTTTATCAACAACCTTTGGTTACCCCAAATCCAAGTGATTAATTAACTTTTCAAGTTTCATTTAATTTATATATCAAAATCTCATACATTACCCATCCCATCCCATCCACATGGTGCCAGGAAAAGTTGTGTCTTTCACTCTCTGTGTGTGTGCATGTCAAACTTAATTTGCCATTTATTGTTTATACTAGAAAGTTGAAGCAAGAAAAGCGAAAACAAAATCGAACCAACAAACGAAGGAGAATATTCTAGGGTGGAGTTTGGTCTACAACTTGATTATATTAAAACACAACCAAGAAACCTTAAAACCTCTCTAAACTTAGTTAATTGACCAGATGTAGAGGCGGCATTTCCCAGGCACCGCTCCTCGCCCACGCCGACTGATGCTAATGAAAGAAAGAAAGGTGCCAATTCAATGAGGTACAACCGCTTGAACACCACTCTTGTCTCGAAAAAAAAAAAACAAATCAAAATCAAAACTTTCACGACTTTTCACTTGCCGCCGCCGCCACCGACGCCGCTTTTCACTCGCTCTCCTACAGAGAGCAGCACCACTTTTGACATTTTCCCTAACCACTTTTATTGATTTTCATTTTCAAAGTAACTTTCCACTGTTGTCGGCGGCAACGGCGACGACGACAAGTTGCAATTGCGTTTTCCAAAAAATGCAAATCCATAATCAACTTTTTGCGATTTGTTTGTTTGTTTGTTTGCTCTGACTGCGATAAACAAACTCTTGTCTATTTTTTTTTTCGCTGTCAAGGTCGTTCTTTGGACGTGCCGGTACTTGTTATGTTACCCGCCTTCTTCCCCCACAAACAAAAGTTTACTTTCCGGCCTAAGCTGGCATTTCCTTATTAGCTTGTTTGGACTTTTATCTGAATATAACAAAGTTTAACCCTTAAATGGTGAGAGTTGAGGAAACATTAACCGTTTTACTTTTCACTTTCGCAAAACTTTGGCGTTTACAAATCGGTTCTTATTTTATGGATTAAGCGAAAATGAGAGTTTAGCTGATAATGTTAAAAGAAGAAGAAAATCTTGAATTCCTAGAATTGGCAGCTAGTACGGTTCCCGATCTTCTACAAAATTTTAAAATCGATAATATCAAAACTTACCAAATCGATGTTTGATAAGCCGGTTCCGCCAAATATCAATTTATCGATTAGTCATTATTCTATATAAATCTCTGAACAAATGCCAGATACCTTTAAAGCAATAATGCTTGGGGAAGTCAATTTCCATGTTAGACCCGAAATTCTATGGAATCGATTCTATAACATTCTTAATCAAAGCTCACAGGATTTGCTCTTTTATACCCTTTCAGAGAGTATTATAAAATTGTACAGCATAGAAAGAAGCATCTCCTACCACATATAGTATATGTATTCTTGATCAGCACTACGAGCTGAGTTTATTTAACCGGTACGGCTGAGACTATGCTTCCTCCTCCGTCAGTTTGAAAGCTATCATTACCAAACTTTGCTGCAAGTCTTTTGGTACAAATACGCTGCACATTTGTCGGAATCTGCCGGTTTCGCCGACTATAGCATATAGCTGTCATAGGAACAATCGGTCGAAAAACTGTTTTAAGTAAGAAAACCTTTTTTGTTTTCAATGGAAACGCCTCCAAACTCCGTATATACTAGTTTTCTATGCTTCTTCATGATTCTGCCAAGTTTGGTCGAAATCGGACATCTATATAGTATAGCTGCCATAGAAAAGTAAGGTTAGAAAAATAGTCTTAGTGAGAAAAACTTTTTTGTTTTCAATGTAAACCTCTTCAAAATTGGCATATATTTATTTCATAAACTTTTGCACAATTCTTTAAAGTTTTGTCAAAATCCATAAGTTATAGCTGCCATAGGAACGATCGGTCGAAATATTGTTTTAAGTGGGGAGACCTTTTTTATTTTCAATGGAAACGCCTCCTTACTTTGTATTTCTTAGTTTGCAGTGCTTACCCATGACTCCTCTAAGTTTGGTTGAAATCGTACATCTGTATGGTATAGCTGTCATAGAAAAGTGGAAGCCGAAAAGTAATCTTAGTAAGAAAAACTTTTTTGTTTTCAATGGAAATGTTCTTTGAACTTGCATTTATTTATTTAATATGCTTTCACACAATTGTACAAAGTTTTGTCAAAATCGAACAACTATAGCATATAGCTGCAGTGCGAATGATCCGTCGTAAAAGAAGTTTAGTTCAGAAAACTTTCTTGTTTTACATAAAATAGACTCCAAATTTCTTACATTTTCGTTTGTACGGCGTTTGCATGATTCTACTAAGATTGGTCGAAATCGGACATCTATATAGTATAGCGCCCATAGAAAAGTTAAGTCCGAAAAGTAGTCTTAGCTAGAAAAAGGTGCTGCATGGCCGAGCCAAAGATAATATTCCTCTACTTACCTCTGTTATTAGTTAGTAGTAGTAACATAGCATACTTTAAAAGTCATTTAGCACGATAATCTTTGAGTGTATCACTGTGACGTACAGACATATGTCTATGATTGAAATCGAACTATATAGATCTTTTAACATTTATCAAGTGAACCAATAAAGCCATGGTATTCATTATACTCTGTACCGTAGGTACAGAGAGTATTATAAGTTTGTTCAAAAGTATGTAACATCCAGAAGGAAGCATCTCCGACCCCATAAAGTATATATATTCTTGATCAGCATCAACAGCCGAGTCGATATAGCCATGTCCGTCTGTCCGTCTGTCCGTCCGTCCGTCTGTCTGTCCGTATGAACGCACAGATCTCAGAGATGGTAAGAGATAGAGGCTTGACATGTATGGGACATATGCTTCTTATGTCTGCAGGCAGATCAAGTTTATTTTCAATTTTGGCCACGCCCCCTGCCGCCCCCGCAATTTAGAAAAAACGTCATATCTCCCACGGTTTTGAAGATAGATGGCTTGTTCCTTCTGGACATATTTAGTTATTAGGATAACTTATCGATCCGCCAAAGGAATGAAGAAGATCGGATGAACGGTTTTCGAGTTATGATCAAAAGACAAATTTTCTTGGTACAGAGTATGTTATAGTCGAGCTTGACCGACTTTTTTTCTTGTTTTTCTGATAAGTCGTTACAAAATATATCTATTATTGACTTTATAACGCCACATGATACTGTCTTATTGAATTCTTGTTGACAAGCCTAGTTCCTAATGATACCATTTTCCAATGGTTTGTTTTATTTGAAATGTTTACCAATTGAACTAACTCTATTTTATTTCTTTTCTTACAGGTAAGCGTTTCCATTTTGACTGTAAACTTATCAAACCGAGTAAGTGAGTGAAAATTAGTGAGTTTTAAGTCTTAAAATGGCCTTTGGAGAATAGGAAAGCTAATTCGAGGGTGTCAAATGCTTATAAATTAGGTTTAAATAGATTCCACCTAGTTGGGAGACAAACCCGAAAAGTATGTGAAAACAGAATCTACAATAAGTATTACCCTCGAAAGGAACTATGAAAAAATAAAACTAAGTAAGAAATGTGTATAATACCTGGGAAACGCTTCACGAGGCTGAACCAATAAAAAGGTATACCATAACTTTTGATATTGACAAACAATCGGTGCACCTAATGCTGCGACTTAGTCAGCGGAAAAACCCCACAATTAACTTTTTTCATTCACAAAAGCGACTTCCAAACGTTTCCATTAAAATGAAAATATAATTATATTATATTTTTCACTCAGAGATTTAGCTTCAAAATGTCTGGAAATTAATTAGACAAAAATACAAATTGCTATTAAAATTTATTAGGGAATTTCCATTGAGTAAAAGTGAATATTGTGAGTGGGCGACGAAATATTCTCATCAAAATGCAAAATATACCTACTTAACTTATATTTCATAAGACAGACTACAAAATTAGTCATTAATTTATACAAATTTCTAGCAATTTGATTCATTGAGTACAATTTAATCACAATAAATTGTATATTCCTAAAAATAAGCCACATAATGAACTTCAATCTCTTCAAGAGATTAAAAACAGGAATGTGTATTTTATGAATGAACTAAAGACAAAGAGCTTGATTATAAAAAAAAAAACTAATAAGACGCAATGTGTGTGTATTTTTTTAATTGAATGAAATGAAATGAGAGAAATAAGACACACAAGTGAAAAGATTGCGCTGGGTTTACCATAAGGGAGGAACAGAAAGAAAAATACAACAAAACCAACAAAATGCAAAGCATTTTCAAAAGAGAACGGAAATGATTGGAATGACCGACCATAGTACAAAAGCTGATGACCTGACTTCCATTAATTTTCCTTATGAATTGGCAAACAGCAGGTAATTAGGTGCAAATTAGGTCCTTCCCGTTTCTAACTATGTCTAAACGAATTAGGCTACAAAAAAAACAAAAGCTTCGTTGTGATAAGAAGAGTGCATTTTGTCACGCACATTTGGAAACGATGGCTGGCTGGCGGCTGGCTACCACGTCACAGGGCCCACAGGGCAATCCACACTTGTTGGATTCAAATACGCCAAATGAAATGCGTCACACGGATTTAAGAGGTTGATCCAGACAAAGGACACAGCCAAGTGGGTGCAGGTGGCAGGTCAGGGGGTCATTCGAGCGACTTAAGGAGGTCAATTTTAAGCTGAATTTAATAACTAATGAATAAATTTGAACAGTTTCACGTCTGGTATGAAATTAGGGTGGATAATATTTTGTTTTCCTTCAAAGATGAAATTGATTTTTAAATGTTATATTGGAGCTAAAACTTTGTTATAAAGGTCCAAATCGGAGTTCGCTTCGTTCTGGTACTAATTGTTCCACTAAGACTTACCTACCCGATAAAAGAAATGCTACCTTTCAACATAAACTACTACTGATACACAGAAATTTCCTATCTTTCAAAAGCGGATATGATAAAGATGAATATGACCTGTTCTTTATATCAATTTGATGAATTTTCTGATCAATAGTATATTAATAAAATATAATAATAAAATTAATTAATAGAAAATGTAATATTCAATATCAGAATGATATTATTTAGCTTCAATTTGACATTTTTTAGCATCAAAATGATATGAAAAAAATTATAAGTCAAATTAATCAGTCCAAATTGAATTGATATTGACATTTTTTTTCTCTGTGTACAACTGATTTTGCCTAAAAGCAAGTACTTTAATGATTTTAGCCTGTAGTTTACCCCAATTTATGTTTTTAAGCGGATTGGGCGGGTGGTGAGTTAAAGCTTAAGCCACTTAAACAATGTCCAATCACAAAACAAGCAAGAAAGTCTATTAAAACCGACTATAATATACTCTGCACCAATGAAAGTATACAGCTGAAAGCAGCAAACATTCTTTTGCTTGTAACTTGACTATCCTTCATCTGGTCTTTAGCAATTTTTTTGGTGAATCGTTGATATTGTGCCATACAAGTCAAACCTCTATCTCCTACCATCTCTGAGATCTGGTTTTTCATACGATCAGGTCTATATCAGCTCGTTTTTTGACACTGATCAGGAATATATACATTTTATAGGGTCGAAGGTGCTGCCTTCTGGCTGATATCCTTTGTCACAGAGTATAATAAGACGCTTAACCCCCGCTTGACCATTGCGTCCCAAGTTAACCTAAAAGGCAATATATATATTATATATAAAGCAACGTCCAAGGGTCGAACTAATTCTTTTGATTTAACAAAAGACATGTAATTTTATATCTCTCCAGTTGTTGATTTTCCAATTTGTTGCTATCGTTTTTTTTGTCTTACTTATTTTTTTTTTTTTTTTGCATTGTGCCTACAACTTGAAGCCGGTTTTGTCTTTGTCTTCATTTTTAGCTATTTTGCCGGTTTTTATTATTTTGTTTGGTCTTGTTTGTTCGCTAGTTGCCTTGTGCCTTTTGCCTTTGTGTGTTTATTAGTCATCATCATACACACTCACTCACTGAATTTAACAAGCAACTCCATTAAAGTCTCTTCACCCTTGCCCCAGACCCCGCTCTTTTGTTTCTTCGTCTTTGTTTGCCAATTTTGAATATTTTTTATTCGTTTTTTTTTTTTGTGGATGACAAAGAGTGTGAGCCCAGCTGTGTGTGGAGTCAGAGTCAGAGGCTTCAACAGCTGTTTTGCAGTCGGGCCGGTGACAACGCCCACATGGTATCCACACACATAGACATACAAATCCATACAGATAGAGAGGAAGTTAAGCGAATTTCGTGGGTTGTTTGCCAAGTATTCAACACCTTTGGGGGGAGGTATTGAAAGGAAAAGAAAATACAAGAAGACTGCTATCATGTATGGCTTCGATTCGAACCCAATTTTTCAGTTTACTTTGGAAGCAAATCCTGAAAGCATATACTTAATTTCATCAGGTCCCGTCCCGACATTGACCATTAACAATTATCTTTTCGAATTTGCAGCCTCGTCTTTTTGCCATTTATGCCTTTATATTGCTGTTTTTAAGTCTAAGCCAACTTCACTTGCTTTTATGACCATTTTTTACAACCATAAAAAGGCATATAAAAATTGCATTTCGCCCCTGACTTCAACTTTAGGCAACTCTGGCTCAACCAACGAGAGTTTCATTTTTAGCTCCCTTTGTTCATTTGATTTCATAGCTTTGCTTGCTGGTCATTATCTATTTACCAAAAGTGTGTGCCGCAGTCAACTGCAAGTGTGTATGAGTGTAGTATCTAAACTTGTTCAGAACACTTCAATTCGATTTGATTAGTTACTTATGCTCAGCTGCTGAGAGTCGAACGAAATTATCTTCTTCAAGCTCCATAAGACAGCTTCGTGTGTTTTTCTCAAAGAATATGTCTTTTGCTCAGAGATGAAGCGATTCTGATGAACTTGTATCAGTCATTTAGACGAGCAGACAGCACAAATCTTTGTTATGAATCCGAAAATAAAGTTACTTAAGTCGTCAAATGAAAATGAAATAAGAACCAAAAGAAGAATTATCCAAAAATTGTTTCACAAGCAATTGAACACTAATTCTGAAATTATTCTTTAACCGCTAGTCAAGAAAAGTAAAAAAAAATCCCTCAGGTGTTCTTTTTTTCCGAATTCGGTTAATGGGAATTGGTAAGAGATTCAATATTTGGATTTTTGAAAAAGGGAAGAGTTCTCAATTACAAATTTGTATATTTTCATTGAAATTGAATTGAAAATTGACTCTGGCCTGTACAAAGAGATGTACCTTTAGATCAGGGGTGCCCAGTAGCTTCTTATGAGCGCATTTTTACTTACTCAAAGAAAGAATCAAAAACTACTACAAGAAAACGAAAAAGAAATCGACTACTGCCGGTTGGTTGTGTGTGTGCTTGTGGCTGATACAGCGCTGTCCGCAAGAGCATAGGAGAGAAAGAGTAGAGAGACACATACGCTATTTTTTGTTGCAATTTTGTTTTGCGACAGCCCTCTGCGCACGGCTGAAGCGTTCGCGCATTACAACAACATAAGCGCATGAAGCGTATAAAGCATGGACATCGCTGCTTTAAATCTACATAGTTATTACAGTACAAACTTCTGTTGAAGGACGTTCTGTTGTTTGCACTTTGCACTTTAACTACAAATCTTCAGCTGCCTTCTCATATCAGAAGTGTTGTAAATGGTAGGGAATTCCAGGGCCACATTAGTGCAAAATTCGACGCAAAAATCAAGAGGCTAAATTTGACCGTTGTAGCTTACCATTAAGCCTCACTGTATTTAGGTAAGAGAGATTTTCTTACATTCGGATTATATTTGCAACTTAGCCTTTTTATTGGAATTACTTATTTTCCTTCCTTCCGTACTTGGAAAGAGTATTTCCCTATGCATAATGGGTTATCAAACGGTTTATGGATGGAATCAAAAGTTGTTTACAATTCCAGACTTTTGAATCAAGAATTTTGTTCCAAGTTAATACCTATTTTGATAATAAAAAAAAGTACGAAAAAGGTGCAAGAAATGCAGAAAAGTCATAAATCAATACCAAACACGGTATCTTCCACAGACTCTTTACTCTCAGCTAATCCATTTTGATTCTTTATCACTTTTCGGTTGCATTTTGCAGTTAATTTTTGTTTCCTTCGTTGCATTTTATTTGTACCCAATTAATAAATTACTAATTAAAATGCAACACTCTGGCTATGGCTCGACGGCGGCCGGCGCCTTGATGCTCCATTAATTTCGCATTAATTTTCTTCACGCGCGAAAATGTGAAATTAATTAATTTACTTTGCCTAATTATTGTGTGAGCTTCTCCCCACCTTTGAAAATAAATAACAAACAAAAAAATGACAGCAAATATAAGCGCACACAAAACTCATACGTACATTGTTCGTATACATATGTATGTATGTGTATGTATGTGCATCTCAGGCCAAGGAAAAAATTTAATTAAAATTAAATAAATAAAATTGTTGGCGCAGAAATGCTTGAAGAGAGGCGCTAGGCAAATGTAAATTAAATGAACAATTTCTTATTATTGCAATATTTTTATACCCTTGCAAAGGGTATTATAATTGTGCCCAGATGTTTGCAACGCATAGAAATATTCATTTCCGATCCCATAAACTATATATATATTCTTGATCAGGGTGACGAGCTGAGTCTATTGAGTTTTGTCCGTCCGTCCGTCTGTTTGTCTGTCTGTTTCTACGCGAACTAGTCTCTCAGTTTTAAAGCTATCGAGCTGAAATTTTGCATAGTCTTCTTTTTGCTGCACACTACTAATATGCCAGAGCCGACCGGATCGGAAGACCATAACTCATAGCTCCCTTAGGAACAATCGGTCGGAAAACTAGTTATACTCTGTACCGTAGGTACATAGAGTATTATAAGTTTGTGCAAAAGTATGTAACATCCAGAAGGAAGCATCTCCGACCCCATATAGTATATATATTCTTGATCAGCATCAACAGCCGAGTCATGTCCGTCATGTCCGTCTGTCTGTCCGTATGAACGCACAGATCTCAGAGATGGTAAGAGATAGAGGTTTGACATGTATGGGACATATGCTTCTAATGTCTGCAGGCAGATCAAGTTTATTTTCAATTTTGGCCACGCCCCCTCCCGCCCCCGCAATTTAGAAAAAACGTCATATCTCCCACAGTTTTGAAGAGAGATGGCTTGTTCCTTCTGGACATATTTAGTTATTAGGATAACTTATCGATCCGCCAAAGGAATGAAGAAGATCGGATGAACGGTTTTCGAGTTATGATCAAAAGAAAAATTTTCTTGGTACAGAGTATTTTATAGTCGGGCTTGACCGACTTTCTTTCTTGTTTTAGTATGAAAAACTTTTTTCGTTTCAATGGAAACGTCTCCAAACTTTGTAATCGTAGGTTTTCTATGTTTTTTCTATAATTCTACCAAGTTTTATTAAAATCGGGCAACTATATGGTATAGCTGGCATACAAAAGATAGGTCTGGGTTAGAAAAACTTTTTTGTTTTTAATGGTAGCATCCTGAAATATTGTATATGTTTGTTCCACATGATTTCATATATTTTTACAAATTTTTGGTCAAATCGGATGACTATATCAAATAGCTCCCATACGAACGAACGGTCGGAAAATGGGAATAAGAGTATTTTTGGAAATTATTTAAGCGAGCACTTGCAAGGGTATAAAAACTTCGGCACAGACGAAGTTAGCTTAGCTTTCTTGTTTTCTGTGTATTTGCCTCTTTGGGATACCGTAGAAGAGTGTGGATAGGCAGGGGTATGCAGAGTATGCAGGGAAAAATTTTACAGTAGGTTAATTTATTTCTGATAATTGTTGAAGAACGATAACTAAGAAAAACTATTTCTATACCCTTGCAGAGGGTATATAAAAATTGTAAATTTATGGTTCGAGGTTTTTGGAAGAAGGTTTTGGTTCGAACCTTGGTTCGGTCCATGTTTTCCCCAACTTAAATAGAGAAGCAATATTATGTGAATTATATTCAAAATTGCGCACAGAATTTTAATCACTCAAATTAAGTTTCACGTATTATGGACCTCCTTTTCTTTAAAAACAATTTGATCGAATTTCCTTTCAACACTAACAAATTGTAGGGAATCCTTCTAGTCTGCTGATCCAATAGTTCTACATACTTTGTTCCCATTGCGTTGCGGTCGTTTGTCATTGCCAAAAAAACTATACAGCTAATAACATTCAGCTTCCGCACTCTGTCGTTTGATTCTATTGAGGATTTCATTTGCTATACACAAAATGTGCATAAATATATATTTTGGAGGCATCAGTACATAAATAAACTGACAAATTGTTGACCAAAACGTGAAATATTTTCTCAGAAAATGCATTAAATATTTCCTCACAAAATAAAAATCACGCAGGAGGTCAGTTAAAATTTCGATTTGTGTGGGAAATTTATTTAGTTTTTCCTTTTTTTTTTTTTTGTTTGTTTTGGTATTTGATTAAATGAATGATTTATTTATATGGCTAAACGCCGAGAGAAAACATTGCATATTTACAATTGCTTAAATGTTTTATGACATAGCAGCTTCCAATGATTTAGCTGTGCTGATGATTGCATTGATGTGAGTTGTGTTTCAGCCATTTAAGGTAGGTCGAGTTTTTTTTAGTAAACTACTTAAATTACACAAATGAAAAACCGGAAATGGTAAACAATTTGCCACATACGAAAAATTTAATCAATAAAATAATTGATGAAAAAATAAGATGGGGAAAAACAGGTGCTAAGGCTCGACTTCGCCCGCTTGCAATTTTGAAGGAGATTATGATTGGTTTGTTGCTTATCTGATAACAGCTCATGCGGACTGTTCCCTTCGGAACTGCTGAATATAATCGATTCAAAAAGACCGAATGTGAAATCGACGTTTCATTTTCAAATATTATTAGTTTTCATTCTTGATTGAAAAGAATTTAATCAGAATTCTCCAATTTTCTAGAAATCAGAACTTTTACTAACTTTATCGATCGAGTTCGAGTGCTTAATTCTCGAAATCTTTGTGATTTACAACCGGTTTTAGGATAAGATTTGCTAAATCTAAATCACAAGTTTTTTTTCTGAAAGTGTAATGGAGAAATAATAGGCTGTATATAATGTGTTTTATCTTATCCTTAACTCTTTTCAATCACAAGTCTAATTATTTTGCATACTTAAGTTGAGAAAAAAGTCCGTTAACCATTTACCGCATACACTTTAAGTTCATTTTCAACCACCTTATAAACAGAATCTTACAAACTTCCTAAGAGAGTGCGCTTCTATTTACATTACCAAAGGTCTATATAAAATAAATACATATTCTAGTCCCAAATTTTGGAAAAATTATATATAATATATTTTTATTGAAATTGTCCAGATGTCCGACCACATAAATTATATATATTCTTGATCAGCATGACGAGCTGTGCTGATTTAGCCTTGTCCGTCTTTTTCTATTCTATCTCCTCCATCAGTTTCAAAGCTATCGCAACCAAACTTTGCACGAAGTCTTTTGGTACAAATACGCTGCACATTTGTTGTTACCGGCCGAATCGGATGACTATAACATATAACTGCCATAGGAACGATCGGTCAAAAAACTAGTTCTAGTGAGAAAAACTTTTTTGTTTTTAATGCAAACGCCTCTAAACTCCGATTTTACTAGTTTTTAATGCTACTCCATGATTCTGCCAAGTTTGGTCGAAATCGGACACCTATATAGTATAGCTGCCATAGAAAAGTAAGGTTAGAAATCTTTTCTTAGAAAGAAAAACTTTTTAGTTTTTAATGCAAGCGCCTCTAAACTCCGTTTTTACTAGTTTTTAATGCTTCTTTATGATTCTGCCAAGTTTGGTCGAAATCGGACACCTATATAGTATAGCTGCCATAGAAAAGTAAGGTTAGAAATCTTTTCTTAGAAAGAAAAACTTTTTAGTTTTTAATGCAAGCGCCTCTAAACTCCGTTTTTACTAGTTTTTAATGCTTCTTTATGATTCTGCCAAGTTTGGTCGAAATCGGACACCTATATAGTATAGCTGCCATAGAAAAGTAAGGTTAGAAATCTTTTCTTAGAAAGAAAAACTTTTTAGTTTTTAATGCAAGCGCCTCTAAACTCCGTTTTTACTAGTTTTTAATGCTTCTTTATGATTCTGCCAAGTTTGGTCGAAATCGGACATCTATATAGTAAAGCTGTCATACAAAATTAGAGTCGAAAAAGTAATCTTGGTAAGAAAAACTTTTTTGATTTCAATGTAAACCTCTTTAAAATTGTCACATATTTATTTAATAAGCTTTCGTACAATTCTTCAAAGTTTTGTCCAAATCGGACGACTATAGGATATAGCTGCCATAGGAAAGATCGGTAGGGAAACTGGTCTTAGTGAGCAAAACTTTTTTGTTTTCAAAGAAAACGCCTTCCAACTTTGTATTTCTTAGTTCACTATGATTTCCCAGGATTCCACTAAGTTTGGTCGAAATCTAACATCTATATAGTATAGCTGTCATAGAAAAGTAAGGATAGAAAAATAGTCTTAGTAAAAAAAACTTTTTTGTTTTCAATGTTAACCTCTTCAAAATTGGCATATACTTATTTTATAAGCTTTCGCACAATTCTTCAAAGTTTTGTCAAAATCGGATGACTAAAGGTTATAGCTGCCATAGGAAAGATCGGTAGGGAAACTGGTCTTAGTGAGCAAAACTTTTTTGTTTTCAAAGAAAACGCCTCCAGACATAGTATTTCTTAGTTCACTATGATTTCCCATGATTCCACTAAGTTTGGTCAAAATCGGGCATCTATATAGTATAGCTGTCATACAAAAGTAGAGTCAGAAAAGTAGTTTTAGTGAGAAAAACTGGTTTGTTTTGGTGGAAATGTCGTTCAAATTAGTTAGAAAAGCGGGCTGCAAGGGTATACAAACTTCGGACGAGCCGAAGTTAATTTTCCTCTATTTTTCTGTTTTGTTTTCTGATTTAAAAAGTTCCTAAGAAGTTTTAGTAATTCACATTCACTTCTCACATGTGAGAATATTGAACTTTGTTGGACTTTAAGATGGTTAATACAAATTTGATCTAGTTTTGATTATTCAGATTGTACTTTTAAATAGTTACTAGGTCGATTGGTAGCTCTATCAAACTCCTGGGCCTCAGTATCCATTTGCCACCTTTCAGTTCCCAGGTTGTGGGTTAATGTTTGTCTGTCTCTTGGTAGCTTTATTTTAAGACAAATTTGTCTGCATTTATCTTAATAAGTTATTGCCCATTTCATACACGGTTATGGCATTTCCCCCACACACGTCAAAGATTTATTAAGTATACGACAGGTGATCCGCTTGAGTTATTTTTATTACATTTATGGGCATTTTGGGGAAATGGTAGACAAGCGTGTATATTCTAACCAATTGAGCAAATTTATTTAATTTTTTTTTTTTTGCTGAAATCTTATCAATTTGTTGTTTTGTCTTAGATAAGATTCACAGGGGCCCCCATCGATTATGCTTGTCTTAAGTGAATTCCGCTAAATGTTAAATGTATCAAACAGAAAAAAAATTGCTAAAATAAGTATTAAGTATTTTGTTGTCAGTTGGCGCCAGGGCGCTTAAAAAATCGCAGTCGGGGGAAGCAAAATGAGGTGGTTGGTGTAGGGGGTGTTGCACAGGGGCGCTCTTGCCTATTGCCAATTCTCTTTTGTTTCGGCTCGATCCCGGTGATTGACAGCAACAACAAACTGAGACAAGAAAACATTGAACAATTTTCAAAACATTTAAAAATAGTGCGCAAATTGCTATTTTTATATTATAGAAAATACTACAGAGAGACAGCCAGCGAGAAAGAGAGGATAGGGAGAGAGAGTGAGAGCGACAATAATAAATAATATCAAAACAACAAATTTGACAACAAAATACTTGGCGATCCACTTCTTATCAAGCTCTCTCGCTCTCCCAGTTACAAGCTTATTTTTACACGTGAGTTGAGTTGAGTCGCTTTTTGTGTGTTATCTCTCTTCCACTTGTACGTCTTCTAATTGCATTCTATTCCATCTTTCTTTTTATTTTCTCGCCTCTCCTCTCTCCGTGTCACTGTTGTTGTTGTTATTGATCGGTTATTTGTGCATTTGCACACATTATCGCCTTGTTTGTATTTGTTGCCTAGTTTCGCTAATAGCGAGAGAATAGAGAATAGAGAGAGAGAGAGAATACCTGCGACAACAACAATAACAAATGTAAACACGCTGTTTATTTATTTTTTATTGCGTTGTGGTTTTCAAAACTATTTAATAATAAATGTTAATTAATTACACTTTTTGTGGGAATCAAAGTTAATTTAAACATTTTTTTCAAATTAATCCATAGAAACACATTTATTTTCTTGTTTTTGTATACATTTTGGATGCAATTGAAGTTTTAAATACATTCATTTTACAGTTTTATGCGCACTGCACTCGTTTGCATACAGTTGAAGAGCCAGTGTGCTGTTCTTTACAGTTTTAGTGTCACTAACCACTTTTTCTTAGTGGTAAAAGTCTTTGCTAAAGCTTTCGTTCTAGTTGCCAACTTTTGAAACTGATTCAACGCCCTCTGGCGGCAATTGTCAGTGACCGTAGAAAGCTTTGTATTTATAAAAGTTTAGTGCAAAAAGCTTACAAAGCCGAAAAGTAGGCAGCAAATATGATATATATTTGTTTAAATTTGTTTGTTTTTAAACAAATTGAACTTAACTGTTGCCTACTACCATTAAAAGAAACAAAGAGTAAAATATTTCTAAAACATGCACATGTATTTAGTTGTGTTTGATTTGGCTAAGGGTTTTGTAGCAAATGAGATTAGTTCAATTGATTAATATATTACCATCGCTTATACACAAATACAAATTCATCAATTTTGCCCCTCAAGGTATACCATATTTAAGATTATTAATAATTATCAGGAAAATGTAAAAAATAGCCTCCATAATTATTAATATTCATAGATATAGCATAATTCGAGGGGCAAAATTCATGAATTTGTGTGTAAGAACGGGGTATATGACAATTTTAGTTTGGTGTACCTATTCCGATTTAATTAAAAGCTAACATTATGCAGAAAGTCAGTAAAAGTTGTTTTTTTTTTGGGTTTAAAATGACAATTCTAGTTTTTATACTCTGTACCGTAGGTACATAGAGTATTATAAGTTTGTGCAAAAGTATGTAACATCCAGAAGGAAGCATCTCCGACCCCATAAAGTATATATATTCTTGATCAGCATCAACAGCCGAGTCATGTCCGTCATGTCCGTCTGTCTGTCCGTATGAACGCACAGATCTCAGAGATGGTAAGAGATAGAGGTTTGACATGTAAGGGACATATGATTCTTATGTCTGTAGGCAGATCAAGTTTATTTTCAATTTTGGCCACGCCCCCTCCCGCCCCCGCAATTTAGAAAAAACGTCATGTCTCCCACAGTTTTGAAGATAGATGGCTCGTTCCTTCTGAACATATTTAGTTATTAGGATAACTTATCGATCCGCCAAAGGAATGAAGAAGATCGGATGAACGGTTTTCGAGTTATGATCAAAAATTTTCTTGGTACAGAGTATGTTATAGTCGGGCTTGACCGACTTTCTTTCTTGTATCACTTGAAAAACATGAGTTGCCATCAGAGTGAATGGTTCAATGTGCTCTTCTTTCAGCACTTTTCCTTCATTTGTAGGTATTTGGCTGAAATGGCAGCTATTCAAGGCCTTAAAGGTGCATGTAGGTAGGTTTAAGCGAGCCACCCTCTACTTAGCAATCAAAGGTGCCGTCGATTGCTCGCCTTTTTCTTGCTGCAGATCTCAACCAAGCTTGTTCCAAGCGTCGCACTGGAATGCCAGGGCGATGTCTGAGAAGCCATTCCATACCAGCGGTATGCAATGTGTTCAACAAAATGCTGTCGTCGATTGATCGCCTGTTCTGACTTTTCGGGTGCTCAAGTGCAGCAAGTTAAGGCGATTGTGGGACAATAGATTATCGAGTTTGAAGAAACTAGCTTATTGGCAATTTTGTAGCTATTCTGTCTTCGCTGGGCATGTGTCTCTCTTCTTTTTCTCTTGCATTTTGCAGAATTGAACACAACTGGAAATAATTATACGTTTGCATCTGTAATATTTGTTGTTGTGCTTCGAACATCAGAGAAACGAATTCGAAATCGGAGAATCGGAGAAATTTCAATGAAACGAATTTTCTCTTTCGATTTCTTGTGGTTGTCATTTCTTTAGAACTTTTATTTTATATGTATTGGTGACTACGCGAGCTTTCGAAGCTTTTGCTCGCAATGAAGGGCTTCAAAAGAATCTTTTGTGGTCTCAAATCGAAGACCTGACACAAATAGATCATTGGAGGCCTAGGTGAATAGTACAAGTTGAATATTGCTTAAATTAGTTAATTAAATGAATAAAAAAACTGACAATTAAACCGCCAGTATTGTCGATTCTCATAATATGATCCTACCTTATTTTAGAATATTTTTTTTTAGTATTGATTTCGATAAATGAATTTTCTAACCAAAAAACTTGTCTATTTTTCTCATTGCAGGTAAGCAAATTGAAGTATTTCTCCCAAATTTGTGGCTTGTTCTTTTGATGTGGTCCTAAGTGTGAGTAAATGTAAAACTTCCCTTTCCCTACACTTGCAAAACAAACATCTCCCTCTCTCTCTCTCTCTCAATCATTCTCTCTCTCTCATACTTATTAATAAATCTCCTGCATAAGCAACTAACTTGTATATAATTAATTCATTTGTAAACATTTCTTGTGGTAAATTTTGCATTCGCATTTGTTGTTATTTTGTGTCACTGCTTTTTCTTTTTCTCTTTCTCCAATTATGCAATCCTTTTGCTGCTGTCCTTACAAGCTAATTGTGCTGTCAAATCAACCAAAAAGAAAAACATTACGTAAAATAATTGAAAACAATTGGCAAATAAATTTTATTTTGGGTAAAAGTAGGCAGCCGATGAAAATGTGTAGATAAACAAAACAAAAACAAAAAAAAGCCAAGCGGCAAGCGATTAATTTGCCACTTTTAGCCACAGCTTCTCTGAGGAAACTGGAAATTTTCTTTCTTCAACTTATCTGCGATCGAGCTGTGCGGCGTTTCCACAGGCTGCTGGCCAAGCCAGCTCCTCCATTCACCTAATTTTTGTGTTTTGAACAACAACAAACTTTTATTTCCTAGTCAGTTGGCCACTCCAACAAAACTGCAACAATGGCACATAATTTTATGCTGAAAGCGAAATCCGTGGAGAGGACACTTCATTTTGTTAACTGATTTAACAAAATATTTTTGCACATTTTTTTTCTCTCTCTTCCTTTTCATATAAAATTATCAATTAACAGCAACAAAATCGGTTTCACCCCACACAGCCTCCTCTTTTGGTGGCCGAGTTTGCAGGCAGCAGACAAAAGAAAAGTTGTTGTTTATTGTGGCTTTGGCTTTGCGCCGTCTCTGTTGCAATTGTTGTAGTTGTTGTTGTTGTTGTTTTCTACCCGGATATGTCATGAGTGACTGAGTGCTGAAATAAAAAAAGAGTCAAAACACAAACTGCAACTGCGAAAACTGAAAATCTCTGCTTTAGCCTTAGCCTCTGTGTGTGTGTGTGTGTGTGTGTGTGTGTGTGTTTTGGGTAAAAGTTGTCGCAAGATCTACCATGCCTCGTTGGACTTTATTTATTAGTATTTCTTTTTTAGAAATGCGATTGGGCATTCCCATTTTCAGCCACGTCATCGCCATCATCATCATCATCATCATTAAACACACAAAAACTTTAAAGCGGAAATGTTTTTAGCAAACATTTTTCAAGAATTAATTGCCACCAAGTAAAAATGTAATTGACATCTAAAGGGACCACAGCTTCGTCTGCTTATTTCGCTTTAGGACCAGTTTGTTTGTTGTTGTTGTTGATGTTGATGTTTTTTGAGAATTGGAGCGCATCCACATGATGTTACCGCAAATGTTGCATAAGATTTCACTGGAAAATTAAATGTAAACAACATGTTGCAGTTGATCTGGGGAAAATTAAAATATTTTTTGACTCTTTGTGATTTGCAAGAAGTAGAAAATTTGAAAACTTGACCAAAACCCCATAAAAACTCGACCCAATTCCGAATTTCGAATTTCGTTTCTATACCCTTGCAGAGTAACGCATAGAAGGAAGCATTTCCATCCACATAAAGTATATATATTCTTGATCAGCATGACGAGCCAAGTTTATTTAGCCTTGTCCATCTATTTCTATGCTAAATCCTCCGTCAATTTTAAAGCTATCGACACCAAACTTTGCACAAAGTCTTTTGTCAAAAATATGCTGCACATTTGTCGAAACCAGCCAGATCGCATGACTATAGCATATGGCTGTCATACGAACGATCGGTCGAAAAACTAGTTTTAGTGAGAAGAACTTTTTTGTTTTCAATGCAAATGTCTCCAAACTTCATATTTACTAGTTTTCTATGCTTCTTCATGATTCTGCCAAGTTTGGTCGAAATCGGACATCTATATAGTATAGCTGCCATAGAAAAGTAAGGTTAGAAATATAGTCTCAGTAAGAAAAACTTTTTTGTTTTCAATGTAAACCTCTTCAAAATTGACATAATTTCATTTTATGCTCTTTCACACAATTCTATAATAATTTGTCGAAATCGTATGACTATAGGTTATAGCTGCCATAGGCATGATCGGTCGAGAAACTAGTTTTAGTGAGAAAAACTTTTTTGTTTTCATTGAAAACGCCTTCAAACTTTGTATTTCTTAGTTTGCTATGGTTTTCCATAATTCCACTAAGTTTGGTCGAAATCGGACATCTATATAGTATAGCTGTCATAGAAAATAAGAGTCTGAAAAGTAGTCTTAGTGAGAAAAACTTTTTTGTTTTCATTGGAAATGTTCTTAAAAAAGGCATTTATTTATATGATATGCTTTCACAGAATTCTACAATGTTTTGTCAATATCGGATGACTATGGCATATAGCTGCAGTACGAAAGATCGATGGAAATAGAAGTTCTATTGAGAAAAACTTTTTTATTGTGAAAGGAATTGACTTCAAATTTCTTACATGTTCGTTTGTTAGGATTTTGCGCGATTCCACTAAGTATGGTCGAAATCGGACAACTATATAGTAAAGCTCCCATAGAAAAGTAAGGTACGAAAAGTAGTTTTAGTTAGAAAAACGTGGTGCAAGTGTTTACTCTACTTTTTCTTCTCTTAATAATCTGTAAACTTCAAAGTTTATACGGTTTCGTCCACAAATTTGGGCGTAGTTAACTCGGTAATCTTTAACTTTAGATTTTTTATATATTTTTATAGGAAGTCAAGACAAAAATAAGTAATAATGTCTGGCAAATCCGACTCTGTACCAGCAAAAGTGTATGCTCAGTGCAAGTTTGTATGCTATTAGCAGTGCTGCCACTGCGCTGCAGCAGCAAAAACATTCTTATGCTCATAAAGTTCATCCTAAAGTTCGGATAAAGATCCATCTAAAATACTGGTAGCTAAATATGACCAGAAGAAACCAACCTTCTAGCTAAAAAGCTGTAAAAGATGAGTCGAATTTTCAATATGCGGAGGCTGAAAGGGGCGTGGCAGAAATTGAAATTAATTTGATCTGCCTATAAGTATAAGAAGCTTATGTCCCTCACAAGTCGAACCTCTATCTCTGATATCAAAGAGACGAAGAGAAATATATATACTTTATAGGGTCGGAGTTTTACACAAACTTATTAACAGAGTATACCTTTGTTACAGAGTATGACAACATAATGCTGAAATCACCAAAAATATCTTAAATCACTCCTGTTCAGTCCAATCAAGGCACCCATCTGGCTCAGAGTGTCCAAAAACTCTTCCCCCTAAGCCGAATTTTATATAACAGTCGTGCTTTCAACTTCTGACCCCCTGAATCGATCACTGATCACTTTCACAAATCACTCACGAAAGTCATTCAACGAAACGCAACACTATTTGACCCAGTTGTGTGGCACGAACCTTTTACACTTCCCCTACTCTTCCTCCTCCTCCTCCTCCCACCCTTAATCCCAAATTTTTTTAAGTCTCAATATTCCAAAATATTTGGAATTTGTCGATAATTATTTCTATCTGCTTCTACCTCTTCTTCTACTTTCATTTTTTGATTTACGCGACTGTTTTGCAACACTGTTCTTTGCGCTTTGCAATACTACTACCAAAACAAAACAAAAAAAAAAACCAAACAAAAAAACCTGCCAGCTTTATACCCGCCTCGATCTCCACCCTACCGAGCCACAGCAACATCAATCGGAAACGTGCTTTTAGTAATCCTCATATAGCCACACCCTCTGCCGATGTTTATCGATTAAATCCCAATCTGTATTACTACGATAAAACGAATTCGGGGCGCAGTTCATTTTGTGTGGACGAATCGCTGTGGCCCACAAACACCACAGTTAGCGATACAAATCTGTATACCATGCCGAATAACGAAGAGGATTACGAGGAGGCTGTCGATCAATTTTCACCCACTCTGTACAATCGGGGAATGGGAACGAGTCGTGCCATAGCCATACCGATTAGTGCTGGAAATAGTCCGCAACATCAGCGCAACACCGTTTCCACAGCGTTCAGTGCGAGTCCCACCAACTATGCGCATCCGTATTCCCCGTTCTATGCCAGTTCACCGGAAACGCTATACTCACCTGGTCAAAGTGCAAGCGGTGGAATGGTTGCTCCACCGGCGCCTCCCACTACTACTGCTGCTGCTGCTCCTCCACCACATTCACATCTCTCGTACAGCTATGATCCTGCCTTTGGTGCTGCCATACATCGTTTACAAGTTCCTGCCGATTTGATACACCGAAGACCCCGAACACCGTTTGAGTGTGCCCAAGTGATGGCCGCAATGGCAGCGGCGGCTGGTTCAGCTGGCACCGCCTCAACGACCCACATCAACAGGTCGGCAAACTGGTTGCGGGTCCTTTCTGCAATTCTTTAACTATTTAAACTTCCTGTCTGTGTCGCATCTTTCTGAGTGTGCTTAAGTCTAACCTTGCTTGCTTTTTTGGGAACAATTGCACGTGGTGTATTGCACACACTTTAACACACCAATTTGTTGCTAGTGTCTTGTGAAGTTTTGTTCAAAGAAAATGGAATGGTTTAAATTTTTGATTAATATTTAAAGCGGTTTATGGGTATATATGATCTATTTGGTTTTAACACTCAACAAAGGGTCACAAACTTACAAAAAATGTAAAATATGATGGGGGGGAAAAAATACAGAGACTAAAACCGCTAAGAAAAGGGAAGTCTATGTTGGTATATAGCTATATATCGGTGATGCAATACAAATAAGATTTCTACATTATTAAAGATTTATATCGGTTTTGAAAATGTTTTAACTGGATTCTGATGAGATATGAAGTAGTTTTTAAAAGCCGATTCTATGGTTAAATCCGCGTCTTTCAGAAAATACATTCCGTTTTAAATCAGTTCATGTGAAATATATTTAGAATTGATGGCCCATTTCATTTCCGGAATAAAGAAACCATTGAACAGTTTGTGAAATAATTCACTTTTATGTAGGGACTCTCTAATTACCCAGTTTCAGAAAAGATCCTTGATAATTTAAAAGATTTGATCAACGATTGATCGGAGCTATAATCAAGCTCTGGTACAACATTTAAGTGGTTTACCAAAAGCCACACAAAAGAAACTAAAGATCCACTTGCATTGGATAGTTGGTGATATCCTTTGATCTCAAGTATATTCATTTTCCATGTCATTTGGATGATTTTCAGCTTTGATGGAACTTTATTCCATTGGAATTTAAGATCTATTTAACATTAAATGGAATTTCAAGAATGGATATTAAAAAATAATATTCGAAATCGGCCCTAAAATATTTATAAGTAATTAGATATGTTTAGTTGCACATTTAAGTCTCTTAACTTGCAAAAATTCGCTAATGGACCAATTGATTTTAGATAATTTGATTAATTACGATAACGACGAGCAGGATTTAGTATATTAAAATCGGTGGTTGAAGTAATGTAATACGATGGCTGATATATGCGAGTTGCAGATCTGCTATTTAGTTTTTTTTTTCGGAAATTTCTACTTTAACCACCACTGGTTGACAAATATTACTCCAAGCTATATTTTCTCAGAGTTTATTGTATTAGTTTAACTAATTCTTCGCTCGACATATATTATCTAGATGAAATTGGTTACCGGTTGTCGATGTTATTAGCGACTTTCTGTGCAAACATCGACTATCTAGTATTTTTTTTCATACCCGTTACTCGTAGAGTAAAAAGGGTATACTAAAGTCGTGCAAATGTATGTAACAGGCAGAAGGAAGCATCTCCGATAACATAGAGTATATATATTCTTCATCAGCATCAATAGCCGAGTCTATATAGCCATGTCCGTCTGTCCGTCCGTCTGTATGAACACCTAGATCTCAGAGACTAGAAGAGCTAGAGCAACCATATTTTAGATGTAAGACAGATCAAGTTTGTTTCAAATTTTGGCCACGCCCCCGCAATAAAAATTGTTGAATAACTCCTACAATTTGTAAGCTATCGAGCTCATATTTGGCAGTATGCACTATGTTGCCAATATGTGCAATCTCACAAATTTTAATAGAGATTGGATAATAAATGTCATAGTTAAAAAACCGTTGCATACTTATCTGAGACGCATGAGGTTATTAAACACTAATTGCCTTGAGTAACGGGTATTTCGAAGTCGGGCAGGACCGACTTTAACTTACGCTCTCGTTATACCCTGTTCACAAACTTTTGCATGAAGGTAGATGTATGCCGTACGCAGATCAAGTTTGTTTCAGATTTCGGAAATTCCCCCCCATCGCCCTCTTATCGCCAGAATACCGTCAGATCCTAGACCTAAAAAACCGTCAGATCCACAATTTTTATACTCTGTACCAAAGGTACATAGATACCGACCCAAAGGTCTTGACCGACTTTCTTTCTTGTCAAATTAGAGCCTTGTGGTTTGGTATACATAAAACTAGGACCAATATCTATATATTCTAAAAAGTTCACTCAGAGCTGCTGTATGAAAAATCGCTAGAAACGCTATAAAATCTGAATGGACTCTTAAGCTAGTTTGAAAAGCTACAGAATGATCTTTTCCTCTATGAGTCATGCATCAAAGCTTCACAGACTAAGCACTATATTACATGATCTATACATACGCATCATTCTGATAAATTATAAGCACTCTATATAAACTTAATTCGGCATGTTTTTTATGGCAACAAATTCTCTTCATTATAAGTGTGTGTGTGTGTGTTTTAAAATGGTACAGCATGTCATTTTCAATTATTCTAGAATTAAGTGAATATTAACACCGTAAATTTAATATCAAAATGTATTTGGTTCAAAGAACTCACATCCACAATCACTTAACTTCCTGCACGAAAGGTAATCATCCACTTCCCAAGGATGATGAATCATGCTTCTTTCTTGAGATATAACCAACTTAAATGAATGCATTTTATTTGTGGTCAAAACCATTTATAAACACAGGCAAGCCTTTTGACCAGGCTTCCTTCCTACTAATTATATAACCCAAAAAAAAAAAGTTAAAGGAAAAGGAAAAAGAAAAAACTATTCAATCAAATTTTACGCATTTCATTTTTATTTTCGAATTTTTTTTTTTGCGCATTTAAAACCCATGTCAGGGCCAGGGCAGGCAGGCAGGCAGGCAAACCGCCAAAGCGTCGTCTCGTCTTGGATGATGTCATTTCTAAACTTGAATTCGCTTGTAATTTGTGTGTGTGTGTGTGTTGGCTTCTTTTTGCCATTTCTTTTGCGATTGTATAACTCCTGTTGGATGATGTGATGATAATGCCCACTCGTAAGCAATAAAAGTACAAAAAAAAATGCCATTTCTGACGCGCAGTTCTTTTTTTTGGGCTCTTCAAATTGCGCATCTAAAAGGGTCTACCCCCCAATCCACTCCACTCCACCCCACCCCACCCAACACACAAGGCGAGGCTTTGTTTATGCTCCCCAAACGCCACACAAAAATAAACGCAATGTGACAATTCCCTAGTTTATGGTTAGGCTTGTTTGACTCTTCATTCATTTTGGAGGATTCCTTACAAATTAAAATATGTTTGGAATTTTTATGGTTTTATGTGTCTGTGTGTGTGTGTTTTATGCGGCGGAAAATTGAAATTGGTTAAAGATGAGAATCGGAAGCGATTCAATTTACTTACTTTCAGTGAATCAGCAACGAATCACTTAAAGTCAAGCAATTAGATTTGACATTATAGCAATTCCCTTGATGATTAATAAAAGATCAGTAAACTATTGTGATATTCTAGAGTTCATAACATGAATTATGCAAGCTGATGATTTGTTGGCTAATCGTTTTCAAAGGTTTTACTATGACAAGCTAACACATTTTACAAAATTATTCATAGGAATGATTCTTTTTGAGCTTTAGCTCGTCTAAAGTTCAAATGGCCCGATTTGGTAACTTAAGTCAGTCGCCTTAATTAGAATTCCTTTTATAAACCTCGGAGTGATTTACAAATGTGCTAAAACGTATAATTCAAGGTTCAAATTGGTTAAAATTATCGAAAAAATGAGTATGTCCCACTTTGTTATTTGATATCCCACATAAACTATCCCGCTTTAAGCAAAAAACTAGAAAAAAAAGTCGGTCAAGCCCGACTATAGCATACTCTGTACCAACGAAATTATACGCTCAGCATATATTTTGATGCTGCATTAGCAGCTGAAAGCAGCGAGGCTACTGCACTGCAGCAGCGAACAGTCTTTTGATCATAACTCGACAACCGTTTATCCGATCTTCACCAGTCCTTTGGCGAATCGCTAAGTAATCCTGATTACTAAATATGTCTAAAAGGTACAAACTATCTATCTACCAAACTGTGGGAGATATGACGTTTTTTCCAAATTGCGGGTGCGGGAGCGGGCGTGGCCATAATTGAAAATAAACTTGATCTGCCTGTAGACATAAGAAGCATATGCACCATACATGTCAAACCTCTATCTCTTATCATCTCTGAGATCTGTGCGTTCATACGTTCATTTCAAAGCTCTGTTTGTCTGTTATTCTATATAGGGTGAAATGGCAAACCTTACTGAGCACATTTGGAGTGGCCACTTATTTCGAATCAAGCAAAATCACCCCCAAGATAGAGCTATTTCTCAAATATTAGACTAAATTCTGAACACATCTTGAAACAAATACAGTTAATTCTCAGTTTATCTGACAGAAAAAGGCCTCAGCAGTATAGCAGCATCTAACAGTAAATGCTTGCTGCATAGCCCAGCATTATTTATTAAATCTATTTTGACTGTTTTTACTTCAATTGAGGCTTAAGCTGTTAAAAAGTTCTTACAATTCTTCCTTTTACCTTGCTGCTGAGTTGTTGCTGCCTTGTTAAGGCAGTTGAAATGAACAAACAAGTTCTCTTAGAACTCTTGAATAGGTAAAGCATTAGTCAACGCTTTGGCTAGCTTTCGAAGGTTCTTAAAATTCGAATTTAATATTTAATAATAGTTAACCTATTCCAATTATCATATCAAATGATCATACCTTAACTTATTTTACTTGCAAAAGTACAGTACCGCCCGAAATTTAACTTTGACTGCCACCGAGAAATGTAATGCAAATATTTGCTTAAATGGAGTCCCAACCGACCCGACCCCCCCACTACCAATAACTTCTTGCCCGAAGTTTCTTCTCTTATCTCCAAGAACTCACTCAATCTGAGTGCAACGCTCAAGTTCAAGGTTAAGAACAAGGCATCAGCTTTGCTTTCCCCTTAAGAAACAATGTTTGGGCTGAAGCTGAAGCTGGTGGTACCAAAAAACACCAAAAATAAAACCAATTAGAATTTCAATTATGTTTATCTCACTCAAAGAGAGACACAATAGTGATGAGAGCACACAGTGAGTGAGAGAGCGAGCGAGCGAGGTCCCCTCATAAATAAAAAGTGAGCTCGATTCATTGTCGACGTTGGCCGAATGGTTTGGGATGATGTCAGCATTTATTTTTGGCCAACACAACACAATGCTTGCAGCCAAACACAAAGCGAACACAAAACAAAACAGACACCAAAATAATAATACAAATAAAAAGCCAAAAAACATGCCAAAAATAATATTCATGCCAAAAAGAAAACAACAACATGAAAACAATTATCTTGAGAACTTAAAGGTCTCCATCTTAAAGTGTGTCTGGCTGGCCTGAAGATATCTTTCCTCATTCATTCACCTGGGTTCGCAGACACTCTTTAAAAGAACTTGAAATATTCGCTACACTTATTCATTGTCCACTTCTCTCGCCCACAAGCACTTTTAACCAGATTGCAGCTGTTTGTGGGTTTTTGAAAAAGAATTTGTTCTTCTTGTCTTGTCATTTCAAATTATTGCCTATCAATTTAATTGACATTATTTTGACATTTGTTGCTTGAAATTTGACTTGAATTTGTACTTGACATGTGTGTGTGTGTGTGTATATATTTATATATATGAATGTTTGGTTTAAGAATTGTATAAGTTTGGTTATATATATATAATATATAAACAAAGGGACTCATATAAGTACATTTGGCGTAATGAATTTTTAAAATAATATGCAATTTTTCTTATTTCAGGTATGTAAACCCGCCCATTTGAGACCCACATTTATGTATTATTAAGAATGGGGTAAGTTATGAGTTGCCCACAAATTGGGAAGATATTTATGCAATTTTTTAAAGATTTTAATATATTTTGGCAATAAAGGGAACATTTAAAAGTGTTAGAAAGAGTATTTAATAGTTATTTATATTTAATATAATTGACACATATTCCTACTATTTGTACCCAAAACACACAGAAAATGGGGAAAACGGGACCATGAAATGCAATTAACAGGGAGAAGGAAATAATGCCGAACCTTTAAAGTATTTGTACACTTGATCAGCATCTATAACTTTTTCAATATAGCCAAATCTGTCTGTATTAACGATCTCAGTTCTAGATGTTAAATGTTTACCATAGTCAGATCCACTTTATTTCAGATTTGAATAAGCAGATTTCAACTCAAATCAAATATCATTTATATCGGCTTTAAAACAACGATCTATAGTACTTCAATGTTGAATATATTTCCATTTATTTGATCCATAGAGCCTACAAACATATCTTCAATCAGATCAGTACAAAATTAATGATTGGCATTGAACCCTCCAAGTCATCCCGATTATTAAACATGTGGTGGTTGCATTTTTGTTAAGATTCTAGACTTATTTCTCGATTTACAATGGGAAGGAAGGAACTTTCATACCAACTTTCCCGCAAATCATTTTCCCATCCAGGAAAGGATTTCAAAAGATCAACAATGGAATCACAAACTCTTTCGCATTATTACAAACCTAGATTCAAGTCAATTGAATGTAAATTAGTTTTTTTATACAGAATTTTCCGGGAGTTTTCCCACCCTACGGGCGGATTTTTCAATATAAGAACATCACATCTCAAACTATTTCGCTTACCATACTTACAAACTGATATTAAAGGCAATCGAATGAAGAATAGCTTATTCCAAACCGAATTCTCCGGGGAATTTTCATACCTTAGATTTTCCAACTTTGGAATATGACATCACAGTTATATCAAATCCTTGAAAATCCTTACAAACCAAGTTTAAAGTCAATTGGATGAGAAATTAATTGTTAAGTGGTAGATTGTTTCGACTATTATGCTTGTAAGCTGATTTTTTGAAATGAGAGAAATAAGTGTACAATTATTTTGCATACTTGCTTATAAATATGGTTTCAAAACAATCGGCTTTCCCCACAAATGGAAACATCTATTCAAGTCTGTTTCCTACCGGTTCAGTCTTTGCTCAGATAACTAATCAGTCAGTCAGTCAGTGTGGACAGACTTTTTTATATGGGTTTCTCGGAAGAAATCCGACAATCTTACCACACTTGTGTACAAATGCCTCTGGATGGTCTTATTATTAACCCCTATAGAATTACCAAGTACCAAGTTGAAACAAGTGAAACAAAGTAATTAGCAAATGAGTCCCCCCCCACTAATCAGGGATCAGCCCATCATTGAAACTCGTAAAATTGTTTCCAGTTTTTTTTGCCGGCATATAATTTATTTCAAGGCATCATTAGAGGCCTTTCTTTTCATATATTTTGCAAGTACCTCATTAAATTTCAATAAAAATTTTACATTTCAATCACCATGACAAATTTAAGTACAGTCACTGCAATAACTTTTCGCATAATAAAAAAAGTGTAAGCGAATTAATAAATGTGTCATGTCATGAAAATGAAAGGCCAAAAAAAGTCAAAAACTCAGACTGGACATCAATCAAAGTCCCCCTTGTGTTTCCACTCTAACCACAAGTGATAATTAACAAGATGACAACGTTTCGACTAGTTTCAGTTTGCAGACAGTTCATGAACTATAATAACCATGGCTAACAACAGGAAGTGGTGGTGGTTGGTCTTTCCAAGCACCAAGAACTTAACCAACTTAACTTAATCGATGTGATTACATTAGTTTTAACGACGAGGTAGTCGTCGTTGTAGGTGGCAGAGAGAAGGAAAACGACAACGACGCCACACTGTCTGGCCCGTCGCCTCAGCTAGGTTCGTGTTCGGGGAATTGTTGTTAATGGGCGAGAGGCAATAGAAAAGCTTAGATATTGACGTATTTTCTTTTTTTAATTTTTGCATTGCATTGCAATGTGCGGCAAATTACATTTAAATGGCTGCCACTTAAAGCTGTCACTGCCTTAGGGAGCGGAGCGTAGGGTGTGTAGGGAATAAAGGGGGTCGGGTGGGAGTAAATGGAAATTCTACTAACTAGCTACACGCGCGCTCAAAGGTGAACTTTTTTTTTAAAAATCCCCCTTTGGGTGGTGATACTTAGAGTAACAACGAGGTGGGGATTAAAAATTCGCTGGAAAACTATTTTTAAAAATGTAAAAACAGAGAGATTTACGAAGAATTTTGCAGAACTTTGTTTTATTGCGGTCCTTGGGGAATTAATGTAAGAAATTTCAAATAAATTTTGTTCTTAACTGCTTCAATCAAGAACTTTACATACCAAATAGGTATAGGTATAGGTATTACCTATACACACAGTAAGTCGTAAATTTTGGCTCGATTCGGCAAATATACTTGGCAATACACAGTCCCAAGAGCACAGCCGAGCTGCTCTCAATCTATCGTAAATTTCACAAAAGAGAAAGGGATCTACAGTTTAACGCTCAATCCGAACGGCTAGTTTGAGTACCATTTTGATGGCTAGTATCTCGAAAGCTGGCCAAAATAGCTAGTGAAGGTGACCAGGGGTGTAAGGAAAACTCGTTCCTTAGATGCTCCGAGGCGAACATTACGCTTTACCACACCCGGCCACGCAAATTCGACAAAATACCTGCCGAAGTCAACTATCACTGAGACCCAAAGTAATACTATCCCCTTTGCCGTCCTTTTTTCTAAGGAAATACTGTTTGAATCTACTGTTGTTTCCATCCTTTGACTTATGTAGTGATAATACATTTCACCTAAATGCTTAACCTATTTATTATTGATTTAATACTCGTTTCGAGAACACAGAATGTAAAGACCTTATTTCGTGCCTATTAATAACTGAAAAGTATGTTTCAAATTCATTTTTCAAAGTATCTCCTCTACACTTTTCCACCGATCTGCCAATTTTGGGTTACCATCTCAAAAAAACGAAGTGTCTATTGTTGCGATGCACGAATGTATTCAATTTTAGAGTTCTTCAAAAGAGCGAATCAGCTGTTCCTAAAGGGCATGCTTCATCGTCTTGGGTGGACTCTTTTGATTTTTAGAACTTGGGGATATCCCAATGAACCCCTTTATACATAATTTCTCACAATATGATGCAAATTTGCGAGACAAATTGTGTTTTGTCAGCACAGATGTTGAGGTCCCTTTGGAAAACACAGCTATCCCAGGAAAACATGAAAAAGGAAACTGAAACGACATTTCAGCTCTGAGATTTCTTAATGCACTTTTTGTTTAACCAAGGAGAGTTTTTTTTTTCGCTCACTTTATTCACTTGATTCCATGTGCGGCTTTTGCGCATTTCTGTATGTTGCTCGTATGCCTCATGAAACTGCAAGTGTGTATGCTTGCTAGGGTACTTCTTTGAGCTTACACTTGACTCTCTTTCTCAGTTGCTTACGCTAAGCTTCTAGGACAGCGATGTTCAAGAAGAGTGGCTCTCAGTAGCTCTCTGTCTCTCTCTGACACTCACCGAAGCATTACTCGGCAAACATTCGGCATGAATTGCCTAAAGTGTTCGGCCCCTGGGAACAACGAACCTACCTCCTGTTCTAGGAGACGAACACTCCCAACACAAACTAGCTCTTTGAAGCTGTTATCGTAACACAGCTTTGTGTGAGTAAAAAAAACACAAGAGAAGCAAAAAACAGTGTTCTGTTCAGAGAGGGATTCGATTTGTTAAATTTGTATCTGTCTTTGCGGTAAGCAGACAGCACTGAAAATATTGAGTGACCCTATTATGCGAGTCTTATAGTAAACTAAAAAAATTTTGTAATATTTAAACTTTTAAACTTCTCAACTTGATGACATCCCCTCGCATTATACAAACTCAACTGCTCTGTCAGTGTTTCGGGCGTTTCGAGAGGCGTGTCAAATTTCACTTTTACGTGAGAGCGCTATTGCTCATGCATATGGATATACTATACATGTACGTATGTATGATTAATTGCTGTAGTTTTTACACATTATTTCCAAGAATAATTAAAAATTGTTGCATAAATGCAAACAAATGAAACGCGCAATTAAAAGAAACTTGTTTAATTCAGATTGTGATATAGATCAAAGCAGTTTGCCCTGCATAAAAAAAAATTAAATTTCCTAAGTTCTTCTTTTCTTTTCCAAAAAAAAGAAAAACTAATGCAAGTTTCTCGGCGCAAAATTGTAATTATTTGTACAGCCCAGCAGCCACGTGGCAAATGTTAAATAAAAGCGCCTACCCAGACACAAACAAAGTCACATGCTCGGCGCTGGGCTGGCTTGGCTAAGGCAACACAAAAACACAATGCGTTTATTTGGCCAAGCTAATGAGCTGCTTGGTTGATGGTGGCGAAGGCGTCTAAACCCCGAGCAACGCAACCCCCCCTCAAAAATGTAAAAATAAACCACAGCAAAAAGAAAAAACTGTGTTTTTTTTCTGCTGTTGGCACATGGTGCGCTTCATTAGTTTCCACAAACAAAGCCAGAAAACACAACGCTTAAAATTATTTTGGTTTTGGATTTCAAGCAGGAGACGAAGACTTGAACGACGCTAATGATGGGCCAGACACTTTGGCGTCACCAAAGTAGTTGGTATTTACCATGGTAAATACTAACAGAGGGAAAAAGAGAAAGAGGAAAGCATTTTTGCTGCACTTTTTTTGCATAATCTATGCAAATTCTTATGAAACTCTTCAACTCACAACACAAACCAGTCGTAATTTGGGCTTTTGAAATGTGAAAGAAGTGAAAATACCAACAAAAAAAAATAAATGTATATCAATTATTGTGCAAAAATATACCAAGTTTTCCTTAGCCAACAATTGAAGGGGTACGAACTTGAGATACTGTGGGAGTGATGTTGGTAACAATTACTCAACAAAAGTCTCTTTATACTCAAAATACTGGAAACAAAATACCAAAAAACTAGAAAATAAAGTCACTTATGGTGACTTCTCATCTTCTACATAGCTGCTTTGTGTCACATAAACTTCGATTTTGCTCTGTTATTTGTGGGTTTATGTGACAGATAACTCTATGTAGAAGATGTGAAATCGGCTCCAAATGTAGCAAAGATTTACTTAGGCCACTGCTAAAACAAAAATCTATATTTTATAACTATAGAATCTATATTTTCTAGAGATCTATTTTCAAAAATTCACACAAAAGGTCTCCAGAAAAAATTCATAAAATTAAATGATTCGAAAACTCACGCAAAATGTCTTCAGAAAAAAATCATAAAATAAATGATTTATTTTTTCTGGAATCTTATTGATTCGCTAAGATATATTGACTTAGAATCTAGTTCATAGGTGTCCAGAGCCAGCATACTGTCACGTAGACACCAATATAAATGAAGAATATATAAAAGATATATAAAGCGCTGTCTGAGGCACCCGTAAGCGTTCGTTGCCAACAACAAAATCTACGCTGAATACATTGCAAACGTATATGTTGCTGCTTTCCATGTTGCCAGAGGCACAGAAGAGAAAGAGTAAAGTGTGGCCATGCTTGGAGTCTCTAACCCATGTCTATAAGTAAAACAGTAACGAATGCGGGGCTAGCGCATAGGCGGTGGGCACTTCAGCTCTAGCTGTGTGAATTAATAGGTGGTGAGATCAGGGAAGCTGAAATGTGTCTGCTGCTTGTATGTCAGATTTTTGTGGAAATGTTTCTTTTAACAAAACAAAATACTGTTTTTGCTACTTACTTCTCTGTGTTGATCGTTTTTTATGTCAAACGTTAAATTATAATATTATAGAAAAACAAAAATATCTACAATTACTATAATTCAACCCGGTTGGGGGTAGTTTTAGGTACAAAAACTAGAAAATTAACGAGTATCTAAGAAATTTACGAACTTTTGATAAAACAGTTCAGCAAAAAGAGTGCTTTCTGCAGAGGTTAACCAGCTTTTGCTTAACATTTTGCGCTTTCAAATAAGTTCCAACATATTTGGAAATCAAAACTGACTTACTCAACCAGCAGCTGGCCGTGGTGCAGTGTGTAGTGTGTGCACCCAATGTGAGAACTAATAAAAAATTGGTTCCTAAAATCCTTTAAAACCGAGCAACTTCAACAGCTATTGGCGCCATTGATGTATGTAGCCATAAAAAAGCTTTTCAAACTTGTAGAAAGCTCAGACTAGCCATTTAAGCCTGATATTTATTACTACAAACTACAGAAAAATGCCAAAAAACAAACCATGAACTTGCAAGTTTACAAGAGAGAAGAAATTGAGAGAAATATTTGAGCAACAAAAACCACGTAAAAAAGGTGGGTTGATTTTTTTTTTCTGAATTTTACCCAAAGCTAACTGCTTAACTGAAATAGTTTGTTCAACAGCCTCCAAAAACCCCCTCCCCGAGATAATAAAAATCTCAATAATATAACCAGGTCACTTATTTTGCCTTCCAGTCATTCCCCATGCCAAGCCTTAAATACCCCGGTAAATCCAGTAAAAAAAAAAAAGGAAAAGTTTTGCCGCCCCTTTTTGGCTATAATTGCATAGACAAGTCAACTCCAGGCAACAAACAATATCCAACACCACTTCAAAGCAAAACTTCATGCAATAACCGCTAAAAATTATTAGTTGTAATTTGATATCAGTCAGCCACACATAATTTCTTTCTCTCACTCTTTGCCCCAAGCCGAAGTTGCATTTAATTATGTGCGCAAATTATAAGCAAAAGTCTGTCGTGTGTGTGTGTGTGCACTTTTTTTCACTTTTGTGTTTGTTTGGGTTCTATTCAAAACTAGAGCAATGAACTGGCAGTCTCCAATTTGCATTCGACCGGAACTGTGCGAGTTCATAGTGCCCATTACAACAAGAACACGAATGTAAACATTCAAAATTTATGGTAGCAAAACAACAATGTCTCGAGTCCTCCTGGCACTGACTGGCTGGCTGACCCATTAAAAGGCTGAAAGGTGCAATGCACTACTACTATTCTCTTACTCCATCAAAACAAAAAAAAAACAAAAAATGGCCTTAGCACGCGATATATCTCAAATTTCGTTCGCTTGGTGTAGGCCAGAAATTATTGTTGCATTTTTAATTAAATGGAAGTTGATTTCTTGGAGAAAAAAAAGGGACCATAGACAAACATTTTTAGTTGTAGTGAATGAAAAAGTAGATCAAATAGACAGCAGTTAATTGTAAACCATATTTTGTCACTCACAGAGTTGTAATAATATTTATGCAGTGGTGGATGAGCACAATAAATGGGAATCAAACCTATGTAGGTTACTTTTTGAAGAGGCTTGGCACAAAATTTATCTAGCCTTGTCACTATTAATACTTTAAAAGAAGCAGCATTGAGTTTTGAGTTTACTTTGCCAAATAAGGTAAAAAAAAAATGTTTTCTATGCTGTCCGCTCAGCAAAATGACAGGTATAAATGCATCAATCTCTCACTTTTTATATGGAATATCTTTTTCTGCTTTGCTTGTGTTTTCTGTTTCATAGAAAGGCAGCTTTTAAAGTGAATAATTTAAGCTAGCCCGTAAAACTGCTTTATTAACTTCAAACAAAAAAACCTTCAGGGATTTCCTTAACTCATCTTCTGTTCCCTTAACCCATCTCAGCATCTTGCTTATTGACTTATTTACCAAAATTAGTGTCAATGACACCACACAAAAATGCACAAAGCATACTTAACCCAAAAAACAAAAAACCCAATCTCAATATTTTTACTTGCAAATATTTGTTATTGAGAGTAGCGAAAATCACAAAAATCACAAAATTTGCTTAACAAATATAAATAAAACTTTGTTTGGCTTTAAAGCTTCATTTGCTTGCAGTGTTTAACTGTGTTTAACTAATTGATTTGTGATTCAAATTTTAGTATTGCATTTACATAATTCGTTTTGTGGCAAGTAATTATTGTTTCCATCCGTCACAGCTTTCACTTTTATCTGTTATCATTAACATTAATAATTTTAGGAAAATCAAGTGAAATTTATTTCAAATCATTTTTCATTTATATTCGAAAATGTTTGTTAGTTTTTGTGGACTTTTAAGTGCCTGAAAACCATAAAAGTTTACTTTTTCGCTTATCAGGAATACAGATAGTTGGCACATGGAAGTAAGTTTCTAGATAAGGCAAACAAAGAGATTTTAGCCACCTGTTTACTATATTTCGGCTTTTTAATTGGTTGGGTAACACGGCCGCAGATGCGTAGAAAATGGTTTTCTATACTTTCTAGTTAAAAAAAAACGTGAAACATTAAGAAATTATGTTTTTAAAATATGAAAATCGGTGAAACCCAACTATAATATATACTCTGCTGCAATGAAAGTGTATGCTCAGCTGCTAAAACGAACTTTCTATTGCTTATAACTTGATTGTTGCTCATACCATCTTTTCTAATCCTCTAACAGATCGATAGGCAATCCTAATAACTAAATATGTCTTGAAGCTACGAACCATCTATCTTTAAAACTGTGGAAGATATGACGATTATTTCATTTAGCGGGGGCTGAAAGGGCGTGGCAAAACTTGAACATTAGCTTAGATGTTTGTTATTTCCAACTTGTACAGGTGAACCCGCAGCCTAAAGTGGCCCGTGTTGAGCCCTGTCAGGGACCTGAGGGCATTCTTTCCTTGTAGGATCAGTTTCTGGAACCTTTTAGGGTTGTGATTCAAAATTAATACTATTACTTGTTAAACCTAAGGAAGTTCTGACGTCTTAGGTGTGGTGCTTGCCACCGGCCCGTAACTGGCGATAGTACTTCTCAAGTTGATCTTAGGCTCTTTGACTCCAGTTTAAGGCGACAGTTTTCCAAAGCTGAATATCAGTGCTTAGTATAGCAAGTTTGATTGATAACTAATATCCCTCAGTGTTGTGGTGTCGGATACGTACCGATATCATTGAAGGATCTACGGTTTTTTGGCATTATTCGTATAAGAAACAGGGGTCCAGAGAGCTGCTTGACCAACTAATCATAAGTGAAGCTGCACTTCTTCAAAAAGGCCATGGCTAAGAGATGGCCATTAGTTTCCCTTGGTATGAACCCACAGCCATCATAAGGTAGTCGAAATGAGAAATACAGACTTGGTGAGGTATAAAACTGATCTTTTTCATGTTAAAAGCTAAAGAAGCTTGAGAAAATCTGAAATAATTATACTTTATATATGTAAATATATATTGTGCTAATTAATTTATAAAAGTTTCATTCTGAATTCAGTTTGACGTTGACGTTTTAACCTTCAAATTTGTTTTATGTGTTGACTTTTTGCTGGTCAAGCTGGAATAAAAGTCATTAAGTGGTTATGAAACTAGTCACAATTTTGAATTAACTTTAACGATTGTAAACAAGTTAATGGATATTTTATATGGGCTATAGGCTTTTACTGCCTATAAGTAAGCTCTCTAAAGTGTTTAAATTCACCTCACAACAAAAAAGGGTGTGTGTGTGTGTGTATGTGTATATACTTATATGTATCCATACGCTTCATTGAATATGTCAACAAATTTTCCATATACTTAGGTACCTACCTCACCTCTCACCACAACTCGGCTCTTTCCTCTCTGTCTGCAGTCAAGTCAATGAGCCGCAACGTATTTAAGCACACCGCCCACACCCTGGAAATATGACAAATATCCCATCCAATCACTTCTCCCTCTCAACCCCCTCCCCGCACCCATCAACCACCTGTTGACTCTGTTGAGTAATTTATGCAAATTAGTTGATTTTGTGGTTTTTTTTTTTTTGTTTTTTACTTGTTTTTATTAAAAATAAATTAAAATTTAATACATAAAATAGTAGGTACAAATGTTTGCATCATTCTTAAAATCACATTTCACTTTTTGTGGTTGTTGTTACTTACAAAATAAACAATAAATTTTAGGAATATTTTTAGGAAAAGTAACAATTTAGTTGGGCACACTGCCAAAAAGTGTTGCAATGTGCCCAATTATTTTTTTTTTTTTTTGTTGTTGTTTCATCTACATTTTGTTAGAGCACAGACATGGCGACGAACATGAGCAAGACGAGTATAAGCCAAGGGCAAATGAACATCAGGCAGGCCACTTCAAACATTTTGCCGTATGACGTGAGATCTCAATTTCTCAGGTGGTGGTTGTTTGGATATTTTTAATATTGGACAACTGTTGCTGCTCCTCCTCCTTCCTTCACACTATTTTGATGGGCCTTTTACGATGTTTCGTTAGTTTTGGTATTTGTTCAACTGGGGCCATAACACAAACCACAACTCAGAAACACTCACAACAGTACGACGTTCACTGTCACACTGAGGCCAACTTGTAAACCTTCGCATCAAAAAAAGCTTCAGCTTTGTCGTCAGCGTTGTTTGCCGGTTTTGTGGTCCCGCTCTCCCACTCGCTCTCTCTCTCTCTCTCTCTCTCTCTTTTACTTTGTGTGCCGCCTCTCAGGTTGCTTAGGCTGCGCGCTCCCCTTGATGATCGTTGTTACTCATGCTCTCAATGATTGTAGTCAATTGTGTTCACCCCACCTCCCTCCCTTTTTATATATGGAAAAATGTTGCCCTTGTTATTAATTATATTTCAACTAAATTGCATGGTTTGGGTTTACTTTGTGGTTGATTTTGATAAGACTGTGGGGGTTATCGGTGATAACCTTTATTCCAGGTGAGCTTAGGTTTACCTTTGTCTGGGGCAAATATTTTTAGCTTGTTTTTGTTTTGGGCTGAAAAAATAGTGAAATAATTGATGCAAGTATCACATCCAAACTAGGCATCACAATGGGCCAAAAGGCCTCTGGGTAAACACGGCCTCCGCCGAGCAGCCTATTTAACCTAACCTCACATCCAAAGGAATTAATAAAAATTTCCGTTAAAAAAATTTAGGCATATTTTTCCCTTCTTTAACATTTATGTAAAAGATCTGCAGACTTTCAGTCGAAAGTTTATCAAAAATATTGTAGAAAATGGTATAGGTCTGACTTAAAACTTGGGTCGAAGCTTTTACAAAAACAAGGACCTCTTTTGCCGATGGAAGCTTATTAAGTTCTTAAATAAGACCCTTTTTTATTCATGTTTTTGTATAAAACCTAAAAGTTTCTGAAATAAATATGTCTTCTCTATGAAATATGGTCATTGGAGTCTAAAAAGATATTGATCGGAGTCGAAACGCATCCGAATGACAAATTTGAGAAGCTTTTCATGGCAAGCTACCTCAAAGCTGGTGAAGGTAAAAGTTATTCAACAAAACACTTATTCATTAGATGTCCCTAGGCGGTATCGAACGCTTACCCTTTCCAACATCCTTTAGTACACACACACACACTACCCGCTGCACCACACCATGACATATATAAATGGAACCAGGTAAATGAACCCCAACCTTTGTCTGGGGCAAATATTTGTCTGGCTTAGATTATTCTCTGGGCTCCACCGAGGATTCCCACTTGGCAACCCTGTTCTGAAGGGTCCAATTATCAATCCTGGTATTTAGGTTTAGTTGGTTTTGTGGCTATCAGGGAGAACTTATACTTCAAATTGTAGGTCTTTAGTTCTAAATTATTCTCTGGTCTCTAACGTGAATTCTCGTTTTGCCTACACTGGTGATTAGATATAGCTGAGTCCTCTGGATCCCTCCAAGAAGCCCCAGACAAATTCTCATTTTTGGGCTTCACCAAAGATCCCCATATATGATCCCTGCTCTTTAGGTCGAGTTAATAGTCCTCTGGATAACACCAAGGAGCCTCAGAGTACTAATAGCTTTTAATAGCCAATATAGCTTATAACTATCAGGTGTCAATGAAGTAGCCCCCCTGACAAGAGTATCTTGTTACAGATATAGTCTACAATCTTTCGGTTCCCATCAAGGATCCCAGCTTGTCCTCTTAGTCGGAGTGTACACAATGAAGCAATCTTCGTGCAGTTCGGCTTCTAAGAAAACTTCACCAAGTTTGCTATATCGTGAAAGTTCCGACTCATACTGGATTTACACTGTGAAGCAAACTTTATGAAGTTTTTAAAAAAGCTTTCGTATGTAGAAAAGAGTTGTAGAGGGACAAGCCGCCCCATTGCTCTTGCTCTACTTCTTTTTCTCATCATTATGTAAATACTCACTTAGGAATATAATCATTAACATAAAAAACTTACCACAAAAGCTTTTTCTTTCAAGACGACCAACAAATTTTCCATAGTTCAACTCTTATCGAATATTGAATCATCATTATCATGGCTACCGACCACCGCTTACAGAACTAGTCTTTGGCTGCACTCAAATGCCATATGGAAAATTACAAGCAACCAGTTTCGCTTTTTTGTTTGCTTGGTCAGCTTATAAAAAAGTGAATTTTCAAAACACAAAGCAAAACCTTCAAGCTTTATCAGTGTTGTTGTTGTTATATTTCAAGAGTCATCTAATCAGTTTTTCCGTAATCTTATCACAAATAAAATATAGGAAATCTGAGAGAGGGACTACGATTTCAATTAAAGCATTGATTGAGCTACTGCTCAAAAAATATGGCACGATATTTGCTAAATATATCAATGAGCCATCAAAAAGCAAACACTGAATGAAAGATAGAAACCAGCAAATGGAAAATAATAACTTTATTGGACTTTGCGGGGCTTATAATGAGTAATAATTTAACAATAATAAACTGATTGTATTAATTTGTAAGCTTTAGTAGAGGCATTTGGAAAAATTTGTTCATTAATAAAAATATTTATTTTCCTTTATTTTCAGGTATGTTGGATTAACAAATGGTATTATATGTTAAACGATTAAAATTTGTGCAAGTAAGTGATGTTATTAATAATTATGGGGGCAATTGAAAAGCAGAATGAACCATGGATGAGACCTCACAGCTTTATGGTCGATAAAAGTGCAAATTTTTTGATACTTCAGATGTGCGGATAATCATAAGTTAATGCTATCAACCGATAAAGTAGTATGGAATCATTTTGTTAATACCGAAATATGAAAAACCTGTAGAATCTACCTAAATAGTTTTCTGAACCGAACTTCTTTTCATAGAGAAGTGCTACAGTTCTTAGGGGGGGCTAAACTTCAAAGTTTTGGTCTGGTTGGATGAACCCAAAATCCCGAACCGAATTGGTTCTGCGGTGTTTGCTTCCAGACCGGCTTGCAAGTTTGATTTAAAGTCGGGTTTTAGACGAAGAGATTTCAAAATTAACCACGAAAATTGCGATCAAATTTGGGTCTCTTGGATCAGATCTCTTCTTTTTATACCCTTGCAAAGGGTATTGTAATTTTGCCCAAAAGTTTGCAACGCATAGAAATATTCATTTCCGACTCCATAAACTATATACATTCTTGATCAGGGTGACGAGCTGAATCGATTGAGCTTTATCCGTACGTCTGTCTGTCTGTTTCTACGCGAACTAGTCTCTCAGTTTTAAAGCTATCGAGCTGAAATTTTGCACAAAGTCTTCTTTTTGCTGCACACTACTAATATGTCGGAACCAACCGGATCGGATGACTATATCTCATAGCTCCCATAGGAACAATCGGTCGGAAAATTAGTTTTAGTATGAAAAACTTTTTTCTTTTCATTGGAAACGTCTCCAAACTTTGTAATCGTAGGTTATCTATGTTTTTTTATTATTCTACTAAGTTTTATCAAATTCGGACAACTATATGGTATAGCTGCCATACAAAAGATAGGTCTGAAAAACAGTCTTAGTTGGAAAAACTTTTTGGTTTTTAATGGTAGCATCCTGCAGTTTTGTATTTGTTTGTTTCACATGTTTTCACATCATTTTGCAAATTTTTGGCCAAATCGGATGACTATATCATATAGCTCCCATACGAACGATCAGTCGGAAAATGGGAAAAAGAGAATTTTTTGAAAATATTTAAGCGAGCACTTGCAAGGGTATAAAAACTTCGGCACAGACAAAGTTAGCTTAGCTTTCTCGTTAAATAAACTTTTGTTAAATGCGACACATTTAGGTATTGTTGTTCTTTAATAGTACCCAAATATACAAGCCTTGGAAAGTCGTTTTTTAATGTCTCGCAAGTATTTAGAGCAGTGGTCGGCAAAGTGGGCAGAGAAATTGCCATTGGCAACTGAGAAAATATTTGAAAATATACTTTTCTCCTCTTTATTGCTATGACATGTAGCTCATTCGTTCAATGTGCCCCAACTTTTCTCTGCTAACTTGAAAATTCTATTGCAGAGGCTAAAACTCACCCATTAACTCTGCTCTCATTGCCGACCCCAGATGATACTTCTGCCATAACTTAAGTAACAGCTTTTCCAAAACATTTCAATCCAATAATCAAGAATTTGATCAGCAAATCTTTATCTAGTTCGTTGATTTCGTTTATTTCAGCGCTTTGTTAATTAAATAAAGTATACGCTTAGTGGGCACAAACCACCTAGCCAACTATTTCCCATTGTTCCGTGAACTAATAAATGTTCACAACTGTTTGTTCTGGTTTGGTGGCTAACTCTAGGCAACATACATATGTAAGTATGTAAATAAATTTAATTTTTATGCTTTGTTTAGTCAAGAAATGTGGGTCATGCTCCAATTTTGGTCTGACAAAGGAAATATGAAAAAAAAACTTTTTAAGAAATGGAAAAAAATCCTTGGCTCTACCATTTAATCAATTAGTCAATATTTCTATGCAGGATTTAATTGGCGGTAATTTACTGAAGACCTTTTCTAGACAACAACAAGGACCTTAAAATTGTGCGCTTCGTTTGATTATTTATAAATTGGCGTAATTATTTATACCAAAGTGAAATGGGAACAGAGCGAATGAATTGGCCTCTCTCTCTCTCTCTCTCTCCCCCACACTCTCTACGGCTGTGTCTCTCCTTTTGTGCAGCGTTCATTTCTGCATAAACAGACAAGAGTTTTTTCTGTCTTTGCTCATTTCAGCCATTGTTATGACCTGGCCAAAGCCCTCCCTCCTGCATCGCCTCCCCCAACAGCTAGATAACGAAGCAAGTTGCCTCGTTTCGGACCACGTTTTTGTTGTGCGCAGGCGCCAGGGGAGCAGGTGTTATTTATGCTCTAAAATATTTCTATAAAATATATAGTCTAATATTTATGTATGTATACTTCAACAGAGAGAGAGCGAGCGAGAGAGAGCGAGAGAGAGAGAGGGATACAGCAAACCAAAGGGAAAACCTAATTAGTTAAAGCAAAATCCAACTTTAGCCAAGAGAGCGAGAAATTCCACTTTCTTTACCCCATCAACAACAAATTGCAACATACATTTCAGGAGAGATGGAGAGAGAGCATGCTGCCCCACGCGCTCACGTGGCAAATGAACTCTTGTCTCACACTCTCTCGCGCTCTCTCTCGCATCTCTTCTGCATGTTTCGCTTGGACGATGAACGAAAAAAAAAGTTACCCTCAGTACTGTTGGTTGGGCTGTCAATCTACACTTTGGCTTCTTTCTAAACCAAACACACCAAAACAAGCTTTAGATTTCCAACTAATCAAACAAAAAAAAAACACCAAAATATAACTACAAAAAATTGTAAAATAAAATTTATATCAAATAAAAATTTATCGCAACAAAATATTTGCTTTTCCTCGGCTGCTTTGAGGGCAAATGCGGAAGTCGTCTCCCCCTCAGTCGCTGTCGTCGTGTGTGCAACTCAAGAACTGAGCAAAATTCAAATAGCAAAAAAAAAAAAGGAATAAAAAGTAACGAAAAGTGTTTGCTTACATAAATCAATTTTGTGTTTAACAAAATAATCCAAATCAAAAAAAATAAGAAAAAAATCCAATCATTACAAAAAGTAAGCCGCCTCGGCCTACCAGAAATCTTGTGGGAGTGTGTGTGTGTGTGTGAGTGTGTGTAAGTGCGTGCGTGTGTGCGTCGCTCTTTGCTCTGCTCAACTTCTAGATAATAATTCTAGAATTTCCTATTTTTTTGCGCGCCTATTTCTTCTTCTTCTTCATTTTCCGTCGTGCGTTGACATTTTTCATTCATGGAAAACAAAAACAATTTAGAAATTGCTTTTAATAACGGAAATATTTTTATTAAAAGGTAATGTGGCCCCTACTCAACTTACAACTAAATTGTTTATGATTATTATTATTGTTATTAATTATTATGATTTTGACGTAAATGGCAAATTGATTAAAAATTAACAAATATTATAAATATTCTAAAACTCTCTCTCTCTCTGTCTCTCTCCTATCGAAACATTAACATTTTGTTCACATTTAATGGTTTTTATGTGAGGGTCATAACAAAAATTATCCATTTCAAGGCTGCGCATGCTCATTGCTGGCTCAAAGTCCTTGCTGATTTCCTTTTTTTTTTTTTTTTGATATTATGTCAAGGATTTAATGTGCACTAGGAAGGAAGGGGCCGATAGGATTAACCTCTGAGCTGAGGTCATAGAGTTGAAGCATGATAATAGTTGGTAATTGGGAAATTTATCACTTGCATTTACTGAAAATTGCTTTTGAGCTAGAATTTAGAATCCAACAGAATTGTCATTGTGCATGCCCTATAAAGTATGCTATGCTTAGGTATAAAAATAATACAGGATCAAATTTTCCTTATATTTTGCATACAGTTGATTCGCTTTAAATACCTTCAACTGGTCTGACAGTCCAAGTGAATATCATTTTCATTACTCTTCTCTCATTTACTTATTAAAACTGATAATTATTTAGGGAAATAAATTTTGCATATTTTTGAGTGCATTTATCATGATTTATTTTATATTATTATTAAGTGTGTGTGTTTTGTATATTTACAAGAACTCTTCAAAATTTGTAAAACAAAGTGTCAGCACTTGAAGGCATAGTTAACCACTCAATCTAATACTTTGAAGTGTGACAGACTATCGCGAGTCAAAAAGGGACACCTACAGCAACGACGTAGAATAAACTGAGCGCTTTGTTGATGTAACTTTTTTTATTTATATCTGTTTTAAATGCACCAAAATTTTATACAACCTTCAAACTAACTTTCACATTAGAATTACGAATCAATCGTACCTATATTAAACGCTATCAAACAGAAGTTTTTCCCACTAAGACTACATTTCAGACTCTACTTTTCTATGACAGCTATACTATATAGATGTTCGATTTCGACCAAACTAAGTGGAATCATGGGAAAGCATAGCAAACTAAGAAATACAAAGTTTGAAGGCGTTTTTATTGAAAACAAAAATGTTTTTCTCACCAAATCAAGTTTCTCGACCGATTATTCCCATGGAAGCTATATGCTATAGTCATCGGATCCAACCGGTTTCGATAAATGTGCAGCTTATTTGTACCTCAAGACTTTGTGCAAACTTTCGTGAAGATAGCCTTCAAACTGAGGAAGGAAATCACATAGAAACAGACGGACATAGCTATATCGACTCAGCTCGTCATGCCGATCAAAAATATATAACCGAAAGTCAGATAAAACTGTAATCCTACATTTTTAGGGTTTTTCTTTTGCCTGATGGTAAACGCTTAACGACTTAAGTCTTGTTAATAAACTCAACCGAACCACTTTGATTTGTGCTTATCGGCTCACTTTAGCAATATCAATTCCGGTTTGGTTTGTGAGAAAACATTTTTAATTTGAATGAAATAGTCATCAGGGTTTGTATATGCAAGTTTTCAATGATGGTTCAGTATTTCACCAAGTTTGGTAGACTTAATCGTATAGCTGTCATAGAAAAGTCGTGTTTGAAATATAGCCTTAGTAAGTATAACTTTTTGTTTTCAATGAAAGCCTCCTTAAAGTTCATATGACCCTCAAGTGTATAAAAACTTGCTTCTTTCAGCTTTCCTTTATATGTCATCCTCCGCATTCTAATCTAGTTTCTTACCTTAACGTTAATAAATGAATAGTTTAGTTAATTTAAAGTTCTTTTAACAAATACTTTAGTAATTTTTGTAAAGGCAGAAACTTTTTCGAAACGGTTGCATACCGTCCAGGTGCTTGGTTCACTTTGAGAGTTACAAAAAAGCTGAGTCATTAGACTTTTTGTGCTACTCTATACGTATTCTACAGAACGCATGTTGAGACCTTCGTTTTAATAGATTCAGGTGCAGCAAACGTCTTTTTTTTGCCCACTATTCTATTAGTCAAAATACCAGGGGTGCATTCCCAAAACAATGAGTTGGTTTTCTTAATCTTTGGACTTGTTTGTCCCAATTTTAATGGACCTAATAGTTCCGAATACGTAAAGCTAAGTTAGAAAAGTTTTTCTTAGGTCTAGATACTTCAAAGCTGGCGCCTATACGTAGTAAAGATGACCGTGTGTGTAAGTTTTTAAAGAAAAAACTGTTTTATTAGAAGTCCCGAGGCGGTATCGCACCCATGACGACCCCTTGCACAGAATGTACACACAAAACCCGCTGCACCACACCTGCCTTTCAAAACCAAGACTTAAATATAATCATGTGATTCTAACTTATCTAACTCCAAAGCTACCCTGAGAACGAATGGCTAACAGCGCCAGCATGGTTGAGAAAAAAACAAACAAACACGCACACACACACACACACACACTTACACCAAAACTAGTTTCCTCTTCTAAGGAGCCTTCATTATTTTGTATGTTTTTGTACGACAACCTTTAATCGCCTTCGCCTTCAATGTCATGTCCTTTTAATGGGCAATATAGCTGTCCTTCGCCGTCAAGTCAGTCATTCATTAGAAATCAATAGGAATACACAACAAAACGTAGCATACTTCGACGAATGAATGAATATTCCCCTAGGCCAAATGTGTGTAATTGTGCAAAATAATGCTACCCATTGATTTTTCGTCTTATTCCCGTTTCTTTAGCTTCTGTCCGCGTGGCGTTTTTTAAGCTTTGTTTGCTTTGTTCTTCCTCCCTTCGATTACGCAATGCTAACTTGAAACTTAGTTTGCTATTGTGTTTTAGCTTTCATTCATTTCGTTGATGGCTGGCAGCAACCCCTTGGGTTTGTGTATTTTGGAAGCCTCTAAGGCGTCGTTGCGTATACGCAATATTTTTTGTATTTTTAGTTTTAGGTTTTTTTTTTTTGGTAGAGAGAATGACGTGACCTCAACCCCCAGAGCAATAACTACTACAAACACACCCAAGAAATATATATATACAAAAAAAAAGCAACATTTATTCGCTTGAATGCAACTCTTCGCTGGCTTTGTGTGTTGTGTGGCCAATTTTGGCATTTTGGAAAATTAATTTGAGATTTCTCGCTGCTGATAAACAGAACATAACATCTGGCTTGGCCTTCGTTTAATAGTCGATTGCCCATTAAGCAGACAGATGAGTTTTCATATCGTTTCTGTGATGGAATAAACTGACTGAAAGCGGTTTAAGCTAGAAATGAGAGCTGCGAGATGGGTAGGAAAAACGTTTAATCGCAAAGTTGTACCTCAATAGTTTCCTTGTTTAAATGTTTGTAAAGAAATTTCAATGTTCATATTCCCGCTGTAAAAAGTTTCGCCCTCACTTTTAGTTTGATCAGTTTTCATATCAATATGTAGTCATCTCACTTTATTTCAGCCATAAAAAAGCTTTTAGAAAATATGAAATGATTATATGTGTATTACTTATACGCAATGTGGGCAGTATGTTGTTTGCTTATATGTCAAATGTTAAAGTCTTTGAGCTGCTTGACACATTTTGTATACTGATAAAACTACATAAAGAGTAAACTATAGCAGCTGAAGATGAGATCAAAATAAAATCAAGCTGACGTGATGATGCAAGGGAGAGATGAAGAAGACCACGACCCACATTTCTATCGCCCTCACAAATTGCACAAACTATTTCATGTCTATCTTTTGTGTGTGTGTGTGTGTGTGTGTGAGGGGGGGATGCTGCTGCAAATGCAACAAAGAACTAAACTCAAATAACAACATGTTCGTTCTGTTCCATTCACGTAGAGGAGAGCTGCTGCTTTTCTATCTTCTCCCCTCGTCGCTTGCCTTTACCCAAAGCAATTTTCAGGTCAAGGTTATGATTTTTTTTCTCCCCCCGCTGGTTTTTTCTTCTGTTACTTGCTGCCATGCAGTATGCGAATGCGCTTTTGTATACCAAGTTGACGAGTCCTTCGCATTCTTTTAGCTGGCGTTTTTATAGTTTTCCCCGCTTATTTTTTTTCACAAACTCAATGAGGCGTTTCGCAAAATACTTTGCATAATTTCAGTTTGCGTAGGGCTTTAATCCGCTTTGAAATTGTACAGAAGTGGAAAAAGTAAATATCCCGCAGACATTGTTACTAGGATGTGCATAAATTTCATACTTGAATGATTTTTATTAGAGACGAGGAAGGAAAATTGAAGAAATGAATGGGAGTTGCTGAAAACTTTTATGGTGGATTTATGCAAGAATGTGTTGAGGGAATAAATAAATTTTAAGCATATTTAACTGCAAGGGGTGGGATGGAACAAAAGACTTAGCGAAATCCTGCAGTAAAAAAAAAAGCCGTTAAAGATTGATTTCGTCGAAATCCACTGCGCAAGCTTGAGATGAATATCAACAAGGTCAGCATGTGGCACCTCATTAAACTTGACTTGGGACATAATTTGACACCGGCCACTTGCTTACAACAGCATTTAGACAAAATCGAAAGCATTGCGTCGCCAGTGCGCCAACAATGCCCCAAACGAACTCTTTTAAGCGAAGGGGAAATTTGTACCACAGAGAAATCATTCAACATACAGAAACAATTTGTTTCTTGTTCAATGGAAACAACCTTAAAGCTATAAAATAAATATTTTGTATGCTTTTTCATAGTTCTACAAAGTTTAGTCCAAATCGGGTGAATAAGGTATAGAGCTGCCATAGGAATGATTGGTCAAAAACTAGTTGTAGTTTTGTTTTGAATGGAATCGCCTCAAAGCTTCGTAATTATTAGTTTGAAATGCATTTCCTTTGTAAATTTAGGGCTAAAAATTAAGTTATAACTACAATTATTTCAATAATTATACCAAAGAGTTGAATTTTTTGGTAATTGAAAGTAATTATAGTAATTTCAGTCACAATTTGTAATCAAGTGAAAATATTTGTAAAAGTAATATAATTTTTAGCTACAAAATAATTGTAATTGTAATGGTAATTGTAACAATTACTTCAATTAAAGTGCGGTTCAAGGTTAAATCAATTCGATTCTAGTTTCTGTTGATCGAAAAGTGTGCAACTTAAAGGCTAAAATTGTATTCTTAATATCTGAAACTTTTATACAAGTGATTTAAATATTACTTCCTAAACCCACCCATAGAGGACTATAATATTATGCATAATTAAGTGTCACCATTAGTCACAATATTATATTTACACCACAAAACTTATGTCCCTCACATTTCATATTATACCTCACAAACACACACACACTCACAGAATCCTTGTCAACATTCATTGTTTGTGGGGTCGAAAGACGCCTCTAAAACATTTTTCTTGGCATCAAGCTTGCATTTCATTTTCATTTTTGTTATTTTTTGTTGTCGTCTTTTGTTTGTTTCTATGATGAATACATTTTCAAGGCAACGAACGACGAACGTTTCGGTTTTTTTTTATAATTTTGTTTTTTTTTTCAATTGAGTGGGAGACTGAGTTCTGAAGGCAGCTCTTCAAGGTCTTGCTCTTCAGCCCAAACTCTTTACACTGTCAGTTCTTGATTTAGAAGTGTTGTGTTTTTGTGGGTGTGCATATGCATATATGAGAGACCCTTCAAAAATGCTCGGGCGCCACTTTAGTACGTGACTTGCTTTCAAAGTCACGGCCGGCATATTATCATCTACCTTGTGAGGGCTTGTATGGTACGTACTTGAGTTTACCTTTTGAACTGGCCTGTTTTTTTTTTTTTTGTTAAATATGTTAATTAATATGTATAAGTACAACATAATTCTTTTTTATGCCACACCAGAGAGTACACCGGTACAAGCCACTCCTTTCTGAGTCCACTTTTAACATCCATGTGGGCGGCACACATGTTTAATAAGTTGTCATTGTCGTTCATGTTGTGGACTGTTGTAAAAGTGTCTTGTTGACAAACTGTACTGCAGGAAGATACTCCAGCCGGGAGTGCTGTCATATTTCTAGCAAACTGTCAACCGACTGTCAACAGTCGACGTCGACGTCGCTGCAATTTTGCCGACCCAGTGCCTGACTAAATGCAAAATCTACTAGGGAAACATATCAAACTCTTTGACTTTTGTGTAAGCATTAAATAACTAGGCTTGAGTAGGGGGACTCAAGCTAGAAATACTGAAAATAATACAACTAATACTTTTCTGACTTAACTGCTATACGATTTCGACCAAACTTAGTGGAATCATGGGAAAGTATAGCAAACTCTGGAATACAAAGTTTGGAGTCGTTTTCTTTGAAAACAAAAAAGTTTTTCTCACAAAAACTAGTTTTTCGACCAGTCATTCCTATGGCAGCTATAACCTATAGTCATCCGATTTTAACAAAACTTTGAAGAATTGTGTAAAAGCTTATAAAATAAATATATGCCAATTTTAAAGAGGTTTACATAGAAAACAAAAAAGTTTTTCTTAGCAAGACTATTTTTCTAACCTTAATTTTCTATGACAGCTATACTATATAGATGTCCGATTTCGACCAAACTTGTCAGAATCATGGAGAAGCGTTAAAAACTAGCAAATACAGAGTTTGGAGGCGTTTTCGTTAAAAACAAAAAAGTTTTTCTCACTAGAACTAGTTTTTCTACCGATCGTTCCCATGGCAGCTATATGTTATAGTCATCCGATCCGGCCGGTTCCGACAAATGTGCAGCGTATTTGTACCAGAAGACTTCGTACAAAGTTTGGTATCGTTAGCTTTAAAACTGACGGAGGAGATAGCATAGAAACAGACGGGCATGGCCATATCGACTCAGCTAGTCTTGCTGATCAATAATATATATACTTTATGTGGTCGGAAATGCTTCCTTCCGTTACAAACATCTGGACAATTTCAATATACCCTCTGCAAGGGTATAAAATCCTAAACTACAGCGATAACTTACTCTCTTTGCGAAGCAAACTTACACTCAGAAAAAAGGGTATTAAAAAATACAAGAAGTTGTCTTAAATATCCCTTAAATCATCTAACGGAGCTAAAAATCATCCAAAGAATATGAAAAATGTTCATCATTTGGATGATTTTCAGCTCTGTCGGATGTTGAATTTTATGGGGTATAATTCGAAATAAACATTTCTTTTTTAGAACCAATGATTGATTTGTTCCTAAAGGAATAAAATAACTGAAATTTGGTCCAAGTAAGGCTAAATTATGGGAAAAACGTTCTAAAATCAAGAATTTCTGGGCTTATTTATCTTTTGAAACAGAAAATTATGAATTAAAATTGGAAATTTCATTATTTATCTCTTATGTCGATAAAGATTTTGAATGGAATACAAAGGCATAGTACTTCCATTGGCTTGAGTGGGGGAATCCCAATTAGTAATTTCTTACAACAACCAAAAATTCACCACATTGAGTCACCCTAACACAGTTTTGTGCATTATGCTCTTTCTGCTCATCCGTTGTGAAATATGTTATGTAACTCTTAACTTCACTTGGTATGTGTGTGTGTGTGTTGCTTCGTGGTGGCATGCAGCAGCATGCGGCACGATTACATATTGCCACAGGCGCTACAATATGTGCGAATGTTAATTAAATGTTATGCTGTGCTTCATGTTGAAATTTTTGCCTATTATGATGACACCCACACAAACCCACTCTCTCACACACACACACACACACACACACACACCCACTCTCTCACACATACACACATTTAGAGAAAATTGGCAAAACAAAAAGCGTACAATAATTTGCCAATTGCTTTTGTGTATTGAATTTTGTTGTTTAAATAATTTTGTTTGTTGATTTTAATTTGTGCTTTAATGGAAAACCACAAAAACGACCAGCTGCAGTTAATACGAGCAACCAATTACAACAACAACAACAACCTAACTGCATGTGAACCTTTTTTAATTTGCCAGCATGGCGGCAAAATGGCTACATTAGCCCACAAAATGGCTGCCAATATGGCAACAAGCAGCAGCAGTAAAAGCAGCGCAGAACAAACGCTGCAGCAGCAGCAGCAGCAACATCAACAGCAACAGCAACAAATGCAGCAACATCAAAACATCAGCCTAATGCCAGCACCGATTATACAGCCCGAATATTTACTCAATAATGATCGCGGTTTATTTAAGGTTTATTGTTTTATCAAAGATTTTATTGGGTAAGTAAAAGCTAAAGAAAACAACACTCATAAATCCCAAAAGATAAGAAATTGCTGGTCAAGTGTATACACTGGCCAGCAGTTATCAACAAACTGCTGCAGTAACAGTTGAATTCGATAGGAAATTAATGTAAAATTGGATATAAATTTCATTTGTGTGTTTCCAAAATGCAGCTAAGGCGAAAAGTAAAATTTGTTCCCTTGAAATTTGTACATTTTTGAAGGGGATATTCTTAGACTTGATAAGAAAATGTTGGGGTCGTTAAGCTAACTTCGTCTGTGCCAAAGTTCTTAAACCCTTGCAAGTGCTCGTTGAAATATTTTCAAAAAATACTCTTTTTCCCATTTTCCGACCGATCGTTCGTATGGGAGCTATATGATATAGTCATCCGATTTGGCCAAAAATTTGTAAAATTCTGGGAAAGCATGTGAAACAAACAAATAAAAAATTGCAGGATGCTACCATTAAAAACAAAAAAGTTTTTCTAACTAAGACTGTTTTTCAGACCCATCTTTTGTATGACACCTATACCATATATTTGTCCGATTTTAATAAAATTTGATAGAATTATAAAAAAACATAGAAGACGTACGTTCACAAAGTTTGGAGACGTTATCATTGAAAAGGAAAAAGTTTTTCTCACTAAAACTAGTTTTCCGACCGATTGTTCCCATGGGAGCTATGAGATATAGTCATCCGATCCGGACGGTTCAGACATATTAGTAGTGTGCAGCAAAAATAAGACTCTGTGCAAAATTTCAACTCGATATCTTTAAAACTGAGAGACTTGTTCGCGTAGAAACAGACAGACAGACGGTCGGACAAAGCTCAATCGATTCAGCTCGTCACCCTGATCAAGAATATATATAGTTTATGGGGTCGGAAATGAATACGTCTATGCGTTGCATAGAAGAGTATAAAAATGTATATATTTTCTAAAAAAAAAATAGGAAAAAATATGAAAATTGGAAACAGTTGCAGGTTGATACAGTTCTTGACACTATTTCGGCCAATCTAGTCATCAGAAAAAATATCATAATTTGATTCTTAACAAGTATTAAAGGTCCATATAGCCCGAACTAGGATAAAGAAATTACCAAACCAAACTTTTAATTTTAATTTAATTGCCTTTTTTTTCAAAGTTTTAAATATTATTCAAATACTAAAAATCCAAGCTTTTACATAAATGAATAACATAATTCTTTATAATGTTCTTTTTGATGTTGAGACCTAACCCTTTTTTGTAGGATACCTCACAAACTTGGGGAAAAACCCCAAATTGATAAGGCAAAGGTTTCCATAGTCCAGACAAAATGACAAAATTCTAGACCGGAACACCACCCCCTTACAGAAATCGCTCAATAAATAAGCTCTTTTTGACAGTTGGAACCTTCAGCTTGTCAGCTTACTTCTCTGAGTCTTAGACGCTTAAAAACCAATGACGTATGTAATGCACTTTAAAGGACTTTCTTTTGCTAAAATCCGCCCTTTTAACTACTTCAGAGCAAGTGTTGGAGAGTATAGCAATCGCAAAACCAAAGTCCCTAGAACAATAAGACAAGAGTTACAGTCAAAATAGTGAATGCCAGGGAAATTAAAAGGAATATTTCCGATGTGGACCTTCAATCTTATATATGTGTGCTGTCTGTGAGCAAATTGTATGCACAAGCACAGCACAATTATGTAAAATCGCAGGTCCACATTCAAAATGTACCCTTGCCATTCATTTGATGTGATTTTTCTTAGTGAAAAATTTCTTCGAGTATATAAAAACCTTTAAGGAATTTTCGCTAAGGTTTGAGAAAATTGTGGAAAAGGCTTCAACGTGAATGATAAACTATTCACCAAAACCTCTGTCACTGGCAATTTATTTCAGGTCTTTAACTTTATTTAGGGCCCGAAATCTACAAATTTGAAAAATGCTAATCTTAAAAGGATTTTCAACAATATCTCAGTGTTATTGCATAAAAGAAATTCCACATTTTGGGCCAGATAAGTACGTTTTGAAGTTATATATTCAATTGTAAAGAAAGTTTCTAAATATCCTAGGCCTTATTACGATTTTCTGACCATCTGAACCATAACCTTCATCATTATCTTGGCTTTATCTTAAAAATTGGCACTTTTTAGATAGTTTAATCCCACCATTATCCAAACCCCCCAATCTTGCAAATGTAGCACAATCAATTCTATATATTTCTCCTATATCAGTAATTCAAGCGCACGATTCGGTAAAAGTAACATTCTCAATTTTCTTAGTAGTGTTCTCGATAAGAGATTTTCGCAAAGGAATACCATCAGCCAACGATTCCATGTCTGATACTTGATGTAATATCTCGTTGGCCATACCCTTTGAGGGAACTTTCTCAACAAACTCAAACGTTTCCTTCTGTGTGTCTTCATTTTCGTTCTCCTTCTCGTCCTCCTCCTCCTCGTCCGTCAATAGATTTCCTTCTCTATCGCTCAGTACGCCTACTCTTGTATAATTCATTTCCAATATCATCTCCCAACGGTCCACATAATTTATTTCTGTTTGACTCAAAGACATGATGGCTTTCAAATACTGAGTAAAATCTTTACCCGCTAAATGATTTAAAGTGCCACCCAAACCAAATTCAGTCACATCTGTGGACACATCATAAATTTTACCTTTGAGAGATACCAAAATTCTTCCATCCGAACGAAAGCCATTAAACCCTCTTAACTGATCAAGCGTTATTTTAAGGTGCGGCAGTGGAGGCAATGGATTTGGTAAGCCCAGCTGGGACTCATGGAGCGTTTCCAATTCCAGTTGGCTTCGTCCATCGCGTCTCAACTGCAGTAGATAGGCATAAACGTAGCCCAAAACCGCTACACCTAGGGTCAGTATAATACTGATGACGCTGCCTAAATCAGGGGTCTCCTCCATGGCTAGTTGTTATGATTTCGTGAATTTTTTTGTACCAAGTCGAAAAGGTAATTTTGCCAAAATTGTTGTTGTTTTAAAAGTTGTTTGAGACTTGGATAAAGTTTTTGATATGAAATGTATAAATAGCTAATTCAAGGCTAACTTGGGAAGTGAGAAATGAAATGAAAAAGTAAATAAACAGGGGAACTGTTGTTGCTTTATTAGTTCTACTTGGAGAAGAAACAGTGACACGAAACCAAATTATGTTTAGAGGCAGTATTTTCCATGAGTTTTAAGTTTAATACTATACATTATCTGAGGTATCTGGAACTATAAAAGCTACATATTTCTGAAGTTGTTCAGAAAAAGCACGATATATGCACGAAAGATTTTAAGTTGGTTCAAAACTTGCACGAAAAATCAAGACAATAACGACTTTGATCGTATTATTGAAATAATATAACGAAACATTCCCGACCTTAGTTTCACTACAAATCAATATTGATCTGAAGTAGTTCTTAAAAAGCACGATATATGCACGAATAATTTAAGTGTGAATCACGACTTGCACGAAAAATAAAGGCAATTATTGGAAAAAAAGAACGCGGCAACATCGCTGACCTTTTTGATCTGCAGAAGTTCTTGAATTGCACGTTATCAGCACGAAAGATAACTAGACAACAACTTTCGTAATAGTTCGTGTCATCAAATTGCTCATCTCTACTTTCCATTGCTCAATTCTTAACGATCGTCGGCACAGTTGACATTTGTCGTCTCCACCTACATCTGCAGGTTGATATTCAGTTATATTGTATCAGTTAATATTTACTCTGATAACAAAACACAAAGAGCTGAATATAGCTGTTGGTTTGGCTGGCTGGCTGGCTGGGTATCAAATGACTCCCGACTCTGACTCGGCCGGCGCGCTATCAAATAGCAAGCCTTACCATAGCAGGTGATAATGTCAGCAAGTATAACAGGAGCACAGCAAAGTGGAGCAACAGGTTGAAATATTGTACTGTATTTCTGTGTTTTGCAGTTATCAGTTGATTAAATATGAATTATATGGACAAATAAAGGCACAAATACACAGAGAAGTACATAAAGATGTATGAAAATGTGTGTATGAAATGAAAATGATAAGCGGCCAGTAAATAAAGGCAGGCCAGTCATAGTGAAATGAAACGGTAATATAGGGTGACTACATGGGAGGAAAATGTTAAGAAAAAAGCTTGAATTAAACTTTTATGTGGGAGTTTTTTCTTTCTTAACAGATCTTTTGTGAATTTCTAGTAGTTCCGTGCCTAAGGAACGAGTCGACCCGTTGATTTAACGAGATTTCAAGGCACGAAGGCATGTATCAACCCTAATTAGCTTATTTTAAAAGAGAACTTCATGAAGCTTGCCTCACCGCGTAAATCTAGCCTTAATCTAGTAACCGGAGACATTCACTTAAATTTCATATAATATTGTAGACTTTTACCAGAAAAAACTGACTCGGAATTTGGCACAGAAAACAGCCCTGTAGTAAAAATAGTTCCTCATGAGTCGAAAGAATAATGTTATCTGCCAAAACTGTCACCGATATCGAACGTAACCTAAATTCGTTACATTTAAATCTCTGATTCAAGCCAATCAAGTTATTATTTTGAACTTTTGTGGTGTTTTTTGTGCCGCTTTTGCCCTACTCTTCATTTAAATGTCATCAAAACCGACCGTAGCCCGCATTCGTTACAATCTTGTTACCATTTTTTACTTTTGGGGTATTTTTTGTGCCGCTTTTGCCCTACTCTTCATTTATCCGCTACCAACACCAACCGTAGCCCAAATATCGTTACAATCTTGTTATCATTTTGAACTTTTGTGGTGTTTTTTGTGCCCCTCTTGCCCTACTCTTGCCCCAAGTTTCTTTGTTCCCTCCATCAACAGTTTCAATTGATTTTGAATTACTCCCACACACGCAAAGGCATTTAGCTAGAAAAAATTACTTTTATTTTAAATTGGTGCACATTTCCCAGAATCCCAGTCGGCACTTTTACGCCTTCTGTCCACCCACCACCCACCTAGCGCGCCCACTCTTAAAACCCTTTGACATTTAGCTCGAAATGCCAAATTAAGCAAAAGTTATTTCAATTATAAACACTTGAATACATAAACATAAACAAGAACAAATTCTTGCCCTGACTGACTCATCCACAGGCCATCAACTGTCAACGCGCGGTGACTGATGAAAGATTATTGTAAATAATTTTTCGCTTATTTTGCTTATTAGAGGAATGCTCTGATGAAACATCATCACCCACTCGCCTGGCGGAAAATTACCTTATAAGACGGTGGGGTCGTAAAATTCATTGAAAAACATTTATTTGCTCGTAGCCAGAAATGCAATGCATTCGCGGTGTGACGTCTTTTGGCAAAAGCTCTTAAAAATTGCCAAATTTTATTTAATTTCGAAATTGTTTCTTGTTGCCGTGTGCTGCTTATTCTCTGATTACGACAATTAATTAAATAAACATTTTGCGTCTTTAAATTGACATGAAAATTTACATATTTACTTAGAGGAGGGGGAAATTGATTGGATTGGTTTAAAATTGATTAATTAATATTTACCTTTGGTTTTTCTTTTCTTGCTTTTTCTTTGCAGGTAAGCTTATACTTTTTGTGAGGGAGCCATTTAAGGGTTGGAGTGTAGCGTAAGTGGAATGAAAATATTTGCAAATTAACTAAAAAAAATGTTGATACCCAGGCTACTTAAGGAATCAATATTATAAACTCGCTCAAAATGCAATCAAGAGCATACCTCTTTCTATAAAGTTTGAACCTACATCAAATTTAACACGGACCAAATAAAAATTTAGTCTATTTTGTATCAAGTTGCTCGTAATACAGCACTGGTTACTCCGATCCGGTTCAGAACAGTGGTTTTGAGCTAACGAATGACGGTTCTGTTAGGAATTCTTTGTCAGGAATGGAAACCGTTCGGGAATAAGGATTGTTTCGGTAATACATCATTAAGCCGGATCCTCTTTTCGAACTTGTTAGAACGAAGCTTTCGACTTTCTCATTTTTATGTGTATTTTTAAAAAGTTAGATATTATAAATCGAGAAAAGCTCCTTAGGTTGGAGTCTTCCTTACTAAATTTGGTTCTACGAGGTGACTCTTAAATATGCTCCTTAAATATCATCAAACTCTTCGATGAAATGAAGGTTCAGCTATGAAATGGAGCTTCAGCATTCTGCCAAACAGTGGAGCTCAAATTATTCCTTGGGTACGTTTGGAATCGATTCGATTCAAACCCCTTTTTATTCATAGGGTAAAACGAGAATACTATAGGAAGGTACAAGCGGTTAAATTCAATTTGTAGAAATTTTATGATAGTCAATTTGTCCATTTCTATCAAATATTTTGTCTAATGGGTTTCCTGGCACCAGGGGTCATTCACACATGATGCCTTTGCACTGTCAGTTTAGTGTGAAAAGGCTCCAATCAACTGAACCATCGTTGAAATCTCGAATTTTTATTATTTTTACACTGAAACATCTGATTTTAAAGAATCTATCCTTAGTTTAAATTCACTGCTAGACTTACTCAAAAAGCGATGACTTCTGAGAAGAATCACCTTGCCAACAGCCCAAATCAATCAGTGGTACACAGAGATAAAAAAGAATACTATAAAATATCTTATGGTGCTAAAATGTCCATTTAATGGATCTCAGATGTACATCCAAAGGAGCTGAAAATCATCCAAAGATTATCAAAACAAGAAAGAAAGTCGGTCAAGCCCGACTATAGCATACTCTGTACCAACGAAATTCTACGCTCAGCATACATTTTGATGCTGCAGTAGTAGCTGAAAGCAGCTCTGCTTCTGCGCTGCTGCAGCGAACAGTCTTTTGATCATAACTCGAAAACCGTTCATCCAATCTTCACCATTCCTTTGGCTGATCGATAAGTTATCCTTATTACTAAATATATCTAGAAGGAACAACCCACCTATCTTTAAAACTGTGGGAGATATGACGTTTTTTCTAAATTGCGGGGGCGGCAGGGGGCGTGGCCAAAATTGAAAATAAACTTGATCTGCCTGCAGACATAAGAAGCATATGTCCCATTCATGTCAAGCCTCTATCTCTTACCATCTCTGAGATCTGTGCGTTCATACGGACAGACAGACGGACAGACGGACATGGCTATATCGACTCGGCTGTTAATGCTGATCAAGAATATATATACTTTATGGGGTCGGAGATGCTTCCTTCTGGATGTTACATACTTTTGCACAAACTTATAATACTCTATGTACCTACGGTACAGAGTATAAAAAGAATATTAAAAAATATCCATGACTTCCATATCTTTTTTTTTATACCCTTTTCTCATTGAAAATGTACGCGCCGATCTCAGAGACTTCTTATAGTCTCTTATGATAAAGCCACAAATTTTTGCCTGAAGGTAGGTGTATACCGTACGCAGGTAAAGTTTGCTTCAGTTTAGGAAATATTTATATATTTTGCGTTTTTAGATTTGGCTATGCCTTCACGTAGGAAAAAAAATTTCCAATTTTCCCCCATCCAGTTGTGACCAGTTATTAGAGAGTATATTATAGTGGGGGGCTTGACCAACTTTCTTACACTTGCCTTTAACGGTACACTTCAATAACACCTTTCCATTGTAATATAATCTTTTAAGCGCGCTTCTCTTAACCTCTGTTGACCCATCATTTCA